>OX337244.1:109366570-110071618 GCA_946965025.1 Blera fallax | reverse complement strand
CGAGGTTTGTGGGCCACCACGGCGTACACCGGACAATTGTGACAATAGCTCGGCAATCGGATCAACCGAATCACGACCGGAGGGTGATAAAGCTGATAGGCCACTTGAAGAATTAACTAACATATTGGACCTCCGAGATCTCGGTCCACCTAATGTACGTCCTGGAATTCGACGTACCCCACCGCCATGACGGATTGCCGATGGCTCATCGTATTTATTTAATTAAGGAAAATATTTTTTTTATTTGAGTAATGTAGATAATTAAATACAAAATACGTGTTGTGTTGTGCGTGTTATATTTTTTTTACACAAAATAGAAGGGACCTAAAGTTTAGAGTCATATTCGAAAGGCTTTTTTTAATGAAGAAGCTTTCTCATAACTATTATTACTCTCAGACGTTTTTCGGACATTCGCGAAAGGTGGGGCCATGAAAAAACTTTTTGGTGTTTTCTGGGATTTGAACAGAGTGACGATTTCCAACAGCAATTCACACTCAAAATACTAACTTCTGCACAGTTCCGGATGTCATTCATTATGAATCAATGTTTGCAACGATTGCGTTTTTTCAGCGGTTCCCAAGATAATAGCTAAAGTTATCCTGGACTACTCCAATCTCAATGTCGAAGAAGCAGGTTTCCGCTCGGGATCCTTCTACATCGACCATATAAACACCTTGCGGATCATTATAGAGCAGTGCATCGAGTACAGGTCTCCGCAGGAGAGGTATCGCTGAGAAACTCGTAACTATTATTAAGGCAACATATAAGGGTGCTAACTGCTAAGTGTCAATGTCTTCCAGAACTGTGGAGTATCTGACGACTTTGAAGTTGTTGCGACAAGGATGCGTACTTTCCCTACTTTTATTTTTGGTCGTAATCAGTAATGATATTCGTGCAACCCTTACAGTAAGTAACAGCGGCATGCAGTGGACAATGACATCTTACCTTAAACGTCTGAACTACGCTGACGACATTTGGTTGCATTCGCGTAGAATTATGGATCTGCACCAAATGGTCCATAGTCTGGAAGTCAAGGCAAAGATAGCAGGGTTGAGGATTAATACGGCCAAGATAAAGTCACTCAATCTTAGAATTCCACCGCTCAAGTAAGTATCGGCCGACGATGACACCAAGCTAGACGTAAACAGTAGAATCGAGAAAGCCAAAGCTGGATTCGGCATGCTTCCAAAACTCTGTAATGTTTACAGTACCAAGACCAAGCTGCGACTGCTCCGCCGCAATATCGAGTCAGTACTACTATATGCATGTAGTACTTGGAGAATCAGTCATTGCCATTTATAAGCCGCAGACTTTCGTTAATAAATATCTTCGCATCATTGTTGGGATTTTCTGGCCGAATCGCATCTCAATCGAACACCTTTACTCGAAAATGCGTCAGGAGCCTATTGACATCAAAATTCGACG
Organism: Blera fallax; assembly: GCA_946965025.1. Taxonomy (NCBI): domain Eukaryota; kingdom Metazoa; phylum Arthropoda; class Insecta; order Diptera; family Syrphidae; genus Blera; species Blera fallax. The sequence goes on along the minus strand of OX337244.1, from coordinate 110,070,193 downwards.
AAGGAAATGGCAATGGATTGGTCACACCTTGCGGCGAACAAAATTCCGTTGCCAAACACGCCATGCAATGGAATTCCCTTACTCAACCTGGCAGAACTGGGGGTCGTAGACATAAGTGGCGCAGAACGATTGAAAGGAGAAAGTAGTCTGGAGCTTTGGGAATGAGTTGGAGAGGGTTGAAGCGCGTTGCAGGAATCTGAAAACGATGACGCGCCCTATCTCCCTCGAGGGGTGACAGAACTTATGTAAGTATTGTTTGTAACGATTTCTAACGCTATAAACAAAAGCATTCCATAACTGCAAATGGTACACGTGTTTTCATAGACGAGGACGAACGGAAACAAAACCCGTCATTGCAGACATTTCAATGTCTGCTGGCTATAATACAGTATTGTATATGAGAATGCTTAAAGGGCTGGGATTTGTCTACGCTACCATATATGTATGTAAGTATATGTATGTATATGTAGGACAGGTATATTTTATATGAGAAAGTACACGTCATCTATACTTTGTAATCGGCATAAATTGATCGTATGAAACTCACACTAGGAGTTTTGTCCACCTACATATGTACATATGTAAGTGCTTACTTGGTAAGCCCTTAGTCCTGCGTATTCAGCAGAGAGTAACTGTATGGCGTATTGCAATCGCATTTGGCGATTCACGATACTTCTTTATCAACATGAATATTATAGTAGGCCCTTAACAGCAACAGAATTATTTCTACATGGAAAGCGTAATTGAGCCCGTAAAAAAAACTTGTTGGTTATATTTTCTTAGATTCGATCGTTGATGCAAAGTAACCTTCCAAACCCAATCATAACCATGGATTGGCCACCACAATCACCGAATGCCAATTCAATAGAAAATGTATGAGTTCCAATGAAGTTTGAGATAAAAGAAAAACTAACAACGATGGTACAACAGTCCAAACGCCAAAGAATTTGCTGAAAGTTGGCAGCGTAGATTTTGGGAAATAATTTACATTATGGAAGATTTGTTTTAACTGCTACATTACCATAGCATGCATTATATACGCATTGTTATAAAATAAAAATATTTTTGAAGAAAACCTTCTATTTGACTTACAACTGGTTCCCTTTGAACATGCATTACGTACATATGTATGTATATTAAGTTTACCTACAATGCGTTTAGCCGAAGCCGACTGACAGACGGACAAACCGAATTTAAAAAGACCTACATTTTGAGATTCTCTGAAAGAGTAATATCAAGATTGATCAAAATCTCGAGTTTAAAATTGTTCAAAAAATCAACACTTGCCGTTTCATGTGCAAAAACACACAAATTACTCAACAATATTCGAAACTGAATGCGTACATCGCTTTAAATTGAAGAAAATTATGCCTTGTTTTAGCTATGTAAAATTTGCTCTTTCTCTGCCTACCCATTTGATAGATATGAATAATTAAAACTTGTATACAGTTTCTCTTACTTTAGGAAACCCTTAAAGGTTAACATTTAAATTCAATGATATTAAATATACGAAGCGAAGAAGGAGAAATGGAAAAACCCAATACTGAAAATTATTGCCTTCAGGTGGTTTAACTCTAATTCTAATTAGAAGGTAAAATCCACACGCTTTCTAGGTGGTGCTGTACCTTAGAGTAAGTAAATTTACCGCCAGATTGAGTAAATGAGTGGCATTCATTTAAACATGGAACGTGGTATGACATATTGCTATACCATCGGAAATGACGTTGCTTTGCTTGTTCTGTCGATTTGAGACCAGGTTCTTGGTTGGTTGGTTATTGTGGCCCTCGATAAGGTACACTTAGACCAAAGTTAGGTCCATTATGCTACCACTTGGAACAGGTGGGCCACTCTGCCCCTTCCAGGAACCAATTACTTTTTGTTATGAAGTTGTTAATTTTAGCCGTAGAGGGATTATTAAGATCATTAAGACCATCGAAATAGTAATGACCTAGTGTAGCCTTCCTAATGTTAGCAAGTGCAGAACACGTGGACATGGAGTGAAGGACTGTTTCTTCTTTTTCATTGTCTCTGAAATATCTGCACAAGTCTATATAGGGGATGTCCAGCCTTCGATCATGCCTGCCTATCGTGCAGTGTCCGGTAAATACGTTGATAACGCATTGGCCAAGTTGGCTTCATCTGTGATTAGCTTTATTTAGCGCATCTGCGTGGATATGGTACTTAACATAAGGCATCGGTGCGTCAATATTGGCTATAATTATGCTACTATACCGGAAGAACCTCGTCAGCCACGCAGTTCCCCAGGACATCACAGTGACCTGGTACCCAGAAAAGGCTGAGGTGACTGTGCAGCTATCTATTTAGAGATGTGCAGCAATTTTTCACTGCATTAGGTGTTATAATGCTGGATATGAGGGATTTCATAGCTGCCTGGCTGTCAATATAAATAATATAACTATATCTTTCCGCGATATAGTATTTACCGCCAGCCGCTTGGCGAATAGCGGCCTGAAAGACGCTGCAAAGGTTAAAGGAGATGTTCTTAGTCAACTAAATCAGAATGATCGTAGTCCTACCGGTCATCTAAAGTATTGAATCATAACAAATGTCAAACTGGATCGGTTGGTTATGGACTCACGTACATGCATGAGTCCGCAAATAATTCAGCAGCATACACAGCAATTAAACATTTTAAAAAGCTTCCAGCAGCAAAATTTCACAGAACCTCATGTTTACAAAATTGCAGAAAATAAAAGCAATAGACTTAGCACCGACAGTTCGTCAGTTCCGTTTTGGAGAACTAAAATGATTTTACAAAGAAAATCGTTTCATGATTTGACGCCATGTTCTTAAAAGTGGAATTTTGTGCAATCTTAAGCACACTACAAAAAATTCTCGAGCCCAAGGCCGATATCCAACAGTTTATGGGATTAGACCGCATCTACACGCAAGTTATCAACATTTTACAAAACATGTTGCTTAGAAATAAATCGTAGGTTCTACTTTGAAAAGAAATGAAAATATCGTCGGTCACTCAAGAAAATATGCGTTTTATTTAAAAATTATAATGTACGCTCCAAATGAGCTGCTCGTGAGCTTTGCAAGCAAAAGAGACGGAAAGAACATTGACTTCTCCATTTGCGTTGTACGTTTTTTACGGAACTATACTACAACGAAGGTTATGCTCCTACTCCTACTCCTTTTTAAACTCTGAAAGGAATAAGATAACTCCTTTTCTCATATGTATATTCCCGCAACTGCTGACCAAAATTGGCCAAGACTATTCACGTGCTCCCATATCCCTGATTAAGAACGGGTGTCAATTCATGGGTTACATGCATTATCTTAATTTTTTTCCATGTTCTCATGTCAGGGGCTTCTAACGTTTCAAAAGTAGCTCCAACTGGTCATACCTGCTATAAAGATCAGATCCCGATCGTATTATATATTCTCAACCCACGTGGCTTAAAATTATTAGCTGAAAGACAGCATTTCTTATGACCCTACTGCGGTCGCGGATGTTGCGCTCGTTTTTACAATGCACCCGTCCCTCTACTTAATCCCAGAAAGACACGAAAAAAATATGTACATGCCCTGCGTATTGACGCCCATCTTTAATAACAGATCCAGGAGGGGACGAATACTTTTTACGAACAAAATAATTACCCGCATTTGTACGTTTTGAATTTAAAAAGGATATTAAAAATGATATCAGCTCGCGGGGACCAGTTCTATGCTCCAATGTTAAATGACCGGCAAAGTCATCTGTGACTAGATTTGGCTCACCTCCAGGCAAACCTGCGCACACTGGGCAAACTACCTCCAGACTCGTTTCTGTATGTTCTGAACTCACGTGTTCCAACAGTGTTGAGTCGCTGAAACCCATCTTCTTACAATAGGGGCAGGTGAAACTTTGTGGCTGTTCCGAGTTGAGCATTTCTCCGCCGAAAAACAACTCAATATCAGACCTGGTTAGGATACACTGCATTGGATGATCCACCGAATGTCGTGTGCTGGTGACACCCTCCTCATAACAGTCCGCGCATAGGTCATAGTCATAGCAGATGAGGCATTTGTATCTTCTGCCATTAAAATTGCTCTTAAGACACGAATCGCAGCTAACTCCTGCATGTGAAAAGAGAAAAACAAAACAACGAAGAAAATTAGCAATTTAAACAAAAAAAATGTTTGCACTAAAGTTTTACCAAAACAAATTTTTTTATCTATAAATAAATTCGGAGCACATATACACACTAGAGAGAAAAACACATGCATACACACGGGTAGTATAGTAAATAGTTGTGGGTTAAATATTTTACCTTCATGTCGACTCATTATTCAACACAAAACAGAACTGCACTTTCCACCCCGAGAAACGGTACCACCACCTATGCTCGTCGTCGTCGTTGGGAATTGCAAACAACCTCCGCCACACACCACCGCTTCACTCGCTACTCCTTCACCGATGCTGCTGCTACTGCTGCTGGTATTCTATCTCTTCCTTTCCGAGGGGGGTCGTTGTTCAACAAAAAAAATCTCTCCCCAAATTCTACGGGTGTTTTGCCTTTGAAATTAGTTTTTGAGCTTTTGGGGAAAAATCAAAAACAATTTTTTCCAAATTTCCAATTGAATTTTGTGTGTATTCTCGTATATTTTGATGTGATTTTGTTGTTTTCAACGTATGTCGTCGTATATTTTGTGTTTTTTGATTTTCTATTATCCTTTTCTTCGTTCGATCTTCTGTTTAATTGTTTTTACAAATTCGACTACGACGACGACGTTGCTGCCTGACATTCAAGTACATTGGGAAGAAAAGAACTGCAAATAAAAAAGAGAAGAGATCAACTCATGTCTTCACCGTTCACCACCATGTTTTATTTCTATTTTTTTTTTATATTATAAATTTTATTTTTTTGTCAGTGCGGTTGGTGTAAATTGTTTTTTTTTTTATACATGTATATAGATTTTATACCGCACAGTGCTTGTCGATTTTGTGTATTTTTCACTTGTCTTGTATTTTATCAATTTCCACCGATACTCAAATGCATTTTCTTTGTTTCAAAGGAAATTTTTCGTATATCGCTCGACGCTCTATAATTGAATGAGATTGAACGCAAAAATTATCGTCAGACACATAAGAGTTGCAAATTGATTTATAGTTTTATGTAAGATTTTTTTAATTTGGGGGAAAAGCAAAAAAAATAGCTTTCAAAATTATAAAGGTCGTGGTAAATTTTTCGAATTGGAAAAAAGGCAATACACTGAAATTCAGCACATTTCACTTGAGAATTTTCTTTTGTATTCAGCGCCATTTAAGATTTTTTTTTTCTTTCAATTGACATATTCGCGAAAAATTTTCCGTCTTAAAGCACATTCCACTTGGGGCCTTTACTTTTTATGTATGGGTGTTGGACAAATAGAAAAAAATAAATTATAAACGAGGGAGAATATACTAAAAATATATCCTTTCGTTTATTTCAACTTTGTCATCTTGCTGTCGACCGACCGACCTTCTAGGTGAAAAGTTGGGCAAAGTGAAATTTTTTTGTTTGGTCCAACCCGTAGGTGGTTCACGTTTTAGAGGGGTAAATACTGTTGTAAATTGATTGAATTATTACATTTCTAAATTACTGCTATAATGTACGAACAGAAATCGAAAAAAAAATTATTTTAAATGATTTGATGTGCTAAGACACGGACACTGTTTGGTGGATTTTTCTTTTTCGACTTTTTTTTTTATTCAGCGCAGGCAGACCGACGACCGCAATGAGTGGTTGTTGGTAATGCTGTACTGTGAATTCAAATAGGGGGATTTTAAACAGGAACTTTTACGGGTAGAAACACAAGACCTAAGTGTTTTAATTTTTCTTTTTTTCTTTTCCTCATAGCGAAATTCGAACTCTTACTATGTTTAGATATAAAAGTAAGGAACTATAAAAATACTGATTGACTGATTGACTTGAAATGAAATTTAATTTAATTTTTTTCTAATTTAGTCATATTCAACTATATTTTGACGCCTCCTTATTTTTTAGCAAATGCCAGTCTATGGCTTAAAATATTTGTTATTCAGGAGTAGAATATTTAAAAATGCTTTATATGCTGACTATAAATATGTGCATACATACATATGTACATATGCATATGTGTGTATGTTTACTCTTATAGAGATCTAAAAATCGTTTCTTATTAGACATTTTTGAATGCGGGAATATTAATATTATCTAGTCTTAAATTCTAAATTAATTTCGTAAAATATTGTATCATGCTCTTAAATAACAGAAAACATTTGTGATTTCGCATTCTTTTTTCACAACACAAATCATATGTATTGAAGAAAACACCAAGTTTTTTCACAGTCCTAACTCTCGGGAATGTCTAAAAAAAAACACCCGAGATATCACAGTATAGTATAGCCTCGCTAGTCCGGACACATAAAGTTTTGGCTCTGTCCAGACTAGCGAGATGTCCGGACTATAGAAGTGACAAGTAAATAAAATTATTTGCAGATTGTTTTAATATTGTATTTTATTTTATTTAAAATAAATTATTGCTAAATTTTAGAAAATAAACTAAAAACAATGCAAGCATAAATTGAATTCGAAATCATGTACGTTTTCTGAATAAGAAATATGTTAAGGGTATTTCAAAAAATAACAGGGAAGTACGAACATAAACCGAATGTGAAAGGCGAACAACTACGAACTTTAGAGCAAAACAGAACATTAACAAAAAAAAAGCTACATATGTCCACACGACTGGACAATTCGAGTTAAAGGTTTTCTTACATAAACTACGTATTACGATGCTACATACATATGTACGGACTGTAGAGGTAAGTTTTTTCAAAGTGTCCGGATTACTAGTGTCCGTACTAGCGAATGTCCTGACTAGAGAGACTATACTGTATTTTTTTTTTTTTTTTTCGTCAAATAGGACGATTTTTACCAATTGAGCTTGATATTAATCCAGTAAAAGGAACATAATATTCTCTAGTAATCGTCTCTATATTTTTCAAATGCCTCGCAAGTCCCGTGGTTATGACCTAACTGGTCGATGGGCCTCGTTTTACCTAGTAACTTAATTTTGCGCGGATACTAGTACCTACTGATATAACAACGAAAATAATAATTAATTTCGCACAAAGTGAACTCTAGCAACGATAGAGTTGCTAACCTTGCCTAACCTTGTTGCTGTGGAATACTAACCTGTCATTTGGCACGCAAAACCATACACTATACCCCAGCCAAAACCCTATCAAGACATTTTTTTTCGATCCGAAATTAGCACACATCTTCACTAAATCGAAGAAAAATATAACGCATAGCAAAATATACATAAGGAGTGAATTCCTTCAATCAGCCAAAGTAAAAAGACAATTTAATTTGAACTCATTTATTTTCTTATTTCTCAGCAGAATTTTCCTCGTCCTCACTGCTTTTTGGTTTAGCCCTATGTCGCTTCGCTGGTGGATCACAATTATCCTCTTCATCACTTCCGCTAAGTTCTGCTTTGATATCTGCCTCCCGCTTTTTCCTCACTACTAACCATTTTGCAAGTTTATTTGTGGGAGCTTTCTTTTCAGCACATAGCTCTATAGGCTTATTACAGTCCTCTGATTTATTGCGGGAATTGTTGACCAGATTGGAGACTTGATGCCATTCTAGCTTTGTAGCTGGCCGCAAGGCTGCCAGAGCTTGCTTATCTGTCACACGTTTGAAATCTAACCAATTCTAAAAATTATTTATGGATACAACTTATTTCTGTAGATACACATGTATGGATATGAATACACTTACATTCACCTGTTCATCTGTCTCTAGAATAGCCGGCATTCTATGATGCAACCACGACATTACCTTTGTTGACTCGAATGTAATCACACTGTAGCTAAACATCTTATCACCATTGTCATCCTCCCATATATCGAAGAGACCAGCCAACTTCAACAGATTAATATTATCAGCACTCCAAGTGCTGTTGTCATAGATTTTCACCCCATCACCTTGAGGCATATAGAGATAGTACGCTGCTTTTTTGGACGGCTTTGCAGATTGTGTTGTTTGCCATTCGTAGAAACCTTCACAGAGAATAACACAACGCTGTCCCTTCTGAAATGGCCCTCTATATAACTTGGACTCTAGCATATGTTCCAGCCGGCAGTTATTTGTTGTCAAACCATGTTTCCGGTAATCTCCCTACGTAAAGTAATCTTTAGGAAGTGTCATGAAACTAGACCAAGTACCTTATGCCAGAAGGGAATCATTCCCCACATCATTGGGACGATGACTCTATCGGGACAATCAGTTTCATCCAAACTTTTAAAGTGTTCTCCTGACACAAGAACTGGTGTCACATCGGTGGGGGCGATATTGTGGGTTGGTTGATACTTTTTACCACAGTTAAACTCGGATCTCCATTCAGGCTCTTTGAGTGGTGTCTCTTCTTCTAAATAATGGTCTCTGTACTTGCACGCATGGATTATCTGGTCGGGAGCAAGTGTTCTGTAAATCAAAACAAACTTCCATATAACACCTAAGTATAAGACAAAAATACTAACAAGCACGTTCTGCCGCACATTTTGGAACTGTTTTCATTTCATCAAAACTGAGCTTAATTTCTTCTGTTTTTGTAATTTCGATTTGTTTGCCGCAAAAACTTCTAAAATACTAGGAAATAATGAGACGTCATAGGTTGCTGAATTTGCTGATGCAATACTGCCAGACTCGAATTGTATATTTTTGTGGGAGTGTGTTTTTTTTTGTGTACAGAATTCCGTGCTCCTAGCATGTTCCATTGTCGGGACAAAATAGTTTGGCGAACAAAATATTTCGAATTCGATTCAATGTCATGAGCATTTGAGAGAAATTATAAAAGGTTTTCTTGTCAAATAAGTTCATTATTACATAAAGGCCACTGTGGCTTAAGTGGTTAGTTCATCAGATCGCTGAGCGGGAGATTCGATGTCCGAATCGCAGAAAACACCAAAAAGTTTTTTCACGGTCCCACCTCTCGCAAATGTGTGACAAACGTCCGAGAGTAATAACTGTCACGAGAATGCTTCTCGAGTTGCCTTTCAGATGTGGGTCTAAGCCCTCCATTTGTGTGAAAAAATATAACACACACAACATGAATGGTTGCGAGAAGCCAAGCCCTGGACCATATATGGTTGTGCGAAGTTTGTATTTTTGTATTACATAAAGGAGTAAATTAAAAAAGTATAGGGAGCCAATGTACCCTAGAATCAGATGACGATGAAAAAATATTAAGGAAAATAAATTCTATATCCACTTGAAATGATTAAAAAATTATCTTCTGATTTTCATTTTATATCCAAAAGCAAGCTTTAAGATGTGAGCATGCGTAGATGATGCCTCACGTGATTAAGTAGACGAACGGTCTGGACACAACTGCAGATTTCATCTAAAGAGTTGTGCAAATAAAATTTCGGCGATCCATAACTGAAGGAATTTGACTAAAAATAAGCTGATCAGTTTACATATTTGTCCCGAATCATGATCTGCTAAACTCAAGCCAGTAACAAAAGCCGATGCCGGAATGTGCAAGTTAGACAAGTCTTTCGGCATAAAAAGCCGTTTGTATATTTAGATGAACGGAAGGAATCTATTACCACCCTTTACCACTTAACAGCATACATATGTACGTGATCTCTTGATTCCAGCACAGTTCTGAACCAAGGGGCCTATTTTTGCATGATATTGATGAAATGGTAGGACAACACAACACTTAAGTGGCATATATGTACCTTAATAGTTATAAATTGAGCATCTAGTGTTGATATTCAAGCCAAAAGCTTCACTGAGAGGCCACCGCAATCTGCACGTTTATTTTTTTTTAGCTTATCAATAGCAACGCCCATCCTTTCTAGATCGGGTGGAACTACTGTGTCTTTATTGAATTGCGTCCTCTTTTTGCTCTCCATCTATTTCTCACTTAGATACATATCTAGCCGCCCGCTAAAATTTCAAATAATTTTTGAAAGAACATCCTCTTTCCTTCGAAGCATTTTCAACTCCTGCCTCGGCACTAATTTTTTGTGTTGTTGTCCTTTGACTCAGTGTGAGAGATATTTAGAGCCACCCGCTAATTTTAAAAAAAATTTTTTGAGGAAAAGATTGTTTCGGACGCAACGTAAAGCTTCTTTTTCTTTCGAAGTATTTTCAACTCTTGCCTCGGCACCAATTCCTTGTGTTGCTGCGCTTTCAAATACAGTAAAACTTCTAGTTGTCCTTTGACTCAGTATGAGAGACAGATCAATTTAAATCTTTTGGTTGTATATTGCTAATTGCTGTGATAGATTTCTTGCTTATTTTTCCGAAGTGAGATCTGCACGGCATATAATTTAATAACGCAGATTAATAATTTTAATAATTCATAATTTAATATTGCATACTCGGTAAGGATCAATATAATTTTTTAAAAATCAATAATCATCTACCTCTTACCATGCGACATGTACAATAAATGTGTATTGCTTTATTCTTATTCAGATCAGTTCTAATTGGATTCAAAACAATGTTTATTCATGTCAATCACCTCATTATTGTATAGATCATAAATAAATTTATAGTAAAGAATAATAAAATATTACGTTTGAATATCTATCATACTATCAAACAGAAGGAAAAATAATCTCTCATAGCTGGCAGTACCGTACTTCTAAACAAAATGAAAAATTCCCAAGATAAATCCTTGCCTTTTGTTTGAGAACTTGCCTGTCATCTTGTAGGCGAAACAAAAATCCTAACCTCAGAATATCGACGGAGTCACTTAATACATCGTCATCACGAATTTTCAATAATTTAAAGTTTTTTACGCTATATTCCCAATAAATCTTCTCAAAAATGTCAATCCTAGCATACAATGGAGGCTGCGTTGTCGCCATGCGTGGCAAGGATTGCGTTGCAATTGCAACTGATCGCAGATTCGGTGTCCAGGCCCAAACCATCGAAACGGATTTTGAAAAAGTGTTCCAAGTCAATCCACGAATGTATATTGGTTTGGTTGGACTCCAAACAGACATTCTTACAGTAAAAGATCGTCTATCGTTCCGGAAGAATCTTTATGAATTCCGTGAGAATCGTGAAATGGTGCCGAAAAGATTTGCGGCTATGCTTTCAAGTTTTCTCTATGAACACCGCTTTGGACCGTATTTCATTGAGCCGGTCATTGCAGGAATGGATCCCATTACTCTGGAACCATTCATTTGTAACATGGATCTGATTGGATGCCCGAATGAACCAGATGACTTTGTTGTAGCCGGAACTTGTGGTGAGCAGTTGTATGGTATGTGCGAAACTTTGTGGAAACCCGACTTGGAACCAAATCAGCTATTCGAGGTAATCTCACAAGCAATGATCAATGCATTCGATCGAGATGCCATGAGCGGTTGGGGTGCAACCGTATACATTATCGAGAAGGAGAAAATCACTGTGAAGACATTGAAAACACGAATGGATTGAGGGGTTCGTCAGAGTTTGGCATTTTTCTGTTACTCTACGTATAAAATTTGGTATATAAAATAAAATTAGTGCAAATAGTTGTATTTGTATTGAAATTGTGTTTATTTCTTATGCTAAAGGGCGAGGAACAACTTTTTTTTATCAATAAAGTACTTCTGAGAAATAATTTTCTAATGTTATTCACTATTTAAGCTCTTGACAGCCATTTGTAGTACAGCATCTCTTGTTTTTGCCCCGCCAATAAAGCCAGTGTGATGGACGAAAATCAAATCGGGGATACCTGCTGTCTTGGACAAGTCTTCATCACGTAGACCTCTCCAACTTTCTAAGAGAAACTTCCGGCAGACAAAACTAGATGGAGTGTTTGGAACGCAAATAACTCGCCAGCTTTCTGGCTTTTCGTAATACAGAACGTACTTGGGGATGCCCTCTATTTTGTATTCTTTTTCTAAATCGGCTAAATGATGTTTCCATGGGCAGAATCTTTCTAGTTCAAGAATTTCTCCAGAATCATGGATTTTCTTTGCGTTTTCTATTGCTTCTCTTACGAGAATCCTTGCCTTAATCCACGAGCTGCCAATACTTAGCACATGTTGACTGAATTCTTCTCCCGCTTTCACCATGGCTTCCCCGAAAATTTCATCTAAATTATAATCTACCACCTCCCATGATGGATTCATATTTCCTATGCGCGCACTCAAGTTTGTGGAGATCCTGTATAGGGGCTCACCATCGAACATTGGTACACCATTATCGATTCCATCGATTTCTTGAATAAAACTATTGTAAATCTGCTTATAAACCGCTTTCAAGTCACTCGGTGAAAGATCAGCGCTGCCTTTCTGCTTTAATATTTCCATGATTACATCTTCTCCGTAATAGGTGTAGATAAGACCTGCAGAACTCAATCTAAAAATGAAAATGTAATGTAATATGTGGGTCCTTCGCCAGGAAGCGGTTAACACACACCTTACTTTAAAGTTATCTCCTATTTCGGGTTTTAACGAACTAAGGGTCTCTTGAAAAGTCTTCTGATGATGGTCATAGCGTTTACGTTCAGGATCGAATATGCCACCAACATCCACTACTAAATCGCATTGGTCTAGAACGCTATCGTCACGAGATCGTACAATTTTTGCATTCGAATACGCGGGTAATTGTTTCAACATGAAACATGCCAACGCTTCATCGCAGTGAAAGGTGCCGCTATGAGTTCCAATTGTGGGTTGATCACCTTTTGCTTTTTTGGGACTGCTTCCGTTGCTAGACATATTAAACTTAGTTAATGTACTGAAATGAAGTTTGATTGATGATATGTTTGAATGTTTTATAAAATGTTTAGGAAAATAACTTATTTCGGTAACAATGCGAAAAATGCGAAGAAATGATGCCATGTGAGCATGGTTTTACATGTAAACGCAGATAACTTTGCGACTTGTTTGACATTTGCTTGAGGGCTGTTCAGTCGGCCAATTGATTTTATTAACCAATCATTATTTAAAAAAACTTATTTCCCAAATGAACTAACTGTCGACAGTGGCGGATAAGATTTTCGTGCAACCAACAGTTGAGGAGCATGTAAGAAAAAATTGTGCATTTACGTGGCTGCAAGGAATTATGTGGTTTTCTAAAAAAAATAGACAAAGTTTTATTGTCTTCCTCGTTTTGGACCCAGCTTCACAATCTAGCTCTGAAGATTTTAAAATAAAGTCTCTTTGCTCTTAATGTCAGAGACTGCAGCTTTCCCAATATCGAGGAACTTATCCAGCGATGATCCACTTTCAGTATCTTTTCCAGTATCTTTATAATTTCTACATTTTTTCCAATTGATAAAATGTTTCGGTTCCTTTTTCATTCATTTTAAAAACCGACATTTTTCAGTGAAGCAAAAGACAAGAATAAAATCAGAAACTGTCACGTCCCTACTATGTACATACATACTACGAGTAGGTACGCACGTATGCATGCTTTGCATGAGCTACCTTTTTAAATGGAATCGCTTCAAAGTGTACCGTTAAATCAGGAATACTAGTCTTCGTTTCTGTTTTCTCCTTTTGAAGGTTAGTTCGGATAATTGACTTTGCGGCTGACTGGCGTTCGGATAACTAACCATTTGCTTCCGATGTTGCGTTTGGATAACTGAAGTTTCGGCAAATCGATGATCTATTGTATTCAAAAAACGATTTATACTTAGCCTACATCTAAACGAACTTTATTTCTATGCTTCCATCCTGTTTAAAACTACTAAATATCTCTTATATTATAATTGATTATCAAACACTTGTTGATCCACGCCGGTGTTGTTCATATCAAAAAGATTAAACGTTGGTTGTGGTGGAATACTTGTATCTAGCGCTGATGGAATTACGGGTAAAACGATTTGCGAAAATGTCTGGTTTTGCTTTTTCTCTAATAAATGCTTCTCAACATGACCTGCAACAAGTAAAAAAAAAACAATAGGTACACATCTGATAGAAAGCATTCAAAAATATTACTTTTCAGATTTCCCCTGTTGGCGTACGCCTTCTCACAGAGATGACATTCGAAAGGTTTCTCGCCCGTGTGAGTTCGCTGATGCGATAGCAAAGATGGCAGCAAGGTAAACGCCTTATCACACACAATACACTTAAATTCCTTTTCTATAAAAGGTTAATAAAAAGTTTCTGTATCTCTGTATCGTAAAATTTACAATCGTACTTACCTTTATGAGTCAACTCATGTTGTTTGAGATTATACTCAAATGGAAAAGCATGGCCGCATATACCGCACACATGTGGTTTAAAATTCAAGTGCACAGATTCCATGTGCTTTTTTAAATGGGAAGATTGCATATACGACAGACCGCACACATCACAAACGTGCCGCCTGTGTTCGTGCGTTTTTAAATGCTTTATGAGATCTCGTTCGAAGATGAAATTTCTGGGACACAGTTGACATTGATAGCGGGGTGAGGAGTTCACGGTTCCTTCATTAAAGTCCACCTTGTGCACATTGCCAATATGCGTTTTAAGACTGCCTTTTGTTTTGAAGAGCTTATTGCAAATGTCACATTCGTGCTTTTTCTCGCTGCTGTGCGTTTTTATGTGGCACGCTAGTGCTGTTGGTGTTGGAAAAGCTGCAAAGGATTATATTTGTTAAAATTTTTATTTTGAATGAATGATAGGCTCATGGTGTGGTCAATAACTATGGGCGGGGTGTTCACATACCCCGTTGAATAGGTCATTCATACAGTGTATGCTGTCTGATATTGGCGAGTGTAAGACAAAGGCAGAGAAAATGTCCTCTCTCCCTTCCTCAATTCTGCATCATAGTATGGAATAACTAGTCCTTTACCCATAATATAGTGTCGGGTTATAACATTGGTTAGTTTTAAAATGATTCCGATCTTGCGTATCAAAAGTCCTAGCGTAGAAGTATTGTAGTGTTCTACAAGTTGCATCTATAGATCGATGTCTTAAACGCCATAAAATCGACTAAACGGCACGGATCCTTCGAAGTCCGTTAATCTTCTGTTGTATCGTACAGATTCGCAATTTACAGGAATGTCATAATGACAAGGTATACAGCAAAAGGTGAGATTGTGCATCGATTAAGGCAGGAGATTAGCAGCTCTCTACGCCTCTCTGCTGGCAGTTATTTTGTCTAACCTCAAACTAGACAAACTAAGTGTATCGTACTTACAAGAACTCGCGTATATATCGTATCGTAGCAATTACTCCAACACAGTGGATTATTGTATTCCATGTATCTAATCTATGTACTCACTGTCGCGGCTGACGGAATATATAAGTGACTTATGTATATTCTCATTCGTTACTACGCAGGGCGAACAACATGCATTGCGCAGAGCTTTCACTGTCTACCTTAAGGACATCTCAAGAAAAGGGATTGAGAGAATAATTTTACATGACTGATCCAATTGGTCTCTGATCAGAATCATCATCAGAAATAAAAAAAAGATCAGCGAGTCTTATATGTCGAATAAAAACGGCTTATTTTAAAGTTAATTGGACCAACAAGGTTGCAAGTGTACAATGGAAAATCAGGAAAATCGTTTATACTAAACAGGCCCGATTCATTTGCAGCTAGCAGTTTATTTAAAATTGAGGATATGATGGTAGACTTACTTGTTTAGGTGGCGCTATATACAATGAACCCGGTCTTCAAGCACAATGGTAAACTTGTTTTGCATTTAACCGTGATCCGATATTGGCACATGGTCCAATTAGTACGTTTTTTTTTAATTCTACATCAGGTTGGAGTGTTTGTTGTCATAACACTTTGATAGATTTTCTTTAATAAGGTGTTCTTTCACTATTTCCTTTGAGTCGAATTATTCTCGTCTTTTAATACCGGCACTTTCATTACCACGTTTTTATTTGTTGCGTGAAATTATTTCTTTAAAATGCTTTTAGTAGTCTACGAAAGACTACCGCTTCGCATGGTTTACAGTCCGGTCAACACTATTCGAGGGCATAGTTCCGTTAGCTACATATGAATGTAACAGGCAAATTGTATTGCTTGATAAAAGCCACCAGTTTTGCCAGAATGTTTGGATTTCACAACGTACAGAATCGCTCACCTTTACTACAGGACTATCTTGATCCATAATCTAAGCTGATCGTCACTCGTTACGAACAGAGATACATCTTAACTCTTCACCGGCGGTTGAACTTAGTTCTTTGATGAAATAGATTTCGTTACGCCGCGCCGCCCACTACGCTGATCTTTCCCTCATTTTCAAACGAATTGAGTTTTTTGTCCGTTTTTGTCATCGGCGATTGTTTCCTTAAATTGCTTATACTCTTCGATTCGACTACAGATTTCTAGTGAAAGCCAATACTCTCTTTTTGATCTCTCAACAAATTGTGCGCTCCGATTATGTAATAGTACCTTTGTCACAGAGTAGCACAGATTGGCGCCATAATGAAAATTAAGGGGAGGGAAAAATTGCAACCCCCGTTAGACTACTTACCTTTGCTGCACTGGTTGCACTGATATGTCCTTTCTCCTGTGTGCGTCTTCATGTGCCATATCAAGTTCTGTTTACAACGTAACCCTGAAATGCAGCAAACACGTAACAAGTTTAGATTCAATTGTCTCACATAATGCACCTTACTCACATACCTAGACCACATATACTGCAAAGGAAGGACTTCTCATCAGTGTGCGTCCGTTCGTGTTCCTCCATATGATATCGTGTAACGAAGGTTTTATCACAAGACTTGCACGAGAACAATTTTGAGCTGTCATGCCACCGAAGATGATATCTGAACCTGCTCAACGAGATATTTTCAAACTTTTTGTGACAAATATTGCATTCATGGTTCGACTTATTGTGAACATTATCCTTGTGATTCTTCAAACCTGGCTTTCCACCCTTAATCATCTTGTGGCAAATATCACATTCATGCGACTTCCACTTGTGACTCACCATAAAGTGGCAGTTCCTTTGCTTGGCATTGGTAAATGACTTTGTACATAGCGGACACGTATAAGGAGTATCAGTGGAGTGTATTTCTTTCACATGTGTATCCAGCTCCTCCTGATTCTCCAGACAAAGGTTTTTGCAGAATTCGCACTTAAATTGATTGGCCTTTGTTTTGCTTTTACGATTCTGCTTTCGTTCATCGTCAGAGCTAAGTAAATCGGAACTCAAACTCGACTCATCATCGCCATACTCCACTTTCGGAACTATACTTATGTCTTTAGTTATTGCATCCCAATCGTCACCTTCCAAATCGTTGGACTCTAGTTCTTCTTTCTCTTTTTTCTCGGAGATTTCTTTACTACTTTCACCATCCTTAGGAGGCTGCAATTCAAAGAATTCAATATTTTTATATTCAGCGTCTTCAAATGGAATCTCGTCGAAGCAATCCAAATCATCGCCACCATCAGAGAAGTGTGCTTCGGTTTTTGGTTGCAACTGCACCGGTTGAACGGGAGTGGTGCTTATTTTATCTGTTTTACCGGTTAATTTCCGCTGCTCGTACAGTAAAATTTTGAAAGCATTTTGAATGTTTTCACACTGTCTGCGAAAATTATAGACGAGGGTGAATTTACCAAAACATTGTTTACACACTTTCTGCGGCAGACCATCATCCTCGGAGATCTACAATGGAATAGCATGTTCTTTAGTCTAAAAAACAGTGCACAATTTTAAACCCGTGTCTAGATACATGGCAAACGTTACAGAAGATAATACACAGCCTTGCTGACTTTCGTTGCACCTGTACCTTGCACCAGCTTATTCTTAATTGATACCACTTACTGCTAATTTCCATAAATCGAACTCACGGATGAGTTTATTCTTGTCTTCTGTCCGCGAATCAGCAGAGAAAATATTTACAAGACCCACAGACGTGATTACGTCGCATTTACCGCAAGTTCTGCATACATCTTCGATACTATATTTGTTTAAATCTAATTTAAACACACTACACATTGCAACTGAGATGCAATATGCTGATATTTTTTGCTTAATATATTAAACAAAATATATTTTAGTGAATTCTGCTTCGGACGGAGATCAACTCAAATTCCCAAAAAGAAATAAATAACATTAAATGAAATGTGAGCGAATGAGATGGTTATATCTTTGCTGTCATTTATTTTTTGTTGTCAATTACAATGCCTGTGCATGGGCGTGTAACTATAATAAATTGGTAATCGTTCATAGATACGACTTCTCACATGGGAAAGAGAGTGTGATTGTAATTACAAACAATATTCAGCATCGTTTTCGAATACACCAGCACCCCAAAACACATTTTTTTCTAAGTGGCAACTAGAGTTATATAGAGAGGAAAATATTATAAGTACTTAGTTGCAAAGTACTATGACAAATGAAGGGCACCTAAAAGTAAACATTGATTTTTGCTATTTTCAAATGAAAAATAAAAACTAATGTCGAACACAAAATCGATAAATACGATATTCATTCATCTAAATAATTATTAATTTATCTAATGTATAATTTCTCTTTTCTTTATTTGATGATGTTGTCTGTGAAGTAATATGACACGGTCTGAGGTAAATGTCTCGCAGTTAGGATCTAAAACTCCAGTATACCATTTGAGCACATCCATAGCAGCTCTCCTTTATAGGTCCTCAAGGATACCCAACTACTCAGTTCTCACTAAGATGGGAGTAGTTCAATGTAGCTGGCGTCGTAGCGAAATAGATTTCATCAAAGAGCTAATAAGTGGTCACACCTTGTGTCAACACTTTAAATACGTAGTTCTCTGTTCGCTGTGGATGGAGACCACCATAGATTATGGATCAAGGTTGCCGTAGTTAGTGTAAGAGTTTGCAGTTTTTATACAAATTCCACCTTACAATCGAAGAAAGCAATCATAACAACAGGGCAACAGTGCTTGAACGGCATTAATGCATAGCGCTACAAAGGTTTGCCAGAAACACCAGGAGAATTAGAGTGGTATCTATTCTGTGCGGTGCAGTTCAAGGTAACTGAGTGAGTCTTTCCATGACGACTAAAAGTCTTTAATTAAATAATCATATGCAAGAAATAAAAACATATTAACCAAATCGTCGGTATTTGGAAGGACGAAAGTAACTTAACAGCTCTAGAAGAAGAAAACGAACCCAATGCACAATCTCCGACTATGTTTTAAGCACACCGTGCGCCAGCAACTAGGTTCCTAGATATGACCATTGGATTATTAATTGTGCGTCGAAGTAGTCAAATGGGACATAATAAATTAATATTATGGCTTATCTCTGATATACCAGACAGAGGTATCTCGCGAGGCCAGAACCAGGGCCCGTTTCCATTTAAATTCTTTCAGCGACCATCTGTCAATATTTACGAATGGGTCTTTAACCAAAGATGAAGTTTGAGCTCTTGAAGACCTGAATATCCACCTCCCCTTCAACCATCCAAACTATTGCAACACTACCAAGACAATTGCAAAATTTTCTTTTCCAAAAATTTAATAAAATACTTTTACTACATCTTAAGTGTTTTACAATAAAAATTATCTAATTCACAACTGGCACTTATACATATCATACATAAATATATTACATATCAACAATAAATATAAAATTTGATCCTTAAGACCTTACAAATGTGTTGTGTTGTGTTTCTCTTCGCTTTTCTCGAAACCGGGATTCGTTTGACCGATTGGCTCCACAGCATGGGATATAACTAGATCACTTTGTTGCAATTGGATTGCTTTTTGGGTTGGCGCTTGAATAGGTACTTTAAATATCTCTACATCTGTGTGAAAAGGTGGCTTCGAATCATCGTATGCGATGCAATTCTTTCGGGCTCTTCTGGTCTTTTTCGAGAAATAACCTTCGATTTCCTGTGAAACCAATAAAATTGAGTTTGTTGTTTAAATAAAACGTTTTGAGGTTTAACTTACCGCTAGTGTTTTATTCTCAGTTTCTGGTAGTACAAAATATATAACAACAGCTCCAACCATTGCAACAGCAGAGTAGAACCAGAACGTGCCAGGCATAGTCATTGTAGCAAGCATCTGAAGGAACAGTTTGTTCGCGAGAAATCCAAAAATATAACCAACCGCCCCGACTATTCCCGAAGCCGTACTTCTGACCGCAGCAGGAAAAACTTCTCCAATTAAAATCCATGGAATCATACGTATTCCAAGATGTGCAAAAAATGCTGATCCCAGCAGTAGAATTAATGGCAACCAAACTAAATTGTTTTTATCCTGATTCGGAATTGGTAACAAAATATCAGTTGCCACCTGGTCTTTACTTGGTATATCATCATCCGGTGCCTTCCCGAGAGGTACCTCCTGTCTATCAGGTATCGGTTCTGTGGTAATCTCTGCTTGAATATTATCAGTTTCTGGATAAATTTCGGTGGTTTCATTGACATCACCATAATCAAATATCGGCAGATCATCAAATGGATTGAATTCTTGGTGAGCATTGTAGGATGTACCATTTGATCTTCTTACTCTTGACAATAACTCATCGGTTTCATTCATAGACAGTGGCAATGTAGTATCAAACAGCTCCGGCAGCAGCGTTGTAATATCATAGCCAAACCTTTCAGTCATATTTTGAGTCTGGCCAAGTAATTGATTATCTTGTTTTTCGAAAATATTTGTTATGTTGTCCACGGTAATGAGGTGTTCCTTGGGAACTAATAACGATGCATTCACTACGACATTATCGATAGCAAAGCCAGGTATCACATTTAAAAAGTAAGCATACGTTGCTGTGCTAAAGAAGCAAAGCCCACAGCCAACAGTTGAAACTAATACTAACGGTCGTTTTCCTGTAAAATGAATTAAAATAACGGAAAGAATTGTGGCCAATAACTCGGCAACACCTAATAGAATTGTGGCGTGGAACTTATTGATTGGAGCCTTCAACGCGTGGAAGATCTGAAATTAAAGTTTTTGGATAGAAGTTTGTTAGTTGGTTGATAAAGTTATAAATTATGTTAAGGGTGAGTCATTTGTAAGCTTTTGTTTTTGAAGTGTGCGTTATTTTAACGTTGGGAACAATTAAGTGCTTGCTCTCATGTAGTTTCAAGCCTTCACCGTAAGATCATCATCCTACGAATGGAGACTAATGGCAAACTTGGGAGGACCAAAGGCAAGTAGGCGAAAACTTCTTATGACAGTCACGCATTCTATCCTTCTGTACAGCTGTGAGATCTTGGCTCATGCGCTCAACGAAGAAAAATACAGAAAGCGAATGGGAGCAGTACAGCAAAGAGGTGCTCTCCGGGTGGCGAGCAAGAGATCACCATACAACGCTGGCAAGAAAGCTGGAGCAGAGAAACCAGGGGAAGATGGACTGCAGGATTGATCGAAAGCAACGCGGGTTGGACGGGGCGGAGGTATGGGGAGGTGAATTTTTACTTCACACAATTCCTTACAGGACACAGATGCTTTATCGATTATCGACACAGGATGGGAAATACAACGAGCAATGCCGTACACACATTTTTCGAATGCACCAAATGGCTTCCAGAGAGACGAATGTAGAAACGGAGGTAGGCGAAATCCCACCAGACAATATCGTTACGGTAATGTGCACGAATGAGGAAAATTGGAACCGAGTGCGCTCCTACATCGAGGAAGTGCTGAAGGTAAAGAGACGAGAACAGGACATTAATTCGTCAAGGCCCTAAAAAACTGTCATCATTCCGTTCACCAGGAGAAGAAGTCTGAATCTCCAGACACTAATTCTAAACGGTGTTTCTAGACCTAAGACTCAGCTGGAAACCTCACTTAGATGGAATAACATCTAAGGCAATAAAAGCCTTCTGCGCCTGTTCCAAACTGGATTCAAGTTGATTCACTGGACATACCTTACCATAGTCATTCCCATTAGCACCTATGCCTCTCTAATTTGGTGGAAAAAAACCAAACAGTTACCTGATCGAAACACCATTGAGAAGGTTAAGAGACTTGCCTGCGTATGTATTACAGTTGCGATACGCACGTGCCCGATGGCGGCTTTGGAAGTCCTCTTAGATCTCCCGCCTCTCCATACAAGAGTTAAAAAGTCTACTCCCCCCAGTTCTCTAAAGCTCCTTATTCTATGCATTTTTAATGAATCGGATTTTACAGGGCGTATGAAGATCATTAACTAAATTTTGCTCCTATCCACACCAGCAGTATGTGTTAATGACTTCAGGCGCAAAACAATCCAACTTAATCGATCCTTCAAATTTACCATTCCAGATCGAACTTACTGGGATAACCCACAGCCCCTCAACAAATCAACTGGTACACAGATGGTTCGAAAATTAAAATCTTTCGTGCCTTTAGATAAAAATACTTCTGTCTTCCAAGCAGAGGCCTATGCTAATGAGGTATGTGCTACAGAATGCATCAGGCGAAACCTCCGAAGATCACAAATCAATATCCTATCAGACAGCCAGGCAGCCTTAAAAGCTCTCAATTCAATGAATTTTGAGTCAAAGCTTGTTTGGAACTGTGTCCTTACCCTTTAACAGATTCTTGCTCATAATACTCCCTCACTTACCTGTGTCCCTGGGTAAAGGGGTATCGCTGTCAATGAGATTACTGATGAACTTTCCAGAATTGTTTCTCAAACCAAACACATATGAACCCTCCTGTGGCCTTCCCACGAGCTAAATAAAGGTGGAGCTAGATCGTTGGGAACAACATGAAAAGTTCCTACACTGGGACTCTCAACCAGGAATGAGACACGCAAAAAATTCATAAATTTCTCTGGCAAGAGATCTAAGGAAATACTTCTATTGAACAAATCAAATGTGAAGTTTTTGACAGACTTCCGCACTGGTCACTGTTCTCTCAAATACTACCTCATAAAAATGGGCATTAGCTAAGGTGATACTTGCAGATTATGTCTTAAGGACACCGAAACTGCCGAGCACATTATGTGCGAATGCCCCGCCATTGCTCGCAGCAGACTAAAATACTTCAATAAGGGTTTTACCCCCCCTTCTGATATAAACTCCTCCTCAGCCCAAACAAACAAACCTTAGAACTAGATTTCAGCTAGGATACTTTTCACGCTCAGTTATCTTTATACAGCGAACAGCGCAAAAGATCTTCTACAGGTCGCAGTGTTTAGTTAGACTACTACAACCCTATAACACTCCTCTCCTTAAAAAAAAATAGATGTACACACTAATTTCTTAAGCTCACCTGGACAGCATATGTCTGCAGTGTAGTTTTCCCCGAAAAATGTCCAACGAAAAACGTGAATGACACCAACAGAAATGGCAGCCAAAATGATTGCTTCCGAAACATTCTCATTCTCTGATAGCATTTACGTTTATTTTTCTCCGTAACACCTTCAGCGGCATCTTCCAGTGCCGGTTGTGTAACCAACTGATCATACAGCATATTGAATTCATCTTCAATTTTGTATTCAGGCACCCAGCCACGAAGCCACTGAAGAGCTCTAATAGCTTCACGGTATTTCTCTTTTCTTATTAGCCATGTTGGACTTTCCGGAATAAAGAACAACGCTACTATAGATATAACCGGAAATACTGTATTAATTGCTGCAATTGTTCGCCAATCAAGCAGGGATCCTAGAATAAATTCCACGAATACACCACCGATGACACATGATGAGCCCATAACAGAAAGGATACCTCGATATTTTGGCTCTGTTATCTCTGCGACATAGGTTAGAACCTAAATAAAGAAGTAAAACATTGCTTGTAGATGCAAATATAATGGTTAAAAATATTATTTATATTACCGGTGCTTCCATGAGACCCCCGCCAATGCCAGCTAGACAGAGAGCAGCATAAAGATGTTGAGTACTAGTAGCAAAGTGGAACAAAAGCCACGACCCCAGAATTGGCAGATTGACTATCTATTCCATATCATATGATGAATAATCAAGTTATTTTTAAATTATTTAATGGATGTCCTTACTTGCATAGCTCTTCGTTTGCCAATCGGTTGACTGAATGCTCCAGAAAATAGGCATCCCATAGGAACGCATATAAGGTTTATAGAACCTGGAAAAGAATTTAAGAAAAAAAACAAAAAAGTTGTAGAAGATTTAAAATAAAATTATTGTAATACATACTAAACCATGATATTTCGTCTCTGTTTAAAACAATATCACTTGGCTCACGACCATCACCTCCTTGAATTGCAGGTATGACGATTGTTGGAAAGCCCAATGTCATTCCATAAACTGAAAAGAAATATAAAAGTTAATGTTTAGACAATGTTACGAGGGTCGATTGAAACTTTTCCGATCTACAACAACAATTGTTCTTAAACTAAACTGGTTCTTTTCCCCTCTTTTCCCCAATATTGTAGGGCCACGCTCATAGTCATGAGAGAAAGCAATGCGATTCGATGCGAGAAACGTTTGCTTGCAATAAAACAGTTCCTTCGTAGTCTTATGTACGTCCGCACATTGAATGCTCTGCGCATTTGTGTACATAAAAGTATATGTTAACAGTTTTATTGTAAGCAAATGCTTCTCGCATCACTGTGCGCGCAGCGTAAGAGTGACTGAAAACTTTCATTTAGGTGCGGTATTAGGTTCGATTTTATATCCGTACATGCTTAGGTAAGGCAAAATAGTTTTTAAGAAATGGAAGTAATCCAACATTGTGCTCTAATAAAATACCTTACTTACTTATTTAGGGGCGCTACAGTTCGGGGTGAACTTGGGCCTCAACAAACAATGCCTCCAGTTGCGCACTCTAAGTTGGTTGAGGTCCCCTTCTGCTTGTGTGCGCCACCTTAGGCGAGGTATTCTCTACTTCGTTGTCCTTTCGGGTTAAATTCGAAGACTCTGTGGGCCAAAAAATTGCTGTTCTCCGCTCTACATATCCTAGTCATCCTAAACAACTGATGATCCACTTTTTGACTTTTTTGTCGATGTCGCATATTTCACGAGGAATTTTTCTTTCGAAACGACCGAGGATATCTTCATCCGCTTTCGACAGAGTCCATGCTTTATCGCCAAAAAGCAGGACTGGGATGATCAAGGTCGTGTATAGAGGAGTCTCGTTAGCTGTTCAGGATGGGGCCTTACTACTCAATGGCCTTCTCAGCCCAAAAGAAACAGCGATTGGCAAGAGTTATTTTTCGTTGGATTTCCGCTGATATGTTGTTTTCAAAATTAATAGCAGAGCCAAGGTAGACTAGCTCGAAGTTATAAGTAGCTTTCGACTGTGACTCTGTCAAATTCACCGATGTTGTGCGTCCCTTTTCGTTGGCAGCATACATGGACTTGTTTACAGCTAAACTGATGTTTGCACAGAACGCTGTATTCTGCCAAATTCTCGTATATTAATGTCATCGGCGTACGCTAGAAGTTACACAGACTTTTGAAAGATTGTGCCTCCGGTGTTGGCTTGTGAGTTTCGAACAATTCTTTCAAGTATGATATTAAGAAGTCACATGGCATCGCATCGCCTTATTTAAATCCTTTTTTGACATCGAAGGTCTCGGTGAAGTCATTACCGACTTTGATAGAGCAGTGAGTGTTCTCCATTGCACAAATGTGCGAGTTTAACAGGGATGTTAAAACTAGACATGGCTCTGTATAGCTCGTCTCTATAAATGCCGTCATATGCGGTCTTAAGATCGATAACAAGATGGTGGGTATCGATTTGGACTTCTTGGGTTTTTTCCAGGATCTGCCGCATCCTGTGGACTTTCCCGGTTATATTAAAATTACTCCGAAGCAGGTCCATGTGGATATGGTAACAACTTTAGGGAGTTAACAAGTGAGTAAAAGGAAGACGAACCACGCTGCTAAAGACTACCGAGGAAAACATAAAAAAAATATGTGTTCTAATTGATGACTGCAGATTGAAGATGAAGTAGATTACTGTCGACATATCGCCTGATCCGGACCAGATCGTCAGCCAAAACGATCTTAAATTCTTCAAACATTTTGGATGACAGGTTCCTATACTAATTCCAACCAAACAAAACCCCACTGGACTGACAACGTTTCGCCAGAGAGGAACTTTTATCCAGGTTTGTGACGAGAGATAAAAAATGGGTCCACCACTATACCCCTGAGACTAACCAGAAATCTAAAAAATGGATAAAATTCGCATCATTAGCCCAAAAGATTTCAGTATATCCAGAATCGACAGTGCCATTCTGAATCTTGCGAGGAACTATGTATTTCTCGTGGTTAGCCAATGTATATAGAACAAACTTGTATTCGGGCTTGTTTAACCATAATCCCGGGTATTTCCGAAACACAAATAATTTTCCTATCTTTCAACCTTGGCTCAGATACGATTTATCAGTTAAATTAAGTCATCCTAAACTGAAATATTACTCAACATGCATGAGTTTATTTGAACGTGTTAAAAAGCATGAATGCATTCCTTTGAGAAATATGTAAAGATGCATCAAGTGAACTCATGCATGAAGTGCTGCGGATATATTCAAGTTTAGGATGACTAGAAGGTAATGTTCCGATACCAGTATTTCTGAGCATGAAAAGTTTACGGATGAAATCTATATTTGTGTAATTCCTCTTGGTTTGTTCAATAGCAATGCACGTGTAGCATCTAAAAAAACTAGACCTTGATTTAGTTTCATAACAAGGTGGAATGTAGCTGTTTGTACATATATGATCGGTGTACTTTCCTAATGATTTCGTAGAAAATCCCAAAAAAATCTGGTTACGAGTTTATGATAACTTTAATTATTATTATTTTTTTAAACTCATGATGTGGAAACTCCACACATAATTTGTCATGAGTTTTAAACAATTTGCATAAATGACATAAAAATAATTCTAATCCAATAACCAATCCCCAGATTCCAGTCCCCAATTTTTGATAGGCAAAGCGTTAAGATTGACACCGTCAGAATGAAATTCCCAACATTTAAAAATTCTTTGGGGTTTTTTTTAACAACAACATGATATTTTTAGAATAATTTTTCTGAAAACCCAGATTTTCCAGAGTGATAGGCCATTAAAGATCCTCAAATACCCTCTATACCGAAATGGATGGCCATTTTGCTTTAACTCTGCAATGAATTGTACCTCGTAAGCAAATAATTCGTGGTCTTTCTGGAATATTCTCCTCAAAGAAGTGCAACTAATGTTTAGTTGTTGAGACTTACGACTACGAGTTAAGGTTTGGGTTTCACGCATACTTTAGACAACAGCAGGAATACAATATCTGCCAAATGTTCACCTTTGCTCTGTCTACAAAAAGTCATTCTTTTAATGAAATTTTTCATCGCGTTTTCGCATAATTGCGGCTGTATTTCGCGATTAACAGCTCTTTATCTTTGACATTGCTCCAAAGGAAAAAGTCGAAAAAGGCGTTAAATCGCACGATCTTGGCGGCTAATTGATGTCTCCATTTCGAGAAATCATACGTCCAGGAAATTAAATTCACTATAGCTGTGCGAGAATAGTAATACGATATTTAGGAAACATTTCCTCGATATTTTCACCGTTTTTGTCCATATTTAATTACCTCCTAATAACTTACTTATCAAAAGTCATCGGAATGGTAATTAATGTTGACAGTTCAACAATGGCGCGAAAGTTAAAGCGACATTTCCTGTTGGATGACAGGATTTATATTTTAATAATATTTGACATGTTCAACAATATGACACCCCAGTTTTAAGAACTAAAAAAACATTTTAACGATTTTACTGTAATCGAAATCTAAGCGGTTTACAAAACCAAGTACAAGTACGACTGCATACGACCTACAATAAAAGTGCTCTTTTTTCTTTTACCAAGTAAATTAAAAATTATTTTTATTGTGTTTTTTGCGATGCATGAAAAGTGACTCTTTACCTTGACAGTTCAAGAATGGCGTCTCATCTTCTCATTGCATAGTATGTGCACAAGCACAATTAATGAGAATAAGTGAAGTTTTAGTTCGTAACATCATGAGATGATTTTTTAATGAGGCTATGATCAAATGAAAAGTCTCTAACTACAATAGAACTTAATGCTCACCTTGATTTATCATTAGATCTGAAATCAGCTTAGCCAAACGTTTGTAAAGTATCAGTTATCGAGGGAAAGGCTGATTGGCAATGACCATGAATGTTGCAGTTCAATAAATCGATGTACTCGCTGCGATAGTTGCAACAGCTTAACAACTTTATTCAAAAAGTATCGATTTCGTCTTCTTAAGCCAATCAATTATGTACTTTCCATTTGCAAGCTTAGTAGAATTTGTTCTCATATTTCATTGCATGTAATTTAATATTTAGGAAAGTAGCTATTTATTGTATTTTTAATGTTTGAAATAGATTACGCTGTTTGTTAGGCTATGGTTCGGTTATAGCTGATATTTCGGAAAATGTAACGAAACCTCAACGAATAGCAAAATATGTTCAACAATGCGGGAAGCGGCTAGTTTTTCAAAGATCCTTTTTCATAGTTCGATAAATCGTCCCCTGAATTCCACGTGAGCGGCGTGGTTCAATTATTAGTGCGCTTGACTACTGAGCTCTAAACTGTAGGTTCTTTCCATTTGTGCTAAAAATATAACACGGACAACACGAATGGTTGTGAGAAGCTACAAGTTCCTAGACCACATACGGTCTATAATGGTAAGTAAACAAAGTATTGAGTTTCCTGACACAGATACAACTTTCTAATTAACCGTTCGTTTAATTTCCCACAAAAAACTTTTATTTACTTTTTTTTTTCGTACAATGGACAGTTCTCAGAAATCAAAGCGTTTCATTTTTTTTTAACGAATCAGGTTGTTTATTAACATTAACTGATTATTTGTTAATAATGAGGCACTAGTTTTATTTATTAATTTAATTTTCTTACGCTTAACAATGTGGTTTTACTATTTAGTATGCAAAATTATACCTAAGCTAGTCAACTACAATAGTCACTCAATATAATGTTCCTGAAATTAATTTAAGATCCGGGATCTCATCATCATGAAAAAAAAGAAAAAAACATTTAAGACTAATGACTTGAGTCTCACATTTGATCAATTTTGCGGATAGACTTTTCTTAGATCTACGTATATCAAAGAATTAGTCGTCCTGGCATAACCTCTCCTTGCTCAATGATTGACAGTTTGTTGCGGTTTTTCGCCTGGTGGTGTGATTGGGCCATATTTTTACGAAAATAATGCTGGTGTGACCGTCGAACGTTATCGAACGATGTTCACTCAATTCTTTTTTTGGCTGAAATTGATGCCACGGACGTCGACGACGTTTATTTTCATCAGGACGGCGCGCGCACATGCTCCACAGCTGATGAAACAATGGCTCTATTGCGTAACAAACTTCCTGGTCGTGTGATTTCTAAAAATCGAGCCTTCAATTGGCCGCCAAAATCATGCGATGGCCATGCCATTAGGATTTTTCCTTTGGAGCAATGTTAAAGATAAAGTCTACGCCAATGCTCCACCAATGATTCAGAGCTGTTATTCGCGAAATAAAGTTGCAATTATGTGAAAACGTGGTGAAAACTTACATCAAAAGGATGACTATTTGTGGACAGGCCCGAGGTGGACATTTGGCAAATATTGTATTCCATTACTAACCTCAGAGTTAGTGCTTTAGATCAAAAGAAAAATATTACCAGTTTTCATAAAAATGTTGCGTTTTTCTATTGATTTTAAATGACACCTCTTCTTGGATGACCCCACATCTATCTATCTGGACAGGATTAAAGAAATAATATGACAGCGGATTTCTATGCTAAAATCCAGCGGATAGTTTCCAAATGCACAGTATACCGCATGAAAAAGTAGTTAAGAAATTCCTTCTCATTTTCAGCCTCACCAACACCTCTGTGCCTCTGGCAACAATAGCTTATCCCACAGTGGGAACTGTCAGAGATCTCCCTATCTTGGCAACCAATTCTGAACTTTTGTGGTAATCTCCCTCGAAGTGAGTACATCTATGCGCCACTGTCCATGTACCTCTGACCTAGTCTCCCCACGAATTACGTACAAATGTATGTATGACACTTTACACACTACATTTTCATAAAACGCATCTTAGCAGGAGTATGTGTTCAAGATCAAAATTAATAATTCCTGTCCAAAATGAAATCAGTTATCACCGTTCTCTAAGCAAACCACTGACAGTAATCGCATTTTCAAAGAAGTGCGACCCAATCACTCCACCAGCTCAAAAACCATACAAAACACTGACGGTGTCCTAAAATGGACAATTTTGCTTATTTCTTCGCCTAAAATGGTCTTCTGGTTTGAATTCCTGGCTCAGGTCAGAGAACTAATGATAAGGTGTTTCTTGTGAACGACAAATTGTCATCCCTATGATTTCAGATTGGTTTTTTCTTGCCATATAGATTCAAAGAACACTTTTCGGCGAAAAGCATTATGGCTTGCCAAAAGCTCCTTGACACTGTCAGAAGGCCGACAATATGTTTTAATCATGTTTTGACCAGAGAAACTTGCTATCCAAGATTACTTTAAAATATTTCAATTCATCTGATATTTGAATGGTTCTTTTAATAGGGTCATCGGAAAACCGATTTTCGGTGCACCACTCATCGATCATGTGTAGGGACATCTGCATCTTGGACAGCTAGGAGTGAAGCGACTGAGAGTAAGGGGACGTTGGGCACAATGGACTCAATGTTAGTCTAAGTGAGCCGATAGCCTTTTGTCAACTAGGGCACCCATATAACTAACCTAACTTAAGGGCTTGAAACGAATCACCTGAAATGTCTAGAGACAAAAAGAGGAGGCATCCACAGAACATTGCAATAAAGAGATAGAGCTTGGAGGGAATCTCTAACTTTATTTACCTCGGAGCAGTAGTACAGAGTAACAATAGCGTGTATTTA
Organism: Blera fallax; assembly: GCA_946965025.1. Lineage (NCBI taxonomy): Eukaryota > Metazoa > Arthropoda > Insecta > Diptera > Syrphidae > Blera > Blera fallax. The sequence continues at coordinate 110,039,477 of OX337244.1, read as the reverse complement.
TGGATTCAAAACAATATCCAAGTCCGAAAGATGTGTTAATTTGCTAACAGAAAACGTCTGTAGTCCAAGCTTCTCACAAAGCTTACAACAATTATACGCTCAGTAAAAACTTATTGCTGCGAGGTATAGACTTTAAAATGCACTCAGAGTTTTGGAACACAAAATATTACGAGGAATTTGTCGTTCGAAACGGCTAGGAAGTGGAGCACCATGAGCGAAGAAGCAACAGGTGACTTAACGATCTAATTAAAGGAGAAGACATCGCCCAGGATGGGATGGCCCTGTCACTAGGATGAGTGAAGAAGGAGAATCAAAGAGCTTCTATAAGCGAGGTGGAACGATAACATCGAATGCGACACCGAAATTTGCGTAAACCCGCACAGTATAGATCTGTTTGGAGGAACGCCGTGAAGAAGTTCCAACCTCACATCGAGCTGTAAAGCCATACAAAAAAGAAGAAGGTTGTGGAGTGCCTTTGAAAAGCAGTATGATAGAGGCGGACTCTTGGCTGAAAATGTTCTTTTGTAAAAGTGTCTCTATTTCCTACACATGTGGGTTGGCTATAAATCCGTGCCGTGCCAAGAATAATAAAAAAGTAGCACTAATCGAAGGCAATAAATATTTATTGCCAATGTTTGTGTCATGGAAAATATATTTTATTTCGAGTTATAGTATAACCAGTTTAGAATGCAAGTCAGCGTATCGCATAGAAAGCATCTCTGCGGTTTCACATGATTAAATGTGAGAAATAGGCAAGAGGATCTAGCACGCTTGCCTGACACGATGTCTTAACTTAATGTCCAGAAACTAATAAATTAATGTTAATGTCATAATTTAATAATAATATTTAATAGATTTTACAAATCTGGATCAAATTTTTGGAAATTTGTAAATAAAACGCAAAGAAACAACATGAATTTTTATTTTGATCTAAAAAAGAGTTTACGACTCACAAGACTTTTCAGTCCCCAATTTTAAGAAAACATTGACAGACATTTGACATTTAATAATCGCCACTCAAAAATGTTATTTACATCGTTTACAGCATTATTCAAACAAAAAGTGACGGGATCAGCAAAGCGATGTATTGCCCGCGATACCTTAATATTCGGCGCATCTTTCAATTGAGTAGATTTTTGCTTGGAAGATACTGGGGTATGTTCCCATGGCTCTTGAATACTTGATTCTGGGCCCGCATACACCTGCTCCAGTTCCAATGGATGTTTTCGATCCGTTTCCATACCACTTTATAGTGTTACATCCCCATTTCACTAGTCCATTCTCTTCTGCTTCTCAGCTTCCAGTTGAATTTCCTCTCGAAGCAGTATCTCTTGACCATATCATCTCTGGAGAAGTCAAGAAGGGGGACTGATTTGAAAAGCATTTTTGCTATCTGTGTGCGATGCACTTTCCTTTCCTGACACCCTGTTTGATTAATCTTAATATGATTTCTTTTGCGATTCTTTCCAGCACTAAATGTAGAGGGGTCAGTCCTATTATTACTTCCAGTACTGCTGTGGGACAGGTTTTCTCACTACTTTTCAAGGGTTTTCCTTGTTGTGGTCAGCTTGGTTCTTGCAGCTCAAGCTACGTATAATAGGCCTGAACATAATGGTGCACATCCATCTCAGTCGCGAAGGCAAGAAAGGGCACTGGGCAGGGCATATTATGACAATGCTAGACACCAAGCCCTGAAATATGATATTTACCGAGAAAACGAGGAGATGCAAACTACATAATGTGATTGATGAAATGAATAAAAATCAGTGCAAAATGGAATCAAACAAAACTGATTCGTTTAGCTTAAGGTCACAACAGGCGGATGTTAAGGAGGCATAGCATAGAGATGGCGCTTTGATCACAAAGAGGTTGTGGTACTCAAACAGGGCAATCTTTTAGATGCAATTTTACCAGGCAAAGAATTTCTATCTAGCGTTTGAAAAAACTTATGTGGGAGACAGACTGCTGGTATTGATACCATGGTATAGTGAATACTATATCCCCTGACAGACTGCGCTTCGTAGTATACGTTGACTTTTGCATTACGTGGTATACTTTGACATTTGTGTTGCGCCTCCTCCAGCTCCTTACACATTTTTTGCAACACTCCAACATTGCGTCTTGCTCCTCGTAGCTCGCCTATATAATTCCTCTAAACTTCTCTTACTTCATTGTTTCCAATGCAGATAAAATTGTCCTCCTTAATCCATTTTCAAAACATTTTGCGCTGTGATTGCTTGCTATAGAATTGTCAAAGAAGCTATGAAGAACCACCAACAGAAAGAAAGTGGCGCTGCAAGCAATAAGATGGTGGTATACCACCAAAAATTTGCGAATCTCAATACTAGGCTCTATTCATTGTATACTAGGTTTTAACGTGGTATTGCAGTGACAGACATGTGGTATAGAACGTAGTATTGCTATACCATGGTATCAATACCAGCAGTCTGTCTCCCACATTACAAGTGAGTGAAAGCGCTGAATTGCTGATTTTGCACTACTTATTGGGTGTGAACGGGTCATTTATAGTTGTGTGTCAATTCTGACGTTTGAAAACGAATAAGTCTCTTGATGGCAAAGTCAATCCGAAAAAAAGTTCCGTCACGGTTTTATATCTGATGAAACATTTATATGTACAGGTGAATTCACAATGAATACGGTCGTTTTTAAATTTTCTTATAAGCAATTTACGCTCCATTTCGACACTATACATTTGATTTACAATTCTAACGCGTTTTACGAATGTAAATGTTTTACCGTAATATGAATCATGTAAAGCTAATCAGTTTTATCTTTTGGGAAAATAGATGTGTAAAAAAATATAGCACGCCTAAAACAAATGCCTGCTAGACGCTAATCCCTTGACCTTATATGGGCTGCTTGCGCCAGATATTTATATTTGGAATGGAAAGCCTAAAATTGTTTTTAGATCTTGTCCTTGAGCTGTGTGAATCACCACTTTTCACACTATTCATCATTATTGCTCTTACTTTTTAATTGTTGTCACCATAGAATTAGTATGTGACTGCTAAAAACAACACGAAACATTTGTCACATTTCCACAAGTCAATAAACGTACCAACTGGTATCAAAAGTACGGGTAACACCGGACACTAAAGTTCGTAATTAATAAAGAAAATAAATAAGCATAAGCATGTAGCTTGCTACATATGTCTCGAAAATTCACACGACCATGATAGTATTTAAGGAGGACGTTCTGACATTAATTTATAATTGGTGATAAAACTTAAAGGCATTTTAATTGTACAGCATGATTCCTCTTTGAATCAATTAACAATGAATGCCTTTTGGTGGGTGATAATTGCTAAACGGGGAAACAATCACTAACACCTGTAGATGTGGTGATAGTAAAAATAAAATATGGCAGCTTCTTTAGGTTAAAATTAAACGCAAATAAATACACTAAGACATTGATGTTAGTAATAAAATCAGTGTCATGGGAATTTTTTAATTACGGCAATAAATTGTAGGTCCCCTCTATTAGTACGAAAAATATAAGACGTATAACACCAACTAATGCAAGAAGCTTGAACATAGACTCTATTTAGGCCAGATATTCTTTTTTTGTAACTCACAAGATGCAAGCCTTCGTTCAGGATCTATTTTACTCTTATGCTCATGCACTTGACACCAATCAACCATAAATTGTGCGTTATGCTATTATGGAAACCCAACATCCTGGAACGCGTCAAGAAAGCCACTACAGCTCTGCACTGCTGTAGGAAAGCGTGAGCATTTGTGGCTGTAGTCTCCATCTGTCATCAGGCTTATAGTAACGTAAGGCGTGATAGTCTGGTAGACGTCCCTGGAGAAGGCCTTTCACCGCAACTATCTGAGCTGAGTGCAAAGGTCGCCTTTCATATGTATTAGCGAAGCTCTAAGAACTTCACCAAGAGCTGCTCTGAAAATTCTGTTCCACCTGCCACCCTTAGATTTCTATAGCAAACAAATGGAAGCTATGCAGTCACCCGCATGAAGGTCATATCTGTGTGGTCTAGTCTACGTACTAAACACTCCTGTATTCTTAACGATCTTAACTTCCTCGCAGAAGACACCGACTAGACCAACCAGAGAAGACTGGTAAGGGGATGTCGGGTTGCAAAAGGAATCCATGCGATTTTATACGGATGGATCTCAAACAGAATCAGGATCACAACCTGGAAATTTCATGCCCCCTAAATCACTGGAGCATATTCCAGGCGGAGATCATGTCGTAGATTGAGTATAATGTGATATCTAAGCTGGATAACATAATTTCTAGTGGCAGCCAAGCCGCGATCATATGTATCTCTGGAATCCGCCACGTGGAGATGGGTGAACAATATAATATCCACCTCACAGGGGCATTCCAGAGAATTGCATGGCCGATGAGTTCGCCAGGCAGGGTCCAACCCTATTGATTTTGCCGGATAAGGCGAATCTCAATGTGCAATCGAAGATCGGCAAATGGTACTACCTGCTTAGTTACAAGACAGATCTGGCCATAACTGGATCTTAAACGCTCCAACTGTCTTATTAGACAGAAAACGGAGCTCATTTCCATCATAGTAGGTGTTGTTACAGGGCACTGCATTATTGGTAGACACGTCACTAAGCTGGGTCCCTTCGCTAATTAAGATAAAGACGAAGATGAGGAAGAAACCATACTACATCTTCTTTGTGCATATATGCGAAGCTCTCTCCGCTCATAGGAAACTCCAGTTGGGAGGCTACTTCGTCAACAACCTTGGCGAACTAGCTAAGTTCCTCCTGGTTCAACGAGTAAGCCTGCCACGACACCTTAAATTATCCTATTATGTGCACATTTCGCCAAAACTAACTACTCCCAGAGGTCACCTTGAAAGATATTAAAAATTTAACCTTTACACTGTGGTTGTTGATTTGAGGATGACTAAAGACTTTTTCTTTAAACCGAAAAAAAGAGTTAAAAATCATCTCACGAAGATGTTCCAACCCAACTCTAATTTTATTTAAATTTCATCTCACGAAGATCTTATAATTTCACAAGCAAACTCCAAATCGAAAATAGATTCTGCGAATTAGAATGGACTCGGGAAAAAACCGTAACACGTAACCTCAATTTCTAATTCTATGTAAACTCTTAGATTCTTAGATTTTCTTAATTTATTCAGTGAAAATGAAAGTACGAATTATGTACATGGATTTCTATTTATTTTATTCTCTACGACGCTGTAAATTCAAAAAAAAAGTCGTAATAGGAAATTATACATTATTCAAATGAAGAAAGCACATCACTATCTGATCTAAGATTTATGCAATTATCCTTGCCTTTTACACGTAGTTTATAAATAAAATTCTTGCGACAAGTTATGCTAAAGTGTAAGGTGCATGTAGCTAGTTTCTGTCCATTTTTACCTCTACACCGTTTAGAAAATAATGTCCAATACAAAGAAAAAGCACTTAATTGCCCTCTAAGTTGAAGCCTACAGGTTTGAGAAGTACATATAGTTTTAGGAAATCATTCGACGTCTTAGGCAAAAAAAACGCTCTTGTATAATTTATATTGGCGCCCGAAATAGCAAACAAAAATTTAAATATTTAATAAATTGTTAACACTTTCATCGAAAAACCGCTTTAAAAATTCTTGATTGACAAGAGATTAAAGTTAATTTAATTTTAATTTCACAATTTATAACAAAATGAAGGTGTTGGAAAGCTACTGGGCTTATGGCGTAAAAGACTGGTTTGAAAAAAAAAAAATTGTTCAAAACGTACGCAAACAGTTTATCTTTACCAATGTCAAGGTCCCCTATACTCGTACAGGGTGAAAATTTTAATCTGTTGCTTAATACTAGAATTAGGCGCAATCATATTGGTTCCGTAAAAAGTATTCGCTTTGAAATTGCATCGTTTCTCAGTAATATACTTAAGAGGCGAAATTCGACAACAGATTTAAGTTTATATAATGATCTAAAACATCTGCGAATAATTGTATAAATGAATCCTATTTTGTAATTGACAGTTCTACAAACTGCAATTTTTTCAAAACAGATTCAAAGATGCCAATGTTGTATACTCAGTTATTTGTCGAAATTTACAGCCTAGGCAGGCCAGCCTTACCTGTTTTTTTAGCGGAAAACTGAATATGTAATATCAACATGAAGCTATTTCGAGCGGTCTTAAATGGTAACCTGAAATATATTCCTAGCGTGCGACTTGCCCTCTCTCTTAGTCATGTCATGCTCTGGAAAAAAGGACATCAAGAAAGGGATATTTACTAATTTGTGCATGTGATGAAGAACTGAGTAAAGTAAAACTTCGCACACTTATAGTTTAGCCTACTTTCATTCTAACTCTACGCTGTAAAAAACATTTTTTTGGCCCTAAAACTCAATGTGTACCTTCTCCATCTGCCCGGGTTTACCCGCACGACGAAGAGAGTTTTGGCATTTACAGTGTAGCCAACCAAAGTAACGCAATGAGCGGAGTCTTCTATTTTTTTTTTAAATGGAACAATATCCGTCTGTTGTGTATGTATAAAATGTCAATAGTCTGGTTTTCAACAAGCCTTTTAAGAAACCCCCGGAAAAGCTAAAAACTTGTAGCCCTAAACATTTTTGATATAGAAAAGGATCCAAAAGTTCCTTACTTTCTAAATTCAATGTGTTAAAAATTTGATTTTGTTTTTTATCAGACGTAATTTCCCCTTAGTGAGTATCTTTTGACCAACGAATTGGATGAAATAAAAAGTAAAAATTTTATTTTTAACTAAACTTTCTAATTTTTTTGATAGGGGCATATATGTATGTAGTTCAGAGTTAATCGACCAGTATTAGGAAATTTTCGACCAACTATTTTTGTAGTTAGTGTTATTTTGATTCGGACAAAACTAACGCTTTTGAGCAATACGTAGTTTCAAGCAGCCGCAGTGAGATATGAATCTTCTTACGCTTAAAGCATTTTATGATAAGAGGCAGTCCGATCAAAGTTTATGACAACACTACTGCGAAGGCATATCACTGGCAGTAGGTTTCTCATATGGTTGGAGAAATTGATCGCTCTGTTGATGATTGATATGCTCATGACATCAGGTGGACCGGGAAAAAATACTGTGAATCAGAAGCAAAGGCAAAACAAATAAATGACAACAAACAATCTCCCCAGTTATCTGGATACCACCCCTGGAGCTAATGTGTGAAACCTAATACACCTGAGTTTCAAACCACTACACCAATCTCTTTCTCTCTCTCTATCTTCCATTCAACGCCCGCACTGTGTATAAACATTAAAAGGGTATTCATGACCCCTTGAGTGCGGGTAAATTATAAAAAAAAAAAAAAAAAACAGCGCTGGAAAATATGAAATACGAATGCTAAAACCTTTATCATCCCAGTTCTGCTCTATGGTACAGAGGCATGGACTTTGTCAAAAGTGAATGAGGTTACTCTCGATTGTTTCGAGAGGAAATATCTCCGAGTGATTTTCTGTCCCGTCTGCATAGACGGGGAGTGCAGGAGGAGATGCGACGATGAACTGTACGGGCTGTAATGACATCGACTTAGGCAGGAGAGTGAATGCAAACGACTGAGGTGGCTCCGGCCCACAAAATCTACGATTCCATCACCTAGGGACGGCGCAGTAGAGAAAGACCGCGACTCATGAGGAAGAGAATTTCAACCAACCTGGCGTAAAGAACTAAAGATGGAGACAGCTAAAGATCGAGCTTGCTAGTTGAGGCCCAGGTCCACCCCAGACTGTAGCGCCACCTTAAGTATGTAAGAAAGACATACTTTTAAGAAGAGTATACGGTAATAGACATGCAAATCCGGACAGGGTAAACAAAGTTCTTTCTTAGGTTGTAAACTTTAATTACCTTGAGAAATAGGAGGTAGTTTTTAAGGTTTTGCATAAAAAGGCTTTGATTTGAAAAGGGTCTTTCAACAAGATGTGTCATTTTAAATTGCGCGCCATTGTTAAACTGTCAAGATTCAACTATCATTGCGATGACTTTTGATAAATCAAAACTAGGAGCATATTAGTAATGGGTAAAATTCACTACGAAAACAGTGAAAATATCGAGGAAATGTTTCGTAAAGTTCGTATTGCTTTTGGTCATCATCAAGCACCTTTTCGCACAGCTATAATGAATTTAATCGATAAATTTGACCACGCACAACGCACAAGATCATGATTTTTTACACAAAATTATTCTGAATGATGAGGCTCGTTTTCTCGGTTCGTAAACAAACAAAATTGTCGCATTTTGCTCCGAAAATTCAAGAGAAATAGTGGAACATAATCTCCCTCCACAACGAGTGACGGCTTGGTGCGGTTTTTGCGATGGCGGTGTCACTGGAATTGGACTATATTTTTTTCGAAAGTGATGCTGGTATGACCGTTTCAGTATATGGATTGCGTTATCGAAAGATGTTGACTGACTTTTTTTCCTGAAATTGGTGCTATGGACGTGGACGACGTTTATTTTCAGCAGGACGGCGCCACATGACACGCAGTGGTCCTATTGCGAGAAAAATTTCCTGGACGTGTGATTTCTCGAAATAGTGACTTTAATTGGGCTCCGAGATCGTGCAATTTAACACCATTAGACTTTTTTTCTTTGTGGCTATGTTAAAAATAAGCTCTACGCCAAAGCTCCACCAACGATATATGCAATAAAAGAAAATATCAGAGCTGCTATTCGCGAAATACAGCCGCAATCATGCGAAAACGTGATGAAAAAGTTAATTAAAAGAACGACTATTTGTAGGCAGAGCCGAGGTGGATATTTATCAGATCTTGTATTCCATTACTAACCTCAGAGTTCGTACTCCAGATTAAAATATAAACATCACCACTTTTCATAAAAATGTTGAGATTTCCTATTAATTTAAAATGACACCTCTTGTTGGATGGGTAAAATATTAGCTATGTTAGATTAACCTTGTGATTGAATCTATAAAATTGTAAAAATGTGTATGTACGCATATTTATTTTTTCTTTTTGCTTTTTACGTAGTCTGCAAAATTATATTTCCTATGTAATTGATGAATAATCAATTAACGAATATTGATTAATTAGTTTTAAAAGCAATTTCAAAACGGATCCAATGTACATATCAAATTTTGATTATCTTCCGACAAAATTACAATTAGCTTTACTCAAATCCTGGTAAAATATGCTAATATTTTTTTTGTGTGAGAAGTATGATTCGAATATAATTGCTACTTCAAGATATACCCTAGCTCCTCTTATGTATTTCGATTTGAATGATGTTTAAACGTGTCTAGTCCATGCTTATAAGCCAAGCTTTATCAAAATTCTTTCAAATACACATTCTCTTCAAAGATAATAAGAACCTTTGAAACTGCCTATCGGTATTCAGTTTTATTTGTGGAATCTGTATCCAATAATTTTACAAATCATTCTTCATTCCATGCAGGAAGCCACTTGAGGACAAATTTCGAAACCCCGTATAACATACACGCACAAATATTTGTACATAAATATTTATGTATTTAATTTTGCAGACTATAGTCCACTATGAGAAAGAAAAGGTGAATGTAACTTAAAAGAGAGCCAAGAGAAAAAAGACGCAAAACCCATCGTCAAATCATTGTAAGATCATTGCATAAGGGGTTATATTTACTTAAAACTATTATTTTAATAATCAAGCCCCTTAATCAAATAAATTAAAACTCGACTAGAGGAATTTAAGTCCAAGATATACCCAACTGTAGCCAATTAGCCGTTGCTACTTGCTTCGTGATGTGATTACAAAAAAATCGAAATTCACTATAAAAAAAAAATTCCATAGAACCCTCTCAATAAACACGTACATACGTACAATCAAGATAAATAATAATTAAAATTCCATACCGAAAAGGAGAGTATTCTTCACAGAAACAGCAAGGAACTGCGGGCAAACTCTTCGAAATTCCTTAATCTCATCATCATCGCCGCCTCCTCCTTCGCCCATTGATTTACTATTGTTTCCATTTTGCATAAAAAGTGGGCGTTCCTTAGGCTGCCTATTCACACAGAAAGAAAATATTTAAAACACATTAATCATATCTCGAAGGACTTTCATTATCTTTTTTTTTTTAATTGTTTTTATAACAAATAAATCTCTTTATGTACCCTTTGACTTTTTTTCCATTTGTAGGCGCAGATTCCATTTTTAACAAGTTTATTAAAAATCAATATCACTCACAAAATTAAAAAATAAAACTTAACAGCAAACTATCACGACTGGGCTTACAGTGAATCGTGTTGCACTGCATGAGTTAAGCCCATAAACAATTCGATTAAACAAACCGAATGACAAATTTCATTTTTCACGTATAATCGTCGATCAAACAATGTTAATGATGTTTCTTGTTTTTTTTTTTTTTTCAATTTATTTTTTTGCCCAAGTCACGCTTCGATTCGTCTCAATAGGGCTCGGATCGGTTTAAACTAAATTGAGGTTGTGCGGGACGACATTATGATGATTTTTTTTTCTTTTTTTATTATGTTTGTATCGCTTTTTTTTTATTGTTATACTCGAATTAGAAATACTGGTTTCAATTAAATCGCGATCGCGTTGTCACCCATCTGTGATTACCGTAGTATGTCGCTTCCGTTAAGGCCACCTGATCGAATGGCTGGCTCAATGTGATCTGAATTTTAAAAGCTTTTTTCTGGTGGATTAACGTTTTCGATATTTATTTTGTCAGTTTTAGTGGTTAAATTTGTGCTTAAATTTGGGGATTGCCACGGAAAACGGTGGTAAGCTTAAGTAGAGCTTTTAGCACCTCCTTTAACATCAGTATGGAGAGGTTCGTTAGCCAATGCACCCCATCGGAAATGTTATACGTGAATAATAAGGTTTCGATGAACCCAAGTTTGTATGGGACCTCCTTTTGAGAATATTGCAGTGCATGAGGATAATTAATTCAAAGTCAATGAACAAGAACAGGAGTTCAGTTCGGGTGAGGGAAACAGTAATTTATTTGCTAATTTCGAAAAATACAAGGAATTCTATATACCTTCGAAAAATTCGGATCACGTATGGTTGTCAAGCATTTATTTGACATAATATGACATTTAAAAAAGCGCGCGCTTTGCAACTCAAATTGACTTGAAGTTGGTACCTGCTTAGATGGTTAAGGCAAATATAACACTGCCCCTAATTCGAATATCTCTATTTTTATTTACACTGTAATGCACTAACTGGATTCCAATGAAACGATAATTTAAGTAGACTTGTACCATTATGAATGTCAAAGTATACAAAAAGAAGATCGTGGGGTTCTTCTCTATTTTACGATCGCTTAACGAGATTGTCAGTGCAAGGTGAGTGTTCATATAAATAGCACGTCTTTGGTTTTTCCAAATGTTCTATGTTTTAGTATATTTTTGTTCAATTTTGACAAGATGAATACAATTATTTTGACATTAGTCTCAAAATTAGACCAATTGCAAGATTTAAGATTAGAAGACGAAAATACTGCAACGAGGGAAGGAGGAAAATAATTGCTCCATAATTAAGGACCAAGAGGGGGTGGCAAGGACTTTAAAGTGTTCGAAACAGCTGATACAGAATAAGAGAGGATACCCTTATAAAAGACTGGCAGAATTATATACAGGATATTAAGGAACAATTGCGCGACCAGCATGATGTCCAAATATCAGTCATCTGATTGAATTCCAGCACTACGGAAAAGTGGCCAAGAAGAAACATCTCGTGTCACAGAAAAACCAAAAGAGAAGACTTGGTTTTGCATACATATGCTCACAAGGACAAGTAGTTGTTTTCTTGGAAAAAACATTTTGTGGAGCGTCGAAAGCAAGTTCAATTGCCTGGGATTGGACGCCAAAAAGTACACAAGGTGAGCAACGAACTAGGAATACAATCACAGGTGCACCATTAAGACCGTCAAACATGGTGGCGGGAGTATAATTGTGTGGGCAGCGATGACATGGCATGGTGTCGGAACCATCGTAAAAATTGGTGGCATTCTGAATCAACATCAGTACAAAAGCATTCTAGAGAGCCATTAAAAGCCAAACACTGATGAATCTATGCCTGTATCATGGACAATTATGCATGACAATGATCCGAAGCATTTTCGCGACTTGTAAAAAGCCGGCTTTCGGAGCAGCAAATATCGGTACTTGATTGGGCAACACAAAGTCCCGATCTAAATCCAATAGAGAAACTTTGGAACAATGTGAAAGTTAAAGTGAAGGACTAAAATTAATTCATTTTGTTTTCTGAACAAAATTTGTATTAAAATGCGAGGGTGTGCTATTTATGTGAACACAACTGTTGGCCTTAAGGAGGACTCCATTATTAATGAAAATTTTGTTCAGAAAAGTTCATCATAAGAAACAAGACATCAATAGGTAGACACCGCTTATAAAAGTGGAATTTAATATTACGTCAGTTTATTTGCATCTCTTTGGCTTGTTTAAATATGATTTATGAGTTATTTGCACGGCATTATTCAAATAAGGGGACAAATTCAGTCTTTCAAAATATTTTGCAATATTTTCGAATATCCACATTTAAAAGTGAAATCTATTAGAGAAGTTCGTTGATAAATGATGGTGGAGAAGAGTTTGCTTATATTAAAAAGTCGATGAACTGGCTATGAGCAAGAAATCAAAAGAAAAAAAATCGAATCGAAGGCGAAACCGTAATACATATGCCAGCCATTCTAGTAAGACGTGAAAATACCTGACAATGCAGTTGATATGCCATTTAACATTAAACTGTAGAGTGCAACGAAATGTGGAAAATTGTTTGAAATTAACTTATAAGATGAATAAAATAACGGTCTATAGGTAGGCCTATTATATAACTGACCAGTTTCCTTGAAAAACAATCGAGCTTTTGCATAAGTCACGCCGTCAATACTAGTTCCTTATTGTGTCCAAAATATTCTTGGTAGGTAATGATAAATTAAACTGGAACGTCTATGGCAAAATGGGCCGTCTACGCATTTTTTTTTACTGGCTATATGTAAGCAGCTAAACTGTATGCGCTTCACTTCTCTAAAACTGTACCGATTAAGTTGAAAACTGTACATTCCTGGTTGCTAGGCCTAGCGGTGTCTGCTGAATAGCGATCTGATAGTAAAGTAACGATGACCTGACTGTACATGTGAAGCTAAACACCCGGACCTGCGCAACTACGTACATATTTTTGAGCAAACTTCAGAACATATTTTTAGTGTTCCGTTCCTAAATGGTAACAGCGAACGCTTATGGTTTTAATGCGATGTCTGCTTGTCTAACTGGGTATATGTCTAACACTTGTATCTAACTTTTGAGCCAGACAGTTCAAAGATATACAAATACATATGTGAAAATTATTTTTTTTCGGATAAAATTTGCCGAGCTAAGCACTTAATGCCGCTGCTCCTTTTTCTAAAAGCATGTATGCGAAAAGGGTTATAATTTTGGATATAAGACTACTGAGCGCAAGGTTCAAGATTTGAATCCAAGAAAACAAAAAAAAACACGGTTCTACCTCTCGCGGATCGCTGATCCAACCGGGTGTGAAGGAGTTTATTAGCTACTGTGGATAGTGAACATGCTGAGAACTAGAATGATCCAGTCCTCGGCAACAGCATTTCAACCAAGTCTGTCGATAGAGGAGCACCTCAGGAAGGCGTTATCTCTCCTCTTCTATTACTTTTGGTTAGCAATAAAACCCAGTTAAACACGAAAGAGACGGAGACGAGATAGTTGCATATGCGGACGACTCAGTGAGATTATGGAAGGTGCCTTGGAGAAAGTAAGCTACTAGTTGTGCACTCAGCGTCAGTCCAAGCAAAACTAAACTGATGCTTTTTACCACCAAAACCGAAATACCGACCTACACGCCTCCACGACTAAACAATCAACTACTTTCCTTATCTTCCAGCGTTGTACTAGATTCCAAACTTAGCTGGAAGTTTAATATAGAGCAGGGAGTTAAGAAGGCCTTTGTAGCCTTTTACGTTTGCAGTAAAACATTCCATAAAAAGTAGGAACTTCGACGGAAGATGGTCTTACAGATGTATACCGCAAGGGTACGCCATATCCTCCCATACGGGTCTTGTTTGGTGGCCTGCGTTGAGAAAGACTACAATATTAGACAACTAAATAAAGAACAGAGGCTGTAGGCCATGTGATAATGTCCAACCGAAGCCCTGAATGTTCTTCTGCACCTTATACCACTCGATCTTCATATTAAAAGCGTATCAGCATGTACCGCGGTTAGAATATGACAAGCAGGGTGTGTTGGTATGCTAAACGGTATGGCCATAGTAACATTTTGGATCTGTAACCTAGGGATTTGGCTACGACTCTAACCGACTTAAAACTGAACTTTAGGAAAGACTTCATGGTAGGCTTCCCATCCAGGGTGGACTGGGAGAGAGGTGCGGTGATATACTTGCATGAAACAACAATTTATACAGATGGTTCAAAAATGAACTGCGGGGTAGGTCGTGAAATTTTCCCGGAAACGCTACAAATATCTTAGACATACCAGCTCCCAGATTCATTCAGCGTCTTCCAGGCTTCCAGGCTAGACGTGTATAGTTAGAAAGAATCATCAACGAATTTAACGTAAGATAACTAAAGGTAGCTATGTACATAGCGACTTGGCTTGGCGGTCCAAACCAACTGTAGGGCCATCTTAAGTGATTAAGTTAATTACAACTGTTAATTGCACGTTGAATTAGGCAATCGTATTAAGAGATACAACCACAGCCCGCTGTTTGGCATGTTTTTTACCATGATGGAGCACAGGATTGAAATCGTTTAGTTGAGATACTCGAACCTTCTCGTTGTTGGATTCTTGCTTACTTTAGAGCAACAGGATGCTACAAGTTGTAAGAAGAGCATTGCAAGTAATTGAGTTTCAATCGTGTTGTAATGTCTTTCAACAAGTGGCAGTTGCTGCCTTAAGACTATGTGGTCAATTAAATTATTTTCACACAATTTCTTGATAAAAATGGTCAGTCCTACAACTGGCAACTCTAAATGCGAGTATAGTGGTTTGTTTAACCTCGGATACAATGGAATTGTTCACAAATTTGCGAATAAAAACAAAATAACATTAAAAAAAGGAATAAATTTTGCGATTGGACTTGATTACTCATTTAATGGTCCAAAAATGCAACGTATACTTTCAACACAACACCAGCGGGTTAACGTTGCACAATTAATTTCCAAAATACGATAAAAGAATTAAACAAGAATTGTTTGTTGATCACTTCACAGCTTCGTGCAGTACATGCTAATAAGTAATTTATCACCGAAACTGGTTTACAGAGACTATCGCTTTCAAAACATAATTGTAAATCAAATTAGAGTTGCATAAGTCTGACAAAATGCGGCTTTGAAAGAGCTATTGCATTAGTTCCCTGTATAGCCTCAAGGCAGACAAATTTCTTACAAAGAACTTGTGCCACTTCCTTGTTAATGGGTACCTATGAAGTTGATTGCAGTACCAACGCTAATGATTGCATCTACATAGCAGTTTAACGTCATTAACTTCAAACTGAGACAAAGGAAGACATATGAGTATGTGTAGTCACTAGTTGGCTTAAAATTTTACTAAGAATGGAACAAGTTTACCATAGAATTTCCGTCAGATAATTACGAGTATAGACTCATCGCAAGCAACAACACTGAAAGAATTCATTGAATTTAGTGCTGTAAGATACTTAAAGCTTTCAGTAACAGTAAACTACTTGGGATGCTGTATGAACATCAGTACAAAGCTCAAAATATACATAAATCCGTACAACAGGTTTTATTCGAAACAGAAAAGAGAAACATCCACAATTTGATCATAACTACGAGTATGAATGTATCATCTTTTAACTTCGTGTTAATAACCCACTTCCACTTTTATTGAGGTCTTTCTTATTTCACATTTTTTTCTTTTTTCGAGGAAGTGCTCATTTACAGGTCTTATTAACAATAACTCTGTTTTCTGTTTTCTATCTATATTTGTGCCGCCATATAATTTAAAATTATGTACATGACTACGCAATTTCGTTAGTCAATTTAGTATTTAAACTCATTGGCGGGGAAACTGAATTTATGCAAATTATATGTTTAAATGGAACTTTAAAAACAAAAACAAATCATTTAAACCAACATTAAATGTCAAAATAAAATTTGTTAACACTTTTTAATGATATATAGCACGAGAATTTAAAGCACACACTATCGTATCGATATTAGTAAATAAATTAAAAATGTATCTGCACGACGGAAAAGATATGCGCGCGCGACGCGTTACCACGTAAATATAAAAGTTGTTCAACTTATTGTTAACCTTTTTCCCCAAGTGGTTTTGGCCGAACTAAATGCGGCTTCAAATGTGGGAATAACACAATCAGTCGGTATGTACCTGTTGATGTTTGCTTTGAACATTTCGAAATACAATGCAATGTTGGAGCTTTTTTTTCTCTCTCTTAAACATTTAAGTACGAATAGCAACCGACACTTGTTTGGATAAGTACAATGGTTACTGGTATCGTGTGTCTCATATGAATATAATTTAAAAATTTTCCCAAGATTAGATCTCTATGGAAAATCACTACATACCGCATTGAAAGAATTCATTCGAATTACATAAGTTGGAAGGAATATAAAATAAGACAGAATGCCTTTAAGATTTTACATTTAATCACCGTATACATAAGCACATAAAGGGTCATCTAACAAGAAGTGTCACTTTAAGGTTCGCGCCATTGTTGAACTGTCAACATTCAACTATCATTGCGGTGACTTTTGTCAAAACTAGGAAGTTAGTAAATATCGATCGCACGGGTTGAAATAGTGAAAATTCATTACAAAAACGGTGAAAATATCGAGGAAACGCTTCGTAAAGTTAGTACTACTTTTGATCATCATGAAGCGCATTTTTGCACAGCTATAGTGAATTTAATCGATAAATTTGAACGTTCTGGACAGCTTGGCGATGTGAAGACTCTCACTCGTGTTCATCAGGCAAATTCAGCTGAAAATATCACCGCTGTAGCTCAGAGTGTGATAAAGATCTTGGCCCACATTATAAGGTTCATTTGACACAAAAATTGAAGCCAGCATACTACGCACAACGCAGTTCTTTCAATGATTGAGTACTGGAAATGAATGAACAAGAATGTGATTTTTTCACAAAATTATTCTGAGTGATGAGATTCATTCCCTGGTCTGTCTGGGTACGTAAACAGACAAAACAGTGGCATCTGGAGTACCGAAAATAGTGGAATAACCTCTCCATTCAGTTTAGCGCGGTTATTGCGCTGGCGGTGTCATTGGCCGCCGGACGCTTAAGTGGACGCCGTGGCTCAAGTGGTTAGTGCGTTGGATCGCTGAGCGGTACGTTCGACGTTCGAATCCCAGAAACACCAAAAAGTTTTTTCACGGTTCCACCTCTCGCGAATGTCTGACAAACGTCCGAGAGTAATAAATGTCAAGAGAAAGCTTCCCAATTTGCCTTTCGGATATGGCTCTAAACTGTAAGTCCCTTTCAATTTGTGTGAAAAATATAACACGCACAACACGAATGGTCGCGAGAAGATAGGTCCTGGACCATATACGTCTGTTGCGAGTAGTATTTGTATTTTTTTGGTGTCATTGGTCCACATTTTTTTCGAAAATGATGCTGGTATGACCGTTTCAGTAAATGGATTGCGTTACCGAACAATGTTGGCTGACTTTTTTCCCCGGAATTGATGCTATGGACGTGGACGACGTTTATTTTCAGCAAGATGGCGCCACGTACCACACAGCTGGTAAAACAATGGCTCTATTGCGTGACAAATTTCCCGAACCTGTGGCCACAGAGATGGTGCGATTTAACGCCATTAGACTTTTTCCTTTGGAGCAATGTTAAAGATAAAGTCTACGTCAATGCTCCACCAATGATTCGGAGCTGTTATTCGCGAAACACAGCCGCAATTATGCGAAAACGTGATGAAAAATTTCATCCAAAGGATGACTATTTGTGGACAGAGCCGAGGTAGACATTTGGCAGTATTCATTCCATTACTAATCTCAGAATTAGTGCTTTAGATTAAAATAAAAAATATCAACACTTTTCAAAATGTTGAGTTTTTCTAGGAGGATGGCCAAATATCCTCGGCGTCCTTTTTAGTAGTTAAACCTAAACTGAAAGCTACTATCCCGTGACCATTCTTTAAGATAAACTTCAGATTGTGTTTCCTCAAACTATTACACCAATCTGCGATTACTAGTTAACAGAGCACTTAGACTTACCTCAGGAGTAACAGGTTTTTGGCGCAGTGGTTGTAGGAGCTTAGATTTTATTTATTTCTCTTTTGTGTTAGGTGATTGTGGTTGATGTTCCCCTGCGCCCCGTCGCAAACCCCATGATTTTGAAAATAGGTTAAAAATATGGTGAAAGTTGGGCGGAAACTTTCTGCAGTTTATGGTCTACCATATTCGATGACAATGTAAAGATTGATTAAGTAAGAACTTGTGAGTGTGTTCGTATCATTCCACGAATGGAGAAAATTTCCCCAATCAATGAGAGTAATTTTGAGTGTCGGAAAATATCAATTCAAGAGATCTCTTAGAGATCGTCGGATCCCCAACAAGTCACTGTTTGGTGTGATTTCGGACATAAGTGATTGGGACACACTTGCATACTAAGAACCAGTTCTTGTGATGGCAACTTATTGGTATAATACTTGTATCACATTGCGCGAGAAATACTTGATTTGTTGTGGCAAAAAAAAAATCCGCGCCATAAGCCATAAAGCTGCCCCAATCGGCCAACAAGAATTCATTTAATAGCGTTCGGCTTTTTTGTGGGATTTTTTTTTTAAACCAGGAACTCACATGAAATTCCTGAAGTCAACATCCGGAATATGTGGTCGTGGGGAATATTTAAAAAATATTTAATTTAAAAGTTGATTGCAGCTCGTCTTTTTTGCAATTAAATAAATATATCATCACTTACTCACTGTATTACATTGACAACTCCAAATAAAGATCCTGTTTTAGTTAGTATCATGCTCGTGACTATAGTCACGTGACTCAAAGATCAAACCGATTAATTTGTTCATACGTACGACATACATTTATTTAACCACTGAGGTTCCTGGTCGTCAACCCGTTTGTAACCATCTGGGATTAAATTGTAATAAATTGGAGGCATATTGAATATAATAAGTCTCCTACTGGTCCTCGAAACGGACGTTCACATGAAAACATAGCCGCAGTGAAAGAAACTATTACTGAAATGTCAGGGACAATAATTCGTCATCGATCGAAAAATTAGACGATTCGAGAAGAACCTTTCAGGGAATTCTTACTCATCTGCATGTGTGCCAACTGACCCAAGAACTGAAACCAGAAGACGAAGGGAATTTTGGTAATTGAATGATGAAACGTCACCTGCGGCACACAAATTTTATTAAGGGACATTTTCAATTCAATGGCTACATAAACAAGCAAAATTGTCGAATTCAAGGTGTGCAGTACCCAAGCGTTATTCAAGAAAGCCAGTGCCACTCTTTGGTGCAGATTTTGGCTTTTGAGTAAGTGGTTTCGATAATAACTAATTGAGTGGTTGAGAGAAAGATTTCCAGGTCAGTAAGTTTTTATTATTCGACACCAGGTGACTTCTTGCTTAGGGTTTTTTTTTAAAGTCGCTTATGTATGCCAATATAGCAAAGAATTCTTGAGCCTAGAGGGAAGATCCAAAGCGTTATTCCCACCATCGAGCCACAACTATGCAACGATGTCATCGAACTTTTTATCAAAATATCAAGAGTTTGCTTGCCAGCGGAGACGTGAGGCACAGAATTTGATACTTCACGGCCTTCACTTCATACCTAGTAGATTAAATGACATCTATCGATTGGACATCTGTCATCGGATGCTAGATCACAGGTATATACTACATACTCGTATGTATGTACATATAAAAGTAGTATTGCAAAAGTCTGTGCTCGTGTACAGCGATGATCCTGACATTATTAGAAGATCAATGAAGCAGTTAATATCGGTTTGACGAAGTATTGATATGCTCTCAACAAAGAACAATGTGGTTAAGGATTTGGTCTCCCTCTGCGGCACTGGACATTATATTCAATCTAATACCCCTCGATATATGTATATAGCAAGCAAATGGCGGCGATTGCAGCCGTTTGCCTTGAAGCTACCCTAACAGTGGTCAAGAAAAGAATTCGACCACGCCTCTATTCTGAAGAAATTCAAAATCTCTCCCGAAAACACGGACTACACCATCCCACGTCTAAATTTTGAGAAGAACTTCCTAGTCACCATCCCTTCCAGATCACTCTGGGAGGACGAAGCTTTTTTAGAAGATGAATCAATTCACTTCTACACTGACTTCACTACCAAAGACGGAGTTGGTGCAGGTGTTTTCTCTGATAAGCTTAACCTTAAGCTCTCCTTCCGTCTTCCAAATCACTGTAGCGTGTTCCAGGCGAAGATAGTGGGGATCAAAGAAGCCCTATCTTGGCTTAAGAAAAACGTGATAGCTTTTCGTCTCTTGTGGAGATGGCTGAGCAGTTCAATATTCACCTGTGTTGGGTGCCGGGGCATAGAGGCTACTCGCAAACTTAAACTTAAGCTGGATGCAGTCGAGAGTACAAATCTTAGGTGGGCTAGTGGATCAACATGTCTAGCGACAAAACAGATTTGGGGAAAATTGGATCTAAAACGCTCTAAGAATTTGATTTCTCTCAATAGACTGCATATCGGCACCACAATAGGTGTCATCACTGGATACTGTCTAATAGGCAAGCACGCTACAAGGCTAGGCCTCTTCGCGAACGATTTTCGTAGAAGCTGCATGGATGAAGAAGAGGAGGAAACTATTTCTCACCTTCTTTGTTTCTGCCCAGCTCTCTCCCGTAGAAGGAAACTCCACTTATGAGCTCCCTATTATAACGATATTGGCGACCTGATGAATATTGACATTAAGGGCCTCCTACGCTTCATAAGAAGCTCTAATTGGTTTTAAAACGAGTAGGTAGAGAGAAACTTTCTCCCATGATCCACGTGGTATCACAACGGACCTATCATTGGTCTAAGTGTGCTGGCGATTCCTAGCTGGCAGCCACTTCAACCTAACCTAACCTAAGGATTTGGTCAAACTTAACTTTGAAACATCATTCTTGCCAAACGCTGTTTCCTTAGACAAAGAAGATTTCAAAGTGTTTCTCTTCCAAAATATCAGAGTAGTTTCTTACTAAATTTAATGTCTATCAGCATTAGTCAATTATCTGGCCTAATTCTAATGGCCTTCAGCATCAAGTACATACCAAGATGTCAAATGGAAAGCAATGAGAGGTTTTCACTATTCACCATCATCATCTTAACCCGGACATACCCGTATTTTATAACAATAACTTGATTAAACTTAATTAATCCAGCATAATAATAATAATTACATAGAGTGTTGTGATTGACAACAAATCTATTACCTAGTTAATTTAACCCAAATTAAATCCAATTCTTGGGAACTCCCATTGCAGTTGATTTTATTTATTTCGCAATATACCACAATGGCTTCACTCATTAACACCATTAGCACAGTTTATTCTTTAAAAAAAAAAAACTGAAGTAATTATAGGTTTACGCTTTTATTAAGAGATCACTAACAGTACATGTCATGCAATTATAACAGAAATAATAATTTATTTGTTTTATAAACGAAACTAACAGTTATATTGACTTTATCGACCGATAGGTGTCACCCAAATTAAAGACCGTTAATTAAGCAAGTGTTCGCTGACTGTGAGTTTTTTTTTATTTTATTATTTGTTGAGTGATAGATAAATAATTGATATACATATACATATATATAGAAGAAAATATTCTCATTGCACTTTATTTCACTGGAGATTTATCTTCATTTTAAAAATGGAACTAAATCAATCGCATCTGATGTGCATCAGTGATTTTTTCATATTGTTTATTTATTTGTGAATAATATGTACTTAACCTTACATTTGAGTACTACAATTTCGACAATTTTTATTTGCCATATTAAAAACTAAGTTTGAAAACGGATCACTTCATTAGGTAAACAAATATGTTTTTTGACACAATTACTTTTCGGTCCAGTCGTTATGGCTACAGATCTTAGACTAAGATCATGCAAATCTGTAGAAGTTTTTTCAGAAATGATTAGAAACAATAACAGTCACCCGATGGGAGATTTTTAAGAAAAAAAAATTCCCAAAATAAATTAGCGTTGGTTTTCTAATTGCGCGTGTAAATTTTACAAGTGTACAATGAATGGGGTGATGACGAGAAACATTTAAATACCGGAGGCTGGATCATATGATGTCAATGTGTGTAAAAATATTGATGGAAAATAATATAATGTAAAAATTGGAAAATATTTACGCGTAAAAGAAATCATTCGACTGATGAATGTAACAGATTGTCCTTGAATAATGACTAATTTTTCGGTTGGTCGGCATGCTATTAGTCAGTGATAGATTACCGACTCAACAATGTCATGTTATTGTTATACTTTACCTAAATTGGAAGAAATTATTTCAACTTGAATGTTAATTTGATTAAATATTTAAAAAAAAAATGATATTATTTTGACATCAACAAGCGATTTAAATATGTCAACTTCGAAAGTTTTTAAACATGACAAAACAACGCACGGCTGAATTCGCTCTTGTGTCACCAACCTTGAGGTGACTTTGCAGATCATATTTTGATGGGTAATTTGTAGAAAAAAAATAAATTCAAAAGCTTAAAATCTCGAATGATGACCAATTAAAAGCAGTGTTCAATACACAAAACATAGTACACAACCGCACAAATAAATGAAAGTTCCCAGAACAAATTCAAGCAGAAAAGTACAGCCTTGTTCATTGCCCGAAAGCGTGTCTTCTTCATTAGCTGTCAACCAAATTTATGTTTAAAGTTACAAATTATTATGTTTTAACAAATTATTCATACTTTAAATCAAAACAACTTTGTGAACACAACATTGCTGGTCTCCAAATGGAACTTTAACGGTGAAACACTTTAGTACAGCTACTTCGATAGCCAATAGCAAGCTGTGATGTAATTTAGAAAATTTCTCAAGGTTGGCAGCACTAACACGTTTAAAAAAAAAAGAACAGGCATTTAGCATTAAGCCTCAGCGTAAGAAATAGAACAATGCTAGGAGATATTTAAAAATATTCCCAAAGTGAGTGCTGTGTTACAGTATCTGTGTGAAATTCGAAGAGAAATTTGGCCTAGATGAAACCTTGTGCTCATTTGGTGCTCGTAGACGAAAAATTGAGGTTGTTGTCGAAAGTGTGCGTGAAAACCGAAGAACCCTAAAGGCTGAACTCTAATATTAGAATGGGTGCGTATGTCGACGTACGTAACTGTGCGAACACAAGGAACTTGTATTGTACGACCATAATAGCTTCTTGTTTAGATTCGACGTTTCGTTCACTTTTGCTCACGAAAATTTGACATTTGTCTTTAACAGCTGTGCAATCGTTTCCATTCTCACACGCCTACATATTATGGGCAACTTAAACAATTGACAGTCCTTAAGGGAACTTAACGTAAAATGTTGACATAAGCTATCGATTGCTTTCGACCTTAAAGACTTAACTATAATAGTCGAAAGCAATCTGCTCCTCGCGAACAGGCACAAAAGTAAGACATGCACGAAAGGGCATGCCTAAATCGATATAGCTTTACATTCTGATCCTAAAAAAGTATACTTTCAAAGGTCCACTATGACTATTGGTTATTGTAACCAAGACACTTAGGATTGTGGCGATTTGTACAGGACATCAAGCTATTCCATTTGTATGGTCCACCCATGGTCTTAAGCCAGGCAGAGGGCATTGAGTAAATCATCCTTTGACTACGAAAAGATAGCAGAACCGTTACTCTTATTGATTACGAGAAACTTGACGTTCAAGAGCTTTAGAAGCAAAACTGCGTACTACAATGCTGCTTGGAATTGTAACACGTCAGTCTACAACCACTATTTCTACCTGTTTTTTCTACCACTGACCTTGAAACCAGCTGTTTTTTTATTTCTGAGGTCTGTACGATGTTTTCTTGGACCGAACTTGAGACGGCCTGATGATTTTCAGTAAAATTGTACGTCTTTGTATCGTTAACTCAGCGAATTCCACATTACATATGTATGTATGTACATATTGTAATGCAAAAAAATATAGATAACTATTTGTTTACCGTAAGATTCAAAGAGAAGTGTACTTGCAGATTAATTAATCACATAAGACCCCCTTTGATACACCTTTTATTACATTGACTTTTATTCAGCCCATTACATAGGAACGAAAGAATTACATTCCATTTAATTCAACGCTCTTGACAAAAGAATGTGATACTCGTTTATTAGGTATACCTGCATTATGTCGGAATAATGAATTTTGTACAAATAAAATTAATTTCCCCCAGTTCACAATAATTGTACTCTTTAGTGCATCCGAAGTAGGAACATCGACTAGTGATTTATTTAACTTGTTCATGTCATGGAATGTTCAAATTCAAAGTATGTGTAAAAGTGTTCTTGATGTTAATTTATGTTATCATTTCTATCACATGCAGTGAGACATTTTGGGCTTATAATCTATTGGAATTGTAAATTGATGGTTTCAGAACTTTAGAATATTCTCACAAATGATACGAGTAAAATGTAAAACACACAACACACGAGCGCGATTACTCCGTTACTGAAAATGTTAAAACACGCATCTGCCCATAAGTCACAATATAAGTAGCTACGTACAAACATATTTGTACGAGTATCCATAAAACTTGTAAACCATGAGTGTAGAATTATATATAGTAAAATTCTGGCTTTTAATTTACTTTCATTTGTTTTACTATGGGTTGTAAAAGCCGCACATTATACCTTGTAAAATAGTTTATCTTTATTCTTAGTTACAATGTGACGAAAGATAAATGCCGCATATTCGACTAAATTTCATGACACGTGGCAAATCAGCAAATATTATGTAATTCTGATATTTATATTACTTAACGTAATGTACCCAAGTTTACTATCCCATTAGTTTAGAACGATGGCACTGAACAGATAAACCAACAGTTCCTACTATCCTAGTACTATCTTTAAGCTGGTGTGAGCCGTCTGGTCAGTATGGAGCTTTCAAGACTGAGGCAAGTTCTTGAATAGATTTGATGGCAGTGGAGCCCTTAATGGACCAACAGCAGCGCTCATACGACCCTGGCCAGCGAAAGAACGACAAAGATTTTCTGATTTGCACGTGGAATGTCCGGACTTTTAACAGACCGCCTGCAGCCGAATCCTAAGCAGAGGTCCTAGACTGCTACAAAGCAGATATTACAGCCATCCAGGAAGTGCGATGGGATGGGCCAGGCAATAGGAGGATCAAAACCTATAACATCTACTACGGTGAGCAAAAGCAGCGCTTGTTCGGTGCGGATTTGTTATAAGCGGCAGACTTACTCAAGACGTTTTTACCTTTCGACACATGAGCGAGCGTCTAATAATAATTCGTATCAAGGCTAAATTTACCAATATTAGCCTAATATGCGCTCATGCCCTTACAGAAGACAAGGTCGACGCGATCAAACAGTATTTCTACTAGCTCCTTAAAAAATCTACAAGCAATGCCCTTAACATGACGTTGACAAACAACATCGACACGCATCATTACCTTGTTGCAAACAAGGTACGAACGCGCATATCTCAAGCGCCAAATAAATGAAGAATTAACGTGAGAAGATATAACGTGCGAGAAGATTATTTACAAAAGAAAACTAGAACAACAAAGAAACTGATTGCTTCATATGATTTCACGCAGAAATTTTGTTTTTCCAAGTCGCTAAGACTAAAAAATGGTCGAAGCGAAGTTGACTGCACAGCACAGCACATTACAGCCGAGCGAATTTAGAATTTTAGCCTAACGTTGAAGTTGCTGTGCTTATGTATTCTGTTTCATTGAAAAGCGTAAGTTCTAAAACTTTTGCTGCGGCTGTCAAAGTTGCTGTTATGCTTAACTTCGTTTTTAAAAATAAATTTTCAGTTAATGGTAGTAGCAAAGACAAGATCTACATTTACCGGAATTTGTATAATCGATGATATTAGTTAGCTGATGTAAACTCCATGTTAACGTCCATAGAGTAGTTCGAATTGCATTTTTTATAAAATTTGTTAAAAAAAAGTGGACGTTTACTAATGAACTAAAATGCTCCAAAAATAAAAATGTGAGGGTCAACAAATATTATAATGCATAAATAACAATATCCATGGAGAAAAATATAGGTTAAATTTTGGCAGCATCAATTTACTTTCGTTGAGGTATTTTTGGTGGTCGTACTTTTTTGATGTTGTCGCATGCCGTGTAAAGAGTTCGACAGCGCTACAAGACACAGGCGAAAGACATTCACAATACAAGCTCAGAGCCAGTAACACTTGCCGTCAAGTACGTGAGCTATTTTAGTGTGAGTTGAGTAAGTGCTTTCAACCCTAAGGCGACACGTACGAGATAAGTCTAAAAAGTGGCAATACTTATATCTACTGATGATATGAAGTGAAGGAAATACGAGACCATCTTCTAGGAAATTAAACGACTCTTATTTACAAAATAATAAGCTAAGAAGTAAGTTAGATTCTATCGCGTCTGTCAAAGTGTACAATGTTATAATCATACCGCATTTAGAATATTGTCCACGGTCCTTTTTTTGTTAACTAATAGAATGAGAATAGTTTTAAATTGTAACCATTTTAAATATTTAAAACCGACTTAATTGGTTGAGTGTTAAACATCAATTTACGATAAATATTCTTTTGTTAATCGAAAAGATAAGAATGGCTGATTTGCCTGGTTATTTTAACAGTCTAATTAGGCATGTATGTTCGTAAATTTCATTCATATTAATTAAGAAACATCAACAGTTTGCCACTACCTGATTGCAGAAACACAAATATCGCAAAATAGCATTATTAAGAAATACTTGTATTTAATGCTTTACCACAAAACCTTAATTTAGAAACAGATTTCTATGCATATAAGCGCCTTATATTAAATTAATGAAGATGATGTTTGATAATAATTACATTGTATTAAAATGATACTATTTTCATATCTTTTTATAATATTCGGATTCTCTATCCATTTAAATGCTTTTGTACGCCATTATATTTACCACA
This sequence comes from Blera fallax, assembly GCA_946965025.1. Taxonomy (NCBI): domain Eukaryota; kingdom Metazoa; phylum Arthropoda; class Insecta; order Diptera; family Syrphidae; genus Blera; species Blera fallax. Next base: position 110,012,299 of record OX337244.1, on the reverse strand, counting down.
ACCTTGACATAAATATTTTTATTGAAACATTTTCATTGAGAAAAAAGACAGCGGACAAAATTCCGCATTTGTTGAATTTTCAGATCAAAATATTTTGAAAGAAGAACACGAAAAGGGCAGAGAACTGCACACACAATTTTTTTTCGAGACACGAAAACGTCATATGTATACTTCCATAATGTAACTACTGCTTCAGAGTACCTAAATCAATTAAACACCACTTGTGCTACTGCCTTAACATTATCGATTTGACCAATCAAATTGCAGTAAAGAAGGCGTCGTTGCTGAGATCTCCAGATTATAAATAGATGCGATGCAAATGTTCTTTTCATTCGAAATCAGTTTAGGAAGCTTCATAGCTGGCTGCTTGGACTGTCCATCACTAAAGTTTAATCTTTTCAATTTAATATTTGTGAAATCTTAAAAACCTTCAATCAAAATGGTAAGTACTTATTTTTTAAAGTAATTTTGATTCTCAATTGCTTAAAGTTTTCTGATATAAAATTTTGTTATAATTTTCGAATTGAAGGGTAGAAAATGGCGACATGTTCTAGTTAAATCGATGACGTCGTCTCGTCGACTTTTATTGATTTGTCATTCAATTGCTCCTATTTTCCTAGATTAAAAGTTGAAATAACTAATATTCGTATTTGAAATTAATAATTCTCTGCACTTTGTAAGACTAAAATTGAGAATTTTCATAGAAAACTTGAAAAATACCGGCAGGTGCGGTGCACGTTGCCCTTTTCGCCCCACCCATTTTAATTCGTTCTCGAAGATTTCATTTGATTGTGTGCATTTCCGTTGGTGATTCCATTTCTATATCGATTTTTTTTTTTTTCGTTTATAGCGTGAATGTATCTCTATCCACGTTGGTCAAGCTGGTGTCCAGATTGGTAATGCCTGCTGGGAGTTGTACTGCTTGGAGCATGGAATCCAACCCGATGGTCAGATGCCATCAGACAAGACTGTCGGCGGTGGTGATGATTCCTTCAACACTTTCTTCAGTGAAACTGGCGCTGGAAAGCATGTACCCCGTGCTGTGTTCGTTGATCTGGAACCAACCGTAGTCGACGAAGTACGTACTGGAACCTACCGTCAGTTGTTCCATCCCGAACAATTGATCACAGGTAAGGAGGATGCCGCCAACAACTACGCTCGTGGTCACTACACCATTGGCAAGGAGATCGTCGACTTGGTTTTGGACAGGATCCGTAAATTGGCTGACCAATGTACCGGACTCCAGGGTTTCTTGATCTTCCACTCCTTCGGTGGTGGTACCGGCTCAGGATTCACCTCCCTGCTGATGGAACGTCTCTCTGTAGATTACGGCAAGAAGTCAAAGTTGGAATTCGCCATCTACCCAGCCCCACAAGTATCGACCGCTGTTGTTGAACCCTACAACTCTATCTTGACTACCCACACCACTTTGGAACATTCCGATTGTGCTTTCATGGTCGACAATGAAGCCATTTACGATATCTGCCGCAGAAACTTGGACATCGAGCGACCAACCTACACCAACTTGAATCGTTTGATTGGTCAGATTGTGTCATCCATCACCGCCTCGTTACGTTTCGATGGTGCCCTGAACGTCGACTTGACTGAATTCCAGACTAACTTGGTACCATATCCACGTATCCACTTCCCTCTGGTCACCTATGCTCCAGTCATCTCTGCAGAGAAGGCCTACCACGAGCAGTTGTCCGTTGCCGAAATCACCAACGCTTGTTTCGAGCCAGCCAACCAGATGGTTAAGTGCGATCCTCGTCATGGCAAGTACATGGCTTGCTGCATGTTGTATCGTGGAGATGTTGTGCCCAAGGATGTCAACGCTGCAATTGCTACCATCAAGACTAAGCGTACCATCCAATTCGTTGATTGGTGTCCAACCGGTTTTAAGGTCGGCATTAACTACCAGCCACCAACCGTTGTTCCTGGTGGTGATTTAGCAAAGGTTCAACGCGCTGTCTGCATGTTGTCCAACACCACAGCCATCGCTGAAGCATGGGCCCGCCTGGATCACAAATTCGATTTGATGTACGCCAAGCGTGCCTTCGTCCACTGGTACGTCGGTGAGGGTATGGAAGAAGGTGAATTCTCAGAGGCTCGTGAAGATTTGGCCGCTCTCGAGAAGGATTACGAGGAGGTGGGCATGGACTCTGGTGACGGTGAAGGCGAGGGCGCTGAGGAATATTAAGTTATTCCGGGGAATTCACTATCAAGAAAGTGAAGACTCGCACACGTCTCTTTCGAATCTAAGATGAGATTGAAATAAAAGAAGCATTTCAAAATAAAACAAAATGGTTTTTCTTGTCTTTTTTTTCAGCAGGGCGAGGGGCTCGCTTTTAATATTAGGTCTGCCCCATTTCAAGGTCATTGAACGGTAATAGATTGAGCAGCTTATGTATTCAAATTATTTTCCATACAACTGCAGTTCGTGGGAAAGAACTTGCGTTCGTAAAAGGAGGTAAGTAAAAATTCCGTTCACAGTCTACTTAATGCATGAGTTCGGTCTATTTTTCTGCTGCACTACTCGGACTGATGAACATCAGAAATATGTGAGAGTTGAACGGACCGACAAAAGTACCGCAATGCGGGCATAATTATGTTAGATCGATAATAGTAGCTGTTGGGGAATATATACAAATAAATTCATGCGCAAGAAGCAATTGACCCCTAAATGTGTGATTTATCATAGGTGTACGTAGCCTTATAGTAGCTACGTATGTATGTATGTACATTCGTCATGCTTGTGACATTAACTGCTCCATGCGGCAGTGGGCGTCTATGCCTTTTATGTACGTCAAACCAAAGTGAGTCAGTAATTGATCATTCTTCCTTAATGGTGCCCACATGTTTTCCACTGAAATAAAGATAAGTATAGCCACATTTGGGACTGAGTTCGTTATGATATGAGGGCGTTCTGCATTCAGGGTGTACATACATACCTACGCAACTGCTTAGTATAGATTTGTGATTTGAAAGCGAGGGGATTCGATTTGATTCCATTCTCACTGTACGATCTTTTGCATTCGACATTTCTCACTTCTTCCCCGCTTACGGAGTTGGTTACTGTTGATGACCTTAGATTATTTATTAATTTCTGTTTCCATATATGTATGTATGTACATACATATGTAAATGATTGATGTTAATAATTCCTTGTATCTAAGAAGGTCAAATATGGCAAAAGTTGAATAAAATAAAATTCGGTGGGAACCAAACAGTATTCACCCCCATTTTGATGAAACGTTAATATGGGATAGTATGCATTTTTTTGAGAACTTCGATATGTACATATGTATGTATATATGCATGTGTGTTTTGAAGGTCGGAGTTTTTTGGTTTCGAAGATATAAGCACAGATAATAAACTACCCAGATGTCGCACGCCCATATATTTATTTATATATATTTATTATCTGTGATATAAGCCTTCAAAGTTTCCACACACAATGCAGCTTGTGAGATATATAGGTTCGCCTGGAAGTATGCATTCATGTTTTTACATAAAAACGATTTTTTTTTAACTAAAGTACAGCACAAAACTGTTTTAATTGAATCCTTGATTCCTCGATTGCAAAATTAAATACATCTACATCTAAAGTATGTAACTATACAGCCAACAATGAGCGTGCCGTTTTATTCGTCCCTAAGGATATGTCAACAACTGTCCGGTAGATGCCTGGAAAGTGTTAAGTATAAAGGGTATATCAAAATATTCTGAAAATAACATACTTCATATAAATAACAATTTCATCAAAATTCGGGGGAGGAGGATACCCCTTTCTTAATAATTACTGAAAGGGACAACAGCAATGTTTACATAACCGCGAAAACCATCATTTACGGTAAATTGTTAAGGTTTTCGTAGGTTTTGTGCTCGTTCGGTCCGGTTATACGAAAAATTGCTGTTGGCCAAAGAGTGCGTGAAAACTCAAGAACCCTAATTCGTTACAGAACTTCACAATTGAACAACACTCGCAATTCTCTGAGGAGATTATTGTACAAACACCTCGGATTATTTATAAGGTCCAACTCACTCTAAAGCTAAAAGAAAATGATCATCATGATAGACGTGTTACGATATTGAGCTAGAGTGCGTAGAATGGTCTGTGATGAAAATAAAAATAAAAAAAAATCTCTCCCATTAGTTTAACACGATAACACTGAACAGATAACCCAACAGTTCCTAAAATACTATGTATCTTTAAACTTTAAACTTGTTCGTATTTCTAATCGCCTTCAAGGCTGTTTGATAGCTTAAACTGAGTCATCTTACCTACATATACTTACCAATGTCCATACGTACGTAGGGCTACGAAGATTCACCCACCAAAGTTGATTTTAACCAAAACTACCAACATATAATACCAGACTGCGACAATATTCTTTACAATGATCTCTGTATTCGCAGATGACCCGAAAACTGGCGAGGAAGCCGTTGCTAACGTTTTCTTGACTGATGCGGAAATCAGTCTTACACTTCACAAACCTACCATGACTACTATTTACACCACACAATTCCTGTCACGTTATCGGTGGTTCAGAGAATATACGACCATGAGGAAATCCTCCCATTTTGCTTTGAAGCAAATTAGAATGCTAGACATATTTTCTTTAGTTGCTCCATGCTCTCAGCAGCACCGAGTGAGGCTGGAATTAATTGTACAAGAAAAGATAATTGTATCACATCTACTAAGGTCTAGAGAGACGTGGGATACCCTGAAATCTATATGAAATCAAGAACTGCGAAGAAAAAGCCTACGAGTACTTAGAGTCGAAAATGAAATAAAAATCCGACAGTACACATGAACATTACGACAACACAAGTCTTGCAGCTTCTGACCACTTGGTAATCTATTAAGGAAGCTCTAAAAATGGGATGCCCTTCAAATTAATCTACTAGAGCTTTTGAGTCGAAGTACCCTGTTTCTCTTTTTACGAGGGCATTTTTTTAATTTCACAAAGCAGGATAGAAAAGGGCGGATATACATATTTCAATTTTATAATTTTATTTGTCAATATAATATCCTTAAATACCAATACGATTCTTAGATCTATAAATTAATTTTCTAAACCGTCAAAATAATCCCCCGTTTTCCTTTACGGCTACCTGTTGATTCAATAGCATTACCCCACAAAGCAACTCTTTGAGAGATTCAAGAATGCGTACGCAATAATAACGAGAACTCTGACAACTGTGTATCCCATACCAACAGTACAGTTACTAGTAAATATTATTTAAACTAAACTATTTATTTTACAAGATATCTTAATTCTGAATAAACATTTTCTGGACAATTTTTTTATAATGCTCTTCGTCCCTTTTCCGTGTTAGTTTCGTGCGGTTGTAGAGATTGAGGAATTCCTTATTTGTGTGTAAGTTGTCAACTTTTTCAATGGTTGCCAACGTTTTTTCATAAGCCCTAATATGATAGAATCCCAAAGCCCGTCGAAAGACTGCCTTTTCCATTTTTTTAATATCTTCCGGAGACAATTTCTCAACAAATTCAGTCTGGTATATAGCATCTTCATAACGCATCTCCTGCAACAAGCACGCAGCAATATTTGTTTGTAAGGCTCGCAGTAACTCTTCCATAACAGAACCATCTAGACCGTTTAATTCTTTCGTCAACCCTTCGAACGGCTTAAAAGATATTAAACACTTGGCAGCTCGACTGAAGTATTCATGAGCAAATTTTGGATAGTCTTTGAACATTTTTACACCATTCTTGCGATATTTTTGTGCCAAATCGTACATCTCTGGGATTGTAACTTGACTTAGATATTTAGTTGATGTGATTTCTTCCAGAGTGATTTCAAAGGAAATTATCTGCTCAGACTTTGTTTGGATCTGACACAGGCTAGTTTCACCCGGAAGCATGGACTGAACTAGTATTTCTACACAGTAGTCGACTGGCGTAACTGCTGTTCCCATTTCTAGTAGGAATTCTTCGCTTTGCGAGAGATAAGCACTAGCACGATTGCCGAAATCTGAAACATTACAAATTTTTACCCGGCACTTTGCTAATTCTGTGGGCTTTTCGACGTTTTTAAACTTCAGGCTTAGAACTGTTTTATGAAGTCCTTTCTGTGCATGTTGCCACTCCTGGCCAATTAACCAGTCCATTGTAAAATTTTGAATAAGCTTAAAAAAAATTCCTACTCACTTCCAACTTTGTTCTTAAAAACAAATTTTCAGTAAATGACACTAGGAAAGGCGAGATCTACATGTACCGGAATGTGTCTAAAAGATGACATTAGTTATATGATGTAACTTCCATGTTACCGTCGATAGAGTAGTTCAAATTGAAATTTTCGCAAAATTTGTTAAAATGAAATGGAAGCTTATTAATGAACAACAATGCCCAAGAAAATATAAATGTGAGGGTATCAATTCAATTTCGTGTAGGTATGTTTGGTGGTCGATGCAGTCGTGTGCCCTGTATCAAATTTTTGACTGTGCTACAACTACAAGGCAAAGGCGCAAGACATTCACAGTACAATCTCATGTCCAATAATACTTACCATCATGTATGTCAACTATTTTAGTGCGAGTGAGAAATCGATTTGGCTCTTTTCAATCCTAAGGCGATCCAAGACACATGTACGAGATAAATTTAAGGAATAGCAATACTTCTATCTACTGATTCAGCATAAAAAAGAGAAAACCTCAGACCTCTTTTAGTAAATTAAACGACTTCTTTTGACAAAATTATAAGCTGCTTGGAGTTTTATAACAAAAAAAAAACTCATTTCTATGGAAAACTAAATTCGAGTACGTACTTCGTCCGAGAACTTACTTGACTAGAACAAACAAATGGGACAAGAGGTCTAGGTAGCAGTGATTCGATTGGCCTCAGTGACCTGAAGTGATCCGAAACCGGGAGGCCTCCAGATACTTTTTGATCAGTAGGGATGCAATGATATGGGAGGGCTATGCTCGCTATAATCCTGATCATAACCTCGCCAAAAAAAGAAAGAAGAAGACGGGACAAACTTTTTTCTTTATATCCCGGAAGAAACTTATCGATTGCTAAGAAACTACCATTAAAATCTAGTACAGGGAGAAATTCCATGTTTGTTAAATTTTCAGACCGAGAAAAGAATACGGTTCATGTTTTGACAGAAAAGGGCAGAAAACTGAACTCCACCAACATTTTTGGAGAAACAAAAAGATTATTCACTTCCGTAATGTAGCTACCTCTTAAAACTAATTTACTTGTAGTACTGCATTATCGATTTGATGAATCAAATTGAAGAAAAGGAGGCGTTGTTCCTGATTTCCCAAGATTATAAATAGAAGCGACGCGAATTTTTTCATCATTCGAAATCAGTCTGGGTAGCTTCATAGCTGGCTGCTTGAACATTGCATCAGTAAAATATTTTCTTTGTAATTAAAATATTTGTGAAATCTTAAAAACCTTCAATCAATATGGTAAGCATTTATTTTAAAGTTTATTGAAATTGGTTAAAGTGGCTTGGTGTCTTGAGACCCAAGTTAGTCCGATTTTATTTTGTACAGATAGCTGTGAAGGCGTTAACCGACAATTCCGAACCAGCTTAGACTCAAAGTTGAAGGGCATAAAAGCTTTTAGGGCTGGTTGGCTACCTGATATGATGTTTATGCTTGATCTTCAAAGGGATAGTGAAAACCTCTAGAAGTCGAGCGTTCTAATAGCGCGGAAGGTTTGTAGTTGGGACCGTTGGTCAAATTCAAACTCCTACCCCATTTGATATTTTGAATCGGATTGAGGGATTTGAGGATAATTCGAATAACTGCGATCTGGAATTACATCTTTGAAGGGGGGGCGAAAGCCCGAGGTTCATTCTTCAGTCAGGCATCATCCCACGGTTCAATACTAGAGACTATACTCTTAATTGAGTCTGTCGATGATCTATCTCTTCAGATCAGGATAAGGACCGTAAGGTGCAGAATCCTACAAAAGATGGTATCCTAAATTGAGGTGATTTGTCCATAGTTAAGCAGAGTTTTTGGGAAGTTTGAGGCAGTAATTCCAATCTTAAAATTTTCAAAAACTTGCTTAAAGGTGTTTTGTGGCATTTGTGTAGTAGGAATGCTAAACTTGGAAATCATGCCGTCACTAGGAAGTTGCGATTTCTTGGCTGGAGAGTCATAAGCTAAGGATCCAAGCGATCCCTTTTCCGACCACAGGGGTATTTGAGGTAATCTGGCTTCCTCAAGGGGTCTGCTTTGCCCGCAGCCATTTAAAGCCTTTGCGTCCAGCTCCACTAATATACAACTTTATTGTTGGTCAGTGTTAGAGTTAGGCGACAAATGCCGCTTCATCCATTGAACCGATAATGGTATCGTCGGGATGGAGGAAGGGTCTTTATGTTATTATCTTGGTTGTTTTCTTGCTATCCCTTAGCAGGAAGGACTGTAGACAATTAACTGGAGTTCTTACGGGCCACTATACCTTTGCCAACTTTCTACGAAAGACGAAAAAACTGTAGAGCAATATAGTGGTTCTCTGCCCTGTAGTACAATGGACCAGTTATTGAGTCTTTAGTGCTCCAGTAGAGTGTGCCGGCACCGACAAAAAAAATAAAAAAGCTAGGGAAGGGAGTTTACGGAAGGCAGAGCCCCGCAAGCACGTACGGCAGGGGCTTTCTTTAAACTTGGAGGTGCCCAAGCGTGTTTTTCACCAAGTATTGATGGTCTTAGGAGGGAGACAACTTGCTATCTCTATTCCCTTGGGCCTTTGCTTAAAAATCTAGCGCCCAAAATAATAATTTTGGAACTAAAAGAATTGTTGTAGTTAAATCGATGACGTTATCGTCTCTTCGACTTTTATTGACTTGTTACTGAATTGTTCCTATTTTTCTAAATTAAAAGTTAACTTACTAATCCTCATATTAAAACTTCATTAATTCGCTGCACTTTGTAAGAGTGAAGTTGAGAATTTTCATAGAAAACTTCAAATTTTCCGGCACGTACAAGGCACGCCCACCTATTTCAATTCGTTCTCGATGATATCATTTGATAGTCTGCATTTCCGTTGGTGATACCATTTCTACATCGATTTTTTTTTCGTTAACAGCGTGAATGTATCTCTATCCACGTTGGTCAAGCTGGTGTCCAGATTGGTAATGCCTGTTGGGAGTTGTACTGCTTGGAGCACGGAATCCAACCCGATGGTCAGATGCCATCAGACAAGACTGTCGGCGGTGGTGATGATTCCTTTAACACCTTCTTTAGTGAGACTGGTGCTGGCAAGCATGTACCCCGTGCTGTGTTCGTTGATTTGGAACCAACAGTAGTCGATGAAGTGCGTACTGGAACCTACCGTCAGTTGTTCCATCCCGAACAATTGATCACAGGTAAGGAGGATGCCGCCAACAACTACGCTCGTGGTCACTACACCATTGGCAAGGAGATCGTCGACTTGGTTTTGGACAGGATCCGTAAATTGGCTGACCAATGTACCGGACTCCAGGGTTTCTTGATCTTCCACTCCTTCGGTGGTGGTACCGGCTCAGGATTCACCTCCCTGCTGATGGAACGTCTCTCGGTTGATTACGGCAAGAAGTCAAAGTTGGAATTCGCCATCTACCCAGCCCCACAAGTATCGACCGCTGTTGTTGAACCCTACAACTCTATCTTGTGTACCCACACCACTTTGGAACATTCCGATTGCGCTTTCATGGTTGACAATGAAGCCATTTACGATATCTGCCGCAGAAACTTGGACATCGAGCGGCCAACCTACACCAACTTGAATCGTTTGATTGGCCAGATTGTTTCATCCATCACCGCCTCGTTACGTTTCGATGGTGCATTAAACGTCGACTTGACTGAATTCCAGACTAACTTGGTACCATATCCACGTATCCATTTCCCTCTGGTAACCTATGCTCCAGTCATCTCTGCAGAGAAGGCATACCACGAGCAATTGTCTGTTGCTGAAATCACCAACGCTTGTTTTGAGCCAGCCAACCAGATGGTTAAGTGCGATCCTCGTCATGGCAAGTACATGGCTTGCTGCATGTTGTATCGTGGAGACGTTGTGCCCAAGGATGTCAACGCTGCAATTGCTACCATCAAGACTAAGCGTACCATCCAATTCGTCGATTGGTGCCCAACCGGTTTTAAGGTCGGCATTAACTACCAGCCCCCAACCGTTGTTCCTGGCGGTGATTTAGCCAAGGTTCAACGCGCTGTCTGCATGTTGTCCAACACCACAGCCATCGCTGAAGCATGGGCCCGCCTGGATCACAAGTTCGATTTGATGTATGCCAAGCGTGCCTTCGTCCACTGGTACGTCGGTGAGGGTATGGAAGAAGGTGAATTCTCAGAGGCTCGTGAAGATTTGGCCGCTCTCGAGAAGGATTACGAGGAGGTGGGCATGGACTCTGGTGACGGTGAAGGCGAGGGCGCTGAGGAATATTAAGTTATTCCGGGGAATTCACTATTAAGAAAGTGAAGACTCCTACAAGTATTTTTCGTAAATAGCATGAGATTGAAACAATAAAAAAAGGATTTCAATAAAAAAAAATGGTTTTTCTTTACTTCTGCTTTCAGTAGGAAAATGGGATTAGTTTGGGGCTAGTTAATAACACATTAGCCCCTTTGAACGAAGAAACTGATTGAGCAACTTACGATTATGTATTCATATTCTTTTCCACACAACTACAACAGCTCACTTCCGTTCATAAAAGAAGATAGGTGGTGAATAGTTGGTTTTGACAACAAGCAGGGTAAGTATTCTGTCTGTAATCGGCTGGTTCTGAACCGAATTTCATTATTTATCAAGCGCATTTCATAAATCTCGTTTAAAATACTGCACGAAATAGACGATATAGACAAACCGCATGTGTGCATATAAAATATATAAAGTTTTATTTGTCTCGCCCATATTACCTTTTTTATTTTCTCAAGAATTTTGCAAACCGACGCAGTTATGACATTTATGTCATATGGCAATGACAACTGAATGTTATGTAATGACTTCAATTTTAGTCCTTATAATCTTGAATGCCCATTTATTTGTATATTCCCAGTTTTCAATCGTAAGATTTTTAAGAAATTTTTTGTTCACCCTGTAACAATTGTCATTCCACTGCCAATAGTTCCCATTTGCACATGTTTCACGGCAACGTGAACTGTCATTTGTGAAGTTTATTTCTATAAACATTCGAAAAATGTCGCGGAAGAAATGGACTGACCTGGAAAAGCCTCTTTCGGCACCAATTCTGGAAGCTGTCCAAAATCTTGGTTTCACATTAATGACACCAGTTCAAGTAAGTAACAAAGAGAACTGTACAAATTCCAGCAAATGTTATATCTTCTCTTAAAGACAGCGGCAATTCCTCTTCTGATGTCCCGCAAAGATGTCTCAGCTGAAGCAGTTACTGGTTCTGGAAAAACTCTAGCATTCTTAATACCTCTTCTAGAAAACCTAATGCGACGTCATGTGGAACAGCCATGGCAACCAAATGAAATTGGTGCTCTCATCGTATCACCAACGAGAGAGCTAGCTTTCCAAATATCTAAAGTCCTGGGGCAATTCTTAGCTCATCCTGAGTTGAATTATCTTAAACAGAAGTTACTTGTTGGTGGTAACAACATTGAAGAGGACATTGCAGATATTAAAAAGGGGGGACCATGTATTCTGGTTTGTACGCCAGGCCGTTTAGAAGATCTCTTCGAGAGGAAGGGTGATCTTAATCTTGCTGGAAGAGTGAAGAGTTTGGTGAGTTGAATGAATTTAAATTCATGAAGCAATGTATGTATAATTAAGAGTTTTTAGGAATTTCTTGTCCTGGATGAAGCAGATCGTCTTCTAGATCTGGGATTTAAAGCTACGATCAACGTAATTTTAAGTTATCTGCCTCGACAGCGGCGAACTGGCCTTTTCTCTGCCACACAAACGACAGAGGTAACACAACTAATCCGAGCCGGGCTCCGAAATCCAGTATTGGTGTCGGTGAAAGAAAAATCCACAATCAGTACTCCGATTTTATTGAAGAATTTCTTCAAACTCGTGGAACCAGAGTTAAAATTCGTGGCGTTGCTAGAATTCCTAAATCAACACTGCGACAGTAAAATCATGTTATTCTTTCCAACATGCGCCTGTGTTGAGTATTGGCTGGAAATTCTACCTCAATTCGTTAAGAAGGCAGTAGTTCTTGGAATTCATGGAAAGATGAAGGCTAAGCGCAAGAACATCGTCGAGAAATTCCGTTCTGCTGAGAAAGCTATTCTTTTATGCACAGATGTGCTGGCGAGAGGTTTAGATGTACCAGAAATCGATTGGGTTGTACAGTGGGATCCACCGGCGAGTGCTTCCAGCTTTGTACATCGTGTTGGACGAACTGCGCGTCAGGGGACTGAGGGTAATGCTTTAGTCTTTCTCCTACCAACTGAAGATGCCTATGTGAACTTCTTGAAAATCAACCAAAAAGTTGAGCTTTCACCTCTGGAGTTAGAAGTGCCTACTGACTACGAAGGGATCCTAAATAAAATCCACAAACTTCAAGCAGCTGACAAGGGATGCTGTGACAAAGGAGTTCGAGCGTTTGTGTCACACATCCGAGCGTACAGCAAGCATGAATGCAGCGCCATACTTCGATTGAAAGATCTCGATTTGGGAAAAGTTGCCACCAGTTATGGTCTGCTCCAGATGCCACGAATGCCTGAACTGAAAAACTCCAACGCAGATGGCTTTGTTGCACCCAAATTCACAGTAGATGTGAATAAATTGACGTACAAGAACCAGCAGAAAGAACAAGTTCGCCAAGAAAAACTGAGAACATATGAAGAGACCGGTGAATGGCCAGGCAAGAAAAAGTTCCACAAACGCACTGAATCATGGGAGCAATCGAAGAAGGCAAAGGATGAGGCCAAGTCCAAAAAGGAGCTAAGACGCGCTAAAAGAAAACTGAAGAAAGAAAGCGGAGAGGCACAGCCAAAGAAAAAGAAACAGAAGTTTACCGATGAGGATCTGGAGGAGCTGGCCAATGACATCAGACTTTTTAAGAAATTGAAGAAGAAAAAGATAACCGAGGAGGAGTTCAATGAACAGATGGGAATGGAAGATGACTAAGAAATGGAGCTTTGTAAATAGCGTAGGCTAGGTGTACATATTCCTTCTTTTTTTTTATAATTTATAGGACAATAAACTTTATGTTCATGAAAAAACTTGTTTTGCTAAAGGTGGCTTGTAAAAATCCTTGCCCAAATATTACTTCATCATTTTGCTTAGCTTTGCCTTTTCTTCTCTGTTCAATGACATGTTGCGATTAGGAATACAAAAGGGCTTAGGAAACAAATCTTAAAATAAAAAATGACAACAACAATAAGTGACAGAAATTTTTAATTAAAAAAAAAACGACAAAAAAATGTGGAACGCTTCACGATTTTGCGTGTCATCCTTGCGCAGGGGCCATGCTAATCTTCTCTGTATCGTTCCAATTTTAGTATATGTTCTGCCGAAGCAAGAACAAATTTGTTCTTCCTATGAAAGTACTTATCACGACGGTTCGTTAAAAAAATAATGTGAACTGTAAGTCAAATGAAATTTTGCCTCACACCTTATGCCAAATTTATGTTTAGTGAATACATGAACCGCTATAACTAAGAGTGCAAAACAATTCTATTACCCTCAAACTGTATAAGATACAAACTACAAAATGTCGCTTCAATAAAGAACTATCGAACACTGATAATTTGGAAAAGAATATTAATTTGTTTTTTTTAATATTGCGAGGCAGAATTTTAGTACCCTTCATCAATGCGAAATGTGTGATTTTAACAAACTAGTACCGGAAAAGTTATTCAGAGTAAGTAATTTGCAAGAAAATAAAAGAAGCGTTGGGTGAGATTGATGACTGGTGCACAAGGCAAGTACATATTTGGTAGCCGCGTTATTTACTCATAAGAAATAAGCAGGTGCTTGTTGTTTTCAACTCACTAATGCTAATTTTCTACGAGTAATGACAATACTTCTCACACCAATTTGCTACCACTTGGAAGGAGAGAATGCTTCTTCTGAACAATTGAATCCAGTCGTATCAAAGCTTTGAAGTAGTGCCTGGATGAGAAGCACCACTTTCGTTATGTAGCGCTAGCTTACTGAGCATTGTTATTTGCTTACGGATAAGTAAGGTTCGATAGGAGGTACGAAGTCGAAAAGTATCAAATGCGAAAACTCAAATGATCTAATCTAGACTTCCAGTAATGCCTCTTTGCAGACGACTCATGTACAAAAAATAGCTTCAGAGGTGATGAGTACGTGACAATGAACACAAATGGTTATGCCTTCTTGACGAATTGGCTGTTCGTGTTACGAAAACGAAGATTCCACGAACTTCTTCTCTTTCAGTCTCTTATTTTTGGGAGATGTAACTTGCTCACCTTGGGCCTTAATGTCTTGGAAACCAAATCTGTCCAATCTCTGTCAATATTTGCATTTTATTGATAATATGAACAAGTTTAACTAGAGAGCACTCAGAAGTATAATAACAATAGACGGTTTTTTGTCTGAATGCTCGGATTACACTACTGTATTTATTGTTGAGATATAGTCGTTAGTTTTTCCTCCTTAGATCTTATCGTGCTAGGTATAAGCTGACTGAATGTCGGTATATATCACGATATTGGTTTGCCATGCACTGCTAACTGGTAAACCAACAAGAGCTTGACGAATCTTTCCTACAAAGGTTCGGGACGTTGTAGGAAAGGTAGATATTCATGTCTTAAAGAGCGACCCCCAGTTTTGCTTCTAGATACATTCGTAAATATTGATAGCCATTCGTTATAAGGAACAATTATCCACACTATAGCTAAAAACTATAGCTATAGCGTCCGTACGTAGCTTCTTCACCAAGCAAGTGTCACAGCTTTTAGAATTGTACGTCCGTTGAGTTTTTGGACGCATTCCAACGCCAGTGATATGTTAATTTTCTCCCACTTCATGCGCCTGTTCACTGTGGAAGAATTTAATCCATCCTCAATTAGAGTTTCGTGATACCTTTCGGTGAATCGTTCTCTTCCTATCTGATACGAAAGCATAATAAGCTTCTTTATTTAGTTAAAAAATTTCCGAATTTCACCAAATTGTGCCATGCCAATGTCAGCTGGTTAGCAGCTCGGTGTCCTGGAGCAGTCTCTTTTATGATTAAATCTTTTTGCAAATAAGGGAATGTCGCTAGTTACAGTCCAGGTTTAGTTACATAGGGTGGAGTTGCCCGGGGCGAAATATGGTGTTCAATCATTGAATGCGCATCTTCTTCACCTGGTCTATGCTATTAAGCTGCCTGTGAAAACGGAACTGAATTCAAAAATTGCGGTAATAAATTTATAGCAAAATTATTTGGTATCTCTTTTAACGATTTTAATTTCAAATAAGAAAAAATTTAGTTAAAACTATATCCACCTACCGATGCCAGCGCTGTATGTATAACAACGTAACTCTTTCAAATGTCAAATTTTACCGCCAAAACAAAACGCAAAACGGCCATCTGCTTCCTAGTTTGTTGATCGCGTTGAGTTTTTGTTGGTTTCGTAAAATTTTTTGCAAATAACTCTGGAAGTGCATTTGACTTTGTTTGTTTATAATCCTGTTGCACTTATCTATTGTTTTCTTCTCCAATTAAATCGAAATGTCGGTAAGTAAAAGGCGTAATAATCCATCACTTCTCCCACATCTAATGCACATCTCTTCAGGACCCACTCAGCTCTCCACCACCAGCTACGCCCAGCGATGCTATAGAACGTCGTGATTTGCGTGCAGCAATGACTTCACCTGTGGGCGACTTTGAACCATTTGAGAATGAGGATGAAATTCTTGGAGACCACACTATTCGTGATGAAGAGGAGGAGGATGGAGAGGAACTTTTCGGTGACAACATGGAGAACGATTACCGTCCCATGCCGGAATTAGATCGTTATGATCCGAACTTACTCGATGATGAAGAAGACTATAGTGAGTTGTCACAAGGCGAACGTGAGTCGGCAGAGGCAGAAATGCGACGTCGTGACCGTGCGAAAGGAATCCATCGTGACGATCGAGATTTGGTGTTCGATGACGACGAGGATGATGATGCCGGGCCAAGAGCCAAGCGTCGCGCTGGAGAGAAGGCGGCTATCGGTGAAGTGGAAGAGGACACAGAGATGGTTGAATCGATTGAGAATCTGGAAGATACCAAGGGTCACTCAACGAAGGAGTGGGTTTCTATGTTGGGGCCAAGGACAGAAATCGCCAATCGATTCCAAAGTTTTCTTCGCACTTTTGTCGATGAACGTGGTCAGTACACGTATCGTGATCGCATTCGTCGCATGTGTGAACAGAATAAGTCGTCGTTTGTGGTGTCTTACACCGATTTGGCTAACAAGGAACATGTGTTGGCTTATTTCTTGCCTGAAGCACCATTCCAGATGCTGGAGATTTTTGATAAAGTCGCAAAGGACATGGTGTTGAGCATATTTCCCACCTACGAACGTGTTACCACCGAAATTCATGTGAGGATTTCTGAGTTGCCACTTATTGAGGAGTTGCGTACGTTCAGGAAGTTGCATTTAAATCAGTTAGTGCGTACATTGGGTGTGGTCACATCAACCACTGGTGTTATGCCACAGCTGTCAGTCATCAAGTATGACTGTGTTAAGTGTGGTTACGTCCTGGGACCATTTGTGCAGGCGCAAAATGCAGAAGTGAAACCCGGCTCTTGTCCGGAGTGTCAAAGTATGGGTCCGTTCTCGATTAACATGGAGCAGACCCTGTATCGTAATTATCAGAAGATAACATTGCAAGAGTCTCCCGGTCGCATTCCTGCTGGACGTATTCCTCGAAGCAAAGATGTCATACTTCTCGCTGACCTCTGCGATCTTTGTAAACCCGGCGATGAACTGGAAGTGACTGGTATCTACACTAATAACTACGATGGATCACTGAACACTGATCAAGGATTCCCGGTATTTGCCACTGTTATCATCGCCAACCATGTTGTGGTAAAAGACAGCAAACAGGTCGTACAGTCATTGACGGATGAAGATATCGCCACGATCCAAAAGCTAAGTAAGGATCCCAGAATTGCTGATCGCATCATCACCAGTATGGCACCATCAATCTATGGACATGACTACATTAAGCGCGCTCTGGCTCTAGCTCTTTTTGGAGGTGAATCTAAAAATCCCGGTGATAAGCACAAAGTTCGTGGAGATATTAATCTACTGATATGCGGCGATCCAGGAACAGCCAAGTCACAGTTTCTGAAGTACACAGAGAAAATCGCTCCACGGGCTGTCTTCACTACTGGCCAGGGTGCTAGTGCTGTCGGTTTAACGGCGTATGTCCGTCGTAATCCTATTTCCAAGGAGTGGACTCTGGAGGCAGGAGCATTGGTGCTCGCAGATCAGGGAGTCTGCCTAATCGATGAGTTCGATAAAATGAACGATCAGGATCGAACATCTATCCATGAAGCTATGGAACAGCAATCGATTTCAATCTCTAAAGCGGGTA
Organism: Blera fallax; assembly: GCA_946965025.1. Taxonomy (NCBI): domain Eukaryota; kingdom Metazoa; phylum Arthropoda; class Insecta; order Diptera; family Syrphidae; genus Blera; species Blera fallax. The sequence goes on along the minus strand of OX337244.1, from coordinate 109,994,808 downwards.
TTGTCACATCTCTTCAGGCTCGTTGTACAGTAATCGCCGCGGCGAATCCAATTGGTGGTCGTTACGATCCCAGTATGACTTTTTCCGAGAATGTGAACCTATCCGAACCAATCCTATCGCGTTTTGACATTCTCTGTGTGGTTAAGGATGAATTTGATCCAATGAAGGACCAGCACTTAGCTAAATTTGTCGTCAATTCCCACATTAAACACCATCCATCCAGTGAAGAAATTATTGAAGAATCCCAACCATCTGGTGTAAATGAGATTGCACAGGATATTCTGCGTCAGTATATAGTCTATGCCAAGGAGAATGTTCGTCCCAAGTTAACTGTAAGTTTTGCACATTAATCGCCACGGAAACATCCTTATGACTTCCAATTTCATTTCAGAATATCGACGAAGACAAAATCGCAAAAATGTATGCTCAACTTCGACAGGAATCTTTTGCCACAGGCTCTCTACCAATAACAGTGCGTCACATTGAGAGTGTCATTCGAATGTCAGAAGCACACGCTCGTATGCATCTTCGTGAGAATGTCCAAGAATCCGATGTAAACATGGCCATTCGCATGATGTTGGAGAGTTTCATCGAAGCACAGAAATTCAGTGTGATGAAGAAGATGCGCAGTACATTCCAGAGGTTCTTGTCATTCCAGAAAGACTACTCCGAGCTCTTGTTCTTCATTTTGCGTCAACTGACGCTAGATCAGTTGGCTTATATTCGTTGCAAAGATGGACCAAATGCGACGCATGTTGAGATCATGGAACGTGACTTTATTGATCGTGCCAAACAGTTGAACATTGAGAACCTAAAGGAGTTCTATCAGTCGGAGATTTTCAAAAAGAATGGTTTCTCATATGACCCTAAAAGGAGGATTATTCTACAGATTGTACAGGAAGCCGCAGTTTAGAGGGGAGTGGGTATTTTTTGTTTTATTATTATTACGGACTCTCGTGTATGCAGCAGTGCCTCTGGAAGTACAAATGGAAGCAAACTCCAGCCCTGGTAAACATTTTCTTCATTTATTTTAATTATCACTGTTGAGTTAAGCTTTTAAGACCGTAACTGTTGTTTATTGTGTTTTCTTGTTCTTATTAACAAACAAATAAAGTTGTAAACATGTAAGTTTATCCAATTTACCAGATTTTAATTGAAATTGGCGATGAGGTAGAATGAATACTTTTCCTAGCAGCCTTTCTGTGTCGCATTCATTGGCTCATATCATTTCGGTTTTCGACCCGACAGATCGACTATAGACCAAACGTTCACAATAAAACAAATCTTGGAAAATATCAATGAGTTTCAAGTCTGAGGATGAGAATCTTAGAACCAACTGACCAATTCATAAAACCGGAGAACACCTCAACTGCGACAATTGGCTCAGTACTCAGTACCATTATGTGGAAGAATTGATGGGAAATTATCAGTGCGGTTTTAGGTCCGAAAAATCGACGATCAATCAAATTTTCACTCACTTTTGAGAATGAAAATGGCACGCATCTCCTATAAACCCAAAACACAGTAGATATAAAACTATTCAAGTCTCAGGACCACAACTTTATTTGGCGCTTGCATTTTGTAGATTTTTTCCTCTCCAATATCATACAGTCTACAACTTAGACCGATCGAGTAGGTTCTCACAGAATCTACCCCAATTTACTTCTTCACACGTTTCGAAAACTATGCTTCTAGCACTGCTCAAGGAGGAATAGTTTAGAGTGGTCAAAAATAGACGCCTTATCGGATGCCTTGCAGTTGGCAATCTCAAAAGATAATTTTGACCTTTAAACTTGTTTTCTGCCCCGTGTTTTTTTCGTTTTTTCTACGACCTGTGTAGAGCGGTTGCTGATTCATTGACGATACTTTTATGCACGAATTTGAAATCATTACCTCAGGTTTTTCGAGTCTGCAATGTGAATAATTTTTTGAATTTCTGTATACGGATTGAAGAAGGACCAACTTACCGCCGAATGTGTTATAAGAATTTCACAACAAACCTTCTCACTTTCTATGAATATTTTCAATGAAAACTAAAATTGCGTTCAATTTCGCTTAGCGAACGGAAAACGTCTTTTAATCAACAAAATTTCATTCACTTTGCTGAAAGGTACAATTCCCTACGGATTGATTTATTTTACAACTAAAAAACTAAAATTCAGTCAGGATGACCCAGCTAAATCTCATCGATTCGCATTGGTACCGCTTCCTGTCGTCGTTGTACTACTTTTACTTTTCGGTGGATTTTCTGCTAATTCTTGATCAATGCGTTCCCTCGCTCGGAAAACTTTGGATTGCAGGTAAAATGAGCCACCTTTCGCTTTATCATTCATATGGAATAAATGTTCGAAACTTTTTTTGACTTCTTCTGGTTTAAGGTCGTTAATATTAAGGATTTGTTTGGCTTCTTCCAATGTCATCCCTACAAATAGCTTATGTTAGGTATTCCAGGTTTTGTTGAATAACATATATAATCATTTACCTGTTCTGGCATTAGCTGCTGCTCGATTTTGCCCTTGTTGACCACCGCCAGCACGTTTGGCCGCCTCCTGTGATGCTTGAATCTCTTGTTTAAGAGCCTTAGCAAATGCCCGACCAATTGCCTGGCCACCGAGAACAATTATTTGAGCTAAATACTTCGCCATTCTATAACTGCTCCAATCCGATTTTCTAATTAAGAAGTTAAATAGAAAATTAAAGAATTATATTTGCTAAAAGTTTTTATTCGCGAGTTTTGACATTACACAATCGAATTTAACCTCCAAAGTTTTTGACAATCGGTGGTCAGATGTTTTGCAGCCATTTGCGTGTTGGTGGCCCTGCTTTTGATGTTAATAGGGTGGTGCTAGTAAAATTGCTTGCTAAAAAGATGTAAATAATCTTCTTCGCACAATTTTTTTTTATCAGTTTCAATTATTTAAATTTATTTGAAGTTTTGAATTCCTGAATTGTTTTTACGCTAAGAAAAATATTAATTTCATAAACTGCTGGTGAACTAAGTATACGCTAAGCTTTAGCGTGTAATTTGATCGTTTATATAGATTTTCAAGTTCAGTTTAAGTAAAATTAGGTCAGTTTCTTTACTCCATTTTGGGATATCGCAGGCTCTTAAAATCGCTCGACACGTACTTCTTCACTTTTTGTTTAGCTAAAAATCAGGGTCAATTTGATAGATATGTAATTATTTTCTCTCAGCAAGAAACAATATGAATTATTTACATACTGCCAACATTAGGTGAAAAGGTCTTCTTCTCAATTTCGCGGTTTTAAAAGTTGTTGCTTTTATTCGTATGGTTGGGAATATCCTGGGCTTACTCGTATGACCATTCGGTCATAAAATTACTCGCTGATAGGGTCATCAACATTATCGGTGGGGGCGTGCATATACATATGTATACTAAGCTGATGTAATAGGAATTGACATCCTAACACTTGTAAACTTTTGTGACAGCTGTACATAATAGATATTACAATCCTCCCGATTTTGTATACCTAATCTTATCCATCTTATCTGCCCATTCACAGGAACATCTACTCTGTTATGTGAAAGGACAATTTCAAGCTTTTGAGTAACAGCCGGGGTGTACAGTGTGCGCACATTCCAAGTGTGCAATCGTAGGTCGTAGTTCTCGGATCATCGTTATCCGAGGCTCTTGTCTCAAAACTAGAATTTTTTGGCGTGCTAATAAGTTACCCCGATGTTTCCATTGAGAGAGTTCTGCCAAATCACGTTCTCCTTCTAAGGGCTCTTGTTCGGAGACGCTGTCCAGCCAATAAGGTGAAACGAGAGAAACTTTTTAGGCCTATGTAGCTATACAAATCTTAGTGATAGTGAAAAACCTTAGACTTACCTTTACTTTATCTCTCCACATCAAACATTCATATTATGTACTTGTATTAAAATTAATTCCTCAATATCTCGCAAAAAAAACTTGAAATAGACGACATTCTAGAGCACATTTCTCCGGCATATTTACTTCTTCAAGAGGCTTGTCTCACTTCTTTAATAATTACTCATTTTAGCGTAATGCCACCGGGAGAGGGACCAGTATCTTGGTGGGCAGCAAACTAAATTTCACTATCATTCTTCTAGATTCTTCTAATAGATCAAAATGAATTGCTGATAACCTCCGGGCATATCGAAGGTAAAATAAATAATCAAATAGTGTCGGCGGGAAGTGACCTCTTTTAAGTTTTATTATGAGGTGTTTACAATTTAAAGTATTCTCGGATTACCCCAGGATAACTCTCAATAGTAAGCATATTAGGTACTATAGGTACTTCGTCCTTTATACATTTTTCCCATGTATCAATAAACTTATTGGATATCCAGTGTGTTAATCGAAATTTTAATGACACCGTCCTTGACCTAATCTCTGACCATTTCACTTTGATGCTTATACTTACTTTTACTCAGTTTTCAATATTATAGGAGAACTCTCCCTGAACTGTATCTTTAACATCAACTCTAGTCGCTTTAATTCCGTTTTAGACGCAGAGAAGTATCTGATCTGAACGATATCCGGTTACTTACAAGAGTGATCTGATAAGTGTTATAAAGAAACGCAGAACATCGGAGTGCAATACGAGTGTAGTTAGTTTTTTTTTTTTGCGTAGGAAGGTGGAAACTTTGGATAGCCACCAATGGCCGCAGTTCATCGGTAGTGCTGGATTCTTACAATTCCCTCGAACATTCACGGACTGAATTTTATCCTCGCGGAACCACTGTTAGGTATTACTTCGCGAGGTCGTCGCTGTTTCGCTAGTGAGTGCAAACATTCGCGATACGTATGCATTCTAGGCGACTAAGAGAAGTCGGCCATTCGCTGAATTCATTCCGGAATATTAGTCTTTCATTTTCGAAATTCTACGTTCTCTGAGACACTATCACAACGAGGGCAATATGGAATAGTCTCATGCTTACGTTGAAGGAGATAATCTCTATATCAGCTATGACTCGTCGGTAACTGTGTCATGTAGAAGGTAGTTTCGCCATGCTTCCGATTAATCCAGGTATCAGCTGATGCGTCCATCTTCCTTTCTGTGATGAGTCCCATAGTTGTTTCCAGAGCGTTATGCTGAGGTTTCTTCTATGGTTGTCTTACCGACCATATTGTACTCGTATAGTCTTTTTATTTTTTCGGCGAGAATGTCAATGGGCGATATCGAAGGCACGGTGAATATGGCGTCGTGGGACACCGTTCGAAATTCACTGTCTATTCTTAGAGTGCACAGGCGTTAAACGGACCGCGCGTACGATTTTACTTTCGCTGCGCTTGACCATATCTCTGTGACATACAACTGTATGGAACTAGCGACCCGTGCGAGGGTTAGCACTTTATTGCATCCCGTGTAATTTGATTTGATTTGATTTACCTTTAAAAGTTTCTCACCTTGGAACAAAAAATAAAAAAAACTAGATGAAACGTAATAAATCAATCAGCAGTTAGTATGCAGATCCTTTACTAAATAAAAGCTAAAATCTTGATTATGAATCCGTCTTGAATGTTGGCTCAGTGGATTTGTCATTGTTATAACACAGGAAAGTGGTATTCAATACTTATCCGTACCGCAACGCATTACCAGATTTTGAGCTTCAACCAACGCTAAGCACAACTTGTAATTCATCAATTTGAGTTTTAGAAAGCTCTTGGTGTTGAATTGCTTTAGAGAACGACCTAGATAAAAATAATTATTGAATAAAACCTTTTACTTTTTAATATTTATATTTTATTATAAACATACAATTATAACTACCGGTATATTTAATATAACATACATGCAATATGTCTAAATCAAGAGAAAAAAAAATCTTAACTAAACTATTTACAGGAAAGAAAATAATTTCATCTATTAAATAAATAATTATTACTTCTTAGCAGGTAAAAGAAAAACTTACTTTACAAGAAAAATCAACATTCCAGAATTTGCTTTTATTTATAATAAAAAAAATTTAAATATTAAAATATTCTTTTCTACTATTTGAACTAAATTTGCACGTTGACATACAAATATAACAAATTAACAACTTACTTATAAGTTTAAAAACCATAAACTAAATTAAACAATAAGCCGCTTAATGCAAAAAAAAAAACATTCAACTGAATCAGCTCCAACTTTTTCATTAGTTTCTTAAATGCCAAAACAGTTGTAGTGTTTTTGAGATTCCTAAGAATCGAATGGATAGCTCAATCTATCATTGATGACAATCCTTTTGACGCGTTCGGTCTGTACAAAAATTGGCAACGAAAACTATGATAGAAAAATTGCCCTGCAATCTAACGAATAAAATTAAAATTTCACTGGAAATGCGTGTGGGTCCAACTTATTGAGTTCAACAGAACCCTGGATTTGTATGTTCTATAATACACCTTTTGCAGTACTTCTTCACGGCCCTATAGCCCTCAATTGAAATTTGACAATCCTGTATATTAAGCTGTTGCAGCCCTCGGCAATAGTACGCAATGCATTGCACTCCTCGATCTGTAATCATATCACAATTCCGTAAGCTAAGCTTTTTCAAATTTGGACAACTTTCAGCAAGAGCTCTTAGGCCGGCATCGCTGACATCACACTTTCCAATATCTAGAGCACGTAGTCGTGGGCAAGATCGGGCCAATACTGTAATTGAATCATCGCTGACTGCCTCACAACCGCGGGCATTCAAATATCGAAGTTTGTAGCATCGTCGAGCAATAACTTTAAGTCCGGCGTCTGAGACTCGGTCACACTTTGCCACGGAGAGATATCGCAGAGCGGCACCTAGCTTAGCTAGTTCGTATAGACCAAAATCTGTGATGCTAAGACAATCGGAGACACTAAGCTCTTTAAGAGCTATACAAAAACTTGGCACGAACTTAAGACCGGCATCTGAAAAGAAAATTATTTGCTTAGTGTCGGAAAAAAAGTGGACAAAGGTTTTACTTACCTGTTATTTGGATGCATCTTCTTAAATAAAGGAACACCAACTGTGGACAGTTCTTGACGACCACTTTAAGGCCGACATCATCTATGGCAGTGCAGTCAGTTAAATCTAAGTACTGCAGTAGGAGTCTTCTCGGTGGTTCTAGACCTGGATTGATGCTAACGTTGATAATTTGAGTACAACCTGAAAAGTAAGAAGGGAAATGGTTTAAAGGTGAAACTATAGAATAAAAAGTTGGGACATGCAGCATATTATACCTATCTTTCAGGCTAGAATCTACTTAAAGCTTGAAGCTATGCATAAAAATATTGCACTAATCTGGGTTTTGGCCATAACAGTATCGAAGCTTATGAGGTTGCTGATGAACTGAGCTATGTAAGTTTTCTGTTCAAATGACTTTGTTTTATAGATCAGGAATGTGCATGTCCACCCATAGCTTGCAGAGGACAGTCGTTTTTCAGAAGACGATTTGACTGTCCACTTGGGCGCCGTGGCTCAAGTGGTTAGTGCGTTGGATCGCTGAGCGTGAGGTTCGAGGTTCGAATCCTAGAGAACACCAAAAAGTTTTTCACGGTCCCACTTCTCGCGAATATCTGACAAACGTCCGAGAGTAATAACTGTCAAGAGAATCCTTCTCAATTTGTCTTTCGGATATGACTCTAAACTGTAGGTCCCTTCTATTTGTGTGTGAAAAAGTATAACACGCACAACACGAATGGTCGCGAGAAGCCAGGCCCTGGACCACATACGGTCCGTTGCGCCAAGAATTTGTATTTGTATTCTATGATCCGAAACATCTATGGCAAATCATCGTTAGGTAACTTCAGGAGAACTTATGCGTGATCAAATCTGACATAATTTTGCCGTAAATGTTTAGAAGGATAAGAGGCTCTTTGTCAAAACAACAAGGTAATGGTTGGACAAGTAAAGATCTATTCGAACCAAGTTTTTTTCCGATTTAGTTCCGTTTCAGAGTTCTAGATCGATTGAGATATCCGACAAGTTTCGGTTTCGGATAGAGAGCTCTATAACAATTATGTGCTAATGAAGCTGTAGACGAATCCCTCTAGCAAAATTGAAGCCCACAGCGCGCACTAGTCATGATGCAATGACTGGTGTAGCTTGAGGCACATCACTCTAAGTTAAGAATAAGCTGAAAATATTTCATTTTTGTAGTTTAAAAGTGTAAAGTGTCCTTAGGACATTCTTTATGGAGACTATGGAGTATTACTGAAAAACAGAAGCCCATTCAAGACCAGTTGAGTTGCCGTGAACTAAAAGCCTTTTATGATTCATATAAGAAGTTCCTTGCATAAGAAAATCAAATCACTTGAGAGCAACTCAATAACGAGTTGGAGGTGGTGGTACATATTTTTGATCTACAGTTTAAAGCCGAAATTATTAGTTTATTGCATGCGCACTGCTAACAAATATTTATTTACTCACCTGTAATATCTAGATGCTGTAAGTTGGTGCACTTCGTCAGAACATCACACAGCGCCTGATTGGTGACATTGACACATGTTTGGAGTTGCAAGTGCGTCAATTCTGGACATCGTCGTGTCAACAACACCAGTCCCTTGTCAGAAATTCGGCAACCATCGGACAACATCACCCGTTCTACATCTGGACATGAACCATTTCTACTTTGGCCACACAACTGTCGAAATATCATCTTTAGCGCCTTATCACCAGCTATGTATTCTCCTTTCAAAGTTATGATCTTCCATAGAACCGGTCGCCATGCAAGATTTTCGAATCGCCTACATACTCTTGCTACATTGCATAATTCACAGCTGTCTAGCCATCCGAAAATTTTTAGTACAGCCTCGTCTGGCAGTCGATCAAATCCGGGCCCCGACCGGCAGGGTCCTTTTTTACTCCATGGTCCTGGTCCGGGTATCGGATGACCGGTAGGCGATGGTGACACCAATGTAGCATAGCCTTGATCCAAACTTGGTGAGAAACGACCCAAATTCGACAAGCCTTCTGACAAACTTTTCACTTTTGACGGATGGAAGCGCTTGTCAAGACCTACGCTTGACGAATGGTTGGAGTATGAGGAATCACGTTGCTGTTTGACGTTGGTATATGCTGCTGGTGAGCCTTGTGTTCGATCTAGGAGGTATCGATCGGAACCACTTGTTTCACTTGGACTCGATGGTCGATGTAGCAGATGGGATTCTGAAAAAAAAAACTGTTGTTAGCACATAAATAGGAGAGGGTATGTACTTTTAACTCACCATGTAGTCGATCACTGCCATTAAACTCGCATAGATTCCTCAGGTTGTCCTCCAGGTAGTAGCGTTCATTTTGAAAATGATTCGCTTCCGAGCCCAAAGGAAGTCCTCGAATGGCACCTTGAATGTACAACTGATCCATTTTCTTCTCGAGAAAATATTGCCCGCTACTAGCCGATGAATTCGGTGGTACACTGCGTCTTCCATTGACATTGTTACCGCCATTCACCTTGGGACCATCACTGGAGTCCTCATTATTATCAGCAGAAGAAAGTATGTACGCACTCGGCGTTCGGGCATCCCGATACTGAAGTAAACTCTCAATTGGTGTATAATTTCTAGGCGGTACAGGCCTATGGCGAGTCTGTTGATTCACTTGATTCCGACGCAGATCATAAGCTTGATCCATAGATGAGGATGAGCTCCTCGATAAGTGATACATCTCGGGTAAATCGTTGCCACGATGCGTGTGATTTTCTCCACCACCCTGCTGTGACACTGATGAGGATGTGTAAATGATGTCATCTGTGTCTATACTCAGGTCCGGAGACTTTCTCGACATCTGATACACTTGTGGATTCAGTGGACTCGAACTTAATGGATGATGATATTGCTGTTGGGTATCCAAGACGGTTGTGTTGCGACCTAAGGACGCCAAGGGACACTCTACAGGCGGCCCTCGGCGTGTTTGGTGTGACATCGCTGCTTAAAGTCTATCCTGAAAAAAAAATAAATAAATGTAAACGGTTAGTCATATCCATTATATTGCAGCAGGTAAAGATAAGAAAATACAAAAGAAAGTCATGATGATGGTGACTGCATTCACTAATCGTGGGTGGACGAAAAAAAAGAGATGCAAAGATTAGCAGTGCACACCTACTCAACAACTGCATGTGTGTTTGCCATATTACCCGATCAATGTGTGCCTCATTTTGATTTCTGATCTGTTCCCAAAAAGAGACGCACAAAGAGATTCCGCTTAGCGCGCCATTAATCATGAGGATAAAAATTGATTTGTCATCCAAAAACGTTTAATATTTTACGCCATTGTGAGATTTAGCATAAATATGACCAAAAATTCGAATATCAGATCACTATAGAAGGTAAAACGTTCCGTGGTGACACCTATTACTGTTTTGTGACACATTTGTCATGTCTACCTACGTGGTGAACTGATGGAATATGAACTCTGACTACAGATTAAGAGGACCATTCTCTGTCATATTAACATAAATTCCAATCCACAACAAACGAGGCTTTTGAAGAGCACGTAGGATGGCAATATTTTGTTGTGCACATATGTACATAAGTTAAATAATGTTGTGGTGGTTCGGAAACGGATGAAGAGTGTCGATAGAGCAACAAACAGATTACCAACATACGCAGATTCTTGAAAAGTCATTACCCACGTCATTTTTAAGGCATTCAATGTCATATTAGATTTTGAAGTCTAAATCTACATATTTCGTAAAACTCTGCATAAATATGTGCGGTTTTATTTAAACTTGAGATTTAAGGCAGAGTTAGCGCGCTCTAATTTGATCGTTCGCTTCGGCTATGAAAATTTATAAAGTTGACTTTGTTTAAACACCGAGCGATACATTTTGACGTTTCAAGCGATTCCTAATGTCTTTTTCTAGTTTATCCCACCTTCTCCATAAAATCGACGTAATTCTGAAGCTCTTCAAAGCGTTTCCTTATTCATACCAATGAGGGTTTCGCTTTTCCGTTTTTTGTGTCGGAAATTCTGTACTTGGTAGAGTATAGTGAACAAGTCACCCTGTACAAGTCATTTTTAGCTTGGTAGCTCGGAATATTCATTCTAACCTTAAAACTAACGGTCTTAAGGGACCATTTTTGAAAACAGTTGAGTTTTTTCAACGACTTGTCTTAAATTGAATTTTTGATTTTGGTTGGACATATGCTCTGAGATGACATTTGAAGATTTTGCTTTCGTGTTTTATGCAGGGGTAAAGCCAAAGAATATTTTAAAGTTGCGACTAATCGGATCTCAGATTGATAAGACTTATCTCCTTCCTAGGAGCTTGTGCTGATAGGCAACAGCTTTGTAGCAACATTCGCGGAAAATATGCTCGGCATTATCTTGGCCTGCCAAACAAATTCGCCAAAGTTTTTATAGTTGAGCGATCCCGTCCATAAAGAAACTTTAAGCCTTTTTATGAAATTTTTGATAACATCGTATCGTTGTATAATTGTGCTTCGGTGATCGACAGGTTGAGCCATCCTGCTGGAGTTAGATATCTTAGAGATTAAAATATTAAATTCTGGTCAAAAAAATCAGGTATCATTGAACCTGTCCTCTATCTGGACTAGAAAGAAGGAAAAGGTGTCAACGATGTTTAAGTGTGGTACTACGGAAATCGCGTCTGAAACATTCTCTGGGGTATAATTCTATGGCGCGTAATTCATTCGCAAGACCAGTTCTGAGCGATATAATGCCGAAGAGACTACGAATTTCAATTTATGGACTGAAATTTAAAGAAAAACTCAAATAGAAATGCGGACGATTTACCTTAGGCGAAACTAAATTAATTTTGAAATAGCACCACCTATGTTTATGCGATTGACTAATGCAGCTGTCCTCGAAGTTCAGGCGACAAAGAAGCAAACTTTATCAACACAATCGAAAGCGTCTGTAATTTAACATTTAAATTCCGTTTCTCCTACACTTCAGACTAAAGTTATCGACATACCTTGGGACACCCAGGTTTAAATAAAATGTATATGCAAATTAAATTCCACCATTAAGAAAATATTTATATTTTCAAATCATAAACAACGTCAACTTATATCGAATACCACTCCAAAATGATTGGTTTTCTCGAACATAATGCGGTACTGTCTGTCTGTTGTATGACATTTTATTAACGCATTTGTAGGCTAAAATTTCCTCAATACTTTACCAACCTTAGGAGTCAGTTTTTTTTTTTCAACTCCAAAGATTCTATCAGAGATTAACGAAATTGAATTGAATTTAAAAAAAAAAAAAAACGACGAGGAAAGGTGTTCGTGTACCTCAAAAAAATCATGGTTTAGGAGTCACTTCAAACTTAAACATCCCATAAATAACCCCCACTTAGAAGATAAAGATGAATTTTATTCTAATTTTTTTTTTCAAACTCTCTGAAATCGTATACGGGGTAAGAGATACTTTCTGTGGCTTTCTGATTTTTTTGGAGTTCTTTTTGTGTGTAAGACTCACTTGAGATTTATGAGTAATATTCAGAATAATTTCGATGAATAGATTATGTTAATCGACTCAGTGCCTTGAAAATGTTCGATGAAAAATAAAAATAACCAAATACTTCAGAAAGGGTTATTTTTACAAATTCGATATTGAAAATAGATAAACATTTATCAATTGAAAGGTGAAATTCAGAGGAGTGAATGGACAGACTGTGGTTGGGTATTGGGGGAGCTCGAAAATAAATGTGACACAAATTTGACGCCATTCATTGGAAGGGGGAAATTTAAATTTGTCAAACAATTTATTCAATTTGTTGGAGATATTTATTAAATACCACCTTAAATGTCCAACATCGCCCAGGGTCGTAATAAACTATGCGCCTTAAATGGCTGACAGAATATACACACATACATAATAGTAAAACAGGTGTTTATGGAGTTGGAGGCGTTACATTGCGTATTGTTAATGTGAGTTGTGAATTGAAAGGAAATGACACTACAGGATTAAAAATGTTGGAAAATTGGTTGGGTGGTTGGTTGGTTGTAGTTAAGGCAATGATTGCTTCCCATTTGGTCCAGTAGGGACAAGTTAGGGACATGAGCCGGCAACGTCCCAAGACGACGTTATCTACACTTGTATTACTTCGGAAATACACTTCCGCTTTTGTATATAATCACATCTTTACGATACCTTAATAAAAGTTTGCAGTTTTTTTTTGTGACAGCACCGATTCCACGTAGCAGGTTTCTGTTTAAACTGATTGCAATGCTTCTTCAAATTGTAGACAACATACCGAGTGGAGTCTTAGCTTAAGATACATATTCTGCTGCTAACGCCTAATTCGGTACCACCGACAAGCGAGATGATCCTTTCAGGGTAGTAAGAAACCCTCTCAACTTATCGTCCTGCAATGCCGATATGAGTTGTAGATGAGTTCGAGGGAAGGTAGGTAAGGATTTTAACTTTCGCCGAATTGATCCTCAGTCCAACCAATTTTCCTCTATCATCAAACCAGTGGTCATTTGGTGCAGGTCCATGATAGTAGGCGAATTTGGTCAGAGTAGTGGTGAAAGAGTTTAAAGCAGGTTCTAAGGCTTCACTGAATTCCGCCATTTCTTGTCGACAGAGCGCTCTGCAAAACATAACTAATCACTGTTTCTAGAGACGTGCATTGGCCACAAGACATTGACGCACTGATTGGAAACATCCGTAGAAGTAGCCTTGAGCTACACATGTATACGATATCAATATAGTAACAGGCGGCGCTTCAAAGATCACGTGGAGTACTCCAGCAAAAGGCATGCAGGCAGCATTCTCTCGAATGCCCCCGAACAGCGCCGGGCCCGCAGGATTCTGTTGTCCAGAGTGGTCAGCTCTGTTGTCCTATACACTGCCGAGGAATGAATGTACGAGGAAGCTATCCTCAGCTTACAGGCTCTGCGTAATCAGAGTGATTAGCGGCTTTCGAACTTTCTCCGACGAAGCAGCCTGTGTACTAGCTGGAATGGTCCTCATCGACATTCTCGCGAAGAAGATGCAGAGGGTGTACCTTAGGCTTTCCTCAAACTGGCAGGGGCAAACCAGGTGGGACAGCTGTGGGTGGACCCCCAAGCTTATTTCCACCATTGAATCATGGATAAAGAAAGCGAGAGGGAACTGTAATTGCCTCACACAGTTCCTGTCCGGACACGGCGGCTATTGCAAATACATCCATAGATTGAGGAGAAGAAACTGAAGCATGCAGTAATCTACTGCAGACTAGAGGGCGAGTGAATGGAGATCTACTCCTTCATAGTGTGTGTGCAGAACACGCTGCGAAGAGCAGAAGCCCTGAAGCCTTCTCGGAGACTAGAGCATAATTGCTAACCAGCTCCGTGAAGAAATACCTAATGGCAGTCCCGTGGGAAGAATGGTTGACGAGTGCAGAGGTGTGGTTTAGTACGTAGGCGCGAGGAACAGGAGAATAGCCAGCGAATTGTGCATGCTAGCAGTGCGGGTTACTTGTATCTATGAAAATTCCACATGAATTGGCGCAAAACATAAAAAAAAACATATTGTTCCCTTCGTCTTCGTAGAAATGGGAGCCTTGAGAGACTAATTGCTCGCACAACTTATGTTTTCTCTATTTTTGGTGGCCACGGAGTAGTAAGTAGTGTTTGTTTGAGACCTGGCCATTGTAAGTTCAAGCCCCGCCAGGGGAACAGCAATCACAGCCACCAAGTACAACAGAGAATCGAACAATATCCCACTACTACACCAAAAAAGGAGCTGCTGCTTGGTAGTGGACCGTATTGAGTCTGAGTGCTTCTGGGATTTGGTTGCTGTTTTATAAAAAGAAGCGCAGAGCGAACATTAGCCATCAGACACTGTATTGTCTATTTTTGAGCAAATTCGTAGTCTGAACTGCATTGGTAGTGCTTTTTTTGAAGATCTACATATCTCTTCAGCTTTATCTTAGAGTACACCTGGGAGTGTTTCACATTCACATTCCATAGACCCAAAACCAATAAGCCACATGGAGTAAAACAAATTAAATTTCTCCTCTAACTAGCGTGTGAAGCCAGAAAAGCCACACGCCATCCATTAACTCCCATTAGAACTATTTAATTCTGAAATTTTTGGCTAAATGTAATTACACTTATCGATCTTCTCGACAAGATACATCTCCGTTGTTCCGATGTATTGCTCAGAATCCGGGTAATTAAAAGCGATTCCGTATTTTGTTTTTTATTCATATTTTTGTAATAATAAATCATAAGTGCCAACCACACTTAAATAAACAACTTAAAAATCCATTCAAACATTAATCATCCACCTAAAGATTTCATTTCGAAAGAAAAGACCAAAAAAGATGGTATTTTTAATGATGAATGTTCCTTACCCATAACCATCAGTCTAGCATTCCAAAATGATGCCCAAAAATAGACAAGAATAAGAGCCGAATATGTAAAATCAAAGAAAAACACATGTAGTGTCTTCTGAAATACTTTACATAAGTCAAGTTGACTGAACCTACTACGAGTATATGCCAAGTGACACCCCAAAGGTGTGGCCATTCTTCAATAAGCACTCCCACATAGAGCTCATCGTTGTTTTTTCCCTTTTTTTTCGAAGTGCCAAAAATTAATTTACCCACTCGTTGTCGGTGTAAAAAAAGAAAATGAAAAAAGATCTCAAAAAGAATCATCTTTTCGAATAATTGAAAAAATTTACATATAAACTCAGAGTCATCTTTTCAGTCATGTTTCCAGTCCATGTGGTCCGGGTTAAATAAATGTTTTTATAGCTCGCTTAGGAAATACCTGAAATCCCACCCAGCTTCAGGTCACACATTACAGATTCGTCATAAAATTTTAAAAGGGCGCATCAGTCTGGACATAAAAATATGAGCACACATGTGTACGAGTCGTGTATTCGAAAAGATTCATCTCATAAGTTTATGTTTGTGGACTATTAACCCACAATGATTACGGGTATTTATCATAAAGTAGCTGGGAACATGATAATTAATTAAGGCTAATCGCGGCTACATAACAACTTCGTTGTGGTGGCTACTGGTAGCTGTGGTAACGCGAACGTTGTCAGCTATGATCAGATAACACAAAGGGACTTGTGAAATTGAGAATCCTTTTTATTATTTTCTTTACATGCGAACAACAACAGACGTGGAGTCCATGAAACTAGAAAAACTTTGTCTTGAAAGTGGAGAGTTAGATTCGGAAAAAGTATCGCTGTATCTATCAATCAGAGGAAATTATGTATACTTTGTGCGAGTAGAATATCGGACAGGTTTTGCGATGCATGATGCCTTTGTTTACGTGCATTTAGGGTGGTTGAATGGGGCTCAGAAAGGATGTGGATATACATAGGTAAATGGACATAATAGTCGAGCAATTATCTGTCTTTTTTTTTTCTCCAACTAATGGCAGATGAGTAGTGGTGTTGGACGATGGAGTATAGTTGAAAGGTTTGATTTGAAACTGGTTTAGGGCGCCAATGGAAGTGGGGCATTACGCGGAAGGATTCCTTTTATAGCCGCCGATAAAAAAAAAACAATAAAGTTTAAGCATAAAAATTGGATGGGATTTTGTGCAGGAATACGTTTGTTTTTAAAAGTATCAATGTGCACGCCGTGGCTCAGTGTTTAGTGCGTTGGATTACTGACCAGGAGGTTCAAGCTTCGAATCCTAGAAAACACCACAATGTTTTTTCACGGTCCCACCTCTTGAGAATGTCTCTCCTACATCCGAGAGTAATAACTGTCGAGAAAGCTTCTAAAAAAAGCCTTAACCTTTTCAGATATCTCTCTAAACTGTAGGTTCATTCGTCAAGTATTTGTAAGGAGATCAATATAAGGCTCAAGTTTGTTATAGGACAGGTTATATGGTTGAGCAAGTTTGCCAGGACATTCAAGAGTAGAACTAAATATTAAGGACTTGCCCCATCGTTAGACAGATTTCGCCTAAGCTGGATAAAAAAAGCTCGGACAAAGAAAAGAAGAAAATAATACTTCACTACGTACGTGCTAAGCTCTTTCTTTTCGAAGATGAAACACTTAGGAGCCTACTTCTTCGAAAGATCAGTTGCTTCCAACGCTTTAAATTAAGCTCCTTCGAGGATACTGATTGCCAAGCCCCAGAAAAACGTAAAGCTTTATGAATGCTACCTACGAGATGGTGAATTTCACGTCTTAGACAAAGAAAAGGTGTCAGAGGACTTTAAAGTCCAAGGAGCAGCACGACAAAGGTTCATATTTCCAACGCTGTTCTAGTGGTCATAAGCGATGTATTCTATGCAGTACTGAATAAAGGAAACCACTATGACATCACTATAACATATTTTCTTAAGTGCGACCAGTGGCAGTGGAAGAACATCGACTTTTCCAGAAGAAGAAAAAAGACCACGCGAAGTGCGAGAGACAGTATACTCCAGAGAACTTGGAAGTAGAACCTCTGAATTTTCCAAACACGCACGGGATTGTGACTTCTTGAACATCATTCTTGAAAGACATAATTGGCAGAACACAGAAGGCACAGGAGGAGGTGCTTTCGGTCAGAAGCTGCTAGAATGGGCTAGCTCCAATTTTTTTTTTATAATTTGCACGCACTCAAGGAGTTATGAATACCTTTTTACATGTTTTCACATGGTGCGGGCGTTGGAAAGATAGACAGTGAGAGAGAGAAAGATATCGGTGTAGTGGTTTAAAACTCAGCTGTATTAGGTTTCACATTAGCTCCATGGGTGGTGTCGAGAATAACTGGGGAGATTTGATTGCTGTCATCTATTTTTTGCCTTCGCTTCTGATTCACAGGTATAAGCTGTCAACAAGAAGGGACACACAATATCAGCGAATTGGATGGAACGTCACGGATGACAGCTATAACTACGAGGTAGTAAGGGACTTTGTCTGTCTGTCTTGGCTCTGAACTCTGAAAACAACATCTCAGCGGAAATCAAACGAAGAATAAATCTTGCTATCGCTGTTTCTTTGGGCTGAGTAGTAAGAAGCTATCCCGAACGACTAAGGAGACTCTAAACGAGGCTTTAAATTGACACTATCATTCGTGAAAGCGGATAAAATATTCTCGGTCGTTTGGAGAGAAGAATTTTTCGTAAGATATTCGGTCTCGTTTGCATTGACGGGCTTTGGAGGAGAAGATTTGACGACAAATTATACGAGCTGTACAGTGACATCGACGTAGTCAAAAAACTCTGCATCCGCCGCTTAAGATAGCTTGGACATGTAAAGCGAATGGACGCGAATGCTCAGATCTGCAGAGCCTTCGAATATAATCCAGAGGGACGCCGCAGTAGAGAACGACCTCGTCTAAGATGGCACACACAAGTATAAGGGGACCTTAACTAACTTGAAGTGCACAATTGGAGGCAGTTAACGAACGACTGGGCTACCTGCAGAGGCTTGTTGGTTGAGCCCCAGGTTCACCCCGAACTGTAGCCTCCTAAATAAGTATGACATCTTTTCTGAAACATCTAGAGTATTCTGACGCAGCTTAGTCAAAAGCCCTTCAAACTCAACTCAACTGCCTCTGTTGGGCAACAGGTTGCGAGACATCTTTCTTTACTTCGAAAACGTGGTCCCAGCCAACCGCAGCAGGATTTGTTTAGCAGAATCGGAAAAGCGAAAGCTAATTATATTCTGGAAAAGCACTGTTCTCTGCACAAAAGAACAAGAACGTATGGGCATTACTATACGAAGGATAAATTGGAGTGGATCGGTCACAGTTTACGGCACGAAGAGAATTCTATTCCAAAATACGCCTACAGTCGAATCCGCTAACCAAGTCAAGCGGAGTAGGTGGTCTAAGGAACGCCCTAGACAACCATGGCGACGAACAGTTGAGAAGGGATCAAATTCTTTGGAAACGAGCTGGATGAGCAGATCAAACGCGTAACAGAACTCCGAACAAGACGGCGCGCAGGCATTACGAACGTCTTGTGCTCCTCGAGGGGTGAATGGAGATAAGTAAATAAAGAACTGCCCGCAAAGAAGGTAGAACTGAGCTGGTATCTGAGCGTCGTATGAGATATTAAAGACAGATGGTCTTAGCTGACAGTCAAGTTGTGAATGCACCTTCATCTAGTGAAAGCATCTTAAGACTAAAATGGTCGCCGCTCTCCATTCATCATTCAAATTCCACGACTAACGAAAAACGTGTTGGGGGAAAAAAGGAAGTCAATCTCCTTTCATAGATTTTCTGAATGAGAAAATTTCAGCCCCAAAAGGCGAGCATGCAAGTATTTCGTGATCTATGCAATATCATACCAAAGCATCACTCAAATTCTATCATAAATTACTATCCTTAACCATATAGCTACACACGTAGCATAGTCCTTCCGATCAAGACGATCAAGGTGTATTTCTACAGCAATCAGACAAGGCGACCAAAAGAATTCATAGCTCTAGGGTGATTTTTAGTTTTCATCATCATCAGAAGCAGCAGCAACAGCATCACTTACATCCAACATCCGTAGCACATCCGCAATGCACATATGAGATACATTCGAGAGTATCCAACTCCACTGCTTATCATCATCTGCCGGACGAATATAGTTAAATTGCTGAACCGTATCCATGCGTGGAGAATGCGCAAGCGCGCAAAGATCGCTTAGAATAATGTTACTGTTTTGCTGGTGGTTGTGGTGCTTCTGGTGCTGCTGTCGTTTCTAGCTGTCACAGTTTTCCCAACACATTGTGCTGCGACTATTGTCAGGACAGAGAGAGAGAGAGAGACTGGAGCAGCAGCAATAGCAGCATCAATGCATCCATTTACCTTGCAGAGCCCCTCAAGAACAGATAACAACGCGCCCAGTGTAGACCCAGAATAATCGACTGTTGCGCGCGGGCATACGCTTCGGATCTCTGGCGTGGAGTATAAACATTGCAACAGGTAAAAACGATCATTAATTATGGGCTTGAAATTTCTATTAGTTGCACGCAGCAGATGCTCCTAACCACACAAACACACAGAGGCGAAGCCACACATAACTTCGTAGATGCAGATACTGATGGTGGTAGTATGCAGATTGGCATTTCATAGATCTACTGTGCATGTGTACTAACATCTCTGGTGCAACTCATTGAATCAGTTCGAATCTCCTCGGATCACTTTCGTCCCCCCCCCTATGCTGCGTTCTCGACGTCATGGCGACGGGAAACGATTCCAAACCGAGGAGAGATTCATTGAATGTCCATGGGATACCATTGGAAAAAGCAGATCACAGCCAAAGTCCCCAGAACAGAAGCACACTGAACTTGCTTGGCTGCTCTGAAAAAAATGTCGAATTCAGCTCCAGGCCAAATCCTATACTCGTACTCGTCCACACATATGCGTGTGTAATGGGACGCTGTCCACAGCAGCAGAAGCAACAAACTTTGGGAAATCTCAGGCATTCCAACGGATAATTTTATTATTTATTGATTGATATGCATTTTCTTTGACTAATAGTCTTCCATTAAGCCATCTTAAAAACTATGCAGCAGGCTCCACTGGAAGCCATATCCATCTACTGTTTCAGTGGATTATTGATTTACTTACAGTGTCGGCGCGGCGGGCTGAGAGAAAATCCATTCAGAAGACGCTGCTAAGAGATACTTTTTCTTAAAAAAAAAAAAAAATAAAAACAGAAAAATATATCACTCAAGGCTAAGAAAATGTTCAAGACAAAGATATCATCGGGGGCATGGCCGCGTTAATTGTGCATTGCATTGCAAAATATGATCCGACTTTGTAATTACGTTGATGTGGAGCCAATGATTATGGTCGCGCGATGATGAATTTTTTTTTTTTTTTATTTGCCTCCTTGGTTTGAGAGGATGTTTGCTTGAGCTACAAATATTTGTGGTGACTACAATTAAATGTAGATATACTCGTACACGAGTTTACGGCGATGTTTTGGCTGTGTTTTGAAATTCACGCGAAGATGGAGTTTTTGAAGATGCTACTGATACTGACGAACATGATGTGGGAATTCCTTTGCATCTGGATAGTAGGATTTTTATGTTTGTTGACCGAAAATTTGTTTCCTGTTTTTGCTTCTGCTGCCAGTGAGTGAGGATCTGTATTGACTTTGTGTTGGACGGGTAATTAGTTTATGAGAAACGAGTCAAGCAGTTGGTACCTCGTTGAGATACACTTAGACCAAAAATACGTCCATTTTATGTAGAGTTACGAATGGCGGAAGTGGGTTACCGCTTATCCTCGTCCTTCTCAGAGAGTGGATGGGTCATCTTTTGATCATGCCTACCCAAGTGACGGAGACGATGCCGTAGCTCAGTGGTTAGTGCGTTGATTCTCTCCTCGAACTCGCTCTACCCACCATCCAATAGGAACCTGTCAAACGAGGAGATTGACAGATGCCTTTAGCAAATGGACGAGACAACTAAACGAACGATGGACGACAGTACGATACCTCGGTGTCAACCAACTGACAACGTAGACATATTCCGCAACGCAACAATTGACGCACTTCACCAACAAAAAAGTAGGCTTCTGTTGAGACTTTAAACCTTTTACAGTCGGTTTACTGACAGACAAAACTCGGAGCTCAGGACACTCAAGTCGTTGATTAAAAACCTCCAACAGTTAATAAAAGAAAATTGCAGACTCTCTACAAGCTTGCATTGGTCAACAAAATCCGAACGACGAGTAACGAACGAATGACAGCAGACATAGATCCAGCGAACGCAGTCTGTGATGACAGCTTTTTTGTCAATTTTTGCCTTCGAAATTATATTCAGTATTGGCGATCAGAGGACATCGGTTTTACCGAGTTCAATGACGAAAATATGGCAAATAACGCCATCGCCGATCAGGAGGTACGCGATCTTTGGCTCATTGAGAGGGAAAAAATCCTTAGGTATCGGACGGAATAACATTGTGCAACACCACCCTGTTTAACAATCGCGCTGAATACAGCCTATTCCCAAGACGGGTAAAGATACATCCAATTCGGCAAAGCTTCGGTCGATTGTGACACGCGTATGGCATGGAGTTTGGTACTTCAGTGGGTGTGAAACAAGGATGTGTCTGAAGCACAGTTTTATTTATTTTATACTTTAACGATATAACAGAGCATTTAAAGGAAGGAATTGAGCGAGTCAAATTAACATCCTTTTGTTTTTCTTACAGACACAGTGGACTAAGCAGTTAATGATTAATCGTCTGGAAAACAACTGCAAAACTGTTGGAACCTGTCTGTAAATCCAGCCAAGTCGATGATGATGATTTTTATAGGAAGTGAAGGCAGGTGTTCTCAGAGTGAACAGTGGAAATTTCAAGGTGAAGAAATTGAAATAGACGTATCTCGGAGTGCTGATTACAGCAATCCTAAAAAAAAAAAAACATGTACAAATAAAATTAGCGAAAGCTTTACAGGCGATTTCTGCGGTCCGAGGAAGTTGTATCAGCAGTAGAAACATTGCACATACTGCGAAGGAGAAAGTAATTCGTTCACCTGCAACATCGATCCTTTTAGATGCAGCGCAAGTTTGGGGTTACTGCTCTTTTGAAGTCGTGGAAAAGTTCCTCTGCTATTGCATCAGACGAGTTTTTACCTTCCCGAGCACTTTTCCCAACTGTATGCTACACCTTGAGACGGGGCTAGCACCGCTGTTTTTGGATACCCTCAAACTTCCCCTAGATTATACGGTTAAAGTCATGCCAATGGTTCTTGGAACACAAAACAAGGTTGCGCTCTGGCTGGGTTCCTGGACATGAAGATAAACCAGGTAAAGGGAAGGGTAAAAAGTTTCGGAATCCACATTGGAACAAGCTGACACCTCGGTGCTCATTCCGTCTTGCACACAGAGGCTCGAACCAGGGACTAAGGCCCTAAAGGAGGCTAACATCAGATGATCCTCCGTAGACACTTGTGTTATCACAAAAAGACTCACTGAAGAGGATTTATGCCGTGGATGTGGAAATGAGGAGGTCAATGAGGATACAACCCACTTTCTCTGTCACTGTCCAGGTCTTATCCCCTTTAGATATAAATTTTTCAGGCGTCACTTCTTCCGCAACCTAAAAGAATTATCCAGGACACCAGTCAATGACATCTTGAACAACATCGAATTAATTGGATGGTTTGTCAGTTCAGAGGGACCATATCTGTAGAACTAGGGTTATCCAATGGGCAAGACACCATCTCCCCTATGGGTATCACAATGGGAATGTATTGACCTCAGTGTGACGTTGTGGATCTCCTTCACTCGCCTACCCACGTACCTAACCTAACATTGGTTTTGTCGCTTGGCGTTCTTGTCAGGGTCTTCTGTCATAATTTCAAAAATTTCTTGAAGGTGAAGGTCAAACTATTGTATGATAGTAGAATGGATGCGTACGTTGACGTACGTAACTGTACAAACATAAGGAACTTGTATTGTGAGATCATAATAGCTTCTTGCTAAGATTCGCCAACTTTTCGTTCCGTTTCGCCACATTTGACATTTGACTTTAACAGCTGTGTAATTGCATCCGTTCATATACGCTTATTGATCCGTCCGCGTACTTTTTGCACCAAAGTTTGTAGTTTCTCAAATTTCAAAGAATAGGAGTGAAATTCTCTCAGAGAAAGCTAAAATTACAAAAAAGTAAACGAACGCATTGAACAAGAAAAGTTACCCACTTTTTAAACGTCAAACGTAAAACTTAAAAGAAATGTATGCGAAAGAAGTTTTTGGTTTGGTTTTGGAGAGTTTTATTTTATTTTGGGTTTGCTCCATCTTCCTTAATTTATTCCCGATTTTAGCACACAAAACAAAATAACCAAACAAGCCAACAAAAATATGACGTTACGCAATTTGACAGATTTCATAAATCTCCCAAAGAAATTTCTTGGGAAAAAATTCGCAGCTTGGGGAAATTTCTTTTCACTCTCTCGTGAGCAGTCTCTTTTGCGAAAAACTACGAAATTTTTGCGTAGTCCAACAGGAATTCGTAAAAAATCGTTGTTTTGGGAGGGTACGTGAACAGACCTATTTATGAGCAAATTGAGCAACTGACAGTACTAAAGAAAACTCAACGTAGCATTTTGACATTACTTCCAGAGTGGAACATGTATGAGATTCCCTAGTTTCCCAGAGAGTATGTTTCGCATATGACGGAGGCGGTGGTTTTGAAGATTTGGGCAATCAAATAACAGGTGGTTGATGGTCTCTATTTCCTCTATATCTTGACAGCTCCTACAGTGGTCGGGTGAGTTGATGCCCTGTCTAGCAGCCATTTTCCCTATCGGGCAGTGTTCTGTTAGCTTGCCTATCAAGGCACGAATTTCTTTTTCATTCATCGCCAATAGGTTTTCAGTTCTGTTTTCATCGAAGAACGGCCATAAGCTGCGGGATATGACACAGTCGCTTCTGGCAGACCATGCGTAGTTAATCATTTCTCTTGCTTTTAGGTCTATTTTCCTTTTTAGAACACCAATTGGAACTTCTACAGATACCTGAGTGTGTTGAAAGTCAAATGCCGATCCCTTTTTAGCCAGTCTATCTACTATCTCGTTCCCTTCTATATTTCTATGTCCAGGAACCTAGCATAGACTGACATCATGGGTGTTGCATATTCTGTTGAACGTATTGGGGCATCTGAAAATATTTTTGATCTAACTTCTCCGCTTTGATTGTCGATTGACTGTCCACGAAGATTGTATTCCTGGAAGGATTTAGTTTCTCATTGTCTATAGTCTGTGCAGCCTTGTCAATGGCGAAGATCTCAGCTTGGAAGATGCTGCAGTCATCCGGGAGTTTGTATAAGTCGTTGATTTTAAGTGACTCACCGAAAACTCCAGAGCCAGTTCCGGTATCCATTTTACACCCGTCAGTGTAGAGTTGGATATCCTGTTCATTTATTAATGTGTTGGAGTCCCATTCTTGTTCTTGTCGAAATCTGTGTAGGGTTTGATATAATTTTGACATTAGCTTCCGATTGCTTTCGACTATTGTAGGTGAGCCTTAGGAGTTTTGTTTTATCTTGTTTGTTGGGAGTTGCAGCTTTTTTGTGCAAATATTTGCACTGTTTCTTCTATTTTGGACACTTTCTTCCAATTTCTGTCTAAAGCAGTTCCAGTCAATCAGCCTGTATTATAGTTTCGGCCTTCATACGGTGAACGGTTACGTTTTAAAATCCTATCATTAAGGAATTCGCTTCCTGGGGGGTTCCTTCAATCGAAATAAATTGTTGATGTGCTAACCACTTGAATTTATAATCCTGCATATGTACAAGCTCCTCCAACATTCCTCTCTAATTTTCCACAACATAAACATCACACTGTATCGGACAAACATTTTCATTCAGCAGTTTCTCTGGCTTAAACCGTTAAAAAAAAATCAACTTTCAGTTGCGTTTAACAAATCATCAACTAGATTGCTTGCTGGCCAGTCATGAGAGCCGGTTTTTAGATGCAAAAAAAAAAAAAGAAAAAAAATTCCTCGATTGCTGTTTTTCCACATTTCAGCAAGAAAATTCAAAGCCTGCATCCACTGGCACGGTGTGTCTGGATTAAATAGACCAATCAAAAGGTGTTATGTACACAACACTCAGCATCACCACCACCTACCACCAAACCCAGTCCGCGGCGCGATACAGATACGAAATGTATATTGCGGTGATCAGTTTTGTGTAACCACGATCTATTCGCCAGTGCGGTTCGAGTTTAGGTTTCGCTTTTGTTTCTCTGGATCAAAAAAAAAAAAAAAAACAACAAAAAATAGGTGAATTCCAGAATCACGATTCAATCAAAATCCAATAATGCCACCGATCACATCATCACGAGATAGTTACGAAGACAGCGTGTCAATCACTTGAACTTCTCAGGTTTGTGAATTGGGTTAGGTTACGGGTACCTTTTAGACAATTTATGGTCTGGGCTACAGCTGTGGAATGTGTAGAGCTCATTTGCAATTATATTGAGGAATTGCATGCCACATTTGTTGGCAACTCAAACCACTTAAGTTCAATATCAGTTCGCCAGGTATGGCAGTAGGAGCCGTCAATTGTAATTGAAATGTGGGCCGCATAACAAAACGGTTGTGTACATGCGAAGAGTGTCAAAGGTTAGGGAGGAATGTCGAATGCGAATACGAATGTGAAATGCACAATTGATTTACATTCCGATACAGAAATAGGCATGTTAACCTATTTAGGATTCCTTTTGAGTGGCTGAACAGGATATCTGTGTCAGAAACTGGTGGGGGATGGTGAAGGGTTTCCAAATCAGGAATTTGGATTGAAATGCCTTTTCTATTTCGGTGCAGGAATTTGATTGATGGAACGGAATACACCACTCGTAATATTTGAATTCAAGATAGGAAAGTGCGATTTGTATTGATGGAGAGGACGGTACAAGTATAAGCTCTGAAACCTTTAAATTAGCTGTCAGTTTGCTAGGGGTAATCTCTTTAAGGAAGCGGGCTAAATTTTTATGGAACTTTGACTGGGATTGATCAGGGTTAAAGACAAAAAGTGGATCCAGTGCTTGCTGCTGGCGACCCAAAGGCGATTGGGGAAACAATACACTTAATACTAGAGGGAAACTACAATGCCGAGTATAGACTCGATTTGAAAGCCGTCAGTCCGTCCTATTCTACACCCGTATCCCTGCAGCAGATGAGTAGCGGTTATCGTAAAAAGAGACTAAGGGGAGAAATCACTTCCGGGCAATCAAAACATCCATCCAGGTCCCGAAAGTGTACATGCGAGTCCGTGGGTTGACACGACTCCAGATTACTGGTGTCATAAAAGGAAAAATCAAACAACACCAAATGACAAATTCGCTGAAATTATCATTGTGGCAAAGAACGCTAAAAGGAAAGGCACTACTAATGCTGCGCATGGTTGTGATCCTGGGACGAGGGATAGTAAAATAATACAACGGCCTAGGTGACACCTAAGAGTAGCGAGTTGGAACGTTGGAAGTATGAGTGCTCGCAGCTACGAGCTGGAAGAGATGATGCCATAGAAAGCGAGTGGACATCTTTTGCGCTCAAGAAACGAAATGGCGAAACACGGTTAAATCGGGCGCGTTTCTTGGACGTTAGGACAAAAGCTTAGAAGATGTTCTACTACGGAACCGAATAGGATAAAAACGGAATCAGTATCTGTGCATATGCTCCTGATCACTTACAGCAGTGGTGAAAATGAAACCCAGATTGACTACCATTTGGTAGCTAATTTCATGAAGCGCAGGGCCAAAGATTGTAAAGATTGTAAAGTAATCTTGGGAGAGACGATCGCCTGAAAAGTGCAGACACGAGATATATAAGATTATGATGTGAGCACTGTCCTTGAACCCGCTCTACCCACCGTCTAATGAACCTGTCAAACGAGGAGATCGACAGGTACCTACAACAAATGGACGAGTCAAACCACTTAAGGAGTCATCAATGAAATCACTATGGCATTCTTTCCCCCACTCATTGACTGGCCACAGTCATTCCAGCTCCAGAGGAAAGACGACTGTGTAATTGTGTCGCAATTGGATTTCCGGTACTATTGCATCAGACGGCATATCTATTGGACTGGGGTCGTAGCACGCAAGATCACTGAAGCTCCAGTGCGAATGGTACCGGAAATCGCCTCTCTTTAAACGAGAACTGACTTTCAGTGTGTGGCTCAAGATATAAATGTATACCGATGGCGGCGAGGTTCGGCAGGGTATCTGTAGCAGTGAAGGGCATGCTAGGTTGAGACATGCCGTTTTTTGGAGTTTGGCAAAAGCAGCAGTGACGAATTTACGAGAAAACTTATTCCACGAAACCACCGATGCAAAAGAAACTTTTCGGCCATAAGCCCTTGCCAAAGGTACCTTAGCACTGCCAGAAGACCGACTGGGCCTTAGTAGTTACCGACTTATCATGTTTTGACCAGAGAATTTGCTATCGAAGATGAGTCCCAGATACCTATTTAACTTTATTCGCGATTTGAATCCTTTAAACACTGGCTGAGTCAGATTGGTCAGCTTCCTCTATCTCGTAAGGAGAACAGCCTTAGTCTTAATAGGATTAACTGAAGGTCCATTCCTAGTGCACCATTCATAGATCATATCGAGCGACATCTGAACCTTGGAGCACACACTCATTTAGACATGAACCGACAGAGTACAGCGACGTCATCAGTATAAGCCTAAGTGTAGATGTGAAAAACATTGTGAACAGATCGAGTTTAATAGCATGCACCATAAAGAGGAGACTAAAAGACACCCTGTGGGCAGTCCCTTGTCATCAAGCGATATGCAGTGTATCAGCCACCGGTTGCGCGTCGTGGCTCGGTGGTTAGTGCGTTGGATTACTGAGCGGGAGGTTCGGGGTTTGAATCACAGAAAACACCAACAAGTCTTTTCAAGGTCCCACCTGTCCGACAAACTTCCGAGAGTAATAACTGTCCCGAGAAAGCTTCTAAAAAATGGTAACGAATGGTCCCGAGAAGCTAAGCCCTGGACCTCATACGTTCTGTTGCTTCAAGCATTTATGTTGTAGCCACCGGGTTGTACATACATACGTGCTGTTTGACTGTTTGGAAGTTTTCTGGTTTCTTTAAAAGTACGCCGCAATTCGAAGCCCTACTAAGAAACCGGTTTACAGCAGGAGTTTCATGTAACCAGAAAGTGAGTAATAAGGGTGCATTCCAGATTTTGAACAGCCGCCTCCACGTATTGTTTGGTTCTTAGCGTGAGCGGTGATGTGACCGATTGGCTAAGCTTCTCCTTGAAAAGGATTAAAGTGGATTAAAAAAGGGGAGAGGCCAACGGAGAATTTCAAGGTGGAATAGTCGGCTTCGAACTGTTTTTTGGGACAGCAAAGGTTGATTGAAGGCTCATTTATTAATTACCGAAGAGGACTACGATGGATGGTCAATATTACGCAAATTTATTGACTCAGGCGCCATCATACAGAAGCGACGTAGGAAACTCGGGCATGGAGTCTTGTTTTTGCAGAATAACGCGCATGTTAACAAGGCGGCGACGATAGATTACCCACCCCACAGCCAGACTTGGCCTCGAGCGACTGTTTTTTTTTCTTCAACTTGAAAAAGGGGTTACGAGGCCGGAGATTTGCAGATGAGAACGAGATCTTTATAAGCGTGCGCAGGAAGTCATTAATTTGTATTAAGGAACTGTATGCCCGATGTGAGAAATGCATTTCACTCGAGGGAGATTATATTGAAAACAAATTTTTTTTAATTGGATCTCTTCTTCTACTTAATGACTTAAGCAGCGAACTTATTAGCCGCTCTTCGCTCATGTTTGGGTTATAAAAATGGGTTTCGAAAACCAGTGGTTCGTTTAATAAATCAAAGATTTGATCCACTATTTCACTCTCAGGCAAAACAAACCCCAAACTGGCACAACAAACATTTTGTAAATTTTATTGATCGCAGTGATTTCGCAAGACTAGTTCATCAGTATTACCATGATGTGGTAACAAACCAACCCAACCCATAGAAAAGCAAAAATTTTTAAGTGTATCCGTCGGTATCAAAGCTATGGCTGTGTGAAAGCATTCAACGGACAGAAGCACCTTCATGAATTATGCATAAATTTAAATTTCTCAAATAAAACTACCGCAAAAGTGAAGATTTCGGACTAAACTTGATCAGTGAATACTAAAAGCCAACGACGAGCAACAATCGCTTTAAACTGCAACTGTCTGGCCCGTATTACATTCCCCAAAAAAAAAAACATAATTTCCCTCGAAGCCAAATAAAATACGAGACCCATAGGTAGATATAAAAAAAATTCTATTTTGCTATAATTATT
Organism: Blera fallax; assembly: GCA_946965025.1. Classification (NCBI taxonomy): domain Eukaryota; kingdom Metazoa; phylum Arthropoda; class Insecta; order Diptera; family Syrphidae; genus Blera; species Blera fallax. Next base: position 109,965,164 of record OX337244.1, on the reverse strand, counting down.
TAAAATTAAATGTCACCTCACAACAGTCCGATCATTAATCATCGAGATGTTGAATTTTTAACGTTCAAACGTTCACCTTTTATCCAACCTACATTGTGTAGAAAAAATGTTGTGAAACAAGATCCGTTGTTTGTATCAAATTTGCCTCACCTCTTGCCCACCAAATTGTATCTCAAAATCTTACTCAGAATATCGGAATGAAAAGCGAACGAAAACTAATGAAATACCTGCACTTGGTCAACAGAGACATAGCACATGGGAGAGCGTCAGTCGGTCGTCATCGTCGTATGACCGTAGCACAATTAATGAACTCAAACCATCGACTTTCAATTAACCTTCAATTACATCAATTGCCAGGGGTGCCACCACCACAGTTTATGCTGCTTTCTGATCGCCAACTAGAAATCGCCCCACACTTCGCAGAAATATTCGATATTCTGACGAAGACTACGACTCGACGCGACACGACGATGGATGTGTTCACAGAGTTGTGGTGGTTGAGGTTTCAAAAAAGATTGCCACAAGCTTCGTCGAAATAAACCAAAAAAAGGAGGAAAAATTATGTTTTTGTAGACAGACAACCAGAGATTGGAGAATGGGCTGCTCTCGCCAGCTAGGTAAGCAGCTTTTTGCTTACTTATGCTCTGTACCGTGATTTGTTATTACGATTATTAGTTTTATTGTTATGATTTGCCACACCTGGAATTCGCTGAATGTTGTTCCGTTGACGTCTTCCTCCGCTGGAGTGGCAGCGGTTTGGTTACGTTGGATGTGCCACACTCCCTGGCGCGAGAAACATCAAATTGAATTGCAATCTCTAGCGGAGTCCATTAAGATGCAAACAACTCTGTAGGTGGGTGAAAATTTAATGACATCATTCGGTTTAAATGCCAACTGGTTGACGAACGTTATGTTGATGGCCGATGTGCTGAATGCGACAACAGTGTGTGCTGGAAGAGCCGGTACCGGAAATTTGTTGTGTTTCATGATAGCCAGGCTGGTGATGCAACGGATATGTAGGTTTCAGTGTTGCAGGGTGACCATACGGCATCGGGGCACAACGTCAACCGCCTGGTTATTGGAGGCACACTGTTTGACCACAAGGACTGCCACAAGATCAGCTGGGTATCGACTGATCGACAACGTGCGTCAAACTAGATCGATCACTTTACCATTAGCCGACGCTTTAGAAATCGCATCCAAGACGTCAGTAACAAACGTGGAGCTGACATCGGAATAAAGGGGGTAGGCCACCATCTATTGGCAGCTACTATACGCCTTCGCACTGTGCCTCTCAATAGCAACCGACAGGCTCCAGGATCCCCAAATTCGCCAACAGAGAAGGGACCACATTGCCATAAGTGCAGAAATAATCAGCAATTTCGCTCCTGAGAGCATCGACGACGATCGATTGGGTAGACATCATTGTCAGGAGAAGACGAAAGAACATGTCTGCCAATAGACACCTGGAGATGGATCGATGAACGTATTAAACGCAAAGCACGGATTGCAGCTACCTTAGAAGTAGAGCGTCATGAAATAAAGTTCAGTACCGGATGCAGGGAAAAGAATTGCAACGTAGTGGTAGACAAGACAAGGGTGACTACAGCTGAAGAAGCGGCAAATAGGTGCGACAGGATCGTCTAGTATTATCAATGAACTCGCTGGTGGTCAATTTTCCAAACAACATCTAGTAAGGGCTTCGGATGCGGAACAGCTTGCCAGATGGCTGGAACATTTTGCAGTAGTGTTTAACCACTTGGGCTACAGTGAATTAGAACTAAACTCAAGCGATCCTTTCGCAGCAAATTCCCAATTGCACCTCCCCGCCTAGAAACGCTAAAAGTAAAACAAGGCATTTGGCATAGACGGTATCCCGGCGAAACTCTTCTAAGCCGCACCCAATATTTCGGCGGAAATCCTACAGCCTTTAATAAACTGAGGCCTTCCCCGAGGAGTGGAATAGGAGAATGATTGTCAAGCTATCCAAGAAGGGAAACCTGACGGAAAAGGTATATGCGTTCTCCCGGCTCTGGCTAATCTAATAGCTAGAATAATGCTGAATCGAGTGAGAGAACAGCTCGACTCAACGCTCGACAGTGAGCAGGCAGGTTTCGAGCTGGATCCTCCTGCATCGACCACACCAACATCTTTGCCGATTATCATTGAACAATGCGTCGACATTTTCAGAAGGTTTTCGGCAGCTTGAATCGAGATGCTATAGGGTGAGCCTTGCACAGGAGAGGTATTCCAGAAAACTCGTCGCTATTATGAAGGCTACGTATGATGGCGGTATATGTCATGTCTTACACAATGGTAAGGTGTCAGAGGAATTTGAAGTCCGCAGTGGAGTACGACAAGGATGTATTCTTTCGCCACTATTATTTCTTGTAGTTATCAGTGACGTAATCCGGGAAGTTCTGTCTGGAGGAAACATAACATCATATCTTAAACATGTTGACTACGCATCGGGATAATGGGCCTGCATCAGATGACTCAACGAGGCAGAGGCGAACAGCGTAGGGCTTAAAATAAATGCGGGAAAAACAAAGGCCCTAAGCACTTTAATTTCTCAACAAAACATCAGCGCCGCTCAACTCAACAGCAGTAAGCAGCTTTCTATACCTATTTAGGAAGTATGGTCTCGGAAGATGGTGGTACCGAACTGGATGTGGACAGTAGAATTCGTAAAGCAAAGGCTGCGTTCGATATGCTGTCTAAAATCTGGAGAAGCAATGCTTTGAGCACAAAATCAAGCTGAGACTGCTCCGACCAAGCGTGGAAACAGTGCTACTTTATGGGTGTATACCTAGCAAGCGACCAACACCGTCACAAGGAGAAAGTGGCAGTGGATTGGTCACACCTTACGAAGTACGCCATGCAATGGAATCCACTTACTCAATCAGGCAGACGAGTGGGCCGCCCTAGGCACACATGGAGAAGGACGGTGGAGGAGAAATTCAGATCAGTGGGGATGACTTGGAGGGAGCTTAAGCGCGTTTCAGAACTCCGAACACGTTGGCACGCAGGCGTTGTTGACACCCTATGGCCACCAGTGGTCAAAGGACCTAATTAAAATGAATGAGTGCTGCAATGAGTAACCCTTCTAACTATGGACCTTTATAACGTTTCTTATAAGATATATGCCAGGTAGGTACCTTTTGAAGGCGATGGTGTCAGGTGTTTAATGGCGCGAAATTTAAAATGACACCTCTTGTTGCATGACCGCTTATAATAGTTATCGCAATCTTTTCGTTTTGTATAGCTGATCCTATCCATCGTGCCTCCTGAATCGCAGTAATTTCTACACTGTACTTCGAGTTTGAAGTTCTTAAGTAGCACCCGGGGCAAATTTCAGGGGCATACTCATTGGTGGTAGTTGTTTGACGTTTCAGGTTCTCTTGCCATTGTTATCCGGGGATGCTATCGCTCGCATAAATATATTTTGTTTACGTGGTAGGGAAGTTATCCCCATGATACAACCCACCATTTGAAGTACCAGTTTCATTGATTAAATAATGCTAATACCTCGGGGATAAGAACGCTTCCGTAGACCCATTAAGGGTGCATCCGCCACCGTCTCTTTTCCACAGTCCTGAGCCTGACTCAGTCATGGAAATCCTTTCTTATCTGAGCTCAAAATAAGTTAAAGTAGCCCATGCAAGGTGATTGCTACTCCGACTGTAGACGCCACCGTTGATCCCATCAAGAGAAATCTACCGCGCGCCGCTCCTCCTCCTTCTAAGTGCTCTTGCTAGAGTTCCACGATGTGTCTTCAAAATGGAAAAAAAGGACTCGATGGGGAATTCGCTGACAACATACGATAGAGGACTTAAATCCGTTTTGGTACATACAAGCCGCTAACCTGAATTAGATTTAACAGAACGTAAAGATACTACTTGTAAACTATACAATCGCATCAAGCTATCCATATTTAACAAATGAACAATTCGTCCTCCTCCCACCAATCTACGGGCTTCACAGGGAACCTAGTCATCATTGTTACCTTCTGAGTAAGCAATAGACTCTTCAATTTACAACTCCAACCGCAACTCGTATTACAGCACCAACAAGTGTGTATCTCAACGCTGACGATACTGCCATTACACATGCACTGTATCGCTATTTACTTACGCTGTCATGCGCTCTTTGAAGTGCAACTGTTTTGCGCTGCATCTACTTAAACACCTTGGCTATCGGCATCGGATTTCAGATGCTTGAAAGCTACCTCAGCAGATGTGATGAGAAATATCTTGTTCTCAAGAGATACATTAACAAAAATATAGAAACGCGTCGTAAACATCTCCGATTGCCAACGCATGGGAAAAAATTAATCGCATGACAACACCGATACCAAGGCTGTTCCAATGAAGCGAGGGTGTCGCTTAAACAGTACAACAAATCCAAGGATAATGGATGGAATCATGAACATTCTGTCACAGCATGTCAGAAATTAATTGTTTCACGAATTGGATAGGAGTTGTCAATTTGTCTGTCTGCGGTTGGGGACAAAAAAATGCTTTAATAGGCGTCACTGGGACAATTGACAATCTCAATGGCTTTCAGATTCCCATTGGGGATAGAGTAAGCTGGACATTAATTATCGCAAAATACCCATCGGGTGAGGGTCATCGTTCAACCACAAGTCAATTCTGGTGAAATCATCATCGATGGTATGCTGCTCTGCTGGTGCCGCTTGTATCCTGGTTGGCATCTTGTCATTTTTATCAAAACCTGCGAATGATGGCATGGAATGCCGAGTGAGTTCGGGATGATGATGACTTACCCACAATGGAACGAATCAAAGGAATGTAAAGTGGTATAACAGAGATACGCCGCTGTGGCGGCAGTGCTGCCATTACAGTATGCCTCGCTAAAAGAGACTAATATGACTTAAACTGAAGGCATTTCCTGCGAGTAAAATTCATGGAAACCAATTGGTAACCTAAAAAAAAAAACTGAAACAGTTTCGGTGAGCTATAGAGATTCCTTGTGACCGATTAGTGCAATAAGGAGCGCGGACAAAAAAGGACGAACTGTTGCAGGGTTGATAGGTTTATTTTGGATGCGACAAAGGACATAGAGTACCGAATTGGGAGTTAGGAGCGAGTGTTTGTTGTGCTTTTAGAAGGGTGACAAAGATTCAGCAGACAGGCTGCCTAGGGGTGATGGTATCGATGAGCAGCCTTGGAAGCAATACTTAATCTTCTTCCGATTGATATTTACTGCCGCAACTCGGCAGCTAAAACTGCACTAAGTCTGAGGGATGCCGAACTATGATTAGCTTAACCCTATGGTCATGCCTGCATTCTAAACCGGTGGAATATATCGAGACTCCGAGCGGAAATGGACTACATCGTCCCACTAACAAACAGAAGTCGGAGATTCTCTATCAGAATTCCTAGAAGGGAGGAGTGAAATGAAGGGGTAGTCTGTTCTAGAAATGTAATAGCTATCTATACCGACGGATCCAAAATGGCCGTAGGTAGGTGGTATCTACTGCGAGTCCGGAAATACAAAACGGTCCTTCAGACCTGAGGACGATTGCAGAGTGTTTTAAGCCGAAGTTGCTGCCATAAAACAAGTTGCGGACATGATTAGCGAGGGGAATATCTCTGAAAAAAACTATCAGCATCTGTCTTGGCAGTGAAGCAGCCATTAAAGCCTTAAGGACAATATCGGTGAGGTTCAAGCTCGTAAAAATGTGCATAAAAAGACTGGACGATATCTCAGTGGCCAACAAGGTGAACTTCTGTTGGGTAACGAGCCACATGGATGTACCAGGTAACGTAAAAGCGAATGAAGTAGACAGCGCAGGGTCACATGAAATGCCTCCCATGTGCTTCTCTAGGTTAGGACACCGCTTAGCACTTTGAACAGGAAGATAGACATTAAGTCCAACGAGGAAGGTTCCAGGCGTGAGTATCGATTAGATACATGCGCCATAGCCAAATCGTTATGGCCAGCCTATGAAAAAACGAGGTCTGCAAATCTCATAAAACTCAGTCCCAGGGACATTTGGATAGCTTCCGGCGTCGTGGCAGGACATTGTGTTATAGGCATTCATAAAGCACGGCTAGGATCACCCCACAAACACTTCTGTAGGAACTGCAGGAACGAAGAGGTAATAGAACTCACTCGCCACTTGCTATGTGATTATCCAGTACTAGCCACCGAAAGGAAGGGTACTCTTGGGAGCTATTTCCCTCTGGAGCTGGCTGATCTAAGAAACATTGAGCTGAACAAACACTTAAGATTCATACACATATCTTCGTGGTTTAGTTCAGCTGTGAAATTTAAGATCTCAGTGGTCTACTGTTAGGCACAATGGACTCATCGTTTGGCTAAGTGAGCCGTTGACAGCTTTCTGTCTAACCTAACAGCATCTAACCTAACCATCTCCGTTTCTAGCCCTGGCTTCTATGCGAGCCACCTAATGCCCTCGAAAGATGTATTGCTGGCATCGTCATGATCGTCATCGTCTAACTGTTGTGCTAAACATAACCATACCTCTGCTCTGACTACTTGGCAATGTTTGCCTCATAGTCCATCTTTCCCTGTTTTTGATGCTCGAGCTTTGAACAGAAAACTCTTTGGCTTCCGCTGTTCCCATTTCGTATTCTTTTATAGATGTGTGTTCTCTCTTCCGCTAAGTGGATTACTCTTGTATCGATGAGAAAGGTTGGCACCTCACCGACAAAAATTCGGCACCTTTGTATAAGGCTCCTCCCCGTTGTATAGCTACCATATGGTTCCTGTATTTTTCTAGCTGGAACGTATCAGCTCGACTTGCAGCCAAAACATGAGCTTTGTATTCAGCTCTTTTCCTAGGCCCTTCAATGTTTTTTTGTTTGTTTTGAAATATCTCTTACAGTTTACATGGATTTCGTAAATAGTAGAAAATTTTCGACTTCTCGGCTGCTAGGCTTAAACCTCGATCTGACTTTCGGGAATGGAACCGTTCCTTACAAATGCCTTAAACCACTGACTGGCGGTGCCATTTTCCCGAAAGCACGGCCTACACGACACGATAACATATAACGTCTTCGACTAATCGACTATGCAGCAGCCCCTTATACGATGATAAGTAGTTAACTGGGTGCGTGAAACTAAATGCAGCTCGTTAAGGATGGTGCCGGCTGAAGAGGTTTCTTGTTTAGATGAACCTCTCCCCAGACCTGCAATTCCATTAGGAGTAAAGTAAAGCTCTTAGTGTGTCCCGTCACCCTTTGTTTTCACATTTCCATCTCCCTTCCATTTAGCAAGTACACTAATGTACATGAATTCGCCTGTAATGACCGTCAGTTCGAATAAACTCGCTACGTAATGTAACGAATTCCAGAAAATAAAAAAAACAACATGGCGGTCGGTGCGGTGTTTTCAAGCCCTAAATATTTTTCCGTGTCACCTTCTCTTGGCACGTTTGCTTTCAAATTTTATTCCGTTTTTTTTGTTAAGTTCGTTGTATTTATACACACGTCGTCCGCTCGACAGTCGGTGATTAATCACTCAAAGTATATCGAATGCGGGTCCAAATGATCATCACGGTTTCTGACAGTCTTGGTGGAGGTGGTTTAGTTACAAAAGAAAAAAAAACTTGAATACCATTTGACTCTGTTTATCCTTTACCTTTACCTTTTGTTTTAGTTTTAATTTAATTATGCTTTTATGGAAATTCAAATTGAATCTTTGATTTAAAACGTTTTTCAGTTTTATGCGCCGAGTTTATAGGTCTCTTTCTTGGGAGTTAATCTTAATTACTTATTTGAAAGCTTAGAACGTCGTTCCTTTTTGGTTGTAGTGGGCCTCGATAAACCATGGTGGATATTTTTGAATTGCAAAAAATTTTTAGTGCTGCTGCAGACACAACGAATTTTTATTGAGAATTAATCAGAAATGTGTAAAGTGTAAGACCTGAAAGAGTCTAAGCCAAGTTGGGTTGGGTGGTCATCAATGAGTGGGCTGGAAAATAATTTTTGTTTTCGTTTGATTTACTACTCGATTGTGAGATTAATGATGTTTTATTTTTATTTGTTTTTCTAATTGAGAAACTAACGAAACTTTACATGGCGCAAAAGGTATGAGAAAAAGTATCTTGAAAATGTAATATGTAAATGGAGGAGCTTTAATGGTTGAATTAAGGATTTGAATATGGGAGGCTATTATCGCGAATTATGTCGAAAGATTGTATCTGATTAAATTGGAAACATGCCTACGAAAGAGTATTTGTCAGCAACAGTAAAAGATTTGAACTTAAAGGCTGTAAAACAACACACCGACAAAACGTTTCAGACACTTTGTGGATTTTGGGTTTGGCACTCGTTCTACTTGAAGGCTTGATAGGGGAATAAATTAAGGAATTCCGTAGATAAAAGATCGAAATGCCCACACGGTGAAATAGCGATGGTAGGAGTCATCACATTGAGTTTATTTTTTTTTATCGTGGATCAAACGCATGATCGTAGAGTTTATCACGAGCACGATCACACCCTCTATCGTGGTAATAAGTTCGGTTCTCATCGTAATCAAAGTCATAGATGTGGGCGCTGCGGTGATTACATCCGCCATCAATTCCTCAATCGTAGAAGCGATCACGGATAGTAAAAAGGTGTCTTAATAAGAGCGTCGGATTTTCTATAATACTGGCAACCCTAGAATTTCAAAAATGTTATCAAAATGGGAAAAGTGTTGCTGAAACAGTTCGCCAATTTTGTGCAATTTCCGGTCGAAATAATGCTCCAAAAGAGTCATTAATTTAAAGATTAATTAAAAAAATTGTGGAAACTGATTCGACTGTGAACAACAAGTCACCTACCATGGGTCCTCGAAAACATAACTGTAGTGAGAGGAAGTAGTAGTGAAGCCCCAGGGACATCAATTCTTCATCATCCGCAAGAACTACACGTTTCATGACGTAGCTTACAGCCAGTTTTCTGCATGTGTTCAAGATTCAAATGACCCAAGAACTCAGTGAAGTGATTGGGCCTTACTTCTTTAAAAATTAGGTTACAGCGTATGTTTTGCAGTAAGGGTTATGATTAATAATTTCTTTTGGTCAGAATTCATTGATTTTGATTTTTTGAGACTAAGCGCGTAGCAAATGAGTTGATTCGAGAAGGTCTTTCAGGTCATGTAACCTCAAGAAATGTAGATAAGAATTGGCCAGAAGGACTGCGAGATTTGACGCCAAGCGACTTCTTTCTTCAGGATTTCTTCACATCTCATGTGTATGCCAAAGTGTCATAATCAATTTCTGAGCTTAGGGCGGAGATCCAATGTGCAAAAGTATAGACCTTAACAGTGATCTAGTCTAGATGATAGTCGCCTTAAAAGTATTTATACTCGAAGCAATCTATTACCTTTTTAAAAACTTTTTATGACAAGCTATGTACATGACTCCATGTAATGTCCCATGATTAACACATTATTTACATGTCAAGCCAACAAGACCCGTACAGAAACCTGTAGAGATGAAGAAGGCAACCTTGTAGTAGAGTCACAGTCGATGCTGAGAATATGGAAAAACTATCTCTGCAGACTATTTAACGACGATGTAGACCAACATACCGCTGTCAGACAGAACGAACCATTCAAAATACACGACGACAGCCAAGACTTCCGTCCACCTGATCAAAACGAAGTGCGGATAGCAATATCAGAGCTTAAATCCAAGAAAGCTACTGCTCCTGACGGCCTACCGGCCGAGTTGATTACTGCAGCTGGAAATGAATTTCCAGGATTTGGTCGGACGAGAGTGTGTCTGACGAGTGGAATCTTAACATCGCTTGCCCGATCCGCAAGAAAGGAGACCCCCCGCAAGTGTTCCAATTACAGAGGCACCAGTCTCCTCAACATCGCGTACAAGATCTTATCTGTCATATTTTGTGAACCCTTCGTCAACAAACCTGGTTGGCCAGTGAGGTTTCATGCCAGGAAAGGCCACAGGATATTAAATTTTAACACTTTGGCAGATTCCAAGAAGTCCAAACCGATACCCACTATTTTTCATCGATATCAAGACCGCATAAGACAGCATCTATAGAGTTAAGCTTTACGGAGTCATGTCTAGTTTTCGAATCCCTTGCAAGCTCGTTTGTCTGTACAGGATGACGATGGAGAACGCTCGCTGCTCCATTAAAGTCAATAATGACCCCACCGAGACCTTCGATGTCTAAAAAGGATTTAAATGAGGTGATGCGCAGTCATGCGACTTCTTCAACATCATACTTGAAAGAATTGTGTGAAACTCAAAAGCCAACACCGGAGGCACAATCCGGGCTGTCACTGGTGCGTTCGCTAGCATCGAAACAGTAGCGGCCAAAATGGATTTAGCTGTAAATGAGGGCAAAACCAATTATATGCTGTCAACAAGAAGAGACTCACAATATTGGCGGGTTGGGCAGAACGTTACAGTCGACAGCTATAACTTTGAGGTAGCAAGGGACTTTCTCTACCTTGGTTCTGCTGAGAGAACGAAGAAGAACTCATGCCAAACGCTGTTTCTTTGAGCTGAGAAGACAATTGAGTAGTAAGGTCCCATTCTAACAGTTAACGAGGCTCTATACACGACCTTGATTATCCCAGTCCTGCTTTATGGCGTTGAAGCATAGACTCTATCGAAAGCGGATGAAGATATTCCCGTTTGCGTCGACGGGCTTCGGAGGAGAAGATTCAACGACGAAATTTACGAGCTGTACAGCGACATCGACCTAGTCAAGAAACTGAATATCAGCCGCTTATGATGGCTGGGATATGTAGAGCAAATGGACATCAATGCAGTTATCGAATCTAACTCGGAGGGACAACGCAGTAGAAGACGACCTTAAGTGGCGCGAACAAGTAGAAGGAGACCTCAACCGACCCAGGTTCACCCAGAACTCTAGCGCCACCTAAGTAAGTAAGTAATGATGCCAATTTGTCACTGACAAAGTCTGTTGCGATGCTTTGGATAGTTGTCATCTTCGAGCTCCTAATTCCCATTATTGGTCCCAAAGAAGGACTGCTTTACAGTACATATTCTTAACGAAGACATTGCTTCTCCTCTCTGCCGCAGTGGCTAGATCTTGTACTCAAGGAACATCATTTAAAAGGATTCGAAATGAAGCCATATGCATGGAGGCGAAGGCATTTACCCCTTTTTGTTGAACATACTGTAAATACATGACGGGATTGCCTTCTACAAATTTTTTTCGTAAACTGTAAAGACATCGAGTTGTGGATATCACACTGCTTTGGGACAGTCCACTTGTACAGTAAACATCAAAGTATCTCTCGCATAAGAGGTTCTGGCCACTAGAAGGGTGAATTATCAGAATTTATTTAAATTCTTATCTAAAACCGCACGCTGCCGGGAAATACTGCACTACTCCCACACTTGATTTAAGAAAAAAAAAACATACTGGGATAACTATGTCCTTAGAGGAGACAAAAGCGAGCTTCTAGACCCTTTATGAACGGTAAGCGCCAAATGATTTTTAGTGATAAAAATTGTTAGAAATACGTGGACAAGCAAGGTTTTCTTCTTGATTGTGATACCCACACATGTTGCATTCCTGTTAAGCTGAGATCCAGTATCCAAGTTTGATTGATGAATGCACCAACAGTCAAGTAGTAAATAAATAAATCCTCTGACTTCTATAATTGTGAAATTGACTTCTCGCCAATGGATTTGCAGTTCCACTCAAAGCTGCACCCAGTTTTGTCTTCTGTGTGCTAAATTTGGACCTAGTTGACATCATCACAACATAAAGTACTTAATGTATCCGTCGGATGCAACATTGTTGCACCATGCAGAAACTCAAGATAAAGGCAAATTAATTCTCCACAAAGCGAACCATTTTGGTTGCAAAATTATAAACGATTGTCGCATGCATTAATCCATTAATCTTCGAGAGGTTGGTCTGATGTCTGCGTTCCATGCAATTTTGAAGTCAATCTTGCGTAAGTGACACTTTATGATGCTAATGGAGGTCACGTCAAATGCTTTTGGGGAACGTTCAATGCATTAGCATTGTTAGGATAGAGTGGATCCTTATAAGCCCCTTAAACTTAACCAAGGATTGGAGGTATGGATTAACCAAAGGTTTACTTTGAAATAACATAAATAAATGGACCATGTATAGTTCATATAACCTAGACGTAAAATCATACAGATCAGTAGTAAGGGTGGACAATTTAGATTTCTTTTAGACTGCAGTATCGGCGGTGTTTTAGGTGGAAGCCTATATTTGTAAAAAAATATTTCTTTTAGAAGTGCGTGTTATTTTAATGCTGGCAACACTCAATTAAAAGAAAGATGATGCTGCTGTTGCCCAAAGTGTGCTTAAAAACTCAAGAACCGCAACTCATTGCAGAGCTCAAAAGCTAATCATCGGATATACTTCTCTGTTTCTACGCTTTGTTATCGCTTCTCCGTGTAGGTCTAAAGATGGTTGGAAAACGACGGCAATTATGGTCGCAAAACAATCTTTTTAAACGAAGCTAATCTTTATCTCGGAGGCTTTGTCAACAAGCACAACTCTAGAATTTTGGGTTGAAACCAGAAAGAAAGCTTTCTTAACTTAAATTTTTATACTAAGCAGGTTCATTATGAGCTTCGAGAGTGAGTTTACGCATCACCGCCTTGAACTTTGGTCAGACTTAGTATTTTACAGCACGCACAAGTTCGAGTACATCTCACGTCACTGAAAAAAGCATTCCTGCATTTCTGGATCACCGTTCATGACACCCAGACTTCACGAGAGATAATTTCATTCAAGACTTAAGTCATGCCATTCATTTGTCTAGTATAGACCACACTTTGTGGACTTGACTTGAATCCGGACATCTTGCCTTCTCTGCAGACATCAACCATGACTGAAATTTGACATTTGAAGTTTGACAGTAGCTTTTGACAGGAAAATGCATTTGTTGCGATTGATTTGGTGAATACGGATGTGCAAAATGGAAGTACAAGTACAGATTCAAATCTAACGATGGACATATAGAAACATTCTTGTAGTCCGATGCATTATCCCATAAAACATCTTGAAGTAAATGGACTTTCAAAGGGTAAAGCTCTCGCTATTGGTTTATTAAATTTTCCAACTACCTTAATGCCTCCAAAGTGAGAATCGCTTTTTCTTGTTTCTTTGTTGACGACATGTAGAAAAATGAAAATGTGAAAAGAAAACTCGTCCACTTAAATAAATAAAAATATGGCGGACAAGATGTCTGATAGAAAAGTCAGCCATTTTATAGACTCGTGGAGACATAGTGTGACGTTGATTAAGCTTGAGAATCTAAACATCGTTCAGTAAGTTGCTTAGTTTTGGACCTCTTTACCTTTGTAGTCGAATAGTCGTAGATGGAACGAGAGATATTGTTGCTCTTATCTCCAGCAATCTTCTGTGCATGTGGCAATTAATTTCTTTTTTAAGTCTCTTGTCAACATTAAGAAGCCGAATGCAAGACTACTGTCTAGAGTCTAGATTTAATTGCTATTTTTTAGTCGCAAAGTATCGCTATCATCCTAAGCTGACTTAGGAGCACCCCAGTTTCCTTGTATGTTGACTACGAATCCCAAGTATCTATTTCAGCACTGACTTTGCCCAGAGTCTAAGTCAGAATTGGCCTTTATTCTAATTTTCATGGATGGCTTCAAAACCACTCAGGTGCCTGGTCCTGGTGTCTTCGTGAAGGTAGACAACGTAAGACTCAACTTTTCGTTAAGCAAATGTGCATCTGTTTTTCAGGAGGAGACATATGCTATTCTCGAAGTATCCGCGTTTATAGAGATGTCCAGCTCTACTCTTTAACCAGTTCCACAATAGTTGCAAGAATTCTTTACATTTAGTCGAATATCTAAATTCTTTGACTCTTCTCAGGATCCCAGGTCAGATTTAGTACTTTGGGAATGAGATGTCTGATGAGATTTCTAGCAAGGCTGGGCCTGTGGAGCTGCGTTGGATTTTCCCGCGTCCTCCGTCAGATTTTCCAATGACGACTGGTTATTTTCCGATTATGCTAGGCTCGGCTATGACTGGAGACTGCAGGGACGAAGGAGAAATAGAATCCATTCGCCACTTGCCATGCGATTTTCCAGCACTAGCCACCAAAATTAAAGACATTCTTGGGAGCTAACATAACTAAATGAAAGCTTTGGTTAATCATTTGTGGAGAGGACAATACCTACGATTGTTCTTCCTTAGTTCGTATCAGGTGGCAGATTTTCAGTGCTTATGTGGTGAATACTGATTCCGAAAGCTCGTCATTGAAGTGCCTACTCGGCTCTCTACGAAGGACGAGAAAATTCCAATAAAATATGTAAAACAGGGTTTTGATTCTAAGTAGTACAATGGACCAGTAGCATCTGAGTGCCCCTATTCCGATAAAAAAAAATCTGACCTGCGCTGTCCAGAACTTATTGGGTCAGCGAGCCAGCAATTCAAATGTTCTACTTTTGTAAGGCGAGTCCCCAGTTCGATGTCTTCTAACGTCTTCGTCAAATTTTTAATGCTTTTTAGGATCCTACGACATGGCTACCCAAAATTGCTCTATCATCAGCGGAAAGAACGGAGGTCGTTTGTCGGTGCGTTATTTCGAAAGGAAGTCCTGAAATTCCTTTACTACTTCCACTGCGCATCTTTCTTTAGATATTGCTGCTTCGTACATTTTCTGGACTACCTTACCGCTTATAAAATTTGGAATTTTTAGTTTTAAATCTATGTAGAGGTGTAGTGTCGTTTTTCACCTCAAAAAGTGGAAAGCATTACCGGACAGCTGGAAACCTTACGGATACCTATTCGATCTTCCAAGGACGTTTCCAATGCCGGCCTGGTGTCTGTGAGAGGAAATCTCTAAAAAAAAATGCCGCAGGATAAAGGAGACGACCATGGATTCTTGCCATCGAAGGATTTCGCCAATCTAAAGAGAAAATGTCAACGTTCATATATCGGTCGATTAAAATGGAAGAGAGTTAGCGCGGAGAAAAAAAAATCAAAAATTCCGCCGCAAGCTCTCCTACAATTGAATTTCCAATGTGCAACCATCTACAGCGGAGTTAATCTCAAAAAAAAAAAATAATAATACACCAACGGATTTTATATTTATACAAGCCAACGTATCTTGTACTTTGGATCTCCTACTCAGTCAGCTCAGTCACTCTATAAGCTTGGCCAGCAGCAGCGGGTTAAAATTCAGGCCCGCAACAAACAAGTAAGTCGAGGCCATGTTTCGCTGTCGTTTTGGTTTTTTTTTTTTTATAAAACAGTTGGCGCAGTCTTTGGCTACATTCCGAGTAACATTACCAATCTTGGTATCAATCCGCGCTGCTGTGGGACAATCAAATTCATAAGGGGGACCTATAGCACCGAAGGAGATACTTTTTTTGGTTTTCCTTGCATGCACAAGCAAGTTGGTAAACCCCTCTGGAAATTTATGACTAACTTGAGCCCGAATAATTCGTCTTTTTATTGCAAATTCGATTCAAATGCGCTGCGCCTGCATCTGCAATGAGACAAATGGCTCAGTTTTTGTAAACCGTTTTGGGGGAAACAATGGCAATAAGCAGCTAACTGCACAGTGAGTCGCCGCCTTGGGGTTTTTTTTTTGGTTTTGCAGGCGGGGGCACTGCACAGATGGAACACATATGGGCGCTCATGTGGATATGTTATGCACGTAGCCATCCCCATATAGAGTTTGTGTTTAAGCGGGAAAGAAACTTTCACTTGCAGGACATTTTTTTCGAGTATTTCTTACGTAAATGCCTGGGACATGGACGCAATCGGAATGTGTTACATGGAAGAATGGGTGCTGGCCGTATAAACGATTTTATTTTGCACCGCAGTAGAAGGGTGGGAGCAGTATGTATGGATGTCTAGGAGAAAATTAAATCGATTTTGGTGTCGAAATAGTCAAACTGAATGGTCAAAAACGTTCGAGATACTTCAATATTTTGACCATATTCTCAATTCTTTGACGTCCTATCGAGTTTCAGACGTTTTGAGCCTTAGAATGCGGGATGCAACTAACTACTTTGGTGGCGCTGCAGCCTGGGGTGGAGCTGGGTCTCAACCAACCACCAAAAATCTCCAGCCAGCTCGGTTGTTAGTCAGCCAACACTTCAAGTAAAAATGCGATAGTAAATCATGAGCACCCGACAGTGTCATTATCGATACGAAGGTATCCTCCTGTGCACATAAAAGGCGGGCATCGGGCAAGGCTGCGTCAGATACTGCTTCTCTCAGCAGATTGATGGCGAACACCAGCGGGCCCAGGTCAAGAAAACGCTGTCTGTCTCCTCATGTCAGTGAGTATAGAAATCCAACTGATGGATTCTATGTGGAATAGAAATCCAACGGAGGGGAGCTCTGAGAGTCGCCGGTGCCTACCGCATTGTGTCGGAATCAGCTGTCCTCGCTATCGCAAGAATTATGCGGATTATACGTTCTTCTACTGCCGTCGATGGTGCGTCCAAAGGCCGTTTTGGAAAGCGAGCTTCACCCGATAACCCTGCAAAACGTGATCAGAACAATGTTGGAAAGCGAAGACAGGTGGAATAAGGTAGTTTCGTACATTGAAACCGTTTCGCGCGGGAAGAAAAGTGACGAAAACTTATTAAGAAGGCAAAGCCGAAGACAAGACAGATACAAACCCGCAAAAAGGGGGGCGGAAACAGTCGAAAATGGAATATAAGTCCGGTTTGCCATAGGGGATTGACATCACTCTGAAGTATTGCGAAAGCGCTCCCACAGTGGATGGTGTCCTTCTGGTTTTGGTGGATGACGGTCCTTCCCAAGTGAGCATTAGCGGATGGTGTCCTTCTGGTTTTGGTGGATGACTGTCCTTCCCAAGTGGGCATTAGCGTCCCACAGAATACATCCGCCGAGAAATAAAAAGTGTCATGGCGTAAGTGACTTTATTTTAAGTAGAAGTCTACCGATCCATAGTGTTGGGATCAAAAAAAACATGTGAAATCCATGTACCTTTCCGTACTTAAACCTAAGGGCGCTCCACAAACACTTCTTTTCTCATGCCTTCTATGGGGCTTCTAAGATATTGGAATGGAAGAATGCGAACTTTCTTGCAATCGTCTGCAGGGTTTCGGAGGTGCAGCTTTCGCACTCTCGGAAATGGGGAGGTGACACATAAGCAAAAACTCTGCAATGTCATAAGGCCGCATGCATAGCGAGCTGACGGAAACCATACAAGTGAAATATGAAGGACTACACCAAGACCGTAAACTCTTTTGGAGAAAGCACACGGAGGATGTATCCTCTCTCATGATATGTAGAAGCCTAGCGGGAAAGTCCTGTGGACTCAGCGCAGCATTCTAAGATGGATGTACATACATCGCCATTGTCAGACCAATGGTCACATACGGAGCGATAGCGTGGGTAAGCCGCAATGAGGCAGACACTCACTAACGTGCAAAGACTTACATATGTGTATGCCTCTGCATTACTGGGGCCATGAGAAGGAGATATTCCTTGAGCTAACTCCACTTTTGGACTAAGCAACCAAGCAAAAAAGTGGTATACAGACGGCTCGAGAACTGACTACCATGTCATTCGAGAAGATTTTCGGCAGCTTGAATAGAGATGCTATCTGGTTAGTCAGGAGATGCATCCTAGAAAATCTCATAGCTATTATCAACGCTACATACGAGGGAAGTGAACGTCTTACACAATGGTTAACACCTTACCAGGATTTTGAATTCCAAAGTGGAGTACGTCAAGGGTGCAGACTGTCACCGCTGTTGTTCTTGGTGGTCATCGGCAATGTACACCGTGCAGCATTTTCGGAAGATAACAATGGAATTCGATGGACTATGACGCTGATGATATTTGACTACTTCCGGATTATGGACCTTCATCTGATGGCCCAAAATCTTGAAACTGAGGCAAACACAGTGGGGATTAAGATAAACACAGCTGGAACAAAATCTCTGAGTACTTCTAACACCCGCGGTCAACTCAACATCGCCGGGCAGGTAGTCGAGAAAGTAGACAACTTTCTATACTTAAGCATCTCAGAGCTACAAAGTTCTACGCAGCAGACTTGCAGGTTAGCCTGTGCTTGATCTTACTTAGATCTACTTTCGCCTTGCAAATTCGTACTCTCAATGATCCTGACAGTATTTCGGAGCGGTGTTCGAAAAATCGCTGTGAACGGTTTGTACTGTATTCATTCTGTTTCCAGCATTTGTCCAATGGAAGTCAACTTAACAACTGCAAAACAAAGCGTAATCCTTTGATAATTGTGTATACACGCGTTGTCAGCTTCATTCAAGGCCGCACCTCGTTTTATCTTATGCTACGCTAAATTGAGCACATGTATGAGCAGTTGACATCATCACATCATAAAGTGCTTAATGTATCCGTCAGATGCAGAATATGTTGTGTCATGCAGAAACTCAAGATAATTCCAAATTAATTCGCGACAAAGCGAACCTCTTTGGTTGCGAAATCATGCACAATTGTCGTTTGCATTAATCTTCCGGAGGTAGGGCTCTTGGGGTAATCTTAAATGGTATCTGAGGTTTGTGTTCATATACATACATACCTATGCCATTCGTTGTTGCATTGAATGATTTTGGGGTGCTTCGATGCATTAAACGGCCATGGATTTGACTAAAGGAGGAATGCATTTGCATGAAAAACTATAACATTCTCTTTTGCCTTAAAAATATATTAGTTTGGTCGTGGCCCTATTCCCGGGACAGCAGTAAACACAAAGCAAAGAAAAATTGCAAGGAAATCCAATAATTTTTCAGGATAGATTGCAGAAAGGTTCCTTGGTGAGATAAATCCTCTTCATGGTGTCCACATTGCTAAATACATATATGTGCATGAGTGAGGAGGTTTCTGTGACAAATTGTACAGAATTTTTGTCATTTTCGAGACTTAGTTTACAGGAAGACTTAGCTTTAGATTAGGTAAGGTTAGCTTCCAAGTTGTCGCCTAGCGATAGAGCGCAAGCACACTTGCAGCAGAAATATGTAGCTTCATTGCAATACTAACTTTCTTACGTAGGTGGCGCTACAGTTTGTGGTGAACCTGGCCTTAACCAATAAGCCTATCCAGTTAGCGCGGCCCTTAGCTAACTGCCTCCAGTTGCGCACTTCAAGTTGGTGAGGTCTCACTTGTGCGTGCTACCTTAGGCGTGATCGTCCTCTACTGTGTTGTACCTCTTGGTTAAATTCGAGGACTCTGCGAGCCGGACCATTGATGGCCATTCGCTTTGCATGTCCTAGCCATCTTAAGCGGACTTTATAGAATCTCCTTAGCTGTTTCGGATATGGCATCAAGCCATCAAACACCAATTACCACACTGCTTGCCCAGAGTAGGAAACTGGCAGTGCTAAACCGAACCGCTGATGGAATGCGCAACTATTTGCTCTCAGGAAGAAAGTGAGGAGGCTGTTCAATAGTGTCATGAAAATTGGCTGTGATCCTGATTGGGTCTCCCAAGTTGACCCGCAAGGGGAATACAAACAGAAGAAGTTTAAGATGTGCCACAATATAATCGTTAATGAGGTTCTGTGGGGATTTGAGGGATATCAGTTTGGTCTATTGGGCTACCCAAATGCCAAACTTGCTGTCCTTCGGAAGCCCGATGGAAGCTTCACAGACTCGAAAAAGGGAGTAGTACAACTGCTTATGGAAACGCACTTTCCTGGATGCTGCCCCTAGCGGGAGTACACCCACTGACGAACAATAGAGGTCTGCAGTGACGGCTGTTAGTAGAAAGAAGGTCAGGTCTGCACTCTTATCTTTCTCTCGTTACAAGTCCCCTGGACATGCAGACATTTATCCAATACTCTTGCAAAGGGATATAGACTTAGAAATAACACTGCTCACCAGGATCTACAGAGCTATCACTGCTCTGCGCTAAATCCCTGTGGCCTGGCGGAACGCAAAGGACGTCCTTATCCCAAAACCGAGTAAGATAACCTACGATCTCCCCAAGAACTTCAGCACTGTAAGCATTACTTCCTTCCTGCTAAAAGGCCTTGAAAAGCTGGTTGACATGCAACTGAAGATGGCGCGTTAACACTCTTGCTGTTACTTGACATTCAGAGAGGTATGTAAGTCTACGGAGACAGCTCTGATTGAGCTTACAGGCAGAGTGCGGTATGCGCGTGATGGCAAGCAATTCGCTCTCGTTGTCTTGTGTAATTGACAACCCTATCTTTAATAGGATAGAAGCTGCCCTAAGGTCCAAAGGAGTCGATCTCACTCTAGTGGAGTGGATCCTTGCTATGCTTAGGTGCAGAATCGCTACAGCTGTTCTTGGTATTTGCACGATATAGTTGCAGGCAGTAAAAGGCTTTGCACAAGGTGGCATGGTATCGACCACTTTGTGGAATCTGTTGGTTGACTCACTACTAGTACGCTCAACGAAGGGGACTATCCTACTTCACTGTTCGCCTACAACGTGTGTATTCTCGTCAGCGGCAGTGACCTACCGGCTCTTTGTTGTCGCATGCAGGCGGCTCTTAACATTGTCGGGACAACACGAATGGTCAGGAGAAACTAGAACGAAAGCTCAGTATGAGCTCCTTACGACAAACATGTATTAGTGTGGAAAGTGCAACAAACGGGACATTTTCTGAGTTGGTCTCAGAATTTTTAATAACAAGCCTGCTAATCAAAAAAATTAGTTTTATTTCTGAACGTACATAAATGTGGGACAAAACCCGTCTGCTTGCAACTGCTTTAGAGAGCAATGAGCGAACGAACGACGCATACGATGGCTTTAATTCCAGAAATAAACTGATTCTGAATCGATAAATTTGGATCTTCTTGGACATTTTTCACTACAGCAGTGATATTGTCTACAATACTGCACCATCTGTCACTGTTAATGCATCATTTTGGGAATATGTGGTATAGGGGCTAGCTCAGATGGACGATTATGTGTGTCATAAAAGGGACGAAGTCGTTTAAACACAAGTTTCACCAATTGGCGACTGATTTTCAAAGTAAATTTGAATAATTTGGTAGCGTTCTGAAATATGAGTCTATTTATGGTGATTTGGCAGGCTGCACTAACCATAAATGTCAAAAGGAGCAGCTTAATGACAGCTCGGTTTGACAGTCATTCCTACCGTTAGTTCTATCTTAGCAAACTTTTTAGTCACACATGTGTACCCGCCCGCCTGTTTATTAAATCGGGGTAGACACGTGCATTACCTTTCGAACCTCCTTACAATTTAGACTAGCTTTTCAGAAAATGATTTAGTGACTGCTCAACAGAAATGTGGAATAACACAAGGGCTCAACATTCACTCTCTATCCAATCTCTATACCTTTTCTTTCACTCCTTCAGTGGAGTTCTGAGGGGAGTGGAACCATTTTTATTTTATTTAAAAAGGGTTAGGCATGCACCCAAATGTAGTACAAAACTATAGCAAGCAGGGATGGTGACAGCTAAACAAAATTCAACCAAATCAGGACTTACATCTATCGATCGCCACGTGAGGCAAGGTGTGCACATATGTATGTAGATACAAATCTAATCTATCTACGAGTATTGTTGTATCCGACAATTTAATTTTTTTTTGCGCATGAAAACATGCACATTTTCTGCGCAAAGTTTGTCGATATTCCTATGACATTTTCCTTCTGTCATCGTTTGTTGACACAGCTAAAACATTACAACGACATCGGAAAACATTTTTTCCCGTTTCCAACTGCATACTCGTAGATACAACATAGAAAAACTCCGTTTTTTTTGCACAAACTTGAGAGTTAGAAGAACACAACAACAAAGTATGGAACGATAAGCAAAGAGCAGAAAAAAAAAAAGACGAAGGAAATAACTGGTTTATTTTTGTTTTGTATGGTGTCTCTGTAACTTTCTACATCGCTAGACACATTCGCGTAGTTCTACATAGCGTATCCGTATCTCGTTGCCAACAACATGTTGCGATAGTGTGTAACGTGGTGGTGTTGTTTGACTTTTTAAGTTTTTTTTTTTTTTGTTTCTTGTGCCATGTTATTGGAACTTATGTCGTTTTGCGTGTACACAGGCCATAAGAGTGTTAGCTAAGCAAAATGTGTGCCTCTTTGGTATGCATAACGAAACAAAGACTATTGAGCGTTCGCAGTTTTCTGTGAGATGATGGATTTTATCTAGATACGCTACCAATCGAGAGCGTGGAACTCTATCCAAGTACGAGTGGTACTATACGATTGAATGCGGCGCGCGTTCGCATCGAATGTGAAATACCGAATTTGCATTTGCGAATGTTGATGTTGGAATTGATTGGTTACGGAACGGTAGGCTGGCAAGGCACCAATGTAACCAGAGTCCAATGCTTAAATATGGCGTGAACAGATTGCGTTCTATGATTTTCAAAAAAAAAAAAAGGAAGAGCATAGTTGTTGCTCTCTTTAACGTAGTATTTTCGAGGGAATTTTTTTTGTGACTTTATCAACCCAACGAATCGAGAGTGGACATCAAATTGGTTCAGTCTAGATGATTGGACGATTTGCATATTGAGTAAGTGAGGTTGGGAAGGAAATCCTTTACGATATTGACTTTTTTTTAAAGGAAATTCTAAATTAAAAGTCTGATCCTTGGTCCAGTTGTCCATTTGCTCTTCATAACGAAGCAGATTTTGAATTAGTTATCACCAATGAAAGCTGGGATTAAGATTTAGAGAATAGTACTAATACTACGTTCTATACCACATGTCTGTCACTGCAATACCACGTTAAAACCTAGCATACCATGAATAGAACCTAGTATTGAGATTCGCAAATGGTGGTATACCACCATCTTATTGCTTGCAGCGCCACTTTCTTTCTGTTGGTGGTTCTTCATAGCTTCTTTGACAATTCGAAAGCAAGCAATCACAGCGAGAAATGTTTTGAAAATGGATTAAGGAGGACAATTTTATCTGCATTGGAAACAATAAAGTAAGACAAGTTTAGAGGAATTATATCGGCGAGCTACGAGGAGCAAGACGCAATATTGGAGTGTTGCAAAAAATGTGTAAGGAGCTGGAGGAGGCGCAACACAAATGTCAAAGTATACCACGTAACACAAAAGTCAACGTATACTACAAAGTGCAGTCTGTCAGGGGTTATAGTATTCACTATACCATGGTATACATACCATTGTATCAATACCAGCAGTCTCTGTCTCTGTCTCCCACATAAGAAAGCATCGGTCCAACAAGTGAAGTGTATAGCCAGTGTATTATGTTTGGCTGCAGACCCTACTGCTTATAACACGTGCAGCGACATTTGCAATTGTTCTGTCTGTTATCGTATTGGCAGGAAGCACATTCCGGTACACAATTACCGACCTTTCGAAGTGAGTCCTGGCTTCCTTGAACAAAGGGTTAAAACGATGTCGACTCCGTACATAAGCTCAGAAAAAAAAAAAAACAGGACAGGTCCTATTTACGAATAGGAAAACTTTACCAACACTTGACCAAGACTACAAGGAGCAAAACTCTAAATTTCGGCGAGTTAGTATTGTTAAATTCATGTGTAGACAGCTTTGGTATCCCTTAAGCGACTGTAGCGCCATCTTAGAGCAAAATACTTAAAGGGAAACGTCAGTAGACGCCACGTTCTTTTTCTTTCTTTTTCTTCCCTTTTTTCCGGCTGAAGTCTTCTTGGCAGCGTGCCCGTCGTCGTACCTCTTCCTTTTTTTTTTTTTGGAAAACCAAGAGAAGGATCATTTAATTTCAACAGTATGGATACTTAGTAGACCGCAAATCAACTTGGAAGGACAATATCGTAGGAAAAAAAGTAAACATCGCATGCAAGAGAACCTTCGTTAAGATATGGAGCTCAAACCCACCACCATAAACTGAATGTACTCAGCCATCACAAGGCCCATTTGAGCATATTCTTTCATGGTCTTTTGAGCAGCTTACTTACTTACTTACTTAAGTGGCGCTAAAGTTCGGGGTGAACCTTACAGCTGCAATCACGAATATCCAAGGTCTAGCTTGCATAGGCACAGTGAGTACAATAAAAGCAACGCAAATTGCGGCCTCGAAGCCATGCTCGCGATAATACCTACTGCCCTGCATACATACTCAGGAAATGTCATGCATCTCCAACTTTTCCAAGCTTTGGAAAAAAGGTCCTGACCCGTCACTGCGCCATAGGCAAACATCAACACGAATACGATTTCAGCCTAGTCCCCCGATCGAAAATCCCTTTAAGAGAGAGTGGGACGGAAGGAGAGGTGATAAATCGCAACAACATATAAATTTTCACGAATAGCTCGAAGATGGATGAGGCTATAGGTTCTGGTACCGTGATTCAGTGGTTAGCGTGTTGGACTACTGAGCGGGAGGTTAGAAGAAAACACCAAAAAGTTCCACCTCTCGCGATTGTCTATCCAAAAGTGTTAGCTGTCTTGACAAAGCCTTTCTGAAATGACCTTAAACTTTAGGTCCCTTCCATTCGTGCAAGGAAATATAACACGCATAACACAATAGTCGCTAAAAGCTAGGTCAGAATACTCCATACGACTTGCGCGAAATATGGCTTCCAAACCATCCAAGTGGCTTCTAAGCTTATTACCTTCAGCCTTGGAGTATAGGGGCGTCCTCAGAAGCCAGAAGACCGATGAGTTAACAAGAAAAGCATTCGAAATGAACCAACCGTTGGTTGACTATTCAGTTCTTACACCTATAGATTGCCCTAAAATCCAAGATTACCTCGAACTTTCAAAAGTGTAAGAGGGATGGAGGCCGCTCACATCATGTCACATTATAGCGGCACACGACAGTATCGTATAATAAAAGAAAAACAAAATAAGTCCTAGCGCTTAGGACACAAATTAATGGCGCCTCACCTAAAAAGAATGAGTTGAGTTGAACAGATATTTGCAGAGACTTTGGCGATGCAGAAGAGAATACGACCCGCTTTCAAGGCAAATGTCTTTTCATTCAAAGACTTCGAACAGTTCTCGGAAAAGCCATTCTAAAATTTATTGTAAGCCTGTTATAGTTGACGAAGGTCGCCATCTTTTACGGAACCAGATTACCAATTTTAGTATCCATCCCTCGCGAAACACAATGGATCCATTTAGTTCCGAGTGAGGCTGCACAACATACGGCGCAGTCACCTAACATAATCTAAGCTGCCTGTATGGCTTCAGCATCAAATAGTTCGACCTAATCCACAGTCTATTTGCGGATTCACTCTGTTTAGAAGGGGAGGGACAACTCGGAGAATATGATGTGAATAAGGCCAGCTCAGTCCTGGTTCGGGTTATTTTCGTGGCCACTACTATCATTTTATTAAGAGAACATTGGCGGACACCAATGGTCTGCGGATTCCTGCCTGCGTTGATTACGAACTTGCACCGGGTGTCTTTCTGGCTACTAGAAGCTCGCTTAAATCTAAATTCTTCTGACAGATCTTTTTTGTTTACAAAGGAAGCATTTGTCACTCCACACTTAAGCCTGTGATCTATGAATAGGTTCATTGAGAGCCATTTTTTAGTACTTGACAACCACCTCATTGTGATGAAATTTGAATAAAAGTTGATCGGGACCTTGTTGTCCAGTAGAACACGTGGTACAATAGACGTTTGATGACGAAGTAGATTTCCTTCGCCTTGAAGTCTACTAAATGCAAGGTTTTCCTTGCAACTTCGTTTAATGAGTATTTTTGGCCTCATACATATATGTCGATTTGAGGAATATACATACATACACCCACCCACAGGAATATTGCTAAAGCTTCTGAAAGCTCAACGGTGAGAGTATATACCCCTGAGGTACTTAAAGAGGAAGAAATTAATGTTTTCTTTTATTAAAAGTTATTTATAAGGAAAAAGTCAGATGGGGTCTAGGGTTCAGAGAAATGCTTTTTACGATGAGTGTACTTCAAGTTTTCCTCTGAAATAAAAATCTTAAGCGCGAACAGGACGTGCCTTTCCGCAGAGCAACCTTTTCACTGGGCATTTGCAGAGGAAGTACTTAATCGTTTCCCATTTTTCTTCGCAGCCTACACAAGTTCACAGTATGCCCAGACCTAGTCTGAAGGAAAACATGCTCCTTTAGGCTGATTATATCGGACATACAGAGTGGCTACTGCCTTGAATAGTTGCGGGTAGTCTCCATCAAGCGATTTCTTTGTTTGGTGAGAGCTACGGTATTTTATTGTACCTATCATTAAAAATGTTGAAAATAGTAGACAACCATGTCTCTAGTCAGCTTTGTTCTCTGATACATCATGACGGTCAGGTATTTAGAGTAGATTGTGCCAAGAAGAGGTCGCAGCATCTTGACATTCCTTTAGCAAATTCAAATTCACTTTAAGATTTGTAACTGCCATCAAGGCACGATGATTGTCCCAAAAAGGTGTAAAGACTCTCAGAGCAATGGGATTCACAAGTATTTCCGAACCTTTTAATGTAGCAAGCAGAATAACGAACTATACGAGATAAATCGCTGTTTTGAGGGCTGCTGTTGTACATATACATATGTACATTAGCTCCTGATTCTTTGTCTGTATGCCCCTCTATGCCATGACGTACTCTCTATGTCCTGAGGAAAATGTTGCTTAAAAACCTCGAACTTTTTGGTTGCAAGGTCCAACGCATTCAATCTGAGTTTCTTGAACTACTCAACCAAAAAAAGAGTTGCTGTCTGGAAAGACAGTGGACCGTATAGAGTCTGAGTGCTTCTGGGATTTGGTTAATCTTTTTTTTTTTTTTAAAACGTTACAGCTATTCTGTATGGGCTTTAAATCAGTTGGAAAATGATATCGATTTTAGTCGCAAAAGCTCTGTCGGTGGTTCCGAAAGTCCACATAATGTCGTAGAGAAGAATAAGATGTAACTGTTGGAGTAGGTTTTGGATTGGTGGCCTCGTTGATCCCTAATTCTTGAAAAACGTTTAACGGTGTGGTTTTAATTGTGTTTTGATCCTTCGACTGGCTTTAAAATCGGGTTGTAGTCTTGGCATTACGGCGTGATCGTCTGGTAGACGACCTTGGAGACCATCTGAGCCGAGTACAAATTCCAGCTTGCAGGAAGTCTAAGAACTTCCCCAACAGCTGCTCCAGAAATGCTGTTCCACCTGGCACCCTTTAATCTCTATAGCAAATAGGTGGCAAGGTGGCAGCATGTGCTGAGTGGGGGAGAGGTGTATTCTCCAAAGATTACAACCTAAAAATCTCCTTCCGCCTTCCAAATCACTTTTGCATCTTCCAGGCGGACACCTTGACGCAAAGGTTTCTTTTCGCCGTGAAATCTAAGCGAATATTATCAATTTTACTGACAGCCAAGCCGCCAGTAATCTCTGGAATCCGTCACCTATAACTTACGAACTGCTCTAAATTCTCGCCTGCCTCTTAATACGATGACTGAACAATTCAATATCCACCTCATTTGAGGGCTGGGCCACAGTGATATTCCAGGGAATTACATGGCTGACGAGCTCTGCCAGGCTATACAACCCTATCGATTTTGCTGGAGGAGGCGAATTTCCTTATGCCTATCGCTACAGTTAAATCTCTATTAATAGCTTAAGCTCAACACTACTGACAGTACCAATAATTGGGCAAATCTAATTACCTGCTTAGTTCTTAGACAGATCTGGCCCAAACTGGATCGGAAAAGCTCCAACTGTCTTATTAGACAGAAACGCAAGCTTAGTGCCAACATAGTAGTCGTTACAGGGCACTGCATTATAGGAAGGCACGCCACTAGGAATGTCCTCCTCGCAAACGACTTCTCCAGAAGCTGCATGGATGAAGAAAAGGAAGAAACAACACTACATCTTCTTTGCACATGTGAATGTCTCTCCGCTATTAAGAAACTTCAAGCATTATCAGCCTCCAGTGCTTTATCAGTAGCTCTTTCTGGTTCAACAGGTAGCTCTTTAGAGATGCTGATCCTGTAGTAACGCAATGGGCCTTACTGGTCTAAGTTAGGTTGCATATTACAGCCTTCCACGATAACCTATCTTAACTTAACCAAGTTACCTAGCTGGATGTAAAAACTAGCAGCAGTTGGGCAAGTGTGGTGTTCCTAAGTACGCTTCACCTAAACTGGATCAGAAATACTCGAGATTTACCATTCTTTTCAAGCCTTATCGGGGTTCGTAAACGTGGTAAAAGTGAATGTCAGGAACCTCCAACGCTTTATTAAAAGCTGCAATTTGTTCAGGGGATAGGTTTTGGAGCTCATAAGATTTATGTACGTCACTGAAATAACGTATCCTACATTCCGCATGAGTAGCCAAGGTCCAAATAGGTAGGAAAAAAAAGCAACAACTGTCGGATCCAGTCTGCGACGAGATTCATTTTACAACCTCCAGACTTATCGTCACTTAACGAAAGCGGTCAAATGAAAGGTTTATTCATATCTATACTCGTTTCAGTAGCGCTACCGTCTGACTCATTAGAATATTTGAATGTTTCTGGTTTTTTTTAACATTTTCATGGCACACAATCGAATTTGGCCTACTAGTTTTAGAAAGTCTATCATAAATCATCCAGCGTCTCAAAATTCATAAAAGTATGCGACGCAGCATCACGGAAACCCTTGTACAAATATTTCCTATAAGCCACCCCATAAAAGTCAGCCATAAAATGGAACAAAATGACAATTTGCAAATTCTAACGTCACACCCTAGGCCAGCACAAAACTATTTGAAAACATTGACAGCCGCCAATGGCGCAATACCACAACACAACAGTCTCCAAGTGGATTTTTACGATCCCAATACCTACACGTTGCACACGGTTTAGTCCAAGTAATAAAATTAAAAAAATAAATAAATAAAATGAATAAAAATATGTATCTTGCCTTGTATTACATCGTTTTCCAGTTCTCGTTGTAATCCGCGATCGGCTCTCATAAGTTGCCACTTGCGCCGTCGCCGTTGCCTTAAATGCCCTCCTGCTATAGTATGTGGTGGTACTGTTGCACAGTGTTGCAACAGATCTACAGTAGACTTTAAAATAAGTTAAACTAATATTCTGCACACAACAATTCATAAAGGAGGTTGTTAAGTTGGTTGCGGTTGGTCGGTCTTTCCGTTGGCGACCGTCCTCGTCCGGTCTGTTGCATTCATTCGTGCAACTCAGTGCAGAGTAATTAAATCCTTGTTACTACTAAGCAGCACACACTTAATAATATAAATTCTCCTTCCTCACCGAGTGTGCTAACCTAGGAGATGTGTCGCACGATTATTCGTTAAGTTTTGCCAGCATAAAAGAAGCATAAGTACATGCATTCCTTTATGTTACTATTTTTTTTTTTTTTTTTTATTTTATTTCCAATAATAATTGCATTATGGAATGCGGCAACACTATTACAAGAAAAAAAAAAAAACCAACACTCTACCAACGAACACGCTGCACACTTTTTCTTTACCACTACACTGAGTGAGGCCGAGTTGTGTGTGTGCGTCTGGTAATGTGGCAGAGCTCTGTAAAACCGTTTATCGCTTCTTTCGTTCTGCTCTGATCTGCTTCTTCTTTTCAAACCACACATACACGCATACCGCACTATACACGAGAGGCAACACTTTACACGACTTTACACTCTCGTTACGAGCTAGCCAGCAAGCCAGCAGCATCAACATTCTTTGGTATTTTATCCACTCCTCTGCAGTGGTATTCCAAAAAAACACACACACACACAAACACCTAAGCAAATCACTATTTCTTTTCTTTTTTCGCTTCTTATTCACTTATCATAAACTTTTAATGGCTTCCTGATCATTGAAATATTTTTTTCTCCCTCTTTTCTTTAACTAAATT
This sequence comes from Blera fallax, assembly GCA_946965025.1. Lineage (NCBI taxonomy): Eukaryota > Metazoa > Arthropoda > Insecta > Diptera > Syrphidae > Blera > Blera fallax. Next base: position 109,935,426 of record OX337244.1, on the reverse strand, counting down.
CTTCATCTAAAAATCACTCTCTAGGAAAACTTTCAGACTATTCACCACACCATACTGCACTTTGAGGGGAAAAAAATTTGCATTTTAAAATTATAGGCCAAAGGATGGTTTCCTGTGGTACACTAGTGAAATTTCGCAAAATGACAGAAAGAAAGAAACTTTCCACCGAGATTTAACTGACCGAACTCACTTTCGTCAAAAAAAAAAAAATTTAATAAAAACTTCAAAACCGAGGTGGGTGGGTGTTAAAAGTAGGAAGGAGCTGAAGAGGAGAACAAAAAAAAAAAAAAATGCGAAAACGCGTATACACACAGTCCGGAGAGGTGTGATATTTAATCTTGCAAAACCGCTAGGATTTCTCTACGGATCAATAATAATAAGAGAACCAACAATGACAACATAGAACGGCAACAACAAAAAAGTGGAAATTGTTGCTTTTTTGTTTTTTCTTTCCTTTTACTCAGATGATCGCGACGAAGCAGCGGGTGAGGGAGATATGATGAAATTCCTTAAGATTGTTAACTTTCTGTTTGTATTGGTGGTAAGTATGTGCTCTTGCACAAGGAAGGTGCACACAAGATCAACACGCACACCGAAGGAATGGTTGGCTGGCAGTACTTGTCTTGGCTGGTGCCACAGGTAAGTGGGAGACAAAAAAAAAAAAAAAACACACACACACAAGAGATACACGGGAGTGAAACTGAAATGTATCTAGATACTCGCTTCACCGAAATCACCACCGAGAACGAGATTTGGATATAAAATACCACGAGATCCAGCGACGACGACGATCGGACAACATGTACCTTGCGAGGTACAACTGCTCTGAGCGACAGGTAAGTTAAAACTGACAGTTAGTTGGGATCGTGAAGGTGGGTTTACCCGTGGTTCACCTGAGATTGGTTTGATTAGAGTATTGCCAGCTGTGAATGGAAGGGGTAATTGCGAAGAGTGGTGGATTTCTCAGGGGTTTCTGTAAAAACGTTTTCAGAGCAGAAATTTTCGAGAATAAAAAAAGAACAATATTTGGTGCAACAGATAGTATAGGGCCCAGGACCTATCTCCTCGCGACCATTTGTGTGGTATGTTTTGTATTTTTTCCCACGAATGGAATGAATCTGCAGTTTAGAGCCATATTCGAAGTCGACTCGAGAAGGTTTCTACAGTTATTACTCTCGGACATTCGCGAGAAGTGGAAGCCATTCATCTCATACATATGGGCCTAGCGCAAAGGTCGGCTTGCATAACGGAATTCTAAGAACTTCTCTAGAAATTCTGTTCCCCTTGCTACCCTTAGATGTCGACAGTAAACAGGGGTAGCGAGTGCAGCCACTCGTATGAAGGCCATATCTCAGTGGTGTAGTCTAAGTACTGGACACTCTTCTCCTCTAACGATCTTGATTTCCTTCCGGAAGACACCGATTACATTCTACCAAAACCTCTGTTTGACAAACCCGAATACCCTCCATACTAGACTGGCACTGGGATCTTCGGTTACAATGGAATTCATGTGCTTCTATACAGAGGGATCTAGGGCAGAATCAGGGCTGGGTGGACGTGCCTTCTCCAATGATTATAACTTAAAAATCTCCTTCCGCCTCTCTAATCACTGTGGCATCTTCCAAACGGAGATCGTGGCGATAAAGGAAGCCTTGTAGTGGATAAAGGACGATGTGATATCTAATCTCTGGAATTCGACAACTGTAACTCACGAACTCCCCTAAATTGTTGCCTGTCTCGTATAGTCTTCTGACGATATGGCTAAGCAATTCAATATCCATCTCGTTTGGCTACCAGGCCACAGGTACATTCCAGCGAATTACATGGCCGACGAGCTGCAGCTGCTGAGAAGCAGGGTACAATCCTATCGATTTTGCCAGACAAGACGAATCGCGTTATGCCTATCGCTTCAATTAAATTGCTATCACAGATGGGCAGATGGCACTACGTGCTTCATCACTAGACAGATCTGGCACAAGTTAGATCAAAAACGCTTCAACTGTCTTTTTAGACAGAAAAGGTTGCTCATTTCAAACATAGTAGGTGTCATTTCAGGGCACTGTATTATCGGTAGGCGTATCCACAGGCTGGGCCGCCTCACAAACGACTTCTCAGAAGCTGCAGCTTCATTTAGGAGCCTATTTTTCAACAATCTCGGTGAACTGGCTAATGCAAGCATTAGTAGTCTCCAGCATTTTATCACTAGCTGCTCCTGGTTCAGTGAGTAACTCTTTGGAGATGTTGATCCTGTGGTAACACAATGGACCTTACTGGTCGAAAAGAGGTTGCATCTACTACTGCCTACGACAATGTACCGATGTACATTGGACATACGAATCTGAGTCGATTCGTATATTGACCCTTCTCCGTGTCCTCGCTCTGTACTTGACAAGTGGAACAGAGACCCACCCCTTTGGAGACCAGACTTCATCAGTTAATTACAAGCTACAAAAACTAACAAAAGGAGCACCACTCCTTCTAGGCTCCTTATTAATGGTCAATCTTCATTCCATAGCTTGTTCTAATTTAATTATAGGACACCACCCATAAAAAACCAATTAATCATATCAACTCAAAGGATTAAGTTTCTCCACACACACATTGCATATGAGTTTCATTAGAAGGAAGCAATTATTCAAATGTATGACTCTTCAAGTCACTAGCATAACCGCTGTCCTTAATTGCTAAAGTTTTATCCTTGTCAGTTCTCTAGTACGGCTTTCTAATCCCCACAATGTTATCAAACATATTCATCAACACAGTACCTTCACACACAGGAAACATGTAAAATACCTCGAATTACAACATATATTGACAATAATATCGAGGAGAACCAGCCAATCTGCCCATTTGTCTCACGCACTTTAACAAACACCACCAATGGATCAGATTATTCCTTTCGATATCGATTAAACAAGTCGACAATTGCTTTGGCGCAAAATTATATCCTTTCGATGCAGTGGTGGTGTACGGTTAGGGGGTAAGTGGTTGTGGAATGGTTTTAAGGAATGTCTCAATGGCGGAGACAAAGGACTTTTCTTAATTTTCTAAAACTCTAGTCCGGGGTAGTCAACGGTCTCATCAAACAGGTCCTTATAGCCAGGACAATCGGTTGGTAGATGTCGCTGTTGCCTGTGTCAACGAATATTCGATCTGCCCTTTCGTGTGTCAGTGACTTAGGGACCTAAAGCGATTACTGTGTATATTCCTTACCAAAACGATGGTGCTTTGTAGGAGTATCTTCATGTATCTCACATGTACCTTCATGTTCTGCAGTTTAGCTCTTGGATCGTCCTTGCGAGCGGCTGTATTGGACATACGCCTGACTGTAGATGCTTCGATTTTGGTCAGGCCGATTGGTTCAAGTACTTGGTCATCAGCCAAGACTATTTTACGGCGGGATCTTGGTTTACATCAGAGTTTAATAGTCCGCAGAAAGAGTATCCTTTAATTCCTGCACCAGCTGGAGCCTACACGGGTATAATCCAACATTTTTCACCTTACAGACCCCCAATGCCAAAAAGGGAGAACTGAAAGGCAGTTATCCCTATGAAAGGTTCTATCTTCGCTTAGACAAAACACCTTTCATTACAAACAATTTGAGACCTTGGTGTTCAGAAGTTGTGGCCATGTCGTTTCATAGCTGCAGCCAAGCAACTTTACTTTTCTTTTAGTAAACCCTTGGAAGCTTGAAAGTTCCTAAAATACGCGTACGTCAATTCAACGAGGTTGTCGAAATTTAGACCTCGTTTTGTAGCTCTATAGCGTGGAGGGTTGAATATGACCAATGAAGTTGGATCTAATCATCCCAGCGCGCTAATGAGGCATTATCCTGGCACCTATTAGTCCCTACCCTTTCCCTAGTCAGCGAAAGCAGCTTAGAAACGTTTGATCATAAGACACATCTGACTTGTGAAATTAAACTTAAAGCCATTTTGCCCCGGCAGCTGACCTTCTTAGCTACATTAACTCAAGCTATTGTGCTAGTTGTGCTATATCTGAGGACATAATACAACTCCTGGTATATCCTTATGTCATCTACTATTATTGCTTTTTAACTTATTTAGAAAATTCGTCAAGAGAAGAGTGTGAAATATTGAGCGGCTTTTGGCGTGAATTTAAAAATGTTACGCAACGTTCGGTGAACACGGTTATGTCCTCGGCGAATATGAAATCAACGCTAATTCAGGCAGAGCTGCTTTGATTTGATTCAGATTTTAAAGCCGTTGGCCGCAGGAGCCACAAATAGGTGCCATAGCAAAACCGTCACAGAATCACTAATGAGTTGCCGGGGTTTTAGACAACACAAAAATAAGATCACAGCCATAACTAGCGCACTCAAGAACAATAAAGCAGTGTGGAGCCCCAACAACATTTGCTGAGCACGTGCACCTACTCATAGAGAATGCGTGAAAAACTGAGTCTTATCCTGAAGGATGAAAACAGGGAATAATCGTCAGGCTTCCTAGAAAAAGGAAGCCTCATGGAGTCTCGCAGTTTCCAAAATAGAAAAGGTTATACTTGAGCCGTTATAACACCACATTAAGAACGCTCTCGAGCAGGCTTCCGCTCTGAATCATCCTGTGTCGACCACATCAACAACCTGCGGATCATCATCGAGTCGGGCATTGAATATCGATCACCTCTTCACCTGCAGTTTATCGATTTTTGAAGCTATCAACAGAGAATTTATTTAAGGTTGCCTTGCCTAGGAAGGGCAAATCAGACTAACTTTTACCTATGATAAAGCTAATGTATGACGGATCAAAGCCACCTTTTGCAAGGCTGTCAGAGGAGTTTAAAAACCAAAGAGACGTGCGACAAGTGTGCCTGCTTTAATCAAAGTTGTTCTTATTGGTGATAAGACGGTACGGAAAGAACTAAGAAAGGGAGAAGACTGCAAAAGAGTGAAACCTTGGGAGGAACTCCCTGGACTAAGACAGGCCAAAGAACTTCTCGGGAACTATAACCGGAAGAGTAAGGGCTGTATAAACATCAACAAGAACCGTCTGCGCATCCTTACTGGCTTCCAAACGAGTCACTGTAGACTTAAGGAGTATCTCAGGAAACTGGGTACAGAGCTACGTGGAGACTACAGATTCTGAGGAGATGTTGATGAACCCCGGGGCACCTTCAAGAGGAATGCGGAGCACTGATCGAGAAGATAAGGAAACACCTGGATGCACACCAACTACCAGAAAAGTTCTCCCACTGTTACTCCAGTTACTCCGATTCATCAAGGAAATTGAATTGGAGGAGGTGAGTATCTCATCGACTAGAACTCCAAGTCGGCGAAGCACAATAGATCTACACAGGTAGCAGTGCACCTACACTCTTTTAACCAATCTATCTGTTTATCTGTCTAAGTGATATGCTATGTGACAACAGTAGCCCGTGAGCCTGCCGTACCTTCTTTATTGGCAGCCAGGCTGCTATAAAATAAAATCGAAGCTTGTGATGTGCTGTCGCAAAGAACTTAAGGCTCTTGGTACGCAGCATAAGGTTCACCTCTTGTGGGTTTCTGGACATGAAGGAATACCAGGCAATGAGATGGCTGGCGAGCTGGCAAGGGGTGGCTCTGCATTGACCACTGAATTGATAGACGTATCCGTGAGTATCCGGCCTTGTACACTTAAGCTTGAAGCAGGGAAAAAAGCCACGAGAGAGGTAAACTACAGGTGAATCTTCATAGAAACCTGCCTTATCTCAAGGAAACTATGACACACTTTTGATAAAGCAAGAACCGAGAGACTTGTTCAGAAAGATCAGAAATTCATTTCCTCCCTCGTAGGTATCATCACAGGGCACAAAAGCTGCGTTTGACGGAAGAGGAACTCTGCAGAGGCTGTGGGGATGAGGAAAGGATTGAGGATACAACCCACTCTCTATGCGACTGTCCCGGCCTCCAACATTCAAGGAACAAGTTCCTGGGGAGACACTTCTTCAATGACCTAGAGGAACTCTCCAGTATGCCAATGGAGACTCTTATGAAATTCATCAAATCCGCAAGATGGTTTGTTTTAAACACGTAACACAGAAATCATGTAGTGTATATATGTACATAAGTATAGGGTTGCACCAAGTAAGGGGCGATCTTTTCCCCTAATGGGCAACACAATGGGTCAGCATTAACCTTAGTGTGGCATGGAGTCGCCGTTTCCGAAACATTTTGAGGACTTCCCGGCCTAATTATGAAAATGTGACACCTCCTTGGAGATGCTGTGGACCCCTGTAACCCAGAACAGAGGAGGGTCGACCTATCCATTTGCTCATATGTAGTACTACACTACAGTTGATGAGAAGTTACGATAGCGAGGACAAAGTTGGGCAGAGCTGCGACTTATTTTCAGAATCCTAAGACCCACGACGGAAATGAGCATACTGACACTACTATATTTAAATACGGGGGTATAACTCATAACTCATTGTTTCCCTATTGGATGCAAGTACTACCCTCAGTAGCTTGAGAATGTCAACTTAATCCAGAAATCTTTTAAAACGTGATTCTACTCTGTGGTATAAATGTTATTGTCATTTTCAAGACTCGATGACACCATTCCTAGTCAGCAATACAAGATTAATTTCCAAAAAAATTCTATCCTATGCAAAAGGTCTCTGAACCCAAAGAACAATTTTTCTAACTACGCCACTGCCAGGCCTAAGAGGAGACAAAAATAAATTCCATTGAATGCTTAAATCATGCTGTGGAATTCGGAATTCGGCACTCCATGGTACGAAAGTCATTAAACAAAAAAACTAAAAAAAAAAAGGATTTTTCTACCCCCCATCCAAACCGAGGCTATATAAGTTGCCACAATACCATGTCGTCATTTAAACCACTGACAACGGTCTTCTAACTCGTAATCAACTCAAGCGGTTTTGTTTAGTTTTTTTTATTATCCGGGGAAAGGACACTTTCTTAAGGACATTGCTTGTTTTATTTGTTGTTGAATATCTCGTGTTTGTGATTGTAAAATGAGAAGTGGAAGTCTATTCAATGGTTCATTGAATACACTTAACAGTAGTGAACGGTCAAAGAATTTAAGTGCATTCAATAAGGAATCAGCGTATAACTGTGCCGAAGGATATTCAGACCGTGACAGTGTAGCAAGTAGTGCACGAGGAAAGCGTTCGAGATCAAGGCAAGGATTAGAAATTGTAAAATAAATAAATAAATTCTTGATGAACTTTGGACTGAATTAGTGGATAGTGAGTGTTAGCATCCAAAAAGTATGCAAGAATTTCCATCGATCGTGCGTTATTTACAAGTTTTGATCGAATGTGTGACCTACCCTGGAGGAGCTACTAAAGTTACTCAAAAAACCACTCTGATTAAAGAAATAATTTTATTTTGCTGTCATTAAAATGTTTGCGTTGAATTTGTTTTATTTTTAAACAATGTTCGCAAGTGCAAAGGTGTGAAGGCGTTGCGACATAAGAGACGTAAGCCAGTGTAGTCCTAGGCCTCGAAGTGAAGTAGAAGAAGGAACCTTTAGGGCTGAGCATTTTTCTCACTAGGTGGACATCGCTCTATAAGTCGTGTAACTCAGGATTGAATCCTCATTTTTCAGTATCCTCACCACAGGTAATTAGTACGAAGAATTTTTCTCTTGGAGACTTTGAGGGAATTGTTCTCGGTCTTTGACAAACTATAAGCAGCATGTATTAATGCTTGAGACTTCCAAGATTTACTCAACAATGTACGAGTAAATTGAACAAGCTTTCCAAGTGGAATAGGGACCGTCATATATGGGTACTGGAGCAGACCGATATCTTCACTTCCATGGTTAGTGTTATTTTAAAAAAGGGGGCACACTGGATCGACTTTGATGAAAGATGATCATCGAGTCTGGACTCATGCAAAATCACCAAGTGTGATGAATGAAGAGTTCAAAGAAAAGTTGTGTAAGCCTCCAAAGAAGATCGCTTGGACGACAATTTGAATGGTGAACGCTGTGGCTTAGTGGGTAGTGCGTTGAATTACTAAGTGTGACAGCTTCGGGATTCAAATCCCAGAAACACCAAAAAGGTTTTCACCCTCCTACCTCTTGCGAATGTCTGACAAACGTCAGAGAATAATAACTGTCAAGGGAAACCTTCTGAATTAGCCTCTCAGATTTGGCTCTAATCTGTAGGTCCATTTGAGTGAAAAAATATAACACGCACAACGCGAATGGTCGCGAGATGCTAGGTCCTAGCCCAATTACGGTCCGTTGAGCCAGGTATTTGTTTTTTTTTTTTTTTTTCTCATTTCAATAATCTGTGCAGATGGATATATGTATGTACATATGTATGATGAATGGAATCTCAGGATGGTTACACGAGTCACGTGAAAGGGGACCTCCTCAACTGTGCCAGTAACGTAGCCAACAGCCTCCTCAATATCGCGCATGAGATATTATTTGTCGTATTCACTGAAATTCTGAAATCTTTCGCCAACAACCTGATCGGTCACTAGCAGTGCGGGGTGGTACATGCTCACAATGAGAGAAGACCCTTCTTCATCTTTCCTATTCTTATTCTCCTTTTAGAAAAATACTACCCATTTGCTCGTGTCGACGCCAGGATTCTGAGATCGGAGGCGCGCCAAAGCTTTCACCGTTTTCTTGAATCCCTCCGGAATCAGACAAAAGGCACGCATCCTCTTTGGAGGCATAAACACCACAAAAGAAATGGAATTTTTGGCACCAATTTGTCCATCCATTCAATGGTTTGATGCGAGGTGCTATAACTCTCAGCCCGCCACTGGAATGCAAGCATCTGATGCCACGGCCAGCTGACATAAATGCCTTTCGCAGCGTTCACACTCCGCATCGACCATCTTGTGTTCATCGCTTGCTTGCCTATACATACATACTGTTAGGATGGAAACAGCTGATCCCTTGCAGGAAGCTTTCACCTTTCGTCCTTCGGATACGGGTTGTTTCTTACCAGTGGTATTATCTGTTACAGCCAAAATCCGACCACTGTTGCTGGGGCCATTGGGGGCTCAGTATGTGCAATAAACGGGTTTTGGGCTCAGACAACACCACTGGTAGCCGTTTTTGATTTAAAAGAGTGCGCAGCAAGTGCACACACACTTCTGGCCGGAGCTTGCCTGCCAGCGACCTCATCTGCTTCAGACAGATTCTGTCCGTTAGTCCGGGAACCTATAAAACTTTAAAGGCGCACATCTGTTGCACGTGCATCTTCCACAATGGGTTTCTGATCCAGGACTCGTCTCTTACGCTTTGCCCTGTTCGAGTTTGAAAGAGAGGAGCGTCAGCGGAGGTGGTTGCCTTGGGTAGGAGTACCTTCCGTCGACCGCAACCTATTCCAGAACGCCACCGGAACAGTTTTGCGTTCAGTTCTTGTGCTATCAGCTGATTAAGCACCTTTGGGCCGCACTAACGAAGCTTTCTCCTCCTCTTTTGGCTCTTAGTCCGAGGTTCATCGTAGTGCGCCACTTCTCGTCCATCAGCGACAGCACTTTGATCAACTGTCAGAATATATATTCAGAGAGATTAAGCGTGCCACGTTAAATATTTCAGCCTCTTTCCCTCTTCTTCCAGTCCATCCCCACTAGCAAGTTGGAGAGTGAATTGCAGGAATCTTTAGAAGACGAGCACTGGGCCCGGTCGTGTGAGATGAAGCTTAAACGCATGTTGGTTGGGGCCTCCAGAATCTTTGCGAAAACGTTTCCAGCCTTCAGTTCGATGTCCCACTCGACAAGGCACCTGCAGAGTGTGGAGGGAGTGAGTTAACTCAAAACCGGGTTAATTGGAGAGTCCTTTTGGTTGAATCCCAGGTTAACCCCGAACTGTAGCGTCGCGTAAGTTTCAGAAATTTTCAATTTTCAATTTCACGTACGAGCATTCGTAAATTTGTCAAAGTTCATTGAAACCTCCAGGCCTTATCCCCTTCGCTGAAATTGCCCTCAGAAATAATCCTCCTGGAAAGGATGTATTAGTGACACATTTAATAATTATCGAACGACATGCCCATAAGAAACTTCCTTTCAACAATCAACCCTACTGCATACCAAAAATCGTTGGTTAACCAACCGGAACCGTCTGTGTTTACCGTGTCCTCGTTACCCCGAACAACCCTATGGATTTCTTTTCACTTTCTCATTCCGTGTGTTGTTTGTTCCGAGTTTGTTTTTAGTGTTGTTTAGCCTTTGCTTTGGGCCATAACAAAAAAAATTAGAAACAGTTGTGTGGCAAACGTGGAATAAAAAACAAAAGAATGGTGTCCTGACAAATCCTTTCATTGAAAACTGTCCCTTCCCAACAGAATCATCCCAATGAAGGCCTCGAAAAATATCTCGAAGAAGACGAAAACCATGGACTACACAAACTACGCATACAATGAAGCTGTGGGACGATTGAAGCTGATGTTGGCCGACTCGTATGCGCCATCAAAGACCACGTCCTCGTATCTAAGGAACATCAACGATGATTCGGATAACTTTTCGGATAATCTTTCGGTAGGAATGTCGTTGAGATTGAAAATTTGTGTTGAAATTGTGTATCTTGCAGGTAGTGGAACGACCGGTTATGTCCGAGATATCTAAGTACATGTCGCCTAGTTACAAGACTCCAAGGACATCATATCGGAAATATAAGAGTTTCCAGCCATCGTCAGCATCGAAGGAGAACTTGTCGACTACTACACATTACACTCCAACTCCGATTCAGGATTATGTGGTGTCATCGGTACCGCCTCCCACTGAGATAGTCCAGGCTCCGGCAGAGATTTTCAATTTTATTGAAAAGCAGGAGGACTACATCGAGCAGCTCGAGAAGGAGTCCAAATTTTGCAGGGTAAGTCGCCAATAAATATGCGTCTGGCCACCTTTTCAGTTAACTTTTCCAGAACGAACTTTCGAACCTCCTTGGCAAAGTGAAAGACGTGATCAGTGAGAACGAGGCTTTGACCGACAACGCTAGATCCGAGTTAGCCGCCATGGGCGAGAAGGCAAGTGGGTCATCGGAAAGTGATGACAACATGCGATACTGCAAGTCACCAAAGAAAAGGGAGAAACCATCTCCTCGATACTCTGGAGGCCCTAACATTGTCTACGAGTCAAAGATAAGCGAGCTGGAAGCCGAGCTTACTCAAGCCAACATCGACCTTCGTAAAGTTCGCAGTGAAAATGAGGATTTAAAGAGAAAGTTGGCGCTTGGAATCGGTGGAACCAGCTCCAGTTCTCTCAACTGTGATGCACATCGGAAGCAGATCGAAAACCTTCAAATGGACAAGATCTCCATGGAAGAGACCATCCGTCAGCTTCAGAAGGCAATCGATGAAATGAAGTCGTCCAATGTCTATGGCACGTCCAAGCGTTACCTCACCGACTTGGTCCAAATGGAACGCTCTCAGTCCGAATTGGAAATCAAGCATCTGCGCGATGAGCTCGATCGACAGCACGAGCGAGTACGGGAGCTCCAACACGAAATGGCACGACGGATATCTGATGAGCGAGCGAATGCCGAACGTCGTTACAACAATCAGGTCGATCAGCTGGGTGGAGATTTGTCCACCCAATGGGAACAGGTGACGAAATTGCAGCTGGACTTGGAAAGGCAGAAAAGACTGGAATCGGATTTGAAACGGGACCTGTCTCAAAGGAATGCCCAGATTGACGAACTAAAAATGGAACTAAAGGCGAATCGAAGTACCTTCCTGTCGGACATAGCTCAGGTTAGTGCAGAGAAACAGTCCCTGGAGCAGGAGATTACTTCGTTGCGATTGCAATTGGACCGGTCCGATCGGCAGGGTAAGGTGGAGGCATCTCGGTTAACCGCAGAGATTAATTCCTTGAGACAGCGTTTGGATCGAGCCGATGCGGATTTGTTGCATTCGAAAAGGGAGGTCCTTCGGCTAAATGATGAAATGGCTAATCTGGAAAAGGAGGTGAGTTTTATGGCACATAAGTGTGTGTTGTACTGTTGTACTGAGAGAACTGTTCCACCCACAGTTGGCGTACGGCGAAATGAAAAACGAAATTCGCCCAACGAAAAAGGATCTGGACAAAAGAATTTCAGAGATACAAGATAAACATGGTGAGTTGGCAGGAGTTCTTAGCGCTTAGTGTGGGCACCTTTATTCGTGTTAGTGATTGTCTTGCACGTAATTTTTGAACTTTTGTCGTTTGCATGTTTTGTCTTAAAATTCTTGTTTGTGAGCTCTGCATTGACTCCGTTTGCAGCTTTTATTTGTTTTAACTATTAGCGAATGCGAACACCTAAATAAGAAGCTAAATTCTTTCTAAAAAGACTCCAAATGTTTGTAATGTCGCCCTAAAATGTGCCTAAATTATAAATTAGTTACCTGTGTCTAGTCATGTTTTGAAAACCTGTAATTCTACGTCAGTTCGTCAGTTATCCTACTCCATACACATCTTTCCGGAGACATTCAGCAAAAAAAATAAAAATGGATGCCTGAGGTCGAAATAGTGGGCACCGTGGCTCAGTGGTTTGTGCGTTGGATTACTGAGCGGGGAGTTCGAGGTTCGAATCCCAGAAAGCTAGGAGATGCCAGGCTGGAGCACACACGGTCTGTTGTATTTTTTTGAGGTCGAAATAGCTCGTCTCCGCTAGCATATGCGCTCTTATGGGCGACCTTGATCTACAATTCCTAGGATTCCCCCTAGATCTGCAGTTGTGTGAGTATTTAGATGGCGGCAAACTTTCTGGCTTTAAACTGCATAAGGACCAGGATTGATAAAGGCTAATCAGGTTGTTGACGAAAAGTTTTAGAAGGTCACACAGTATAGCAATCAAAATCACGATATAGATGAAATTTTGGGAGACTGACGCAGGATTTCTCCTCCAAGAAACCTTAGATCAACCGGGTGGGGTGTTTTGGGTCATTATCATGTTGAAGTTAGTTGTTTTCAGCTATATTTGACCGCAAATGTGAAAGCACGTAATTTTGCAATATTCCCTAGTACATTTGGGCATCCATCCGACCGCTTATTTCACACAATAGACTAACTCCTTGGCGAGATAATGTCAACATTTTACTGGGAACCTGATTTGATGAACATTCTAGATTGCTTACCCCACATCATTACTGATTCTTTCATCACTCCTTAAGTTAGGTAGTCTGCTACGATGCGCAGCGGGTTTTTACTGATGAATATGCAGACCTTGCTTCGTTTCCAGTTATAGTTCCTGAGAAGTTCTTTGGCCTGTCTTAGTCCAGGGAGTTTCTCCCAAAGTTCCGCTCTTTTGCAGTCTTCTTCCTTTCTTAGTTTTTCCCGTATCGTATGCAGCCCCAGCTTACAAAATTATTCCCGGCTGGTGAATACGGTCTCTGATCCTTCTCTAAGTAGTTTGTCAGCTGCTTCCTTTCCATCTTCTCCCACGTGATCTGGTATCCAGTAGGGGGTGACTCTGTTGTTCTCACTTAGTCGGTCTATTTTGTTAAGGCAGTCCCACACCAGTGCAGGCCTGATTTCATAGGAGCTAAAAGCTTTGATTGCGACTTAGCTATCCGACAGTATCGCGATGTCTTGTCCGCGATATTTTCTATCGAGGTTAAATTGGGCTCATCTTTCAACTGCGTAGATTTCCGCTTAGAAGATACTGGGGTATATTTCCAGGGCTTCCGAATAATTCATTCTAGGCCCGTATACACCCGGTCGGGTTCAAATGGATGTTTTCAATCCGTCTGTGTACCACTTTAAGGTCTTTTGCCTAAGTTGGTACATTCCGACTTCACTACTCTATTCTACTAAGCTTCCAGTTGAATTTCCTCTCGAAGCAGTGTCTCTTGACCATATCATCTCCGGGCCAATCCAGAAGGGGGACCGATTTGAAAAAGTGTTTCCCGCTGTCTGAGTGCGATGCACTTTTTTTTCCCGACGCCATCTTTGATTACTCTTAAATGCTTTCCTTGGCGATTGTTGCTAGCATTGAATGTAGGAGGGTGAGTCCCAATATTACTTCCAGCGCTGTTGTGGGGCTGGTTTTCATAGCCCCTGTTATGCAAATGCAAGCTCTGTACTTTCTCAAGGGTTTTCCTTGTTCTTCTCAGATTGGTTCTTCCAGCCCAAGCCACCGCTTTAATGGGCCTGACCATCATGGTGTACATCCATCTCAGTGTAGCTGGGTTACATTGCCTGATATTCTTCTGCACACTATCACTTTCTTTCAGAGAACTGCGTTAGCTAGATACTTGACCTGATGTTGTGGTTCTACTGTAGTCCCATTCAGTGCTATGAGTAGCATGTCTTCTTCTGATGAAGGGTACCACTGTAGTTTTGGTCGGATTTGTATTAAATGCTACCTCTAGGCACCATTCTTGTATTATTCTTAATCCCCTCTGTATTGTCTCACAGATTGTTTCCTCGAGACACACCTTTTTATAGCACATTTTTCTGCTCAAATATACTAGCGTATTTGGCGCTGCACCAGATCCCGCATCAGTTTTTGAACCGTCCGTGTACCACTTGGTACAACAAACCGTATGGAGTCCAGGGCACAGCTTCTAGTTACCACTCATGATCTACGTGTTATATTTCTTCGCATAAATGAAAGGGATGAAAAGTGCTTCATTTTGGGAAACGGATGTGTCGAAATAGTCTATATAAGGCTTGCACTTTATGTACGTCACCAGTCATAAAACCTTTTTTTGGGGAGTACTTACACAAGCCCTGCCCTTGAAATTTTGAAAAAAGGTTGCTACCATTAAATTGATAGACCTCGTATCTTACAAATCTCAGATAAGACGCTTCAAAATCGCTATTGTTTTACAGGCTATGTATGCTGCAGTGACGTCTTGCTAAAAACTCATATTCTTCAGGTCCCGCTTTGCCTTCTCGGTCTCCAGGAAGTCGTCCAATATTCTCTCTAGCGCTGTCCAGTGAGGGTGATAAAATTCTTTGCGGCGTGTGTCTGAGGCACAGCCTAATCACCCTTCCTCCATTAACCTGTAAAAGTCATTCTTTGGGAGCATGAAAGACTCTCATTATGTTAAGTACACGGGTGCCCTAGTTGACAGGAGGTTGTCACTTAGACTAACAATGTGTCCATTGTGCATGATGGTCTCTTAGTCACTTAATTAGGTGGCGCTACAGTTCGGGGTGAACCTGGGCCTCAACCAACAAGCCTCTCCAGTTAGCCCGGTCCTTAGGTAAGTAGGTAGGTAGAGGTGGCTGTTTCTTTAATTTGAAACACAATTAGCTCTGGTCCTTAGCTGCCTCCAGTTGCACGCTCCAAGTTGGTTGAGGTCCCCATGGTGACTTCAGGGGACTTTATACGGAGACATCTGTAAGTCTTGGCGCGAAATTTGTCTTACAGGTGGGTTAAGAGATGAGGGATATAGTATCATACTGTCCTTTCCAGGCTTTCCTGTACCTCTTTTTAAGTTTTCCTAATATTTAAGCACACACTCGTACTAAAAACTCACACTACACGTATTTAAAAACAGACCTCGTTCACCAAGCCGCACCTTGCACTTTCTATCATGGCTTTACTAGCATTTACTTAAACAAAATGTGTTTGTGTACCCTCGGGGTAAGCTATTGATGTTCCTAAAATCGCTTAATTGGTCCCGGGTTCTTAAACTAAAAAAAAAAATTCAATTTCAATGGACACTTTCCAAAAAAAGAAACATTCAGCCGTCAATAGTTTATCCATGAGCGGTAAAGCTTTGTTTTGTTAGAAAAAAAATGCGTGATCGATAGATGATTTCTTGTTAAATATACAAACTACAACCCACTAACATTAATCACAATGTACGTGTGTCTGTGTGTACTTATTTTAGCCGATACTGTAGTCGAACTCGAAGAAATGATACAAAGCCAGAAGCAGCTCATGGATAAACTGACTACCGAGTGTAAAACTTTGACCAAAAAACTAGAGGACACCACATTAAAGCATAAGTAAATATTTTTTTTCCTTCTTCCTTGTCGTACTTATATTGTTAAAAAAAAAAAAAAAACAGTTTAAAACGCCCTTGTGTGTTGTGTGTGTGTTACCAAAACAGCAAACCCTATTTCTTAACAAAAAATACGCCGCCTACCCTTAAAGCTTTTGTCTGCTTCCGATGATGGATTAACACCTTGATTTTTGGTTTTCCCTCTCCTTCTTCAATTTTTTTTCTCTTCCGGCCACCTCATATAAAGGACTGTTGAACCCGCCCGGAATCGCAAGAGAGTACGTTTCTCGGAATCGGGCTGAACAAACAATGGATTGTAATTGCCAAAGTGGCTGCTTTGCGTCTCATGTAGCACCACAACCATCCTCCATCACAACAACCACAACCACAAGCAAACATAATTCATTTTCATCTACGCCACTATTAGAAAAGCACATAAATAGAAAACGCATTAAGCCTGCATGTAAGGCAACTGTAGAGACAACAACCACAACACGAGCGGATCTATTCAATGAAATTCACTGCATGGAGCCCTCCTGTGCGAATTGCATCGGTACGGGCCTGTTGCCATGGGTGCAACAGCGCTTTGTTCTAGACAATGGAGACGGCTGCAGTGAATGTGACTATGCTTCGCATTTTTTCACATCAGTACCAGTGCAACCAGAGCACAAGCCACAGAGTGAAACTTCTTGCAAAAAGGTGACAACTGAGGTGGGACCTCTGTTGGGCGCCAATTCTACGAAAATGGAAAAAATCGTTGAAACTGGAAAGGAATCTGAGGAAAAGGTGACGAAAGTGAAAAGTACACGGCCACCGGTTAAAGTCGATGTGAGTGTTAGACTTGTACCGCGTAATAAACCAAAAATCAAGAAGACCGCGGAGGACGAAGGCGATCAGTAGCAACAAATTCATTTGATTGGGTGGTTAACAACTTTTTTGTTTTGTTTGTTCTGTATTTTCTTAGTGACTAGCTCTCTGTATTGCTTTTCTCGACAGGGTGTAAAAGTTAAACTCGTATTTAATAAATTTATAGCGATGAGAAGACGCAGTTGCGTCATACAAATGCGATGCTAATGGAACGATTGAGGCAAATCTGGGCGAGTTACAAAGAACTGAACGTAAACACTGTTCGACGATCGTGTGATGTTAGCGATGTAGAGTCTTGTCGAGAGGAGCAATCTAAAAAATCACAAACTCAACAGGTAGAGTATGGAATAATTGATTTTACTAATTTCCTTTTCTTTTCTTTTCTTCCTCTTCTTTCTCTTCTTCTTCTTCTTTTTTTTTTTTTTTTTTTTTGCTGATAAAAAGGACGGAAATATCCGCTCTACAATCGAATGTAGAGTATTTAACGAATAGAGTGATAAATAATGATCGTATTGGTAAAATTGACAGCACACCGGCAACTTATAAGAGTTTACCACCAGCAACTACAGGTAAATGTATAGAAAGCGGGGAAGTACATATGACATCTCAGAATACACTAGGGTCAGGGCATTACATTAAGGCTTAGGCCTACGTATTTCAGTCATGAGTCCTGACTTGATTGAGTAACGAGCTGCAGTATAACCTTGCTTTTCAATACTTTGGGACAGAATTTAGAGCTTTGAACTTTGCAAGGACTGAAGCCCATCAAATCTATAAGCCAAGGTCCTTCATAGTCCGTCAATTTAAGAAGGTTTTGCGAGTTCTTTTATTTGACACATGATTATCGTGGTCTTTCACTTCAAACTCTAAGGGTTTTCGGCATATCCCAACTTTCACACCTTCAGCTACAAAATACATTCAAATGTGCTCTCTGCCAGCCGTTTTCCGCACACTTTTTCCACTTACACGCTATACTTCTACTCGCTATATTTTCTCACAATTTTTTTTAACAACTTTTTCACTTTCCAGCATCACATGAGTACAAACCTTCATATAGCACCGAAAGCCGAGCCCCTCTGGACGCCGGAATCATATCATCTCCAATCACAAAGAAGCCCTCACCCTACAGCTACGAAAGTTCCCTTAATCTCGGAAAACCAACATCGGATGACCTCATCAATAGCGAGTCAAAGAAATCCTTCATTGAGCCCAGAACAACAAGCAACTACGAGTCAACCCTTGGAAGCTATGACTATGGCGACGATGAAAACCGAAAGGATAGTCTCGGTGAAGGAGAGAAACATCGGAATGGAGGAGACGACTTATCAACAAACGATTACACCATCAAGTCTCCCGTTGATGATCAATCCACAAAACCCCTCTCCACAGACGTTAAACAGTACGACAAAGATGACTACCAACTCGGTGACCAAACCAGTCAACCCTATGCCACTGAATCCAGCAATCCCGCAACAGACTACACAACAGACTACTCCGCTTATGAGGGATACGATCAACAGCCCTATACCGGAACCGCTTATGATCCAACCTACGACACACAATACGATGGAACTCAGGCATATGAGGGAACCGCTCTCGATCAATACGATGGAGGGCAACAGCAGTATGACACCAATCAATACGGAGACTACGGTGCCCAGGACTACGATCAGCCCTATCAATCCCAGTACGAGTCGACGCTTCCAGCTGACATCCAAAAGTCAGCCGAAATCGAGCAGCCAGAACAGCCAAAATCTAGTCCGCCATTACCGACCAATACCAGTGCAGGAATCACCCCGGTCACTGGCGGTCGAACGACAGCGGAGAGCCGCCCTCAATCGCGACCGAGCAATAGCACTGTGGGGCCAGCAGGTACAGGAACAAATGCAGGGGGTGGCAACAAGCTCACAACTGCTTTGCCGCAACAGTCTGCCGCGACAGCTAAAGGATTATCGAGTGGACGAAAGGACTAGTAGCCCCGAAGAAATGTTAGATCCCCTCGATTTGGAGTTCTGTGTGAGTAGTCCCAGTTTGTTTGAGCGCTCCTGTGCGTCCTCAGACTCAGCGGGATCCGAATCGACCGACATGAGCACATCGCCGAGAACTGCAATTCAGAGAATAACGTGAATTTGACAAATTTTTAAGTGGAATCTGTAGCTTAAGGTTAATTGTATTTATTTGTAATTTAAAATAGTTAACAAGGCAGAGAGATTTAATATACAACAGTCAGGGGGACTTTTATTTCATGACTGTCAAGGACTTTTGTCACAGTTTTGCCGGTGGACAATTCGAGGAAAGCTGCAGTTTAAAGCCGTATTCGAAAGGTGAATTGAGAGGTTTTTTCTTAACGGTATTATTCTCGGATGTTTGTCAGACGTTTGTTTTGGGGTTTTCTAGGATTCGAACGTCGAACCTCCAGCTTAGTAGTCCAGCGACAATTCCAGCGTACTTACCTTTGAGCCAAGAACCAGGGCCTAAGACGACAGATTGCTTTAGTATAGTCTGCAATATAAAACACAGGATATATGTAAGTATAAATGGGAAGTTGATATAGCGGGTCATCTAGAGGAGTGCCAGGAGTAGTCGGAAACGTCCTCATGGAGTCAAGAAAGGCTGTTCTTTCATGCTTAGTGCAGAGAGCAGTCACATACTTTCATGGAAGGCTCGTCCACCAACCAACTGACTGACTGTCTGATAGCCGTATTGATTCAAACGAACTTTTTCGGAGATGAGCTTTTTCGGATAAGCACCATTAGTTAGAAACCTTCCAAGTATGTGAGCAAGCCGATGCCAGTGCCCCACTTCAGGGATGTGAAGTTTGTCTATAAGGGGTTAGATTAGGTAGATGGGTACCCTAGTTAACAGGAAACAGTCAACGGTTCACTCACACAAAAGATGAGTAAATTGTGCTCATAACCCCGTACACAAAAAGGGTTTAAGGAGCCAAGTAACAAATTATACCCAAACTCAAAGTATTTTTTATGTAGACTTAAGCTTTCAGTGCAAGTCTCTCATCTCCCCTAATCAACATGGCTTTCTGAAAGGTAGATCAACTACGACAAATCACGTCGAATTCGTGTCATTTGCCCTCACAGCCTTAGAGAATGGCACAGAAGTCGACGTCATTGCAACTGATTTTAGTAAAGCTTTTGATAAGATATCTCATAAACTAATTCTTTTCAAATTGTCCGCCCTCTCTGGTGTTCCGCAAGGCAGCCATCTTGGTCCTCTTTCCTTCCTTCTAACTATAACGACGTTGATAGGGTCATAAGACACTCCTCCCTTTCTCTCTACGCGGACGATACCAAATTTTGCAAAGCCATCTCCTCACCACAGGAGTACTGTCTCCTCCAACAAGACCTGGACAGTTTCTCGAACTGGCGTTCCAAAAATTGCTTAGAGCTCAATAACGCCAAATGCCAATCTATTGCTTTATTACGTAAACACCACGTGTCCCCTGTCCGCCTTTATTTTCCCCATGGTCTGCCTATATCCAACGTTCAATCTCTACGCGACTATTGTACGATAGGGAATTAAATTTCCTAAGACTAACTCCTCACTCGGCTCCAAGGAATTCTCCGACCCTTACGTGACTAGATCCCTCTACATAACCTTTGTTAGCCCCCTCCTTGAATATGCGAGTCAAGGGTAGTGCTCCTTTCAGCAAGTGCATGTGTCTAGAATCGACAACATTCAACGTCGTTTTCTTCGATTTGCCCTTCGAGGTCTTTTTTGGATCGACCCACTTATCCTGCCTCCCTATCAAAACCTACTCAATCTCATCAACTTAAACTCCCTTGAGAAACGCAGAGAGATGTTGCAGACATTCTTTTCATTCATCGAATTCTCTCAGGCTAGTGCTGGTCAACTGTATAGCAAGTGACGAATGGATTCTATTTCCTCCTCGTACCTGCAGTTCCTACAGAAGTCGTGGCGTAGTTCTAGCCGTGCTTCATGATTGCCTATCACACAGCGTCCTGTCACGATGCTATTCGAATATCCCTGCGACTGAGTTTCATGAGTTTTTCGAAACTCTTTTTGTCATAGACTGGCCATAACGATTCAAGTCTATCTTCCTGTTCAAAGTGCTAAGCGATGTGCCAGTATAGGGAAGCGAATGCGAGGCGCCTAGATGTGACCCTGCTCTGGTTAGATCATTCACTTTCACGTCGTGTACTTCCCGTACTGTTGCAGGGTATTCCCAGAGAAAGTGCTCGATCCTTTCTTCCTCTTCCTCGCATCCACTTTCTGATATCACTAGTCCCTTTCTGATAGATATCACTAGTCCCAGTTTGTAAGCGTGTTTGTTCAGGTTGATGTGTTCAGTGTATAGACCGACCATCTGTCTTAATTATCTTCTGCTAAGACCGAGCGCTCTCTTTGCCCGACGACAGCTGGGGGGCTTAATCATATCCTTGGTAGCTTTGCAGATTTGTAGTCTTTTCCATATGTTTTCGCGGTATTTTGCGAACGAGCTCCTGTAACAACTAGTCCTCTCGTTGTAACCTTGGGCGTATCCATGTCTCCCACCCCCTCCTTGCCAAATTATCAACGGCTTCGTTTCCTGGCATATTGCAGTGACCAGGTACCCAGGTACAGGTTGATCTGGGAGGATGTTGCCAAGATATTAAGTTTTTCCTTGCATTACCTCACGAATTTCCAGTTGGTTCTTGGGTTTGCTAGTGCCATTGTGACCTTAGGGCTGCTTGGCTGTCCGAGCAGATGCTAATGCTGTTGTCTTGGGTTTCGGTACTGACTAGTAGTTGCGCGCCCTAAAGTATACTAAAATTCTCTGCCTAAAAGACAGTCATCAACTGTTCCATATGGACTACCGTTCGGTAGTATAGAGCACCATTTCTCCAAACCAAATCCGGTGCACAAAGTACGAGCTCAATAGTTTCCTTTGAAAATTTCCACAGCGCCACGTTAATTTTTTGGCTGTACTTCTCTTCTCAGGATTATTTACTGTGAGGATTAAGCTTTCTTTGAAAATCTCTGATGGAAAGTCGCATAAATCGTCCTAAAGTATCAGGATGTGTTTGAGTGCTTTAACAAAAGTTTTACAATACCATTCCCTCTTTCTGTAGGTTTCATGGGAGAAAATGGGCGGAGTGTCATTGCAGATAGATGGCCAACCACAATAACTTTTAATAGCATAACAGACCAGCACTTGACATCCTTTAATGTTTCATTTTACCCTCATCATCTGCAAACGTTTGTAAATACTTACGATTGCGAATAGGGCGCGTCGTTAGGATATGTGCGACTGGCGATGACATTTCTGGTTCTTTATGAAGAGGACTCTTTTGTATCTATGTACATCCCAGGGGGATGGATACTTTTGAAAATCATTTATCATTTCGCAATTCTCCCCCAAAAGGAGTAGGATCATCGCGTATTTTATAATGCGCACTATGACTAATGTCGTTGGAATCGGTTTGCTACTACTGTCATCATGACAATCCTTGTATTATTATTTTTTTTTTTGGAGGATGTAGGTATGAACTAAATTTATTAAAAACGACAAGTTTTCTTTGCTTTGTTGTAGAGTGCAAATACATACCAACTTAGGTGGTGCTAAAATTCGGGTTAATCTGGGCTTCAACCAAAAAGCTTCTTCAGTCAACCCGGTTTTAGCTAACTGCCTTCAGATCTGCTACCCCAGTTGGTTGAGATCATCGAATCTAAGGATGGGTTCTGCCACAAATAATGTGGAACCTATTTGTAGATGAACTTCTGCAAATGTTAACAAACATCAGCATAAATTGTCGAGGATATGCCGACGACATAGTAATCATTGTAAGAGGAAAATTTGATGATAATGAAGAGGGGATTAAGAGTAACACAAAAATGGCGTCCAGCGGTAGGATTAAATATAAATCCGACCAAAACTACAGCGGTACCCTTCACCAGAAGAAGGCAGCTGAAGCACATGGAAATTCGATCATAATAGAACCACGACATCAGGCCAAGTATTTGGGTATAGCACTAGACAGCAAATTTCTCTGGAAGAAGCTGTGTTAGTCAAAGCAAGGCGAGTACTAATGGTTCGCAGAAACATTTTACGCAAGACTTTGGGATGTAACCCAGCTGCACTGAGATGGATGCACGCCATGATAGTCAGGGCCATTGGTACGTATAGAGCGGTAGCTTCGGCTGGAAGAACAAAGCTGACTACAACAAGGAAAACCCTTGAGAAAGTACAGAGGCTAGCTTCCATTTGCATAATTGGTGCTATGAGAACTGAATGTGATATTGGGACTCACCGACTTACGCTTAGTGCTAAAAAGGATCCCCAAGAAACCGCATTAAGAATAATCAAAGTCGGCGTTGGGAAGGGAAAATGCATCGCGCACAGACAGCGAGACAGACTTTCCAAATCAATCGCCCTTCTGGATTGGCCTAGAGATGATATGGTCAAGACACACTGTTTCAAGAGGAAATTCAACTGGAAACTGAGAATGGGCTGAAACACCATAAAGTGGTATAATAACGGATCAAAACACTCATAAGAACCGGAACAGTTGTATACGCGCCCAGACTCAAGTATTCGGAATATAACCCAGCATTTTCCAAGCGGAAATCTAGGCAATTGAGAGATGCTCCCAATTTAACTTCGATAGAAAGTATCGGGGGGAAGACATCGCGATACTGCCAAACATCCAAGACGAAAGAGTCGCCCTCTACCAAGTACCAGGTCACATGGGAGTAGAGGGAAATGAAACGGCTGACAAACTACACTCCAGATACTCTGATTCATCAAGGAAATCGAACTGGAGGAGGTGCTCTAAGCCAAATATTTCATCGACTAAAGCATCAAGTCGGGGTAGCACAATAGATCTACTAACGGCACAGAGCGTCTACACCCTATAACCAATCTATCATCGAATCTGTCCGAACGTTGATACAACACCATCTGCCTCACCTTTTACGACTTCCAAGTTCAATTAAATAAATGCTACTGTCCTTCAGCACGAAAACAAGTAATATCCACAGATTCTTACACTTACACGTGCTAAAAAATTTCCGTGCTAACCTCAGTGCGAGCGACCCATAACAATAAGCGTTCGGTGCTCGTTTGGACGGTATCACCTCAGTTGATACAATAAAATCGTTAACCTTTGCGTTATCGATATCAACACTATTTACGTACTGCAAGGCGAGTCCAACAATCAAATTGGCCCTTCGTAGCTTCCTGCCAGCTAGATTGACTGATTGTTTTCCTTGTCAATTCTATTTGCGTCAATTAAACTGAAATACCAGTCGAAACCATCGCCGATGTCCGATACACAGATCCCGGAATCGATTACAATTCACTTGGGTGTGAGGGAGGGTGATAATGAATTTCTTACGTGCTGCTAGTAATTACAAATTAACTTTCACCTCTCAAGGGATAATCCTTTGGCAAACAGTTTTAATTATAATCACCAATTTCCTTGAAGTGGCTTTTTGTTATCGGAAAATAGTGCTGCAAATGGTGTAAACACTAGCCCCCGCACGTACTCGTGCTAACGCTAAAAAGATGTATCCAGCTCGTTGCTTGTGGTGAAAACCAAAGTGTTTACAAATTATTATTGAAAATAAACAATTGATTGCGCAATAAGCATTCCTAACCTACCCATCGCTGTAGGGGCAGCTGTTTGGAACAAATTCTGACTTCCTTTCGCAAACAATGGGTTTCGGCTTTAGCATTGCGTGTTACGTGAGAGGACTTATTAATTGCAAAACCATTTAAAAGGTTTGCCTGCTTTTTTTTATGACTCCCATGGTGGAGTCATTTTTGGTCAACGCTTAACAAATTATTTCAAGTGGACAGGTGCAAAAGCACTGACCTGGCACATGTAGCGCAGTACATTTTAAGTTAGTCAAAGGATGATTCGCAAGAGTTTGCACGTATCGGTACAGATATCGGTACATCGTATGAATGTTATTTCATTGAAGAGAGTACACCTTCTGATGTTTTATAGAAAATAATTTCATTCAAATGGCTGCTGCGGCTGACTTGAGATGAGTCCATCCTATCAACCTAATTTTCCAATTTATGTTGCGTAGTGTGCAGGAGCTCAAATTCTGAGCTAATATGAAATCATGTATGAAAGCATGAAATCACATTGTGAGATCGATGATCACATAGCGAGATCGACAGCTGAACTCGAATGCAGTTTAGAAGTTTCCCAGCTGTTTTGAATCGATTATGTGAGGTCGATCTCACTGATGAAACGTCCCTGCAACGAGCAATTGACGTATAGGTGGATGTTTTGGAGGAAAATGGGTATCGTATTGGTCCAAAAAAGCCAGAGTACCTGTACTGCCCATTCTCTGATCCACTCCGACCTATTCCAGACATTTATTTGGACAGAAAAGTGATTCCGCCCAAGTGCGATAAGTTCAAGTATCTGTCATCTATGATCAAAAGCGAAACAAACATTGATGGCGACATCAATCATCGCGTAAGCGTAGAATGGGAGGAAGGAAGGCTTTGTTGTTCGTCCGGCCTCAGCTCACATACAGTTTGCAATGTTGGACAATGTACGAAAAGTAGGCGGACAAATAAGCTGAGATGAAGATACTTCGCATGACAGCAGGAGTAACAAAGCTTGATCGTATTAGAAGAAGCCTTCACGTCAATGAACCCAACTTGATAAAATTGGAGCACAATCGGCTCAGTTGCCATGCTCATAGGAGGGATATTACGAACCCTGTCAAAAAGGTAATGTTAATCAAGCGTGGAAGAGAGGCAGCCCAAAAAACTCCTGAATCACGCAAATGCAAAAACAGCAGGATTGGATTGGCGTCAGTGACGAAGTGATTCGAAACCGGGAGGCCCGCAGATACTTTCTGAGGTCGAATCGGCAAACCCCACAGGTAGACCAGTAGGGATGCAGTAAAGTATGAGGGTTATGGTCCCTAAAATCCTGATCATAACTTCGCCGAACAAAAGAGAAAAAAAGAAGGTCTTGTATAGAGTATCCTACTACTCAGTGGAGCCCATACAACAAGAGGATTCCATTGGACTTTACAATCGAACTGTCTTCGCGCCGTAGGGTGTGACCAATCCAATGTCACTTTCTCCTCCGTATTTTGACGTCCATTAGCTTCTGGCCCGTTATCGCGTGTAATTGGTTGTTCGATATACGCTTCTGCTAGAAGATCCTTAGGATGTTGCGAAGGCATCGATATTTATGAAGGTTTGCCGCTTCCTTGTAATGGTGTTGGTCACTTTCCAGGTACTACGCTCATAAAGTAGCACTGTTTCCACGGTTGATCGGAACAGTCTCAGCTTAATTTTTGTGCTGAAAACATTGCTTTTCCAGATCTTAGACAGCATACGGAACGCAGCCTTTGCTTGACGAATTTTGCTGTCTTACTTTCTCGACCTGCTCTCCAGCAATGTTGAGTTGAGCGGCGCTGGTGTTTTGTTGGAAAATTGAAGTGCTTGAAGATGTTTTTGTCGCATTTATTTTATGCCCTACTTTGTCCGCCTCTGACTCGAAATTATGGGTCATCTGCAGGTTTATTATCCTATGGGAGAGTAGGCAAACGTCATCAGCGTAGTCAACACTTTTGAGATATGATGTCATAATTCATATCAGTCCCATGTTTCCTCCAGATAGAGCTGCCCGGATCACATCACCAATTATTACAATGAATAGGAGGCATCCTTGTCGTACTCCGCTCACCTGAGTTTGGGTCCAAATGACTGTAGTGTTTAAGCACTACTGCAAAATGTTCCCGCTATCTGGCAAGCCATCCAGACAAGGAAGTTGCTGGTGTCAACTCATACGGTCTTGCTGGACAATTATTATCCTCATTTATTGAGATTACATGACCTGACTATTTATGAATCTCGTGTAGTGTGACAGATTGCTCCGTTCTACTGGAATCATACACTACATATGTATGTGTTTTGAAAATGGCGAAAGAAGTAAGCAACGCCTTAAGTGCCGCTTGGCCATCGCTGCTGACGTATGTACAGCATAACCCGTTCGCATACCCACATTTCCTTCACAATAAAGTACACGCCCTTTCGGATTGCATGAATCTCTGCCTGGGAGACAGACACATATTGAGAATGGAGTCTGATGTTCTGTATAGTTTTGGAGCCATCCTTGAAGATGCTCAGAATCTGGCCGAAGTCATTCCAGTGTCTGGGGAAAGTCGACTGTGACGTTCAGTCGCAATTAGATTTTCGGTCTTAATGCACCAGAAGACATTTTTAGGGTGATAGGATATTTTTCGTGAAAGGTCATCGAAGTTCCAGTGCGAATGGTACGAACAGCCACCTCTCTTTAGACGTGGTATGATTTACAATGACAGCATCTAGTGCAGAGCCAGGCGTGCTAGGGAAAGCCCCTATGCAGCCAAGACAAGGGGTTTACTGAAGTTTATCAAAAGAAGCAGTGACGTATTTACTCGTACGAGAATGCTTTTTCCACCAAGGGTGGGCGCCGTGGCGCAGTAGTGCCTTGGACTTTCGAATCCAAGAAAACATCAGCAAATTTTTTTAAGATCCCACTTCTCGCCAATGTCTGTCTAACAAACGTGCGGGAGTAATAATTGTCATGTAAAGCTTCTCATTTAAGTTTTTCGCACGCAGGTCCCCCAATTCGTGCAAAAAACAACACGCAACCACGAATGGCCATGGCCGTGGGAGAAGCCAGACCGTAGACCACATACGGTCTGTTTCGCCAAATATCTACACTTCAGATATGAAGTTATACTGAATGGACAAGAATACGTGCTTACGGATCTATCAACCTTTGCATGATGCTCATGATCCACCAAACACCCATGCCTACTGTCAACACTCTCTTGAATGAAACAAACTATGATATCATAGCCCCCTCCAGCTTCCATACAAATTCGGGAAGATAATTATTTCAAGCTAATTGCTAAGGCAATCAAAAAAATTTGTTTCTCATTTGATGGAATTAATTGTCAAAAAGAACGACGACGAGAATAATTGCCCTCAAAACTACAAACTTAGCGGCGTCATAAAAAAAAAACGTTCTGCATTCATTGTGAGCACTTTTTCTAGATCTTTATTTTCAAAATGTGCTCCAACTACACGTACCGATAAAAATAATTTAATAATAAACAAAATTTCGAACTCAAATTGATAAACAAGAACTTGTGACGATGATTCGATTAAGCCTACATCGGGGGGGTAGTAGGGGGTGCAGGGCGAACGGGCGAACGGGCCCCTTGGTATATCCAACCCACCGGCGTGAGTATCAATGGAACTGTCGCTAAGCGGCCACTAAACGGGGTGGGTCCGTATGCCTCTTTGGAATTTTTTTTTTTTTTTCTTGATTGTTGTAATAAACTAACAAATTGGTTGAAATTAAGAAATGCCTCTCCACGCGATCGGGCGCCCGGTGGACAAATAAAAAAAATTTAATTCAGCGATAGAACTTGCTTGGGACTCCTTCAAGATAGTCAGATAGAGAGCGGGAATCAGCAAGCTACTCGACAGCAAGTGAGAGTGATTCCGGTTGGATTTGTTGATTGTGCGGAGTTGTGAGCGGATTATTGTCTTATTGTTGTTCCCATCGGACGGATTGATAAATATTCACGTTGATAGTTTTCGATTCACAGTTTGTACTTAAACGCGAACGGAATCGTTTCAGAATTTCACACCGAGTATCTTACTCGGCGGGAATAGTGATAATTTGCTTGTTTTGTGCTAAGTGTTGTTGCGGATTTTTTTTCTAATTGTTTTTTTTTTTTTAGAGCTGTGAGTTATTTGATTTTTCTATTTTTGAAATTTTGTTTTTCAGCGATAGGTAGCTAGCCGGAAATATTTTTTTTTGTTTATCAATTATTAGAAAATTTTTGTTTGGATAGAAGCGCTATAAATAGATGTGGTCTTCGATGTTTACTTAACGTTGTTTTTCTCGTATTTTTTTCAATTTAATTGAAAAACTAGTTTCCCTCGAATTCCCTCCGATATTTCACAGAATAGTTTAAGATGTCACGAAGGTTACGTCAATGTCGGCGTTTGACATTTGGGCTCGCAATCAAATTTTGATCCACGGATACGTTTCATACAATAATGTCGAGTTTGGTCGTTTTTCTATTCAATCGGGATAGGCCAACAACAACATTCATATGCTTACCGCAGCTTTCTTGACAGTTGCCCATCCTGTCAATCCACTTTATGAGTACATTTTCGATTATATGTGTCATTTTTAGAATATTATGTAGCTCGATGGATGGCTTTTTTTAAGCACACCAATGAAATGTTGCAGTAGAAACGACCCTCAACAGCTCCTCATAAAAAAGTCAAAAAAACGTCACCTCAAAGCTGCGCGACGTTTAAGGCACGTCTTCAAAATTAAAATCGATTATTTGACGGCTAGTACTCTACGTTACGCCATCCAGCTGGAGCCAAAGTTCACCCTGATCCGATTTCGCGATTTCAATTATGGTACTTCGTTCACCGTAACGTTGTTGCCAGCTTCATTTTCAAAGAAATAGGGGGCAATGCTGCCCCCACGATAAAACCAGCACCTAGCAGTCAATCATTAAGAATGTATTCGCCATTCGTGTGGGTTTTTGGAGAACCAAAGTCTACAGTTTTGCTAGTTGACATAGCCTTCAATGTAAAAATGTCTTTCGTCCAAAAAGGTGGTCTTTCGACCAAAATCGGCGTCATTTTCCAACTACATGTTTCCATTTTTGGAAGGAGTTGAATCATGATGGCAAATAATCCGTAGTCTTTCTGAAATCTCCAGATTTTCTACCCTTTATGAGGAGAGCTCTGATACCTGACCCCTTGGTATAATCATCGTAGTCCTTCGGTGCCTTAAATCATAACTTTTTCACTATTTTTGTAGATTTACAAGAGACCTCAGCGAGAGGCAGAACGAGCCTTCCCAGGTTTTTGTTCCTTAACGCCCCTTCAGAGAGAAGTCACAGAGGAAGTGCTCAAAACTCTCCTCGGCAGGCGATAGCCATCACCAGCCAGAGTCTGTAGGTTTTTTATTTATCAAATTGCTGAAACTGGCTTATGGGCCAGTTATAATTCCCTTCCCTTCTACAACAACTAGGCATCTTCCCAGCTTGGTGGTAGCTAGGCCGCTCTATGATGGCTTTGTCAGCTTTGTTAGTTTGCAGGTGTCTCTGCTAGAGCTCACTTTTTTTTTTTTTTTGTGAGGCGCTAGACGCCTTCTAGACCACTTTCCTTCACACTTTTGCTTGTTTACTAGAAGGTAGCTTAAAGCTGGTTACTGCTTGGTACGCAAACTATGTTAGATTTGTATATATTCGTACTTTCCCAAGCATTAATTCCCGTTAATTGCTTATCTCTTAGTTGTAGAAGATCCTAACCCTCACGAGTAACTCATCCTTTCAATCGCGGTTAAAATAGATACGGAAAGCCTTGCAAATCTTTTCGACTACTATATGGAAACCATGGAGTGGATTTGACAGACGCAGTTGCTATCTATCAGTGCTATGCCCCCAGAGGGTTCTAGCATCCTGCGAATTATTTCTAAGGATGATAGCAGGGGCTATGTAAAATGGAGACGACTTGGTGATAGCGACTCAATCTTTTGGTTTAAAAAAAGTTTAAAAGAATCAACTACAAAGTGTGGTGCTCCTGCAGCTCAAGCGATATGCCTCTCCTGCCGGCTCGATCTCTTACCCGTTCTCATACACCAAGTCGACGGATCTCTGTGGGAGCCGAATATACTTCGTCTTATCCTTGTTGATACCCAGTTCCATTCTTCTTGCTACTGACTCCATGCTAGTGAAATCACTAGTAACTGATAACTCTCTTCCTATCATGTCGTCAGCAAACCCGAGACATCGAGTGGATATTTGAAAGATCGCGTCTAATGTACTGGCTTGGGCGTTGCGTACTACCTTTTCTAGCACAAAATTGAAGCAACTGCATGACCTTGTCTTAGCCCTCCGTCGGTATAGAAGGTTTCAGTGCAGTCCTTTCCAATTTTGGCGGAGCATCCTGGTAAGTCTTATCAATTCAGCAGGGATATTAAAGCTGACCATGGGACAGTATAGTTCTTCACCATTCACACTCTCATACGCGGCTTTGAAATCGATAAACAGGTGGCAGGTATCGGTATTGAATTGGGTCTTCTCAAAGGTTTGGTTCAATGTAAAAATTTGGTCGGTGGTAGACTTTCCAGGTCTGAAGGCGTATTGGTAAGCACCGATCAGATATCATCAGCAAACGGCTCGAGACGTTCACATAAAACGCTGGATAGAATCTTTTAAGCGATGTTTTAAAGACTAATGCCTCTGTAGTTGGTGCAGAGTAGGCGATCTACTTATCTTTGGATCGGGCAGATGCTACTTGATGCTACCCATCAGCGCCGACTGCTTTGTTCATTTTTAGCCTGGCGATGACGGTGATTGTGGTAGTCTCTCCAGATGTTAAGCATCAATGGCGTGTACACTACGGTGTTGCCATAACTATCTTTGTAGGCTCTAGGGCAGCTCGTTTTTCACTCCTCTATTGAACCTTCGCATTTCTTTTCAGCTGAAGCATCTCTGCATCTCTTCCACTTCACACTGTTGGTGTTCTTTTTTTTCTTCCTCCTGAGCATTCATGCGTGCCTTACCTTTTTTTCGGTCCTCCTGGTGAGCCGCTCTAGTTTTCTTCAGGGGCCACAATCTGTACGCTTCCGTTTATAATTTGTATGCCTAAGCGCATTTGAAGTCGAATCATTGCTTTCGCGGAGGTGGTTGTGAGGAGCCCAACACTTCTCACGCAGCGTTGTCACTGATCTTCTGGATTCATGTTGACAGCCGTGCGATTACTCGAAGGATATGCGGTCAACATATGCTGACGCGGTCACATCCGATTGCAGTCGTCCAACGTTGAATTTCCTTGCTGTAGTTGTTGATCACCTAAGAGCTTCGATGGATATTCGTGAACGGAGTTTAGCACCAACCAGGTAGTGGTGCGAGTCGATATTAGCTGCTCGAAAAGTATGGACATCCGGTATGTTAGAGGAGTCCCTTCCGGCAATGGCAACATGGTCTATTTGGTTGCATGTTTGATCATCTGGTGACCGCAATGTACTTTTGTGGATGTGGAGACGAGGGAATCTCGTACTGCTCACCACTATGTTGGGCACCTTTTGGAGGTGACGATTCGGTTTTACTCATTTATCACTGTATTGCAAGCGCGTGACCAAAATTGTCTTATGTCTACCTTCGGTACTTTGGGTTTCGATAAAATGACTTCTTGGCGAAAAGGGCGTCAAGATGATGGCCAAAGTAAAACAGTAAGAGGTAACAAAACAGTTTCTTTACTGTTCTACTTCTCCCGACTGTCTGTCAAAAGTTTAAGAGGGAAATTGTCATGTAGAAGCTTTTGAGTCCCGCTGAATAGCTGACAGAAGCCTAGCTAAGGAGCTTTACGTTAGGTGTTTGTATTTTGTTCGACAGACTTCAGATATCTGCGTGAACACCATTTTGACAGGTAACTTCGCTGTCACACGATGATGATCAAAACAGCTGTCAAACGTTGTTGTTTCTAAGAATGTCATTAGAGGTTACGCAATGTTTGATTATTGACACTAATATTAGACTCAAAAAAATCGCACTTATCTGCATGTGATGATATTGTGTCCATTCGTCGTTTCTTTAGATTCAGGTCACGCTCGAAAGTACTCAAAAAGATAATAAAATTATTCATTGGGCTTCTGTTTATAACAATGAGATTTTTTTTGAACCATATTTGTGTTATTTTACTATCTTAAGACTTTATTTTTACAAACAAGGCAAACAATCAACTCTCGATAGCCTCTAATGTCTCAAGGGCGTGCTTTGTTTTACAATTTTGTAATCTTTTTTAGTAGTGCAGCTCGTGCTCGGTAGGGGTGCATTCTAAACTTAATTCCATTCATATGTTAATAAAGACTTTATCGACTGCTGTGGAGATATACATACATAATTTATAAATAAGAGACTATGATACGAAAAAAAGCAGAAGCTCCACTCTGTCATGAAGGGTGAGCCATCTGTTGGTTTATTTTTGAAGTGCATATTTTTGACGTTGACAACACGAACGTACTTGGAATGTTGACAGATATAGGGTCATCTAAGAAGAAGTGTCGTTTCCAATCAATGGAAAATCGTAACGTTTGCAAGAAAAGTGGTGATTATTTCATTTTAATCTAAATTATAATCTCTGAGGTTGCAATATCTGCCAAATGTCCCTCTCGGCTCTGCTTACAAAAAGGCATTCTTTTGACGAAATTTTTCATCACGTTTTCGCATAATTTAAGCTGTATTCCGCGAATGACAGCTCGGATTTTCTCATTGAGTGCGTGAATCCTTGGTGGAGCATTGGCTTGGACATCATCCTTAACAAAGCCTCAAAAGAAAAAGTCTAATGGTGTTATCTCGGCGGCCAATTGAGGTCTCCATTTCGGGAAATTCCACGTCTAGAATATTTTTCACGCAATACAGCCATTGTTTCACCAGCTGTGTGGCATGTGGCGCCGTCCTGCTGAAAATAAACGTCATCCACTTCCATAGCATCAATTTTAGGCAAAAAAAAAAGTTAGTCAACATCGTTCGGTAACGCAATCCATTAACTGAAACGGTAGCACAGTATTATTTTCGAAAAAAATACGGCCCAATAGCACTGCCATGCCAGCTCAAAAACCTCACCAAAGTGTCACTCGTTGTGGGTGGAGAGGTTGTTCCACTATTTCCCTTGGGTTTTCGGAGTTTACGTACCCAGATAAATGGAAATGAGGCTCATCACGCAGAATTGAGCTTCAGTCGTACTTCTCGGGGAACAATTTTGCATAAAGCCCTCGAACTATTTGCTCACAGGGTTCAGCTCACTCAGGAAGTGACGCGATCTGATTCTTTATTGTTTCTCCGTTTGGACTATAAAACAGTTGGACAAGGACGTCTATTGTGGTCGCTTTCATTTCGGATACCAACCAAGTAAAAATTTAGGATTTGGGGCTCCAAAAATCTACACGAAGCCTAAATATCCTCAAAGAGTGACCGTTTGGTGTGGGTTTTGGTGCGGCTTCTTCTATGCTGCTTATTCGACTTTTTTCATCGGCTAGGACGCTACTTTCAGATGGCAAAGTCGAGCTTCTTATTCATCTTCCTAAGTAATAATCTTGTCAAATCTTTTGATGGAACTGAGAGCAGCATTATGTTTCTTAAGTGCTTATCGAGAGATCGTCCTTAGAAGGTATCTTGACAATCATTCCTTTCAGCCACTCTTCAGTCAGATGTTCTACATCTCAGACTTGAGCAAACAATTTCACGTCATGTTCCGACAGTAGTGCAACATCATCCGTAAATGGTTGAGCGTAAATGTTAGAACTACTGAGAGTATAGGGAAGATATGAACCATAGCAGAGGAGACAGAACGCCACCTTGTAGACAATCCCTGTTTACGCCTGCTATAAAATAGTGGCCACAGTTGGAATCTGTAACCAAAGCAGCATTACTTCAGTCATCTAGCCCGGAAGTCACAAATGTAGATTTGCAAGTACGACTTGGCATAATTTTCCACGCTGTCATGTTGCATCTCTGACTGAGGATACTCCTACATCAGCAGACCCACCTTTGGCTCGTGGATCTAGACTAGCCCCCTCCAACCATTTCAGCAGAAATGGGGACAGACTTATAGGTCTTAACTCTTGGCAAGTGAGGTCTTGTCACTCCAATTGTTCGCCAGGATGTAGGATGTAGATTCTCTTTAATGTTTCCAAAAACTGTTGTGTACGCTGTTGTAGCTCGGCTGGCCTCATTACATCAGTACCAAGCGATTTGAAGCTATTGAATGATGCCACAGGATGTTTAATAGCCTCTTCTGTTACCACGGTCCCTTCAGTATACCACCATTACCGAGTTTTTCAACTGACATTAAGCTCAGCCTATACCAGTGGACCAGGCTGTGATTCAATCGCAGTCTAGTCGGGCTTTGAACAACACCCTCAGCGTTGGAGGATTTTGATGGACTTGTCTAACGTACTCGGTTGGTTCTCTGCGAATTCCTTCTCTCCTGGACAGTTTTCACTTAACATAGAATGCAAAATATTAACGATTTGACACCTTCTGCAGAACCCTTCAGTTGGTAATCGACTTGTAGTACCGGCTAGATAACGTTGTAGTCAATCATCCATCTAGCTAGCACTACCATATCTGTCAAATTAGGCTGCTCATCTGCCACAATCAGTACGATTAAAGGCTGTCATCAGGGAGACGTCCTCTCACCTTCCTTTTCGAAAGAATAATACCAATCCGCGGCTTTTTGACACTGATAGTTCAGAAATAAAATCAGTGAAAGTAATTTCTTTAGTGTGGTTAAAGTAGGTTAGGGTTGTCAACTGATAGTGGTGATTTCGATATAAGACGACAACAGTCAAACAACTTGACACTCATGTCTTTGGTACATGCCACATGCGAATTTTGATAAAATTTTATCAAAAACTGCAAGATAACTGCTTGCATACATTGTACGCGAAGAGTTTGTTTGTCTTACTTTCCTTGTTTTTGTTTTGACAAGAATGCCGAATCGAAAATCGATGTCAATCGAAATCGAATTATTCAATTCGGGGGGTTTCCCGCTTTTGATTGAAGGGGTGAATGACAGATTTATCAACAAAAATAAGGAACCACATTCGATGAGTAGAGCTGAAGTCATTATGGCTTTTATGGCAGAAAGTACTGATTGACCACAATCGGAACTGAGCTTGTATGTGTGCTTGTATGTCGGTCATATACCCGTAGTATTCAATGAATTTGTCACCTAAGGATGTACGTATGTATAAGACTGAAAAGGTTTTGGTTCATATTCTAGTTATGCTCTTGTTCTTGGTGCTTTCTGCAGCTGCACGGAGACTCAATCAGTGGGTCCAATGTACTAACCATCCAGGCACCTTTCTTAAAGGTTTCAGCGATGAAGAGCTTAAAGAATGAGTACTCACCACATCGGCTCCAGAGCTGTGCCACCTGGTGCGAGCAAAGACCCGACAATAACAGAGGAAATGTTCCGCTATATCATCGTCTCCCTCACATGCACCGTAGATGGTTGAGTCGCTTAAGCTAGGCAGGTTGAGAGATTGGACAAAAGCAAAGTGACCTGAAAGGACGTCCATAAGTCGTTTACAGTCGATTCTCCTCAGGAACAGAAAAAAAGCCGTCGATTTTAACAGATTTCCATCCGTATACACTTGGTTTGTCTGCATCCAGTGGAGCCATGTAACCGACTTTTGCGTTTACAAGAAACCCAGTCGTCGATAGAACTAGGAGTACTAATGGCGGATGCAAGCACACGCGCTGACTCAGAACCTGAGAAAAATTCGTTTGTCTTGCATCGGAGATCTCGTTTCCATGGATTCCAGTGTGATCTAGCACTCAGACAAGACGCAATGAATGTAGTCATGCCGCCAGATTCAGAGTTATCTTGAGTTCATCCAGCAGTGCATCTAGAGCTGAGCCAGGCGTGCTACGGAAGGCGAATAAGCAGACAAGACAAGCCGTTCTTAGGAATTGAGGAGAAGAGGCAGTGACCGATTTACGAAGAGAAAGTTTATTCCACCAAACAACCGATGTATGTTCGAAGATTCCTCTTATTACAGCCGTACAGCTCCAAAGGACCCTTTCGTCCTATTCAGCACAATTCAATGCTTTCAACAAAGTCTCGGTGTGCGACCTCGGAGGACTTTTCGCGTTGATAAGCCTACTGGCTCTCAGAAAGAGGATACCTTCGAAGCTATCCACAAGCTTTTAAACAGGAAGGAGGTCAGACTGATGGGTCTAAAACTCTTGCCGAGTCATCCTTTGCAACCTTTTGTATGTACAAAAAACTCATCACAAGACTCTGCTGCCTTCCCGGACATAGTGATATAGAGTGGAACGGGATTGGAGTCTGAGCCACAGAATATGCACAGACTCAGATAGACATCCCTATTCCAGTACTGAAAGAGAAAATAAACCATTTGGCGGGGGAATTAACCAACACTGCTTGGGTATCAATAGTGGACTGTGACATATTCCGCAGCCCATGGCCAGAATTAAATGACGGTAGCACTAAATGCTTACTCTAGCTATTGGAGAAAAGGAGATCCGAATCTTGATAGATGTACTGATGGGACATTACGCGATCAGCAATGTGGCCTAAAGATTAGAGGGGAGCTGCCATGATTATGAAGAGGAAGAGAACCAGAAACCATCACCTACGACTGCCGATATTTCCACAATCGTCGCTTCCTCCACATGGGAAACAGACTCTTTGGTGAACTCAGCGAGCTGACACAAGCATCGCTGATCGTTTCAACCAGAGTCATAAAAAGCACATGCTAGGGAACTAGAAATAGTTTTAGAGGTGGTAACATAACCCAACCCAAGGAGAACCACAATGGACCAATTGGCTCCCGTGTAAGCACCTTTCGAGATGCACATCCCCCTCAACCTAACCAGCAGTGAACATCCTTTTTTAATGTTGGCAGTTACTCGTTTGTTTATGCATAAGTTTAGCATAATTAGGCCCGTGCCAGGCGACTTGAAGCCATCGAAAGATGTGACAGCATTTTCAATGGCCTCATTTGCCACTACTCGAAATGGATTGTACCGGGTTATGTGTGTTGGTTCACCGTCAAATTCCGGAACTCAAGCAGTCAGAGAGCCGGTGATGATTTGATTTCCTGGAAAGTGAGTCTCCAGCAAAGATTGACAGCCTATCAATTGCGCTTAGTGATTTGACCTCATCGCAAATTTTTTTGAGAGATGCTGCTTTTGACTTTCGAATCGGCTTCGCGCATTTTTTTAAATATTTCAGTCTACTTTTAGATTGCTTCTGAAGGACCGTTTTAGAAGTCTTCTGTACCCAACCTTGCGGAACCGGTTTTTGCAGTTTTTTTAATCGGACACGACAGGACTGCGACCTATTAGCGAAGCTCCCAACCGATCAAGTTCGTGTTTCTCGGATTCTTTCTCTCCCTCAAAGGTGTGATTTGAAAATCGATGAATCTATGATCTGAAAGGACAACTTCAGAAGAAACTCTCCAGTTGGTGATGCATCTAAAGAACCTATGAGACAGGGTCAAGTCAATCACCTCCTGTCTTGTGGCAATTTGGTCCTAGATTGATGCCTCGTTTGCGATCATCTCTGTTAATAGCGAGGCTGATAGTATGAAATCCGAGAGTAGAGGGGTCTATCTTTTAAAAATCTACGGACTTAGTTGTTGCCCTTGGAGATGGAGGAAGTACCAAACTATAGGAGATGTAGGCAGGCGCAAGAAGAAGTAGGCAGACGCAACGACTATAGTTCGTCTTAGAGCTTGATTTTGAAATTCAGTTCGATACGATAAGGCAGGGCCTGGGTCTGCTAGACTGTTCATCGCAAAGAATTGAAGCACCAAGTACACCCTGAAGGCGACAGATGCAATTTCTCCACATGCACGGTTCATGGATTTAGAGTGTGTGGCTCAATCCCGACGATATTGACATAAATTTCACACGTTTTTGCTTCAAATGTAATGCATGTAATGGAGAAGTCAAAGTCTAGCACACCAGGATGGCCACATGTCCCTTTGAATGCCATTCTAACGAAAATTATTAGAAAGGATACTTGTACCTGTGTACCTTCACCTGAATAATTTACTGCTACATGTTGCGCATCACATCCAGTAAATCAGTGGAGATTCAATATTTTTTTATATTCTGAAACCCGTTCTCAGTTCTCTCTGTTGACTGCTTGCCAGAGTCGCTCACAGATTTGCGCGCAAAAATACCCCAAACATTCTCCCCGCCACACACATACGCACAAGTAAAACAAGCCATCCAACGAGATGTCTACAGGTGGCACTTGAAACATCAATTGAGGTAGGATACCAGCTCCCATCGACCATGTGGCCATATCCATGTACCTACACAGGAGAACCAGTTAACTGGCAAACCTTTGTAGTAGTGAATCACGACTACGGTTTTTGCTTGAGCAGGACCTGCAAATTCTCTCAGATTCAGTCGTTCCTCTGTCACTTGTTGGGACAGGTATCCACGGTTATACGGTTTCGGAAAACGCGCTTAATTACAACTAAAACTAACTAACAATACACTTGCAAATGCAAGCTCTTCCCCTATAGCTTTCCCTGTGCGAACTGTCATTATCCTTGCACTATGTATCTGTATGTGATTAACAGTATAAATAAAATCTAATTTAGTTGAAATCTAAAGGATTTGCAGTGCTGTCGTTAGCTCTTTCATTCAAAACGATCGAATGTCCTGAATATGAATTCATAAAATCGGTTTAACGGCATTGAAAGTGTATCTGGTGATAGTATCCATGTATCTCCTTCGATTTAGATAGCAAAAAACAACAAAAGAAAAACAAAAAAAAGTTTATAAAACAAAAGAAGCAATTAAAAAAAAAAAAGGAAAACAGAAAAAAGTCCTTACAGTGTTGAAAGAAAGGAAATCGAATTCAGGATTCTGCGCGCAAATGTCCATTAAGGAGTATAAAAAACGAAAAAACAAGAAATAATAGTACACAAATTGTTGTTATTGTGCCAACGTGTATATGGTGTGCTTGTGGTGGTGGAAGAGAGCTTCTAGTATCGCTGGACCTGGAGCAA
Organism: Blera fallax; assembly: GCA_946965025.1. Classification (NCBI taxonomy): domain Eukaryota; kingdom Metazoa; phylum Arthropoda; class Insecta; order Diptera; family Syrphidae; genus Blera; species Blera fallax. Next base: position 109,896,103 of record OX337244.1, on the reverse strand, counting down.
TTGTTTTTTGAGTTTTTGTGCGAGTGTAGCACATTTTGTTTGCCTTGGAAAACATATCCTTTCAGTACCATATGCAAGCGCTGTTCATCTTAGGTAAAGTACGAGTAATTGCATTGACTGTAAATGAGCGTGTGGCTGCGTTTTATGATTGTTTGCTTTGTGGTGGCTTTGAGAAATGATTTAAGGGGTTTTGGGCACTTTTTTTTAATACCATTTAAGGCCTGTAGAGGTAGCTCTTGCTAAGTATTCGAATCTGTGCCTTCTTTATTAAGCATTCAAGAAAATTTAATAAAAATTTAAAGTGAATTTTAAAAATAACTCCAGTATCATGACGTTCGTTAAGGCGAGGACATTCTTCCAGGCGAGCCTTGAAGTTATTCATCACATTTTGCAACATTGCCAGTGGGATTTGAACCACCTCCTGTCGGATACTTCCTTTCAGTGCTTCAATTGTTCGTTGTCCTGATACACTTTACTTTTCGGTGAACGGGGAGGACATGCGATATCCATTTCGAGATATAACTTATTTGTTTAGGTGACGCTACAGTTGTTAGTGAACCTAGGCCTTAACCCCTTAACCCCCTGATCCTTAGCTAACTGCCTCCAGTTGCGCCCTCCAATATGGTTGAGGTCCCCTTTTACTTGTGTGCGCCACCTTAGGCAAGGTCGTCTTTTATCACGTTATCCCTACGGGTTTGATTCGAATCAATGCCGGGGCATTGGTCTCCATTCGCTTTACATGCCCCAGACATCTTCAGCGACTGACATGAAGTAGGTAGGGGAGCTGCCCTGACGCACAAGCCCCAACCTAGACAGATTCTAAGACGAGGGGCTGGTTAAACCGATTCTCGTAACCCACGTCGAGCAGGGCTCCTCCGCCGCCATTTCGTTTTTTAAGACCCTGCCTCAGTCATGAAAGTTACTTACTGACCTGAGGTCCAAATATATGTGAACTGCCTATGCGAAGGATATCTCCTTTCTATGTTGCAATTAAGCCTTTGAACACATTTTAGGTTAGGTAAGGTTGAAGTGGCTGCCAGCTAGGAGTCGCCAGCACACTTAGACCAATGAGGTCCGTTGTGATACCACGTGGATCATGGGAGAACCCTCCCTCCATCTACTCGTATTAAAACCAATTAGAGATTCTTATGAAGTGTAGGAGGCTCTTAATGTCAACATTCGTCAGGTCGCCTATATCGTTGTAATAGGGAGCTCCTAAGTGAAGCTTCCTTCTACGGGAGAGAGCTGGGCAGAAACAAAGAAGGTGAGAAATAGTTTCCTTCTCTTCTTCATCCATGCAGCTTCTACAAAAATCGTTCGCGAAGAGGTCTAGCCTTGTAGCGTGCTTGCCTATTAGACAGTGTCCACATGATGACACCTATTGTGGTGCCGATATGCAATCTATTGAGAAATACAATTTTTAGAGCGTTTTAGATCCAGCTTTGGCCAAATCTGTTTTGTCGCTAGACATGTTGATCCACTTGTCCACCTAAGATTTGCACTCTCGATAGCATCCAGCTTGAGTTTAAGTTTGCGAGTAGCGATTGGAATACCTAAGGTGCCGTTATCCGGCAAGATGGGTAAATTTGTTCCTATTTTGGCGAATTCATCGGCCTTACGATGCCCCGGCACCCAACACAGGTGAATATTGAACTGCTCGGCCATCTCCACAAGAGAAGAACGGCAGTCTAGAGCTACTAAGGGGTTTATAGAGGTCGATTCCAGGGATTTGATTGCCTGGCTGTCTGAAAAGATATCACGTTTTTCTTAAGCCAAGATAGGGCTTCTTTGATCACCATTATCTCCGCCTGGAACACGCTACAGTGATTTTGAAGACGGAAGGAGAGCTTAAGATTAAGCCTATCAGAGAAAGCACGCGCACCAACTCCGTCTTTGGTTTTTGACCCGTCAGTGTAGAAGTGAATAGAATCATCTTCTAAAAATGCATCGTCCTCCCAGCGTGATCTGGAAGGGATGGTGACAAGGAAGTTCTTCTCAAAATTTAGACGTGGGATGGTGTAGTCCGTGTTTTCGGGAGAGATTTTGAGTTTATTCAGAATAGAAGCGTGGCCGAATTTTTTTCTTGACCACTGTTGGGTAGCTTCAAGGCGAACGGCTGCATTCGCTGCCATTGTATCAGATGGAACAGAATGTCCAGTGCCGCAGAGGGAGTTGTACGTAGTGCTCGGCTTATGCACAGACAAGCTGTACGCTGCACCGTACTTAGATAGTCGGGATTATAGCTTTTTCTTAGGCTGCCCACCAGACAATCACCTCGTTTGTGAGTATCTGTCTAATGACCGAGATGTAGAGCCAGTGAGTAATTCGAGGTTGTAGTACGGACTCTGCCAAAATTTGGAGTAAAGTAAAACACCGGTCCCTCCTGTTGCAAACCTTCGGCTTTAGTCAGACTACAATTCAAAAAGTGCACCAAGTGTGCGATAGCAAATCCAATAATTTCTGCGGTTTACGAAAGATCGAAAGATCGAAAGGATCTCGAACGTTGTACTGGGATACCTATGAATGTAAACCACGTGCTAGTTTGTTGTGTACAGACGAAGAATTGTTGTGGTTGCTGGAAGTTACTTGCTTACTTACTTACTTACTAAACAGGCTCCCTGACCCGTGAAGAGTCTCTGTCTGAGACGGATTATCTTTCTATTATCCCTGGCCAATGCGCTTCCAGTTGTTCGAGACCAAGGGGAGGAGGAGGAGGTTCGGAAATCAAAGATAATGTTGCATGGAGCGTTGTTGTCCAGGCGCTCGATGTGGCCGAATCAATGTAGTCGACGTATTTTGACCCACATTCACGATTTTTAGCAGATGGTAGAGTTCGCGGTGATATCCTTTCCACCCTCCTTGCATACAGGAAGTAAAATTTTTCGCTAAAAAGCGCCGTATTCTGCTTAACCTTCAGCACTCGGCGTCATACAATACACCTGCCAGAATTAGCGGTCTGAATAAGGAGTTTTGAGGCCTTTTGTTTGGATAAACCGAAGTAGCTCCGGTTTCCAAGTGTCAGTCTTCGTCGAATTTCTACTGAGATGTCATTTGTGGAGTTTATGTTGACTCCGAGGTAATCTCCTTAACTACCTCGAGGTTACAACTATCAACAGTATTGTTTTGTCCTAGGCAGTGGACGCATTGTGTTTTGCTTATTGACAAATCAAGACCGAACTTAGACCGAACTCGTTCATCAATTACCCTGAAAGCTTCTGCTACGGCACGTGTCCCATTAGCTGGGTGGATTTGTTGAAGATAATGCCTTCTATGGTCACAGCTATTCAACGCAATATCTGCTCCAACACAATGTTACAGAAATCGCTTAATACACGTTTCGAAAGATTCAGAGGAGGTACTTCCAAACTGCACATTGCTTAAGGGGCCTCAGCTCGTCGCAGAGCTTAACATCCGTCGCACTTCTCTGACGAGAATATTGCATACGGACGTCACTAAAAAGTTGAAGCAAACCGACCATCTGTTACGACTTCTCTGTGCAGGCTTTCAATGATTTACAAAATGGCGTTAATGGCGAAGCTCATCTCTTCGGTCGAAAAGATGGTTCCTCGACCAAAATTGACGCCATTTTTCAACTGGCGGAAGCTATGCTAAGAAGCAAAACTTTGGAACTTGGGGTTCCAAAAATCCACACATGTAGTCATAGGAAAGACAATATATCTCAAGAGGTGAAAGTTTGGAGTAAGAATGTGACATCTTTGGTCCTTACTCTGAAAATGAAGCCATACACATCGTTATGGTGAACGAAGTGCGCTACGGAGATGTGACCCTTGATTAATTGCTGGCCTTGGTTCCAGCGAGATGGTGCAACTGAGAACTGTTAAGGATCTTTGTTATTCTAACGATTTAAAAATGAATGATTCACTTAAGGGAAACATCCATCGAGCTATTCGAGAAATACAGCCACGAAAAATCGAAAATGTACTGGAAAATTGGGTTGACAGGATGGGTAACTGCTAAGTCAGCCGCGGCAAATATTCGAATGAATTTATTTTCTACAAATAATCGAAAGGTGCGTTCTCTTGAACTGAGTTGCATTCAATAGAAAATATTGAACAGTGTGGTTTAGATGGGAATTTCAAAAAAGAACCAACAGATGGCCTTCTTTTAATATCTCTTTTAGGCTCTGTTTAACGGGTCTAAAATCGATTAGGTCATAAGAATTTCACACATAATATCCATGATGTGCTTGTAAAAAAGGATGACCTTCATTCCCTCCTATCTTTTCAAATAATTCTGGATGTTAATGCCTTTTTCAAGTTCCCTGCACCGAAAAGTGTTGCAATTGTCACTGTTTGTCTGCGAATTATTTTATATCTTGCAACTTGTAATTGTGTTTCGCTTTCATCCAAGTTCAATAACTAGAAACAGGACATCCGACATCCGTAACTCATTCTCAATTCTGTTGATTTATGAAACCAATAGCGAAATGCAATTACAGGAGCAAATACTGGTATTGATTCGGTATCAAAACGAAGCGATATTTGTTACAGAAACACACAGAAACATATTTCGAATTCATTGCACATTCAAAAACACCTAACATCTAGTTTGTGTGTTTGTATAATTTGGCATGATGTTCATTAGAATGCTAATAATTTCTTTTGTTTATTTGCAGTCCTTCGATAGCCCAATAACTAAATTACAATCACTTTCATCACATGTCCGACAAGATGAATGACGAGGATATTTACGAAATCAAGAAAACATGGGAAATAATAATGGAAGATCCTAATGGATCTGGACAAGGGATTCTGATTGAATTTTTCACCCAATTTCCATACAATCAACAGAAATTCGATGGATTTAGAGAAGTGCCCGTAGCAGAGCTAAAGGTGAGTCAGTGGTAGATACATTTATAAAAAAAAACTGAGAGTAGGTTAAAACCATTAAACTAAGGAGACAACCATAATGGACTTCAGTGGGATTAAGCTAATGTCAAAACCGGAGGGAAAACCCACTCAATTTCTGTCAAACGCGCTAGGTACCCATAATGAACTTGAACAAACTTCATGATCTGTCAAATTGTTTACATTCGGTTTGATCCAGTGCAGGATCGGATAGATTAGCTACCAGATCCCATGGTAACAGATTCAAGACGCTGTTGTGACCATAAGGTTTGGTACACCAGTGTCCTGTTTCTCTTAGTCTAACCGCACTGCGTGATGATAAATACATAATGTGACGATCGAGTGATAAAAAGTCAATCGTTAAAGGCTTCAGTTGGACATGTTCTCACAGCCCCCATTGCCCGAGATCCGCAGTTCTTTGCAATTTGTGTTCTTTTATTAACGCAGGTCACCAGACTAACGATCCATCCAGGAGAGTATGGGACGCACCACAGCGGTGTACATCCATATGACCATCTTTAGGAGAAGTGCCCACTTCTTACCGAAGGTTTTGCTGGAAGCCACGCAGGCTCTCTTTACCCGCTGCTCAATATTCCAGCTTCCAGCTTAGTTTTGGATCAAGTGCCTCACCTAGGTACCTGGCACTGGAGGATAAAGAGAGTAATTGGTTATTTAGCCGTGGAGGGGTGAAGGTCGTTATTTCGGTTTTAGTGGTAAAGAGCATCAGTTCAGTTTTGCTTGGGTTGACGCTGACTCCACATCCAGTCGCCCATTTGCTTGTTTTGTTCCAGGCATCTTCCATAATCTCACTGATTATTGAAGGAAACATCCTTGATACCAATATTACTACATTATCCGCATATGCGACAACGTTGACTGTATCTCTGTCAAGCCTACACAGGATTTTGTTGATTACCATAGGTCAAAGAAGTGGAGATATGACCCCACCCCGAGGAGTTCCTTTTACGGCAGATATGGTGGAACGGCTGTTACCGAAGGTCGATTGAAGGGCTCTAGTTTTGAGCACAGTCAAAATCCATTTGCTAATAAACTCTTCTACACTCGGTCGGATCAGAGCTTCTTGAATCGATTTCGAGCTGACGTGGAGCGCCATCTCTGTCGATCGCCTCTTTTTATACGCATGCTGATTTCGTTTTTTTTTTTATAATTTACCCGCACTCAAGGGGCCATGAATACCCTTTCAATGTTTATAGGCAGTGCGGGCGTTGAAAGGAAGATAGAGAGAGAGAGAAAGAGATTGGTGCAGTGGTTCGAAGCTCAGGTGTATTAGGTTTCACACATTAGCTCGAGGGGTGGTGTCCAGATAACTGGGGAGATTGTTTGTTGTCATTTATTTGTTTTGCCTTCGCTTCTGATTCACAGCATTTTTTTTTTTGATCCACCTGATGTCATGAGAATATCAATCATCAACAGAGCGAACAATTTCTCCAGCCATATGACAAACCTACTGCCAATGTTATGCCTTCGCAGTAGTGTTATCATAAACTTGCTTCCTGACATCGGGGATTGAACTGTGAACCATCAGCTCGACAAACGATGACGCTACCACTACACCATTGCCACCCATAGTTGAATAGAAGGGATTGATCTAGCGTATTTCGTATGTGTATGCTTAGGATACGTTCCAACGCATTTAAAGGGAAAAAGGATAAGGTGATGGGTCTAAAATCTAAAATTTGCGGATTCATGCCCACGCTTCCCAGCTTTCGTACAATAAGAACACGTCTCCAGCTCATGCGAACGTGGTTAAAAAGAATACAGCTTCTATAGGTCGGTACTAGTCCAATATTTTTTGCAGCATTACTCGAAGTATGCCGTCAAGGCCAACCGATTTATAGAGAGAGAAGGTGTTGATAGCCCAAAAGGTATTAATTTCTATAATTGTTGTCTTAATTTTATTCCAGGATGAGGATTGAAGAACTGGTGGATGAAAAATCTCATTTTTGCATCCTGGAAAGTCTGTTTGCATTAAAGCTCCTGGGACTCACTAGAGGAGTCCGCCCACGTCTCATCCGGCCTTTTAGTAAAGGACGGGCTGAAGTGCTCTTTAGACATGATCTTACTCAACCTGGCAGAGTCCTTTATAGTTTCAATGGACTGCCAGTAGTCCGTCCAGGCCAGAGACTTGGCCCTTTTTCTGGATTTCTTGTACTTCTCGTACAAGTCTCATTTCATGTACTACACTTTCCGTAAAGTGACAGCTGTCAACGAAAACTCGACGAAACCGAATCCTATTGTGGGTATGTCACACTATTTTCATGTAATGGAACATTCCATTTAGCTGACGTAAGCTCATGGAAGGCTATTATGGTTGGTAGGAACCTACAAAAGGCTGACTGATTATGAACCTTGCAGACCATTTATTGTAATTCTACCATCTTTTGATGGAGATTCGGAGAGAATAAAGGATTATTTCGACCACATCTGGATGGATATAATTTACCTCCATACGAAGATCGGCTAGATCTCATCAGCTTACAATCTCTAGTAAAACAACGTCGAGTTGCTGACATTCCTTTCATGCATCACCTGCTAGCAAGTATGATCGATTCATCCGCTCTTCTGCAATCGATTTACTTGAATACCAACCCTTGTGCCCTCAGGTCTGTACGTAAATAAGCAAAATTGTCGAATTTGGGGTGCAAGTTCGTAGTACCTATCTTTGTGTCGTCATCTTTCTCCTCTGTGGCAGCATGCGGACATAGTGCTGCGTGATATCTAGACTACTGAGTGACCTAACATTCCACGTACAGACCCGAAGTTCGTTATCCTTGTTTCCGTTGCATGGTTCGTCATCAGTAAATCCCCCGCATCCGACTATAAGACCTAAACAGTGACAGAGAAAGTGAGTTGTATCCTCATTGACTTCCTTCCAAAGGGATTCCCTATTCTTTTGCATAATCTTGTTGGTCCTACTCTTATCGAAACAAGGCCAAATTCTTCTTATAAGTACACAAAGGCCTAGAGACTGATGTTAACCTCCTAACCTAATCCCTGCTTCGAGCCTCAGTGTGCAAGGTGGAATGAACACCGAAGTGTCGGCTTTTTCTGATGCGGATTTCTAACCTCTTCTGGCCAATTCGTCGGCTTTCTCATTACCTTGTAATATCTTCATGTTCAGGGACCCAGCAGAGCGCAACTTTGTGCTGGTGGCAGCACTTCACAATCTTGGATTTCATTTTGATAGCAGAAATCAGTTTTATTTCTGCCTGGCTGTCGATAAGAAAAGGTGATACCTTCCTGTGGTACTGGCTTCATCGCAGTCTCACGAGGGGCTATTGTCACTGCTAGAACCTCCGCTTGGAAAACACTGCCATGCTTCGGGAGGCGAATCGATTTGGACAGGTCCAGTGGTTCAGAAAAGATGGCTTAGCCTACATCCATCCTTGACCCATCTGTGAACACAGAAATGGTATCTGTATTGGTAAGCCGACCGCTTTTCCATTCTTCTCTGCTCGGGAACGAGCTTCTGAAGGATCTGTCGAAATCTAGGTACAGAGTCAGGTAATACGTGGTAGGTACATTTCCTAGAGATCATAGAATGACCCGTTTTATTTTGTCTCCAACTATCTGACTGACTTATTCTTAGGGGAGTTGGACAGCTACCGAGGCTTGAACGAAGATGTCCAGCGGAAGCAAATCGAGGATAAAACTGGACAACGCTGGGTATCGCCTGTCGGAGTCCACCCTATTTCTAAATTAAGTTAGGGCTTTGACCGCGTTTAAAATTCCCGTATCACGAGGTCCGGTGGGACTTAGGGTCCTCGCGATAAAGCTCTAAGAAGCTTGCAGCTGATCCTTACAGTACTACCTTAACCCTTATCTCGGTGTTGTTTGAAGTAATGACTTGTTGTGAAGTCTTTCGGGATGCTTTCTCAGCTTGAGAAGCTAGATCATTGATGCCGTTTCGTCTGTCCCGTCTTACATTCTTAAATTTATTTTTCAAGCTCATTTTCATCTCAAAAATATTTTCGCAGGATAACGTCAAGTTCAAGGCTCATGCAGGTCGCATCATCAGATTGTTCGATGACTCCATCAATGCCCTTGGCACAGACTATGCTGATTCCGCGATACAAGAAATGTGGAAAAAAACAGCAGCTTCCCACTTTCGAAGGGACATTTCCAAGCAATCCTTTGATGTGAGTATTGTGTGAATCCCCCATTCAGGATGTACTTATTCTTATTTTTTTTTTCACAGGAGTTGAAAAGTGTCATCCTTCAAGTTCTCAAGGTCGCATGCAAACTTAACGACAGACAAGTCGAGGCCTGGGTCAAGTTCATGGACCATGCTTACGATATTGTTTTCACCACTATGGACGATTTGGCTGTAAGCGGTCAGTGAGCTGCTATAATTTCTCGATAACAATTTCGTTAAATAAGGATAATGCACGAATTTGCACCTCTCTACGAAATGTATGTGACAACAGGATGTTAAATCCGAGTCCAAATTCAATTACAAGTTGATTAGAATTTAGTTTTACTTTTAATTTTCCTTTTTTTTTTATAGCATCTCTGTGAAGGATGCAACAATTAGAATTAATTCATTTTGGAATTAATCACTTAAAAAATATATATATATACACTTATGTATGTAAAAAATAATATATAGGGGTTTCAATGGTGTTCTTTTGCAAACTATCCTCCTCGTTCGTGTCTTGTATTTCGTTTTTACCTCAGAATGCTTATTAACACTTAAAACAAAAAAAAAATAAAAAATAAAAAATTGTCACCTAAAAAAGGAAGAAAAAGAAAATCGTAAAAAAAAAATCGTTTATGTAAAATGTGTTATTTTTTATTGAGAGAAATATATATATATAAGTACGTACATGTATGTGTGGAGGTTTTCTTTTACTAATGAAAAGGACGTTCAGTCAAAATCAAGGATAAAGGTGAGCTTGCTTCAGATTTGCAGTAATACGCTTTGGGTATGTGGTTTGGTGACATGTGAAGTGTAAAATGTCTGAGTGTGCTTAATGTCAGGAGTGTCATCCTTGAGCATTGTTCAATTCAGAAGGACGTCATCTGGTGGATGAAATATGGAATATATGGCACAAACGAAGGTAATTTAAGTGGTACATTCGGAGATGGGTTGTTCTTGTAACGTTTTTTTAAGCACTTCAAAGGAAATCAGGGACTATAGCTTCCACAAGAAAGGGTGTGTCTCATTGGAGTCGGGTATCTGCCATGATTTTGTAAGACAATAAGATTGACTGGTTTGAATAAACTCATTTCTGAAACGAGAGAGGGTAAATGGTTCATGAACGGTTCATTTGAAGCGTTTCTTTTAATGAATCGGTTTACCTTCATGTTCACAGAACTGAACTGCGGTTCAGTGGTTCATCGGTTTAATTTATCTTCTTTTCTTTTCCTTTTGTTCGGCGAGGTTTTGATCAGGATTATAGGGATCATAATCGTCCTGCTTTACTGGTTCGACTGAGGCCAATTTGACCTCAAAAAGTTCCGGTTTCGAATCACTTCGTGAGTGAGGCTGCTGTTTTTGCATTTGTGTGATCCAAGAGATTTTTGGCCTGCTTCTCTTCCATGCTGGTATAGGAACGTTGATTAGCTTTACCCCTTCGTAGGATCCCTCCTTTGAACATGACAATACCAACTGAACAGGGACGTTTGATCCTTGCTTATGATGGCTCCTTCGCAAGCAAAGAATTACTAATGCAGTTCGGGTCCATCACATTTCCTTCAAGCAGATAATCTAGGACTGCAATAAATAGCAAAGGACTGAAGACGCTTCCCTGGTGCACACCAACTTTAATCGGAAACTCTTCGGTGACATCGGCAGGGCATCTTACTCTTGTCTTTGCTCCGTCATACATGTCCATAATCATCTGTAGGTAGAGCTCTGGTTTATCGGTTTAGTTGTGGTGGAAATAAGCAGAGAACTAAGAAAACTTTTCCTTGAACGCTTCTGTACATTACTGCCGAAGAAATAGCATTTTAGGAGATGAGAATCTCTTCACATTTCCAGGGAAAACCGTTTATGTACCAAACCACACCCGACACTGTGTGATGTTGTAGTCATCTCCCCCAATTTTTTCTTGAGCCATGTTTCTATGATCAGTATAAGTTTGTACATACATATGTCCATCTTCCAGCCATAGCGTTATCCCATCGGTTTTGCCATGTTACCATTGACATTGCCATATCCTCCCTGTTAATCACTCCATTTACTCCTTGAAGTCGTTTCCTGATTTTCACTCGTTTCATTTCATAGATAAATGTATAGAGAGGCATCATACCAGCTACACGCCTCCGCTGACACTGTTTTATAGTCGCAGATTGTCCGTAGAGCCCCCAGTCAATAATACTTTTCCTGATTGTATTATTGCCCTTGGATCAGTCCACACTGGAGACGCATATACTCGCACTATTCTGGACAATAACATTCTACGACGGTATCTGAGTTCACCGATGTTTGGCAACATCTTTTCTAAGGATGAATGTAGAATGACGCCTTTTTTCCTGCATACTCCAGGTAAAGCTTAAAGTTTTGTCTGTTGTCTATCCTTCCACTTTAAACATCAACAAGAACCGGCCACTCATCGTTACAGGCATCCTAACTGGCCACTGTAGACTTAAGAAGCACCGCAGGAAAGTAAGTACTGAGCAAGGTGGAGACTGGAGATTTTGCGGAGAATATTGGGGAAACCTCGGAGCAGTTTTTAAAGGAATAAAACAACTAGATGCCTATCAACCATCCAGGTACTTTGATTCATCAAGGAAATTATACTGGATGAGGTATTTTAAGACAAGTATCTAAAAGAATAGAGCTCCAATAAATCTAAAAAGGTCGTAGTGCGTCTATACCACTATAACAAATCTATCTATCCTTCCACTTACAGAGGTATTTAATTGCCTGTTAAGATCGTATCACTTGGTATTTTCCGTGCAGTGGGGATAAGAACTGCTTTTGTCCTTTGACTCGCTTAATCTATGGCTGTTGTCCTCAACCAGATTTTAATTTTTAAGATCGATTCATCTGTTGCCAATTCTATTTCGCAAACGTAATTCGAAAGGTTACAACGGTCATGTCATCCAAAGAGCATATCATTTTTACTCTGAGAGTATTGATAATCTAAGCAGAAGGGGGCCTAGTACTGATCCTTGTGGCAAGCTAGTGAATGGGTGTGCGTTGTTTTGCGTCGCTTACATTTGTTTTTGATTTGTTTTCCATATTTGCGAGTCATTCCTGTTGAGTACATACTAAGTTACTTTTCTTTCAACCCAGATGACAGTGGAAGAATTCTTCACTTGGAATTGAAGGTAGTTATTTACTCGTAGCGTAGATCTTAACTTTGTTACTTTGACATTTACGGAGCAAATATTAAGAAAGATTTTGAAGACTGCATTGAATTTTCAAAAAAAGGTGGTGACTGATGGACTCTTAATGGACCAACAGCAGCGCTTAAATCTAAAAAGTGGATATCACTGGTGAGGGTTTACTCTACCTCTTGTCCTCTTGACCTCTTGAGGTTGTAATAACTGTTGACGACACTGGATTTTTACAAAGCCACCCAGAAGTTCCATGGGATGGAATGGGTATGGGAAAGATAAAAAAACTGAGAAATTTATTTATGCTGCAATGACAGAGATAGTAGCGTTTCGTGTGCGGGTGTGTAGTTAAAGGAAGCCATTGTCGATAAGTCTTGAGTTTGATGAGAGCACCATGGTAATCCGTGTCAAAGGCAAAAACATCACATTAAGAGAGAAGGATGATATAACTAAAGAATGGTTGTGAAGGTTGGCCATCTGTTGGTTTTGTTTTTAAATTGATATTATAACTACAACGCTTACTTTCATTCAAAGATCGTTACTTTATTGAATAGGGTATACCTTCCGATTACTTAAAAAAAATACATAATTCAAGTGGCTATAGACTAATTTCCGGAAGCCCTTTCTGTTAACCCTAATTTGCAGTGCATTGTGAGTGATTCGTGCCTCTATTTCGCGAAAAGTTAGTTGATGGATACTTTCCTTAAATTGATTGTGGATTGTTAGAGAAATAACGATTCCTTATAGTTTGCTATTAAAAATGTCCAACGGCATCAAATCGTAGCCAGTGGGTGGCCGATCTTAGTGCTCAAAAGGTCGATTACTTCACCACTGGTGCGGCACATCGTGGCATTCTGCTAGAATCAAAGTCCGCCCAAGTCTAAATATGTAGTTCAATTGCGGTCACAAAAACTTAGCTAGGATGCCTCTGTGTCGACTTTATTTTGAAAGAAGAAATGACCAATGATACCACCCACACTAAACAACTTTTTGAGGATATATTGGCTTTTCTAGAAAACCTCAGTTTTGCTTGTTGACATAGCTTCTGAGAATAAAGTAGGCTTTGCTCGAAAAGGTGATTTTGTAGACAAAATCGATGTCATTTCCAGCTCATTTCTAGGATTTGGTCAGACGACTATATACCAGATGAATGGAATCTCAGCATCGGTTGCCCGATCCATGAGAAAGGAGACGCCTTAAACTGCGCCAATTACAGAGGCACCAGTCTCTTCAGCATCGCCTTCAAAATTTTTTTTTTGCAGCCATGTTGGGTGAGCGCCTGAAAGCCTTCGTCAACAACCTGATTAGCTCCATCTTGGTATCGACGAGCTATACAGAGCCATGTCTAGTTTTGGCATCCCTGCCACACTCGTTTGTCTGTGCACGATGACGATGGAGAACGCTCCCTGCTCCTTTAAGGTCGGTAATGACCTCACCGAAACCTTCGTCTGGTGCTGCTAACATCAGAACAGAAGCTGCTAAAATGGGTTTAGATGTAAATGAGGGCAAAACCAAGTATATGCTGTCAACAAGAAGGGACACACAACATCGACGAATTGGGCCGAATGTCACAGCTGCAACTGTAACTTTGAGGTAGTAAGGGACTTTGTCTACCTTGGCTCTGCTTTGAACTCACTTTGACAACTACATCTCAGCAGAAATCAAACGAAGAATAACTCTTGCCAATCGCTGTTTCCTTGGGCAATTGATTAGTAAGGCCTTATTCTAAACAACTAAGAAGATTCTATTCAAGACCTTAATCATCCCGGTCTTGCTTTGTGACACTGAAGCGGGCATACTGTCGAAAGCGGATGAAGATATTCTTCGTAAGATATTCGGTCCCATTTGCGTTGACGGGGTTTAGAGAAGAAGATTCAACGACCAAATATACGAGCTGCGCAGCGGCATCGACCTGGTAAAAAAAATGCGCATCAGTCGTTCGAGATGGCTGGGATATGTAGAGCTAATAGACATCGATGCTCCAGCCCGAAGAGTCTTTGAATGTTACCCGGAGGGTCAATGCAGTAGAGGACGACTTCGCCTAAGGTGGCGCGCATAAGTAGAAGGAAACCTCGAGCAACTTGGAGTGCACAAAAGGAGGCAGTTGTGCTGGGAAGGGTTGAGAAAAAGGAAGTAAGTCTTCTTGGTAATGCTTTCCGCCACAATGTGTAGGAGGCAAATGTAAGATGCAAATTCAACTCAAACGCTGCTATTAATTCATGTCCTTGGGTCCAATCTCACCCTCTACCAGTTAAGACCACACCTTAATTAAAAATACGTGCAACACCATCATGAGGCTTGAATTAGTCTTCTTATCCAACCATATTCCTTTCAAATCATTTCGAACATCTTTTTAAGTCATTTACCATATCACACAGGAGTATTGCAATCCAATCACCATTGTCCTCCCATATTCCACAACGCATCAGCAAACTGCATTCAATGTCCTTCGTCACTTTATCATCAATTCAACAGGAGCCGTCCACAGACACTGCCCCGAAGCGATTATGGTTTATCTAGGAGGGTGGCGACAAGGGTTGCACCTTCCCCATTATCTTATCGTAGTCGGTGGTCGGCAGTGGTGGCGTCAATGAGGCTTCACTATAATTTCACGCCTCTTCAAACAAACACACAAGCACACAGCCGCGAGTAGACTTTTCACTTGTTTTCTTTTTGTTCGTTCTTTTTGTCAGTCTTCCTTTTTTTTTTTCTATTTTTTTCCGCCTCCGTTCTAGTTGTGTAAAGCGGGCGCTTTCATTACCCTTACCGAGCTTTGTAGTTTTCAGTTAATGACAGTTGGCCCGACTGTGAGGGTGCGTAAAACTTCAAACGGTTATCTCGGTTGAAAAAAAAAAATTTTTCTAATTCTTAACGCGCGTAATTTTTTTTTTTTTATCGGTCCCCCTTGGAGGAACGTGCAAAATTTCAACGAAAAATTCCATCTTTTGCATAGCAAAAGTGCTGTCACGACATGACGGTAACGTGAACGTAGTTAAGTGGCTCCAAACTAAAAAGTGATTGTTTATCGGGATTTTCGAAAATTTCCAAATTTTTCGCGTGTTGTTTTCGTTGTTTTTGTTTTTTTTCGATTGAATTGATTTAGATAGCAAAAGGGAGAGCGAAAATCACATCGAATAGTTATCAATTGCATTACAAGCAATCAAAGTTCAATTGAGTGTGTGATTCAATAGAATCAAAATCAAAGTGTTTCTGTTCCTTGTGGGAAGTATCACGTGCGCCATTGTTTTTTGAATGATAATAAGAAACTGTCCTGGAAAATACCGGTTAAGATGTTGGACAAAGTATTGAATATCTTTGTACGACTGTCAGCCAGCAGGCAGTGTTTGAATTGAGTTGCTTTGTTAAAAGGTAAACAACGGGAGAAATCATGCTTATTTTATAGGGTAACAGCTTGGATGTTATTAATTGCTGATCGATTTAAAAAAAAAAATACAAACATATAACATGAGGCTTGTTTTTGGTTTGTCACATTTTACATTACATTACACTCTTTGAAAATCCACAGAACTGCCTTTGTTGTATCTCTAAATTCATTTCTATTTATTTATCAATGCTAGAGCAATCTCTGAGTAAGTTACAAGCTTGGAGATCGATATGCATTATTTAGATGCGGTTTTGTGATTACCTAAACTCATAACTACTTACAATTGTCCTCAATTGACACGGTGTATTGTGTTGTTTGTTAGAAATTTGATGGATTCTTTCATGCTTCAGTTAAATTGTTATTTTGAGACTCGCAAAATATTTGTTTATAGCAAAGTTTCCCAGAGTGCATGACATTAAGTCTTAATGACGTGATCAGTGTTGTTAAAATGTCACTTCCTCTGGATTTGACGTTTATAGATCTGTAAATGTCGGTGAGTTTTGACGTTAGAAACACAAAATGTGTCAAAATACAACCAAATGTCAACAGATTGCGGGACCATAGGTTATTCCAGTGAAATTTCTTATACATTCTCTCACCCGTCATTTTCTTGAATTCTGTGTGACACATAGCTGAGATACAAAAGTTCACCTCTGGCCTTGAATAGGCATGAGGTCGTAGGGAGTGTGGATATAGTTCTTTTCTCCGAGATCATGTTGGAGGATTATATAGGTGGACCTGGATTCGCTTTGTTGCGCCTTTTCTGGATATTGGATCTTAACCAACAAGGTCTGCGTAGCCTTTTTTCAATTTGCCGTGTTCTCATCCAGTAGCCGCACGCTATGTTCATTACCTAGCCTCAGCCACTCACTGAAGCACTGTAGTTTTCGGGGAAACAGGTATGTAGCGACTATGTATGTTTGGCAGGCGATGACTTGGCAGTGTCATCACTTTCGAAATTCATTTTTAATATGAACATATATAGCGGTTCGAGTCCTGTTTCCAAATGAATCATTGTAGGTCGGCGTATTCTCAAGTAATTTAAATAAGTTTCTGACGAAGTGTCTCAGTAGATGCTCGACTTCTTCGCACTGAAGCACTCCACATACTTGGACTGCCTAGCACTGCTTCGAATAGTTTATATTTGGCACTTGTTGCAATATCCTTTTTAGCAAGACAATTTCTCCAATTGGTACTTATTGCAAATTTGGACTCCTTTAATTTTGCCTGCACATGTTTTTTAAACGAGAATTGTGGCGTTAAGATGACTCCAAGGTACTTGCACTCCGAATCTTTCTCCCGATCTTGATTATACCAATTTCAGTTCTCGTCCCTCGAGTACCTCCGTTTTATTACGAAAAACTTTTATTTTTGACTTGCTGGTGTTTAGATTCACATTCCATGAGGCACAGTACTGTTGCAGTCTGTTAATTGGATCTTGTTTGGAGACTCTGCTAGTACAAGCAGATTGATCCCGACTCCATTGAACCTAGTACATCCAGGTGAGAGCTTATGCAAGAATAGTGAGAAGAGAACTGGATGTAGGAGACAACCTTGCTTTACTCCCATATTCGATTCAAACCAAGCTGATACATTATTTCCATTCCACACAGCAGTCCGGGTTTCTTCCTCAAAACTTCGGATAACATTCAACATTTTTGATGACAGTCCTAGATTGTTTGGTTTGTAGAAAGCGCGTTACTGTCAATCGAATGCTTTACAATCGCGTATTATTTTCTCCCGTTTCCCAGATACGACCGAGCGATGTTAACCCGAATATATTATCAGCTGTCGAGTACTCTGTCCTAGAACCTGCCTGAAATTCGCTGAATATGTCGTCCTGGTGTCGCCATTCGTTATTATCCTTGAAAATATTTTCATCACCGCGTTCATAGACGATATGTACCTGTAATTATTCGGTTCCCGAATATCTCCTTTTGCCAATAATGGGAAAATAATATTTCTCCTAGCTGGTACTTCTCCTCCATCGAAGGTGAAATTGTAGGCTTCTGTGACCTCAATATCATTCTGCAGGTCGCTCTTTTTGGGATCACATCATGACTGAAGTCAGGAATTCGCTGCTGTCATAGACACTATAAGGACCAGCGACTCACTAAAAACAGCTTCAATCTTTTTGGTGACAACTAAGTTACTTTATCAAGTATGTATGCTACCTTAGACAGGTAGCTTTTCAGCCGAAACACTTGGTGATACCGCCGCTATATCCGGCTACTCCTCCTTGCCCAAGCCGCAGTCGG
This sequence comes from Blera fallax, assembly GCA_946965025.1. Taxonomy (NCBI): domain Eukaryota; kingdom Metazoa; phylum Arthropoda; class Insecta; order Diptera; family Syrphidae; genus Blera; species Blera fallax. The sequence continues at coordinate 109,878,284 of OX337244.1, read as the reverse complement.
TTGGTCTTGTTTTTTGTAGGCAGTGCAAACAATTTGTCAGGTCCACAATTTGACGTACGATGTTGTTGCACTGATCATGAAGAGGAATACGGAGCTTTCCAACAAAGTGTGTAGTCTCGCCTACGACGGTAGCTACTCCTGTGGACATCATCGTTCCTGTCAACATACCATCGAGCGATAAAGACAATGCGTCAAATCTTTGTCCACTCGCAAATTTTATACAAAGTTTATCGGAGCCTTTTGGTTTCTGTTTTGACCGAATTATTCTTTGCCAGAATATCCATATCAGCCCGAACGTGGCTAGAACGATGCCTACAGACCTATAGTTTATAGCCATGTCCGAAGGGCTTTTTATTAAAAGTTTTATCATGAAAGTTATTGCTCTCGAACGAACGAGAGGTGGGACCCTGAAAAAACTTGTTGGTGTTTTCTGGGATTCGGGTCTCGAACCTCAGTAATCCAACGCACTTGCCACTGAGCCACGGCACCCACAAGTTTTTCAAATTTAATATTATCGTTAGGAGCAATATCGACGATTTTTTATCATGTGAAGACTTTCTGCTGCCTTGAAGCAGATAATAGCGTTGCGCATTTATAACATACAGCAGTTTGTTTAGAATTATTCTTTAGTAATTCCTTGAGGATCTTACTTACTGGTTCTCGTACTACCTGGTCCTCAACAAACAAGCCTCTTCAGTCAGTCCGGTCCTTTTCTAACTGCCTCCAGTTGTGTTCTCCAAGTTCGTTCTGGTCCTTCTTCGTCCTCTACTGCGTTGTCCCTCCGGGTAAGATTCGGGTCGGATCATTGGCATCCATTCATTCTACATGCCCTAGCCATCTTAAGGGATTGCTGCGCAGTTTTTTGACGAGGTCGATGTCGCTATACAGTTCGTAAACTTTGTCGCAATCGGGTTCGATTCTACAAAAAAGTGTTTTCTCCCGAAACTACCGAGGATATCTTCATCTGTTTGGACAGAACCCATGCTTGAGCGCCATAAAATAGGCTGGGATGATAAGGGTCTTATACGGATTCTCTTTAGTTGTTCGGGATAGGGCCTTAGAAGGAAACAGAGATTGGCAAGAGCTATTCTTCGTTCATAGCAGAGCCAAGGTAGCTAAAGTCTCTTACTACCTCAAAGTTATAGCTGTCAACTGCGACATTCTGTCCAATTCGTCGATGTTGTGAGCCCCTTCTTGTTGACAGCATATACTTGATTTTGCCTTCATTTACACCTTAATCCATTTTGGCAGGTTCCATTTTGATACCAGCGAGCGCACTAGTTACAGCCCTCTGCGTTTAGCCATTATTTGAACGCCGTCGGTATACGCTAGAAGTTGCATAGACTTTTGAAAGATTGTACCTCCGGTGTTAGCTTGTGAATTTTGCACAATTCTTTATGTCAGCGCATCACCTTGTCTTAATACTTTTTTGAAATCGAAGCTTTCGGCTGGGCAAGGCTTTGTATAGCTGGTCTCCATAAATGGTGTCATGTACGGCCTAGTATCCAGAGGTCTCGTTATTTCGCACGTTTTTTTAAAGAAGCCTGGTGTGTGGTCTGAGGACAGATCTATCCTTTCCCCAACGTTTATTAAGTTTCTGACCACTCCTTTTGTGATAGCGAGGTTTATGTGGTCAGAAGTTTTTGCTCTGTTTGAGGGTCAATATGTCGGTCTCTCCGCCGAAAAGATTTCAGCATCAAACTTCATGCCAGCTTCGTAAAGTGATTTGCCTTTCTGGCTTACCACACGTCTGACGTACCAGCACTTTGTGTATTTGCTTGTCACACAGCTTGCGCATAGGCTTGTGTGCTAGCAAGGACTACCCCACAACGACTTTTGTAGGAACTACATGGACGAAGGTGAAATACAATCCATTCGCCACTTGCTATGCGATTGCCCAGTACTAGCCGCCAAAGGGCAAGATACTTTTGGGAGCTACTTCCCTACCGAGGTAGATGATTCAAGAAACATTGAGCTGAACAAAGTCCTGAGATGGACTCATTGTTAGTCTAAAAGAGCCGTTGACAGTTTCCTGTTAACTAGGGCACACATTTACCAAACCTAACCTACTGGGGAATTTTGACACTATATACCAATAGACATTTTAAACTCTTCGGTGTTACCAGTTATACACCGACCCTCTATTCAGATAACTGATCGAAACTTGTTAAAGGATTCCGGAGTGGGCTAAGAACTGTGACACTGTAAGTTCAGATGCGAGTGACATCCAATTGGGCCCCAGGCATAAGGGTGTCTGCGGTAACGAACATACCGAGGGACAAGCTAGAAGACGGACAGAATGTTACCCAACAATGATAGATAATTAAGTCCTGACGCCCTTGGAACGGATTAAAGTTTAATAAAGGCCAAATCCGGACGAGGGGTGATGGAGCGTTCGCCGCGATTTTTGGAAACTATAGACATAGCAGAACAAAAGGAAAGCGCAGGACCTCTATTGCACATCCTCTATCGACTTACCACTTTATCATTTGATTTCGAGTTCTACAAATTTTTTAGGACCTTTATTTATAATCGAAGGCCGGAGTAAATCTACCTCCTCACCAATTTGAAAGGGGATGTTAAAAATTCCTCAGTTTTCAGAGAAAGTTTGACTAATAATTCTCATTTTTGAGTCGTGCTTGATATCCTAGATACGCTCGACTTTGTTGTGCACTATAACACAGTCAGTATTCAAGTTATGGCGCACCTCCTAGTTTATGGTGATGATGAGGCACTTCAGAATTGGGTCACACCAAATGGTCCAACTAATATAGACGTATTTGGTGACATAAAACACGAGAATGTTTCTGAACCTATTTTTCATAAAAACAAACATTCGAGTCAGACCACTCACAGACAATACTTTGCTGCTTTCAAGTTATTTAAACAGTTTGACACGAAAACTTTATCATATTTAAACAAATTAACGTGACGTCAATCGTAATGGTAAGTATCAAAACTTCAAATGTGGGCTTATTTAATATAAACGTGGATTTTTCTACGAGTAAATAGTATCGTAGGCTACAACAGGGTGTCCAGAAAGCAATATGTAAGTGGGCCCAGCCCTACGATACACTTTCCTCTTGAAACAATACACGATTGAAAGCTTGTTTTAACGCAAATTTATTATAAAGTTTAATATTAGGCACCGTCTTTTTTGGCAGCCATCGTACGTATGTATATCCACAGCCTATGAAGAGGATCACACCCTACCAAGAAGGAGTTTTATGACTTCCTGGATGACGTATAGTTCAAAAATAATTAGGGTAATTAGACACCAAAAGCTGACATGACAGGAAGTGTCCCTTGACAGCATATACTTGGCTTTACCCGCACTGACCGCAAACACAATTTGACAGCTTCCGTTTTAATACCAACGAACTCATCAGTGACAGCCCGTTGTGTTCTGGCAAGTATGTCAATATTGTCAGTGAACGATAGTACAAGGTGGCGCAAAATTAATCATCCTATTGGAAGATATTATAATTTTTGCAAATGGCGTCGTACGTCAATCATATTTGACATTTGTGAACTAGACAGCTGTAGTATACAAACGGACATGCAATGGAGCGCTATACTCCGCAAGAGAGTGGAATAATTGTGTCGATTTTTTTGACCAATAATCGGTCGGTGGTGTTAGCGCAGCGTGAATTTCGACCTTGATTTGCTAATCGTGTCGCGCCAACTGGGCAAACATTCCGGCGCTTAGCTACTCGACTCGAACAGACTGGAACCACAGGAGACCATGCAGGGCGTGGCCGCCACCCGTCGTTCGGCCGAGAATATCGCGGCTGTGTCTGCCGATGTCGCTGAGAACGAAGAAACATCAACCAGACGACGGGCCCCGCAATTGGGCATCACCAGACGGACCCTACAGCGAATTTTAGTGAAAGAGTACACATGTTCCCGTACAAAGCGCAAACGTCATTCGTAAATTTGTTTCAAGGATGATGTTAAAGAAGTCACTTGACATCACTTGTCCAAATCTTTTTTTCACATCAAATGTCTCGGTGAGAACGGAACCGACATTGATGGAGCAGCGAGCTGTAAAGGCGGAAAAATTTGGTAGAGATGCCATGGCTCTGTGTAGCTCGTCTCTACAAATGCTCTCATGTGCGGCCTTAAAATCGATGAAAAGAAGATTTGGACTTCTTGGATTTTCCCCAAGATCTGTCGAAGTGTGAAAATTTGATCGACTGACACTACTCACACTACGACTGACAAATCGCATAACACGATTTTAACGTCATATGTAGGACATTACTCATATGTAGGTCTTGTCGAGGAGCTCGTAGAAACACTCTTTGGTGGTGTCGTTCTTGTCTTTTGTGAGTTCATGGGTACGTATTACGCTAATGTTGGCGAATTTAGCGTTGATGCGGACGTTCGGTCATGTGTCGAAAACTCAAGATCCAGCCTAAGCCTGCTGCTTATAATAAATCCACACCGGAATAAGCGCTGCCTATTCACTCCTTTTGCCCAGCCCATCCCATTGCACTTCCTGGTTGACTATAATATCTGCTTTGTAGCAGTCTAGGCACAATATGCACAATACCCAACCTGGAGGGCCAGATTCTTATGAGAAACACCTAGTACGAGCGGCCGGTAAACTTCGCAGATGCAAGCGCTGCCGTTGGCCCATCAAGGGCTCCATTATTTTGTTTTCAAGACCCTGTCTTAGGCTTGGGACTTCCTTACTGAGCTCGGACTAGATCAAGTAAGGCTTCCGCTAGTCGGGTTGTAAACGTTACCATTGATTCCATGGATGGAGTCCCTCTGCTTCAAATTCGCCTTCTGATTACCTCTTGTTAGACATCTGAGCCGAAAGATTGCAGGGCAGGTCAGTAAGAGATGCCTCGCCTGGCACATGCGAGCTGAAGTTAACCCGACTAAGCTTGCGTTGGTCCGAGTATCCAGTTCCACATGCTCAGTCAGGCTTAGCACACGCTCATCGGTATTTTACTATATCCAGCAGGCACCACGAGGAACCATATTGGGTTCTAATCTTCCATTTTCTGCAGAAATATTCTTGTCTCCAAGGTGCTCCAAAATAGGCTAATGAGTGTGATATCAACATGCTTCTCAGAAACTGATAGAAATTGCTTATTACAAGGTGTGCATGTATTGCTTGTATTCAAGCTCTTGTATCTCATATGAAACCCATCAAAGTATTGGTAGATACTTACGATCTACATTTGGCACTTTGGACCTGTGACACGGATACTACTTTGCAGTACTAGTGTGTAGTAAAGCACTTTACGTTCTAATGTTTGGCGTAGACATTGATTAATGGGTTGGCTATACCAAGTATCTGCTCGTACACAGGTGTACATAAAATGGTTTTGTATTGAATAGAATTGGCAGAGAAACTAAAAATATGTTATTTAATGAAACACCGTCGGCCGTTTTAGACTGACGGTTTTTAAAAAGCGGTCTACAGACGTCAAACTTGCCGGCTTGTAAGCAATGAACTTTCAGCGAAATTGTAAATTTCCATTAATCTCATTATCAGCCCGGGCCTTCCCAAGTAGCCATCATGCTTTCAATAAAAGGTCAACAGTTCTTGGTCCTAACAAAAACCCAAAAACAATTGATACACCGCCTATCAAAGTATTAGTCACTACCAGTCTAACCAGCAAGAATAAATTGATTCATCGGTATTCCGCCGAGCTTTATATATGGACACCTTTTATTATGTTAGCACGTTAAACCAATTCCAAAGAATAATATTTACATTGCTACCATAAAATGATAGCAGCAGGATATTTTTATCTGAATTATAATTTATTGCCTTGTAATAGATATTTGCAGCTAGGAGTGACGTCACGGATGATAAAATATAAGCAGAGGCTACGAATGTATGTAGGCTAGGCGATACATGAGTTCCCAGCAATCACTTACTTATTAACCGAGCTGATTAGGCCGGCCTAATCTTTATATCTCGGAATTAGTCACACTGCAGTGTAGGAGTGCAGGAGACTAAAACTGGGGGAGAATTAGTCATTTCCTAGAGGTTTACGAGCCTTGACATTTGGGTTTCCTTGTCTTTTTTTTTAGGGAATTCAACTAATCAGTTTGTTTAGATTCAGAGACAGTCTATCTAATTGTAAATGTTATTAATTTGAAGTGGAATTCGTTTATTAATGGTTTCCATTTGATTGCTTATCTAGCGGTGATATACAGCGGATAACATGGATTTTTCATTTGCGGAAAGGCTGAAGGAAAGTGAAAGCCTAGTAGCGATCAGGTGCTTGGGTGTTGGCTAATCTTTAATCTTTAATTTAATTAAGTCACTTAAGCGATGATTCAGAAACAGCACAGTTTTTGAGTGACTGTCTGCTACATGTCACTAGCACTCTACTACTGTAGCTATCGCATCAACAACCTTCTTAATCCACATTGTTTTCCTGTAATGCTTGGTATGGTATGATAAAGAGCGAAGCGCACCTCCAGACGGGCGCCAATTAGTCCGTTGAGATTCATTTCCTTTTTGGATTGATTTTAATTTTACTCTTGATGAGTGGAATTTGTGCTGTCCTCTAATTGCTCAAAGATTCTGTTTTCCATGTAACCGAAGCGACAGGTTTGGAGGTTGGGACAGTCCCAAAGCAAGTGCTTGATATTGGTATCATGACAGCTTGTGCAGTAGTTAGGAGAGCCCATTCTGACGGTCATTGCACCCTATTGGGCCAGTTAATAGTCCTGTCATGATGCTGATTTTTCTTTTGTTCATTGATAAAAGACTTTTAGTCCTTCTGTCGTTCATTGTTGGCCATAGGCTGCGAGATATGACGCAGTTTCCTTTGGCTGCCCAGAAGGTGTTGATTGTTTCTCTTGCTTTAAGGTCTGATCTGCTTTTGAGGACACTAAGAGGGATGGCTATTGATATCTGAAGTCTGTCTGCCCTGTAATGCTTTGTTGTAACTTTTTCACTCTCCTTGTGGAATTTTTAAAATTTTTCTTTTTTAGTATTCTGTACCTAAATGGCTAAGTGGAACACATTTGGTTCTGAAACAGTCTATCTTCACGCAATTACCTCCACCAGCTCAGACTCTCCGCCCTGCGCCAAATCCGCCAGGTTTTACTTCACGGGGGCACTTTCCATTCTCCTAGGACCGTTGGGAACACTCTTTCCTTAGTATTTGGGTTAATGGTAACCGCTTCCCAATTAATCTTCGATCTAAGCAATCCAATCTTTGTTTTTTTCTCAACGAATTTTGGTCAGTTGAGAACTACATTTTTTGAGTTTTCGTCACATCGAGCACATGCTGGGCATTCTGGCGACTTTCTGCATCCAAAACGATGAAAGGTGTTACCCACCATGGCTCGAGAGAAATCGCGTCAATTGGTACTTCCATTTTCCATAACTTGGACAAGTACCAAAGTTCTATCCTGGGATTTCGTTCCACACCTACAGTTGGTTGAGATCCCTTCTTTTTGTGCGCGGCATCTTAGGCAAGGCCTTCGTCTACTGCGTTGTTCTGCCGGATTACATTCGAAGACTCGGTGGACCGAAGTGTTGGTATCCGTTCGCCTTACATGTCCTAGCCATCGCAAATGTCCAACGAGCAGTTTCTCTGACAAGGTCGATGTCGCTGTACAGGTCGAATAATTAGCTGTTGAATTTTTTCCTCTATAGCCCGTCAACGCAAATGAGTCCGAATATCTTACGAAGAATTTTTCGTTCAAAATAGACAAGGATATCTTTATCTGCGTTCGATAAAGTCCATGTTTCCGCAACCTAAAAGACGACTGAGATGATATTACTCAAATGCGTACTTAGACCGCAGAAACAGCAGCAGGAGGTATTATTCGTATTATTTCTGCGCTGCTGATACTGTCAGATGTCATGCCAAGCTCCGCTCACCAAGTCTGTCAAGTCACCGGGTAACTGTAAGTAAAAGTAGCGCAGGACAGTTGAGGAGGAATCGAGGTCACTTGGGATGATTTTGAGAGAAATGTATTGCAGAACTCTAAAAAAGAGGCGTTGTGGCCACCGTATGCCCACGAGGGGTAACAAAAATTATTTAACAAACAATTGTGTTCAGATGACATACTTCAGTGACGTATATTCGCATCGTATCGTCGTCAAGCGTAGCATTAGCTGTATGGCACGTAGCAAACTTAGCGCTAATGTCACAACTGTCAAATGTCCAGTGGTCGTTTTTTTTACTATAAAAATGTGTTTCCTTTCGAATTTATACACTTTTCCCTACAACTGCTTCAGTCGTAATAAACAGACGACCTTCAGTCTGATAACGTCATGAACATTTTCATCGACTATGAGCCGCTGTCAAAAATTGTTCATTCCCTCTGCCTGTCAAAAAATATAACTCACTGACAACAAAAAGTGACATCGCTGACGATTAACTATAAATTTCATTGCAAACCAAACCACATAAGCCTAGGGAATTCATAAAATCTCTCACTATCTCCTTAACAGCACACATCATTCACTAGGATCATTATACAGTAGAAACAAAGCCCTTTACAAACAATGTTATCTGTGCGATATATGCTTGCGGATACATTTTTATTTGTACACCACTTCAAAGAGCATATCGCGAGTTTGTCGTTCACATGATAAACATGGCTGCAGATACTCGTATAGCGCGTAAAAAGCTACTCGACTATTTTTAAACTCCTACCCATTTGAAGGATCATAACAACAATTGATATAAAAAACTTCCACTTATAGACTATCGAGTGTTGTTCCATTGTTGAGGACAGTAAATATTGAAAATATTTTTGTTTTTTTCTTTCCTTTTAGATAAACTTGACCATTTTGCGGGTAATATTCTATTAATATCGTGATGAGTTTCGGCCTGTCATCCAACTGATGACTACTTAAATAAAATCAACCAAAAAACGGCCAAACATCTAGATACGTATACGTAGACTCTCTATCGGCGTGCAGTGTTTTGCGAGTCAATGACAGCATGTAGCGAGACTTTTACTATTTTTTAGCGCAAATGTTGCAAAAAAATTTTCGAAAAACCATTTCGAAGATAAGATTAAAAATGTGATGTATACAAAAATATTGATAATGTCGATAGGAGGGTTTTTCTTATGAGAGAAACCGTCAACAAGAACACCTTGAAATGTAAAACAGTTCTACAAATAAAGAAAAACATAGAATGAACCTTCTACCCTCTCAACCTGTCGCTTTTGGGCATTGAAAGACTGTCTGTGAGGTGGATAGATAGGTGGGCAAAAACGCATCATCACCTCCACGTGGTGCCTGCTTAATAGCGGTCTAATAGTGAGCCAACTAGGAGCGTATGCTGAGTCTGATTGTACACGTGGAGCTGAACACTCGCACCAACGCAATCTTAGCCGCGTTAACTTCAGCACATACATGCCAGGCGAAGTATGTATCTCTTGCTGCCTGGAATCTTGCGGATTGGATGTCTAACAAGAAGAGGAATCCCAACGATGACGTTCGCAGCAAGACTAGCGAAAGCCTTACTTGAGCTACTCCCACATATTTGGAGCTCAGGTCAGGAAAGAACTTTCAAGACTGAGGCAGGGTTTTTGAAAAGAGATAATGGCGTAGGAGCCCTTAATGGGCCAACAGCTGCACTCGCATCCCAGAAGTGAGCTACTGGCATTGATTTAGCTGGCCATCGTCTTAGGGGTTGCATGTAGGGATCTGGCCCTTCAGGTCGCGGGCTGTGCGTCAGGGAAACTTCACTACCATGTAAAAAAAAGTTAGTTACGAAACAACCAACAGCTTCGGATATGGATGAACCTACTGTTAAGGACCCTGGCAAACGAAATAGAACAGTGATTTTCGGATCTGCACGTGGAATGTTCGGAGCCTCAACAGACCGTGTGCAGCTGATCAATTAGCAGAGGCCCTAAACTATAAAGCAGACGTTACAGACTGCCGTCCATCTAACCAAAATGAAGTGAGGATAACAATATCCAACCTTAAAGCCAGCAAGGCTGCTGGACCTGACAGGTTACCGGCGGAGCTGTTCAAGGCAGCTGGAAATGACTTAGTAGAGAGCACATACCAAGTCAAACAAGTGTATTCCTGTCCATCGTTTCCCAAGGAAGGAGTTCACAAGGAAGGAGACCTCCTAACCTGCGCCAATTACAAAAGTAATCAATCAATCCTTTTCTGCTGTATGGTGCTGAAGCAAGGATTCTGTCGAAAGCGGATGGAGATATAAGAAAAAAGACAAAGCCAATCGTTTGCTTCGACTGGCTTTGTAGGAGAAGATTCAACGATGAAATTTTCGAGCTCTACAGCGACATCGACCTTGTCAAAAAATTGCGCATCAGTCGCTTAAGATGGCTAGGACATGTAAAGCGAATGGAAACCAATATTCCGGCCCACAGATTCTTCGAAACTAACCCGGGAGGACCCACAAGTAGAAGGGGACCACAACCAACTAGTAGTGCGCAACTGGAGACAGTTAGCTAAGGACCAGGCTAACTAGAGAGGCTTGTTGGTTGAAGTCCAGGTTCATCCCGAACTGTAGCGCTACCTAAGTAAGTAAGGAAGTATTTTCATGGACATAGAGGACTCCCTCGACAGTGGATCAAGGTTCTTTGGATTCAGGCGGCAAATTTATGTGAAGGTTGTTCGATGCAGGGAGCCCCGGTATAAGATCAGCCTGTCTCAGCTGCGCGGGAGCTTTTTTTTTAGTACGCCTGTGGCTGATCCATATGCACTACTATGTCTACCTCCCCTTGATGCTAATATCATGGGTTGCAACGACTGTAGCACAGCCTTTGTAAACAAGGTCCATTCAATTGAACAATTATGTTCCACTCTCCCCTTATCCTCAAACGCATTGGCTAGCTTTCTGAGTCGTCCAAAAGTCAGTTTCATGCTCGATAAGTGAGGGCCTTCAAACACCAAAAACCAGTCCTCATAGTCCTTTATATCGTTTCCCTTGGAAATTTCCCATTTCCCTTACTAAAACCCTAGACCCAGCTGTGCATCAGCGGAAGTTTTATTTCCACAACTTTCACATCCTCATTTCCAACTGCCGTGCACTCGCTTCAATTTCCTCCCGTACACGGTGTAACTTTTCCATGATTTATGAGTTTTAAATTCCTAGCACGTGAGTGCGCATAAGGGATGCTACCGCACTGAAATCAATTCCACCGCAGCGTAGTACGAGGACGAGGATCCCGTAAGACCAAGGACTGTTGGATGTGTTTCCCCTGTGAGATTACCTAATTTTAGTGATTACATCCGTAGATACCTCCCCTTGGCCAGGCAGATACTTTTTTTTCCACCTGAGTAGAGACGATATAATTCAATTTAACTAGAACGACGGTTGTTTCTTGGGTTCAAGGACGCAGTGGGGTCTGTATGGAAATTGATTTCCTATAGTCCTCCTCCTTCCATTCGTATTTCGTTCAAAATGTATGCGGACGGTAGAAGTTAAACGATTTAAACTTTTTTAATGTAAAAGTTTAGGCAACTTTCTGGAATTCATGCCAGTTCGGTCGTATACCTATGCGAGGATAATCATTCTGCTGGCGCCAGTGGCTTTTCCTCATCTCCTGTCAGGTAATTTATCTTCTTTGACTGGGCGTACTCTTTTGCAGTTGACTGACATGTTGACATTAACATTTTACTTTGCTCTCAAGGATTATAACATGAAAGATGAGGATCATCTTTTCATCTGACTAATGTCAGAAAAAGCTTCTTTTTTTTTTAAATTGGTAGAAGGAAGTCATGACATGACATTGAAACGGTCCTTGCACTGTGACGGCTGAGGTGATTAATGTAGTGTTTTTTATTTTTGTTGTTGGACTGATTGTTTATTTAGTGAAATCACTTAAAAAACAGTCAGCTTTTGGAAACACCCCCATTTCGTACATATGTGTATCCAGCATATAATACTGGAGCTGCATCCTAAGGTAATGGTAGTGGCAGGGAGATTCATATCATTATCTGGGTGGTCCTAACAGCGGTTTTCACATGTTTCCAGGGTTAAAATAAGATTGGGCACAATCGACCGACCTGGTCTAAGTGAGCAGTGACTCTATGTCACAAGGCACCCATCTACCTAACCTAACCTAGTATAAATGACTCTACTTTCGTATATATGTATGTACATACATATTTGAAGCTTCTTCGACTTGCAAAAAAAGAGGCCGTTGATGCAGTTGAGTTAAACACGCTCTTTAGTCCGTTTTTAGCTGCCTACAGACGAACGGATCCGCTCCAGCTGCAAAAACATTTTTCACTGAAACTGCTGATAGATTCGCCTCTTTCTGCGAGATGGTCCTTAATTATCGGCTCCCTGCTGCACCTCGAAGCCTGTCAATATTGCACCTTAATAAGCTAAATACGTTGATCTCATTTTTTTTTCAGCGAAGGTAAATATCGGACGCCGAAGGGACCATTTTTAAATCGCCAATTGATCGCCATGTTGTCAATCTGTTTGGATATATTCGGTGGTTATTAGTTGATGCCCAGCTTTTTCTATGACAGACAAGACGGATTCACCGTTTTCATAGCGCTCTTCAAAGCCATGGTGTTCCATCACAAGTTTAAGTGCTGTGCTGTCGTTCCCTACCTTGCCATTAAAATCACCCATTAGAATGACGATGTCTAGGTGTTCGATTGTGAACAGCGCTTAGTTAACTCTACAAATCGTCTCTTTTTTCTGAAATCTGGCCGTCAAAATCCTGTCGCAAGGATGAGTTTAGATTTGAGGCATTCGCGTGCAGTTGGAGGATTGGTATACGACGGCGTCCCATCATCTTATTTCGATCAGACCCAAGATGTAAATTAGCATGAAACCCTGTTCTAATAGGAGAAATCTGGAGTTAAAAGGATCTGGCTTTTCTCAGATCGAGGTGAGTTTTTGTCTTCCAGAATCCTATCCTTGTCTCTTTTCTTATGGTGGGCTACAAACCAACCTACACTAATCAGATTTCCTGAGACGTAGAATTCTCAGAATTTTTCCTCTCCTGCATCACTGGATGTATTGGAATGTGCAGTACATTTCCTAAGTCCTCCAGTTCCGAAAAGAAGTAGCTTCCAAGAGTCCTCATTCTTATGACGGATAGGGCAGGATAATCACACAGCAGATGACGAACAGATTCAATTTCTTCTTCGTCCCTGCAACTTCTGCAAAAGTCGTTATGTAGCACACCGAGTCGTTCTGCCAGAAACAACCCGTGCGTTATAACGACTAAGTTTTACCAGAGAGGTTGATCTCTTCTTGCTGAAGGATGGCCATAGCGCCCTGGCCGTTGCGCATGTTTCCAGATGAACCCAACGTCTGTTTGCTCGACTGATGGCTTCATCTTCTATCTTTTTCCGTAAGGAACTGGTTGGGGTTACTACAAAAGGGAGGGCCCGCGATAAGTGCAGCGCCGATCCTTTCCAAGCCAACTCATCAGCCTTTTCATTTCCTTTGATATCCATGTGCCCTCGTACCCAGCAGAGGGTCACCGCATTGGCTCTAGATATCTCGTTTAGGAGTGACTTGCAGATTCTCACAAGCCTCGACCTGATTACCGCGGAGTCCAGAGCCTTAACGGCTGCCTGGCTGTCTATATAGACAGTGATTGTTTTGCCAACGATATTACTCTCGCGAATAATTTCAGCACCCTGTATGATAGCTGTGACTTCGGCCTGAAAGACACTGCAGTCGTCGTGAATTCTAAAGGAGTGGTTTATTCCTAGAGCTTTACAATAAACTCCGGCTCCCGTGCCAATGTCCATCTTAGAACCATCGGTGTAGAATGCCAGGTCCTTTTTCACGCTCCTACGGTTCTTCCAGTACATTCTGTCAGGAATTCTTGTAGCGAATCTCCTTTCAAAAGCTAATCGGGTTCATGTGATCAGTTTCCGTCGACCTGTTGGTATACTAACATAATCACGAAGGAGCTGACGGTTCCTTGAAGACATCAGATGAAGATTTGCCTAGGAGGCGAAGGCAGTATTTTGCCAACCGAATGCATCAGTCGTCCCAGCACCAGGTCATAATGATGCAGGGGCAAAAATACCATCAAGCTGCCTTCACCACATCATAAGGAATATACAAGGAAGCGAATGTTAAATGAGAGTGGTTAGCAAGCTCCCAGTGCAAGAAAATCAAACAGAGTCAGGAAACTGAAGAAACATTTGAGTCTTTTCGGCGGTTTCCAAAATAATAGATTAAAAGTGGTGGATCGAGAACAGAACTCCTTGATTGCACTCCTGATATTGCGTAAGCAAGCGTGTTCGGGATCCTCCTCCATCGTCGACATAAGCTTTGTGTTTATCGACTTCGAGATAGCTTCCAACAGTGTAAATCGATTTTATTGTGTTTCGTGCAGGAAACGAGTTCCGGAAAAACTAACAGCTGGTGTTGCGGCTACCTCTAATGGTGCCAAGTGTCATCTTTTGCATAATAGTAAGGTGGCCTGCATCAAGGTAGCATACTTCCACCACTTATATCTTTGGTGGTCATCAGTGATGTTCTGCGTGCAGCTCTGGCAGAAAGTAAAACAGACATTCAATTGACAAGGACATCTTTCCATAAACTGGACTACGCTGCAATCTTCCAATATTTAAGGCGAATATTCTAAGCCAATTACAATTGATAACAAATATTTTCTGAGTTTAGGAGAAGGTAAGATTTGAATTTAGTCCTGATCGTCCTGAACTCTTTCCATTTTGGCATAAGACATGGTAACTCTGCATAGATATTGCCTGAAGAAGATAGGTCTTCTAGAAGATGATACCTGAAAACTATGATTGGAAAATATAGAGACAAAGTCATACATACAATGCCAATGCCTGGCTTTAGCTAGCAGCAGATGAGGGATCTTGGGCTATCACTGGCTGGAAATCACAGAATCGGCTCAATAACTTTCAAGTAATTGCTAGTGATAGCTCGAGGAATCGAAGTGAAAGTGTAGCTCTGGATGAACCCAGAGGGTAGTTCCGGTTAGGATAGTTCGTGAAAGGGAGAAAAAGAGGGACCCAGCGAGGTGGTCGGGTTTGAATCACCCTTCATGTGTATATAGTTTTTTAGGTCAGAATTGATTGCTTTAGATCTTAAGAACAAGTAATATCAAGAAACGCAGATAAGAACTAGCCCGCAAGATCGTGTGATTTGACCCCGTCCGACTTCCTTCTTTGGGGTTCTTGAAGTCACGTGTATATCCCAATAAACCACAGAGAAACAAGGATGTTTTCGACCATTTCATCAAAAGAGCAAAATTTGTTGCAGAACCATGGGGCGCATTTCTGTGACAATTTGTTTGATACTTAGGCTGGGCACCCACATGAGAAAATAGCCGCAGCAAACTTTTCTGTTACACGATTATTCAGTCGCGAAAATACTTTTAATGTGAATGCATATGCGTGCATTTTGGACGCCGTGGCTCATTAGTTAGTGCGTTTGATTATTGAGCGGAATGTTCGACGTTCGAGTCCCAGAAAAAGCGGAAAAGTTTTTCCACGGCGCCATCTCTCGCGAATGTCTGATAAACGTCCGAAAGTAGTAAGAAGTAGCGTCTAAAAAAAAGCCTTTCGGATATGACTCTAAACTGTAGGTTCCATCTATTTGTTCGAAGCAATATAGCACGCACAACAGAAATGTTCAGAGGAAGATAGGCCCTGGACCACATACGGTCTATTGGGCCAAATATTTGTATTTTTTTGCTTTGCACGCATATGCGACCAAATAATCGCAGCGATTAACATACTGTACTTTATTGACAATTGTGTTTCTGAAGGTTTCCATTCTATAGTCGATTGTTCCCGAAGAAACATGCCATTCATATGACACATTTTCATTAACGGCAGCAAAGTCGCCATAGAATAGGGCTTGGTCAATTTTTTAAACGCTGCGATTATTGCGTCGCATATGTGTGCATTCATATTAAAAACTGTGTGCCTTGTTTTTTGCGTCCTAATAATCGCCTGATAAAAAACGACAATTGCATGCATGCCCACATCTTGGTGTCGCTTCAATTTTTTTAATCGTAGCGATTTAAGTCGCAAGTGTGTGGATATAGCTGCCAGAATGCATAATTCATTTTGCGACAATCGCGTCGCCAGAAAAATGAAAAAAATTGCTTATTGCTAAATGCCATGTGGGCCTTTCTTCAAATTTAAGTGAAGAGGCCTGTAACTCACTAATGTGAAAACAACTGACGCATAAGCTATGAACTGTCTTATCACAGCCGTATAAACCATAGCGATATTGGTCGGTGATGAGCCCCAATTCTTGTCAAAAGCACCCTTAGACAACTGCACATGGAACGTCTTTTCATAGACGTATGTATATAAGAAGTGACATATGGTAGGCATATGTTTGTTCGTTGCCCGCATTTGTTTTAATAGGAGTGAGCTGCAAATCAGCGGGCGTACAGCGGTGTCAGTTGCTTGAAGTATGCTTTCCTACGCATTTTAGCGACTAAATAATCGCGCGATAAAAAAACCTCAAGTGCATGCGTTGTTGCCGCTGCAATTTTTAAATCGTCGCAAGTGTGTGGATATAGTTGCCAGTAGTTGTTAACTTCCGACAATCGCGTCGCCAGAAAAGTAAGACAATTCACAGTTTCTTAGGCGTCGCGATTGTTATGTGTCGTTCACATTGAAAGTCATGTGCTCTACTTTTTGCAACTGAATAGTCTTGCGACGGAAAATACATGTGCATACCTAGCCTTTATCGCAAACTTGTCATTTTACAAGTGAATACAAATTTTGTCACTTCACTTGCCTTTCTTGATAATTAATGTGTTTTATTCAAAAATTAGGATCCTGCGTTCTTATTGGGCCTAAGAAATCGCCAATAATATACTTGTATACTTACATATGCATCATAAAAGACGCAGAGTCACTTGTAGTGTTCACTGAACCACCGGGGCGGTGACATCAAAGGCCTGGCCTGGCTTTCAAATAAAAGTCCATAAAGTCACTTTTGACACATTATTAATCATAAATGGTTTCTTTCCGCAACCAGAAATACTTTACATTCGACCAGACATTAATTACCTAATCTACTCTCTGTGTGTAAAAAAGAAAAAAAAAACGTTAACGTAGCCGATTAGAAAAGTGTTGATACTTTGATTTTATTTTAGAAATTACTTCTTTTTTCGTCGCCCATTAGTACAGATTATATCCAAATTAACGCCTTGCCTTTGGTCTTTAAATTGATCAAAGCCGTCCGTCGTCGTGTCGTTTGTTTTATCGCAAAAACTATCCGCCACCATATTGTGTATTTCTTGTGTTCGAAAATATGTAGGCCTTGCACTGTTATCGCGAAAAGTTAAATTCGATTACTCGCTGATATTTGGTCTAAATTTAGGATTCGATTGTGGGGCTACCTATTTAGGCGCCCTCCAACAGCAATCAGCACGGCACACCCATCAATCACTTGTTTTGGTTAATTTTTACCCGTTTGCCTTAATTTTTTTTTCTTTTTGATTTTTTTTACACTTTTAGTTTTGACATTTTCGAACCGAGTCGCATATTTTGATGGGTTTTCTGTTTTGTTTTTGATTTATTTTTATAGCAAACGTCAATGACTGCCAGGGTCTTGATGTGTGTTGTGCGCAATGAGACATTCGAGTAAATAAAGAAAATTATATAAAAATAATTAACGAATCGATCAAAGCCTGTTAATCCATCATATTTACGTTTTCAACTGAATGTAGACGTTTGTTAATCCAGCGCGTGGTATGGATTCACTTTGGGTTTTATTGCACTGGTTTGTGTCTGTAATTTTTTGTTTAACGAAGGTTAGTTTCTAAGCTATTCTGACTTTTAGACTAATGATGATTTAAATTCAAAAATTCGACTGAGCTGTAGATGTCTTTCAAAATGCTACCGCTATTTGATAGACGCCGTAAACCAGCGCCGGTAGAACCCAAACAATAATAAATCGATAAACTGGTTGGCATTCGTTTTGTTCGAAAAATTTGGACCCAATTCATTAAGGTTTTTTATAACTTCCTCTGCTTGCTGATAAAAGTCCTAATTTTAGATCTGGAAACTATTAGCGATTAAATTTTTCTAACTTTTGTTTCCGGCAGAGCAGACGGAATGGTTTTTCATTTCTTACACCGCAACGCACCTCATTTCTTAGTATCTGTTCTTATCGCAACTGATACGAAGTTAGTAAAAGTTATAAATAGAAAACCTCAATAACAAAAATAGATTTTTTATTGAGAATTATTTTTTGTACGCTACTCGTATGTCCAAGGTTTCATTTGGCTGAGTCAAAAATGTTTATTGGCGCACTGATTGGGCGGATATTTCAATTAGAGTGGTTGAAGTCCAAACTACGCCTTATTTAGAGCCAGAAAATATATGAATGAGGTAGGAAGGAAACGAATGAAGAGCCCAGTATGTCTAGTAGAGTCCATCTGAATGATCTCTGATAGAAGCCTAATCAGCGTAGTTTCAGCGGTGGAGTCAATAGATAGTACATAATGAGCACCTGCCAATCGAACAAGATTCCTGGTACGATATTCCTGTCACGCTAACGCTCAACTATAATAGTCGAAAGCAATCGGAAGCTAATGTCAAAATTCTGTGTGAAGTTTTCTTAAGTACTGTCAATTGCTCACATAGGCGTATGTGAACGATAGCGATTCCACCACTGTTAAAGTCAAATGTCAAATTTAAAATGGGTTCAATAAGTGAGCAAAAGTGAACGAAAACTTGACGAATCTAAGCAATCTTTGGTCGTACAATACAAGTTCCTTGTGTTCGCACACTTATGTTCGTCGACGTACGCACCCATTCTACTATTATAGTGCGGCCTTAAGACGGGGAAGTACACAAATGTGTAGCAGCCTATAGCAAGCATCGTTCGACGTTCTATAAAGTTAAGGAATTTGAAGTCGACTTTAAATGTGAACAGTAGCTAAAGTTTGGTTGTCAAAGCGTCAGACCTTATATCCAAGAGGTCACGGTCGTTAAATAACTGTTGTGCAAGATCAAGGGGGTGGCAATGGTGTAGTGGTAGCGTCATCGTTTGTTGAGCTGATGGTTCAGAGTTCAATCCCTGATGTCAGCAAGCATTATATGATAAGAGGCAGTCCGATCAATTGAGAAAGTTTGTGACAACACTACTGCGAAGGCATAACACTGGCAGTAGGTTTGTCATATGGCTGGAGAAATTGATCGCTCTGTTGATAATTGATATGCTTATGACATCAGGTGGATCGTGAAAAAAATACTGTGAATCAGAAGCGAAGGCAAAAAATACATGACAGCATCAAATCTCCCCAGTTATTCTGGACACCACCCCTGGAGCTAATGTGAAACCTAATACAGCTGAGTTTCAAACCACTACACCAATCTCTTTCTCTCTCTATCTATCTATCTTTCCAACGCCCGCACCATGTGAAAACATGTAAAAGGGTATTCATAACCCCTTGAGTGCGGGTAAATTATAAAAAAAAAAAAAAAAAAGTGATCAGAACTCTAGAGCGGATAGTATCAAAAGCTGCCCTGCCTAAAATGATAAATTTTTTATTAGCACAGCCCATGACATTCAAATAAGTATTAAGGCAGATATATCTAGGAGGAACGTACCTACACTATACACCCCCGGTGCTGCTCTAAAACTTGAGTCTGTCCTCAAGCGGTATAAGGCAGATATTGGCGCTATGCAGGAGATACGATGGATAGGATCAGGTATACAAAAACGGCAAAACTGCAACATTATTACAGCTGTCACAAAAGATTGCAAAATCAGCTTCGACGAAAGGTTTATAACTTCAAGTTGATAAACGATAGCCTAGCTGTGATCCGCATCAGAGCCACACTCCTACCGATGAGACTGAAGAACCCATCTAGGAGGAGTTTTATGAATCTTACGACGTCTTGGACGAAGCCTGTCCGGACTATGATACGAAATTCATACTCGGGGATTTCAATGCCAAAATTGGTAAGAAAAACATTTTCGGCTTTGGCGGGCTAGTGGAGCACGACACAGCCTCCACGACACGACAACAGGTAACGGCTGCCGACTGTTGACTTTGTGCAGCTCGTAATACAGTGCTAAGTAGCACTAGGTTTCCAAGGGTACAAATCCACACATTAGCCTGGTGCTGCCTGGATGGTCGAACCATTTTCTTGTAGCAGCAAAATTCAGAGCTCGGCTGTCCAATGAGAACAAGGTGCGACCTGCCCGTTCGAAGTCTTAGCACGCATGGAGAAGCCAGAAGCCAACTAAGTTCAAAACTCTTAACTGCTCTACAAAACATTGATCCTGCCAGTTCTGCTCTACGGAGCCGAGAGCTGGATGTTAAGCAGGAAAGCAGAGCAGATTTTTAACGCTTTCGAGAGAAAAATTCTTCCTTGAATATCCGGTCCCATATAAGACGGCGAACTCTATGAGCTCTACCAAGATGTGATTGTAGTCCAAAAAGACAAACCACATCGACTACACTGGCTCGGTCAAATTGGGGGAATGTAAATAATACTCCAGCTAAGAGGAACTTCGAATCCCAGTCCCTTAAGTTCGAAACGACAAAAAAGACCGAATTTCCGTTTGAAGGACCATGCAATTGCGGATACAGTACTTCGACTGGAAGACTTGAAAAAAAAGGTTGGTAGAGCAGTACCAGGCTCACAAGGAAAAGCTCCCGACTAAAGATAAAGCGATAAGCCTTCCTTTAAAGTTCAGTGAAGACGTCTGTAGCATACCGATGAGAAAACTATTGACGCATAAGCTAGGAACTATCTTATCACAGTCGTATAGATTCGTGGGACATTGGTCGGTGTTAAGCCAAATGTCTTGTCAAAACCGCCCTTAAACTTCTGCACATGGAGCGTCTCGTCATTTACGTGCATTAGATGCAACGTACGGAAAGTATACGCTAAATCAATAGATAACTGTACACGACTATTCGTGGTGCACCACAAAGGCCATAAGAACCACATCTGCTGCAGAACTGAAGGCTGTCCTTAATTTGCTTCCGGTGGATATCTTTGTTCAAGCCGCGGCAGTTGTTAGTGCCCTAGGAATGTGAACTTAAAAAAAAACTGGGAACCTACCTACCACGGATTAGCTGACTTCCCACCTATATTTCACAAGTTCGCCTCCCGAAGCATAGAACTGTTTTTCAGGCGGAGGTCCTAGTAGTGACAACAGCCACCCGTGAGACTGCGATGAAGGGCAATACTGCAGGAAGGTAACATCCTTTTCATCGACACCCAGGCAGCAATAAAAGTGATTTCTGTAATCGAAATAAAATCCAAGCACAAGGTTGCGCTCTGCTGATTCTTTGGACATGAAGAAATAGCGTAGTGAGAGGGGCGACGAATTGGCCAGAAGATGTTTGGAATCCACATCAGAACAATCCGACACCTCGGTGTTCATCCCGCCTTGCACACAGAGGCTCGAAGCAAGGACTAGGGCCCTAAGAGAGGCTAATATCAGATGGTCCTCCCTAGACACTTGTGTGATCACTATTTGACCTTGAGTTGGACCGACAAGTCTCATCCACGTTCGATTTAAATTTCTCGGGAGACACTTCTTCCGCGACCTAGAAGAATTATGCAGCAGTGGATCCAATCAACTGGATGGTTTGCTGGTTGATAGGAACTCATATCTATAGAACTAGGGTTAACCAATGGACAGGGGATATCTTACCTCGATGGGTATCACAGTGGGTCTGTATTGACTTGACTGTGGCATTGTGGATCTCTTCCACGCTCTACCTTTGAATCATTTTCTCCCATTATTCAGCATCGGCAGTGATCAAGGAACTTGTTCAACTTATTTTGAAGCAAAGCTTACACTGATTCTATTCCACTCCAGTCTTTGGTGAAATCACTTTTAGTGCTTAGTCCAGCTCTGGAGGCTTTTGCCTGTTTAATTAAATCACATTTACACGCTTTTATCTTTTCTAGATTTTAATGGGAGACACACCACCAACAGCCATAGCTACATCCCCTTCAAGCCATCTACACATACAATCCACATCTCGTAACCAGCAAATGCTCCAACTACCCCCGTCGATACAAACAAAGATACGATTACTATGCAATTCGATTTTATTGAACGTGATTTGTTGTTCGTCCTGTGCCAGCCACCGTGGAAATACTCGTACACCACCACAGGTATCCGTAGTTGTGGGAGAGTAATCACATCGCATCGTAAATTCCAATTCGATTGCCAATTTGCCAAATCTCGAGCAGACTTTCATGCAACCTGGCGTTTTATGTTTGGTCTCCTGTTATCCTTGTTAGCAGTTACGCTCCTGCCTGTCGGTGAATGTGGTTGTCGTGTCCAGGAGAATGAACCATGCGAGACCATATGCATAGCAAACAAAACCACCAACGGTACAGACTGTGTAATAAGAGCACTAGTCCTCCTACCATTGAGCAATGTATATGAAGCATCATTGGGACGGGTGCTACCTGTTCTACGGGTGGCCGAGGATAAAATCCGTGAGGCACAGCTAATCCCATCGCATATACGATTCGAATGGATACCACATGACGATAAATGTGATGCATCCTATGCGCTAATTAATGCCATCTATGGCATTTTGAAGAACTGCTCACATGTCATCTTCGGACCTGCCTGTGACTATCCTTTGGGTAAGTAGACACCATTCAGGGGGAAATTTTAATAGAATTCTTTCACCTCATTTAGCATCCGTTGGAAGGATAACGAAGTATTTCAATGGTGAGGGTACCCCGTTGATATCTGTTGGCGGAGCTACCTATGACTTCGAGAAGAAGAAAACCTCCTGCAACGATGAGTTCTACATGCTCCTTCGGACGGGGATTGTGAGTTTTCAATCTCTGGCCAAACTAACTGTGCGGGTAATGACTGAGTAAGTGGAATTGTGTCATATCCTGTGTGGAAGTTTGATAGAATTGATTACGATTTGTAGATATGATTGGAAAACAGCAGTATTCCTACATGAACACAACGGGCAAATGAATGTCGTGGGTGCGAACACTTGTTACTTGATGATGCAGAGCCTTGCAAAGCAGTTCCGCCACGACAACAAGACTTTTTCGCAGTACCAGCTGGACTCGTCAAGCATGAAGAATTTGACTACTCATCTGAAGCGAGAAATCGGAATTCATCACTCAAGTAAGCGACTAGATATTTTTTTTTTAAAAAAAGCTTTTAACTGACAAACTAGTGTTATGGTGGGTGTCTTGGGTAATATAGCTTTCTGCTATCGCCTGTGAATTGGATGATTGTGGTTTGTGGGTAAACTGCAACATTCGTTATTGTGAATTGGTCACAATGCGATGTTTTCTCTTTTTCCTCGAGTATTTGAAATTGGTAACTGCTGTTCTTTTTGAAAAATGTTCGTTAAAAAAGAAAAGGAATTCAGACATTTGAGAAATTTTTTAGTTGGAAAAGGATGCTAAGCGAAAGATGCTCATCTGAAAGAATTCTGTTCTTTTTAGTGAATTGCCTTTAGAAACAATCGCAACAGCTACATATGTACACATCATAATCCTTTCCATTGTATTTAATAAAAATTATTCTATGTCGACCGGTCTGAAGGACTCCGCTTCGGAGTCTTCTTGCTTCTGCTCCATCGGAAGAAAATAGATTAAAAGTGGGTAACCGAGTTCAAACGTTGTCGAGAGAGTGTTGAAGACGATCCACGCTGCGAAAGTCTATCAACTTCAACTGTAGAGGAAAACATAGGGAAAAGTTGTGATCTGATCATGGAACATCGCAGATTGAATATAAGGGAGGTAGCTGAGATCGTCGGAATCAGGTATCAATAGGCCAAAAATCTCCACATATTCATACAGAATAACCTAGCCTTTGGCCGCTTTTAAGTAAAATATTCAGCGAAACAGCGAGCTTCGGTAGCCTTCCACTGGCACGTTTTTTGACTGCATTTGGTAGTTCTAAGCAAGTCTAGAGCTAAAGTAGGAACAAAGAAAGTCTTTACAGCACTGTGACTGTTGGACAAGATTGAAATGCTGGGTTTACAATTTTATGGCCTAAGCTTCAGCCTGGCAGATGGCACCCCTACATCAAGTTCGTGTACTATGTTGAGAGGGAGTCACTCATGGGGAGACCTCCAATCCGTTTTTCTACACCCTTTCCAGGATCAGCATTTTGAAAGGCCGGGATGAATTTACACATTTTTAGCGACATAAAATCCGAATGTGATCATTTCGTGACAACTGGGATCAGAGCCCTATTGTCCACAGCCTAGAGTAGCCAGAGAATACAGACAGCACTTGAGTTGAAGTACTTTGCTACGTATTCGCTATCTCTGAATGCCAACTGACCCAGACAACACGTCGCAGTGGACGGCTATGGCTTTGATTTAGTAAGGGACTTTGTCTAGCTTGGCTCCAATTACATCAGACAATAACAATATGTAGCTTAGAATCTACACTCTGTTGAAAAAAACCGTGTTCGCACGGTCCGTGATCTATATACGGAACCCTCGAAAGGAATTGAGTGGGCTCAAGGGAATCTCGATCGGGATTGGAGCAAAATTACCTTCACGAATGAGTCTTCTTTCTAGGGGGTTGGTCCAAATTGGTCAAAAAATCGTGTGCAACTTGTTCAACGCACTGTTACACATCCTGTGAAGGTGCACAATGCTTCTCGGCACAAGGATTTGATCTGCTTTACAGAAATTCTAAATGCAGAGCGAAATTTCAATCTCGTTTATGGAATAACTCTGCGGGAAAAAAACTTAAAATTGAGAGATCTAAAAACATCGCAGTTTGTCGTGTACGCAACGGAAAGAACAAAATGGCATAGTTTCCATCGGAAACATCGAATCTAAAAGAAAATGTGTGGGCTCTTATGAAGTTTAAGATGAGAGGGGAAAAATAAACAAAGACGGCTACGAGTTATGAACCCTAAGATGGATTCATTCAACGTGGTTATGAGAGAAATATCACGGCCTACTCGTCAAGCCAATTTGAGCTCTTGACGAAACGTAAGGGGCTCCTAATAGCTGTATTCGTCAGATCGCCCAGAGCGTTGTAGTATAGGAATCCTAAGTACATCAAGTATCCTTCTTTTCGAGAGAGCTGACCAGGTACAAAGAAGTTGATTGATGGATTTTCCCTATCGAAAAATCGTTCGAGTATACGCCAAGCCTTGTTGCATGCTTGCCTATCAGACAGTGCCCAGTTCTGAGATCAATTAAAGCGCCAATATCCAATCTGTGTGAGCGAAATCAAGTCCTTATAGCGTTTAAGATCCAGCCTTAGCCAGATCTATTTTATCGCTAGACATGTTATACCACTTCGCCACTTAAGATTTGTTTTCTTGATAGAATCCGGCTTAAATTTGAGCTTGCTAGTACCTTTTTCTGAAAGGATATGTGCAGTTGCTCCATATCTGGCTTGTTGGTTAGCCTTAGAATTCCCTAGAATATTGAACTGCTTACACCCACCATATCTATGAGAGACGATTGGCAATCTAGAGCTCTTGATTGCTGCTTGGCTACCCCAAAAGATGCGAATATCTTTAGCGGGTATCACGTTTCTTTCTTAAGCCAAGAAATGTAAGAAACAATCGCGACTATCTTCTTGGAACTCGCTACAATGATTTGAAAGACGGAACGATAGGTTAGGATGATGCCTATCGGAGAGAATACCTCCACCAACCCCATCGTTGGTTTTTTTAGCCGTCGGTGGACATAGAATAAATCGATTCCTCTTTCAAAAATACATTTTTCTCCCACCTGGCAGGGATGGTGATTTGAAAGACAGGAAATGATGTAGTCCATGTTTTCGGGAGAGGCGTGCCAAAATCTTTTCTAGACCGCTGTAAGGTTGATTCAAGGCGAACGGTTGCACTTGCTGCAATTTGCCTGCTAAAAATACCTAGGGGTGTCAGATAAAAGAGAATGTCCACTGCTGCAGAGGACTTTGACTTTACATAGATTTCGCAGATTCTCCACCAGACAATCACCCCGTACGTGATCGGTCTTTTTACGGAGATGTAGAGCCAGCGAGTTGTGCGAGGTTATACTCCCAGATACCTTAAAAATGGTTGCAAAACTACTCCGTCCGACCCTAATCGATGTCATAGTGATAAGCACCGCCTCCGTTTTACGGTCAGCTAGCCAACGAGATACCGTTTCAACTGTTTTATTACAGTGGAGTACAACTTCGTCAGTTGTTTTCGCTACGAACACCACACCGATGTCATCCGCAAAGTCGATAATTGACGCTTCTCTTGGAATCGGTAGGCATAGAATTTCGTCGTACATAGCGTTCAACAATAGGGGTCCTAGTACCGAACCTTGTGGAATACCACCAGATACTTCGTATGTCTTAATTCTCCTTGTCAGAGTCATGGGTACGTAAGCACTATCGTGAATGTTTTGACTACGCAGCTCCCTACTTACTTGACTAGGAAATAGGGATTCAACTATTTTTTTTCCGAAGCAATACTGGACACGTTAGCGATTGCAGACGGGGGCCTTTTAGCCTCATCGATAGCCTTACCCCAGGCGTCATTATTAAGTTGCACACAGAGATCCCTAAACCAAAACCGCTTGCTACACTTAATCACTTCTTTTAACCGGATTCTCGCTTCTCGGTACCCATTTTGGTTAGATTCGAGTTCTGAGTCCTTGATCGCTGGTAAACTCTGCATGCTCGGTGACATATCGGTCTACGTTCCGCGATTTCTGGGTCCCACCAATATAATAGCGGTCGATGGTTCCCTGCTCCCAGCCTGGACATCGATGTATTACGCGCATTGACCTGCGTAGAGATTTCCTCGCCTCACTAACGATAAAGCTTAAAAGGTCTTCACCAAGAGTATTTGCGTTCCATTTATTTCGCTTGAGTATTGTGCGATTATTGTGAATTAGTGGCCCAATCTCGGGTGGGCTGTAACCGACACAGTTCTCCGAATCTGAAAGCCTTCTTAAGTGATTCTAAAAATCAAGAACAGACAAATTACCATTCCGCAAAAAATCCATCTTCTAGGACCAAACCAGCCCCACTCAGAGCCTCATGACGCTCTCGACCTTCATGCTATAATTAATGTCAGACTAGTGGGTGGATGTAAACGAGATTAATTGCCTTTCATCACACTTCAGGGGTAAGATGCTCATTGAGTTGCTTCCATAAACACGGATTCCGTGGGTACTAACCCGCACATCCCACCAATGTTTGACTACCAATCCTCCCAATACCATCCGGTAACTTTATTACGATTCCCTAAGGTTTTCCAAATACACTGCAACAACAAACCACTCATCTGCGGAAACGACTTCTCTAACAAAACCAATCAGCATCCTTGTTACTCAAATAAACATGTTAAACAAACTGTACCATCCGAAAGGATATCAATGTTACCAGGCGCGCGGCAAAATTATATTATTACGTCTGTAGTCGAAAACCAAACGTTCTAATTAACTTCTTCGACGGAGCACAAGTAAATTAATGAACTTCAAACGAGACAGAGAACTAACGAAACATCGATGACCTGCTCATTAATTAATGAAACAGGAAGAAAGTAGCTAATTCGGTTGACATCATTCCAGATGTCCTTGACTGACGGTAATAGTTTAATTTTCCACACGAGGCAATGTTCTTTACACAAAAAGTAAACAGAAATACTTGCAACATGTATCTAGATACTAGTAACGATATGAATTTTATTTTTTTGACGGCACACAAAATCAATAGAGTCCTGTCGAATGTGTTAATTTGGAGATACACCATGCAAATGAGTTTTTTTCCCCCCAAGGTCAACAGAAAGGATTCGGATTAGAATTCAATCCTTGAACTACGGTGATTTTGTTGTGTTTCTGTGTTTATCTTACCGAATCTCTAAAAATTGGTTTTGCTGTTTCCATGAATATCAGATTACATCACCGACCGGTGTGTGGCAGATTGTAAAGTTTTCGGAATGTGGGTGTGGGTAGGTGCTTGGCGGTGTGACACATATTTGCAATTTTAATTCCAGGACACAGGAAGGGTTTTTGTCCAAGAGATTCAAATGTGACTTTAATTATTTTTTTTTTTTTGCCCAGGATGGAAGCAGCTGGTCCATTGTACCACCAGGATGCAAAACTATTTAAATTTTTTTGTCGTCAGGCGTAGAGTGTCAACAGCAGTGACGATCTGCCACTTAATTCGGACAATGACAGACAATCCCATGGGGAATGATCCAAGGTATCGTCGCCCACTCCATAAGCGTCGTAGACGTAGTCTTAGCACATTGAGATGGCCAAGTGTCCTATTAGAACATCAATAAGTCCCGTGCAGCCTTTCTGCTGAGAAACAGCCAAAATGCCGCTGATTTTTTACAGACATCCGAATTCATTGACGTAGGATGGGTACGTTAGTAGGCGATTGGAAGAGGGGAAAGATGTCCCTTGCCCATTGGTGAACCCCAGTTCTACATATATGGGTTCCCATGAACTCGCAAGCCATCCAGTTGATTGGATGTAGTTCAAGATGTCATTGACTGGTGTGCTGGATAATACTTCCAAGTCGCGGAAGAAGTGTCGCCCGCGAGGGATACGACCTGGACAGTGACTGAAAAAGTGGGTTGTATCCTCATTGACTTCCTCATGTCCACATCCACATTAGTCTTAGTTTTTCATATGGTACCGCAGAGTGTTGTGTCCCGTGGTGACTCCTATCAGGGTAGAAAGCGATTTTCTATCCTTTTGTATCCTACTCTTATCGAAACAAGGCCAATTTCTTCTTGTGATCACACAAGTGTCTAGGCAGGACCATCTGATGTTAGCCTCTCATAGAGTCTTAGGCTAAGTTAGGTATGCGGGCTGGCAGAGAGAGAAAAGACTCCTGCCGCACTCAGGTCAGTGTTACCCTATTGTGTTACCCATAGGGAGGAAAGGTGTTCCTCCGCGTGTTACTCTATCGACTCCTCACTTATTTCCGAGTACAAACCACCTTGATGACTTGACAAAGTTCAGCATCTTGTCTGTAGGTACGCCAGAGAGCTCTTCAAGGTTATGGAAGAAGTATAGTTGGAGCCAGGACAATGGCAGAGGAAGTGGGTGGTTTCCTCAAAAACTCCCTCGTCGCCGCAGCCTCTGCAAGGTTCTTCTTCCGTCCGGCGCAGTTTCTTCGAGGATAGAAAGTGATCCTTTCGTATAAGTCTCTCCACCCTTGTTCTGTCGAAGGACGGCCATAGTTTTCTTGCGATGTTACAAGTTTCCATGGACTTCCATCTTAGGTTCGCCTCTCTTGTGGCTAACTTCCCTGCTTCAAGCCTGAGCAAGCAAGGCGGGATGCTTACAGAGAGATCAATTATTTCTAGTAAGTCTGTTGAATCTTTCCTTGCTAGTTCATCAGCTTTTTCCTTGCCTGGGATACTCTCATGTCCAGGGACCCAGCAGAGCGTAACCTTGTGGTGTGTTCCCAGAACCTCAAGCTCTTCCCGACAGCACTTCACCAGCTTCGATTTTATTTCGATAGCTTAAATCGCTTTCATCGCTTACAATCGATAACGAAGGTGATAACTTCCTGTGGTTTTGCCTTTAACGCAGTCTCCCGGACGGCTATAGTCACTAATTCATTGGTTTAGTCTGCCCGCATTCTAGAGAACAGTGCCACACAGAATTGCGTTCTTTGGCAACTCCATCGTTAATGAAATATCTGATTGAGAACGCGGGACGACTCAACGTAGTTTCAGGCCCTGAAAAACTAACTTCTAAGCAAACTCTTTTGGAATCAGTTCAAGTGCTGAGCAAGGCTTCAAGCCAGCCTGGCTATTGCTATAGATGCATATTTTTTAACCCCTCCACATATCCCTTACAATATAGTTCATGGCGACTAGATTAGCATAGGACTCTGCTTGAAAAACAGATGCATACTTACATAAAGTGTAGGGAAGTCCGATGTTTCCGTTCTCTACGAAGATCCCAGCACCAGACCCTTGATTGGTTACAGAGTCATTTATTCAACTAAAACACAATCTTGGCTCAGAATCTGGCTAAACCTAGTCCCAAATTGCAAGGAGAGTCGAATTTTAACTTGCACAACAGTTGAAGTTCCCTTGGCATTGTATCAGGTGACATATCCATGGAACCAGGGTCATAGGATAAGTGTCACACAAGGTCATCAAATTTTCAGAGTGAATAATACCAAAACCACGCTTTCTAGGACGATAGATAGGTTTAGAACGGGATATGATAAGAGCATCAAGGATGACCTTTAGAGAAGCGCCTGTACTAACTTACTTACTCAACGGGCTCCCAACCCGTGGAGGGTCCCTGCCAGAGACACAGAATCAGGGCAAAAATTGCTTCTAGTTTCGAAGCCAAGGACTTGGTCCTTTCAAAGGAGGTTCGTCTCCCTTGTCATCTAGAACAGGATTCGAAGAGGATTCAAAGATCCTCTTTGCTAGATCGTCATTGTCACTCGACGTGGCCGAGCCAGTGTAGTGGACGTGCTTTGGCTTTCCCGGGCTATATCTACATCTTGGTACAGCTCATAGAGTTCGCAGTCTCCTTCTCCATTCGCCCTTCTCGTCTTCGTCTTC
Organism: Blera fallax; assembly: GCA_946965025.1. Classification (NCBI taxonomy): domain Eukaryota; kingdom Metazoa; phylum Arthropoda; class Insecta; order Diptera; family Syrphidae; genus Blera; species Blera fallax. Next base: position 109,847,856 of record OX337244.1, on the reverse strand, counting down.
CGAGATTCGAACCCAGTTTCACTAAACCAAAGTATCAGCGGTTTCCTTGTGTTAGTCTTCGTTGAATGTCCACTAAGGTGTCGTTCATGGAGTTGAGGTGTAGTCTTCTTTACACTGACAGACGCTGCTTTGTTTGTTGACAACATGTACTCAGTTTTGTCCTCGTTTATTTCAAGACAAGTTTCGCCTGCTTTTCAATTGCCGCGAGAGCGACTGATAATGTCTACGTCGTCTGCGTATCCCAGCAACTGGAGAGATTTGCTGAAGATGGTGTCTTCTGTGTTGTGGCAAGCCTTGCGCACTATCTGTTCTAGCACCAGACTGAAGTTTTCCGATTTCCGAACTGCAGATTGCGTAGCGTGTTTTCCAGCGTAAGGCGACACAGCTGGATCAGTTTGTTCGAGATCCCGAATTTGACCATCGCCATATAGAGCTCACGGCGATGAATGCTATCATATGCGGCTTTGAAGTCGATGAGAAGGTGGGGAGTCTTGACTTGAAATTCGTTGGTCTTCTCCAGGATTTGCTTTAATATGAAAATTTGGTCTATGGCCGGATGCCACACTGGTACGTGCTTGTATGCGACATTTAGCAGGGATATGCTTCTGTAGTTCTTGGAGGACATAGGATCGTTTTTTTGTAGATGAGGCATATGGAGCTGATTGTCCAGTCATCAGGAATGCTTTCATCCTCCCATACTTTGTTGATGAGTTGGTGAATGCACTTTAATAAAACATCACCACCATCCATCAGAGACAGCGGCCTTTTTGTTGTTCAGCTTTTTGATGGCTTTGACCGACCCATTCTATACTTGGAGGGAGAGTTGTTTTTTCGTTGACTGACTGTGGGAGTTCTTTTTATGCTACCACTCTTTCTGCTGCTGGGAATGCTGCTTCAAGACGTCTACTATCCTCTATGCTTTGGTGACCAGCATAGTTCCGGCCTTGAAACCAGCTGCCAGTTGCTTGGTTTTTCTATAGATATCCTTGAGCTGGTAGACTGCATGTACCCTCTTTTTCCTATGCAGGACTCCCGTCTCCTCCTTTCTTCTGGCTCGATAGTCTTCCCTTGCTGCTCTTGTGTTACGCTGCAACGTTAATTTGTGTGCATTTTCTATCACATATTTCCGGCATACGCTCTCTTCATTATACCACGGGTTCTGTTGGGCCGTGGTTGGTATCCGGTGGTGGCCTCGGCTAACTCATTAATGATTTCGAGGTTCCACAAATTCTTGGCGTTTGTGGATGGTGAATGCACAGTGGACAGGCGCTCTCTGTAGTCTCTGACTTCTCCATGCGTGCTAAGGCGTCCAACCTTGAATTTCTTTATAAGGTTCGCAGAAAGGGTTTCCCCGCGTTCCATTTGCCGTTGTCCAGACTGTATTCTGATATATTATTTGGAAAATGATCCTCTGCAGACCATGAATTTTAAAATAAACCAGGACAATGGATGGTTCCTACAAGAGCTTCTAATTATCAAACGAATCCAGAATACTTTTCTGGGAATACGTACTCGTACTTTTCCCAGTAAGTCGCAAACAATTGAACATACTCCGCCAACCATAAACAAGTAGCCCACGGCTGAACAGTTTTTTTTTTCCTTATTTCCTTCTCATTACATTAGCTTTTCCTTATTTATTTCCTCATCAAAGCGTGTATCGATTGAAAGGCTTCACCTGAATTCGGAGTACATAGCAACAAATCTGGACTGTGTCAAGAGGTATTTGGCATAAGAATAGCGAAGGTAACAATTGATTCTATAGGGACACGTGCAGTGTGCAACCTTGTATTGTTATCCTGGTGAATGAGAACTTTTAAATTTAATACATACTTCTGTAGCCAGTCACGGATACACTAGATTTTATTGAAAGGAACGAATTTTCTGTGCTTTGAATTGTAACTTTTTAAGGAGGACGGGAGGACCTTGAGAACTTATTGATCTCATCGCATTTAGATTCTTGTAGGAGCATGAGGTGTGAACTACTATGTAACTCATCTAAAATTCTCTAGAGCTGACGGGGGTGAAAGGTCAATTCACGAAAATTTAGTCCAAAGAATTGTAGCATGAAGCGCAAGAAGTTTGTTAAGACAGGAACACCAACGAGAAATGAACTGAAGAGACCGGGGGAATTATTCTAACTTCTGCCTTAAAAAAGGTAAAGGAGTGTGATTAGCAAGGGACAATAAATGGTCATCAAAAGAACTCCTGGCTAGATGGCCAAAGGTATGTCCAATGAATAGAGGTTGTTCTTTACTGATATAAAGGATGAGCCATCCTTTGGTCCTTTTTAAGTGTATATTATTTCGATGCTGGCAACGCTAACGTGTCAATCGTTAAGAAGTGTATACGTTCCACTCATTCCGTGAATAGTGTAAGGAAATTTATAAAGAATTTCTTTAAATTGTCATTCTTGTGGATAACAAATGCATGCCTCAGGCGCACACAGATGAAACCAAGGACCTCAACTTGTCGGTTCAGGGATCAACAATGCTGCCACTCCACAACAGACTAAGCAGGGCAAGCGTTAAAGGTCGAAAAGAGTACAAAAAGCGGGAAAATAATCTGGGTCGATCGATTTCTGATGGTGGAGGGCTAGACATCTTTTAATATTGAATGATCGGCAGACAGTACGAAGCCGGCCGAAGAACATGTCAAAACCATCATGTACTACAAGCCACCAGATACAGTGAAGAAGTTGCGCAGTTTTCCTAGAGCAGTCAATTTCAAGCACCACTCAACGACTGTCTTCAAGGACAAAACACCAAGTGCTAGGATAGCTATCGTGTGGACACCACTACTTCACTTACTTAGGTCGTCTGACCCCTCGTGGGCATAGGGCGTCAGAAACGGCTGCTCGCCATCGTGTTCGGAGTTCTGCAACGCCCTTGAGCTCCTTCCAAGTCATCCCCAATGATCTAGACTCCTCCTCGACTGTCCTTCTCCATGTCTCCCTAGGGCGGCCCACTCGTCTGCCTGGTTGGGTAAGTGGATTTCATTACATGGCGCACTTCGCAATGGAACTGCTACTTTCTCCTCCGTATTTCGACGTCTATTGGCTCCTGGCCCCCGTTATCGCGCGTAGTTATATACGGTTTGGCAAGGAGATCCTTAGGATGTTACGAAGACATCTATTTATGAAGGCTTGCAGCTTCCTGGTGACGGTATTGGTCATTTCCCTGGTACTACACCCATAAAGCAGCACTGTATTCACGTTTGATCGGAATAGTCTCAGCTTGATTTTTGTGCTTTTCTAGATTTTAGACAACATGCCGAACGCAGCCTTTGCTTAACGAATTCTGCTGTCCACATCCAGTTCGGTACCACCGTTTTCCGAGACCATACTTTTATAGAAAGCTGCTTGCTGTCTGGCAAAGTTGAGATGAGCAGCACTGGTGTTTCCTTGAGAAATTGAAGTGCTTAGGGCCTTTTTTTTGTCGTATTTCCTAAGCCTCTTCAGCAAGCATTTAATTCTTGCGAAAAGGGTCTCATACAGGCTACTAGAACTGAAAAATTTTTGACAGACCGATTCTGCATTACAGATTATTGCGATGTATCCCAAAAAACTGCCAGACCTGTCATCACACAACAGTTTTGATGCCAAGTCCTCAATTCACTGCATAATCTGAGCCATCCTGGTACAAAAACCGCAGCAAAATTCATGGCTTCTTAACACATCTGGCCATCACTATAAAAAGACTGCAAACTGTGGGCTCGGGCAAGTATACCATGCCAGAGATCCAAGGTGCCTCACCATACGTAATCTCCTGTGGGCGGTTTGCATATCCAGGCTCGAGGCTTGAGCATCCATGTGGACTTAGTGGAACCACTACCATATTCTCGCGGCACACAATCGGTTTTCACGTTGACCTGAAGCCTACCCTTGAAAACGAATCACCATCATGGGGCGATGAATTGTCAATCGTTCTGCTGGGGCTCGGAACTTCTTTCAAAGAGGACATAAAAGCAACTGTGACTGCAATGGTATACGGAGAAACCATTCGTGTATCTTGTGAGTTTTTGTGTCCACGGCGCAATAACACCGATCCTCAAGATTTTGTCTGCCAACTTCAACGTCACTTCGAACCTTCGCAGCCAGTCCCAGCTTCAAGTCACAGTTCAAAATCAAATTTTATCTTCGAAGACTTATCATCAGCGCCTCATGCACTCGTCAGACGAGACGCACTAAGAAGTGCATTGCAGCAGCCGTATGAAGGACCATTTTCCGTTGTCAAACGAGCAGATAAGCACTTCACCATCAGAGCCAAAGGCAACGATATCACAGTATCTATCGATTGTTTAAAATCAGCATTCATCTTGTCAACCAGTGACCAAATGCAACAGCTAGAAGTCAATGCACCAGTATCCTTTTTTTTCAATCCCCTGACATATTCGTCTAATTATAGTCCTTGACGCTTGCCTTAGGGATCACATTTCCTTCTTTGTTTGAAGATTTAGTCATAATTAAAAAACAATTCAAAAGTATGTACGTATTGTCAAGGATACAAGCTTCGTTTAGCATACCAGCAACCTTTAAAAAGTCCTAAAGGAACATTTTAACCAAAAATCTATAAGAGTCGCCAAAAGTAATGGACAACCCATTTCCGTTTAGGTCATTACTCGTATCGCACAAAGCACATGACCGACAGACCATAAATCCCAAAACCCCTTTCCAATGTAAGAGCTTGCGTTTGCGTTTTTCATCAGATAAATGCCAACAAACTTGCCATAAATACGACCAAGAAATGGAGTAAGTTTGTCCTGAAAAAAAAAAACAAATTAATTCGATTCTAATGAAAACTCGTATATGGCCAGCAATAAAAACTTTCCTTTGACGAATGATTTCGTTGAGCTATTACCTCAGACTTAAATTTTTGGGCATCAGACCAAAGTACTTCCTTTTATGCGTACTTTACCAACATGCACGACTACCACGCAACATTACTTTAATTGAATCGTTTGATGACGAAAGAATAAAACTATTCACAGGACATGAAGTCCTCAATTGATTCCTAAAAGATAATAAATACAGGACCAGATGGAATCAACCCAGCGCAAGTGGATCATGCTTGTGGCATTCTTTGTCCGGGGACAATAGATTCGCCCGAAAGCCACGTTCGTATATGTAGACAACAATTACGTAGAAAATTAAAGGGAAAGGGGGAAGTAAAGCTGTAAGAAGTGGCGCTAGGTGCCTGGGGTTCCTCAACAGGTGCAAACGTTTTTTCAGTCCTGCAGAGATGGCTACTATCTATAAAGCTTATATTAGTCCGAAACTTGAATACAACTCACATGTTTAGGCAGAAGCTCCCGCAAGTTGTTTGAGTTTTTTAGATTGCGCCCAGCGTCAGTCAATTTGCAACTAAATCCCTTCGTTGGAGCATCGTCGGAATGCTGAATGCTAATCGGTCCTGTACCGATATTTCCACCACAGTTGTGGTCCGTGGTGCCTGTCCGTCAGTTTAATCGTAATACACGAGCGGCTCCGTCCATAGTGTTTCCACCAAACTATGATTTGCCAAGACTTAAGGTCAACGCGCATCGTCCCCTAACTCTCTTTTCTTTTCCCTCCAACTTCTAACTTCCCTATACCCTTTCCTTTCACTCCATCACAGGGTTTATAACCTTAAAGGACTTTAGTCCTAAGTGATGAAATTTATTTTTTTTTTTTAAAAAGTGGTGCTTATACTAAAGACTGTTTGAGTGTACACTTAAGACGTAGAAAACAGGAACCGAATTTTGAAAACCTCGCAATCAGAAATAAGGAGAATACACCTCAGTTTCTTGGACCGCATTGGACAGGAAGCTGTATTGCAATGTGAATGTGCATGAACATATCAAGAACTGAGTTACCGCGCTGTAATTCTGAACAAGATTCCAATTCATTTCATTCAGCAATGATTCAGCATTTGCCAGATCCTTAAGCTTAGATAGTATTTGAATGAAGGTCTTAAACCCTTTGCTAGATAAACTATTCGAAACTCTGGACTAGGAATACATCTTCTTCTTCTTGTAGCGTTGCGTCACCTATTGGTAGCTCGAGGTGAGCTTTAGCTTCTTGAACTTTTCTCTCCTAAGCTCCTCGATTATTGTCCACGGCCTTCCGGTTAATTATCCAGCCTCCTGGCATCGTTAACATAGCCAATCTATCAGGTTATTGATCATCCGTTGTGGCTGTTGTAAAGGGCCGGGTATTTTATTTAAGTTTTTTGCGGTCAGCTTGGTCAGCTCGACGTTGCGCCTTCACCAGTTTTACGATATCTTTTACTTTACACAGTTGGAGTATCTCTTGGTTATATCTGATGCGATGCTCACTGTTTTTTTTCTTTCGGGAATCTGGAGCTTCTGTTGGTCTGCGGCTGTCATGTACCACAAATCAGAGCCGTTGTGCATGTATTATTTTTTCACACAAATGGAAAGGACCTACAGTTTGGAGGCATATTCGAAAGATTTTTTTTTTTGAACCTTTTTCATGTTTCTTATTACCCTCCAACATTTGTCAGACGTTCGTGAGACGATGAAAAAACTTGTTGGTGTTTCTGGGATTCGAACCTTGAACTGTTAAAATTATCCACAGAAGGTTTGCCGGTCTTTTCGATCCTCGGAGTTATCTACATGGTTCAGTAGTTATTGCATTGTGCTACCAAGCGAAAGATTCAAAGAGCACAGAAGGGATGCAATTCCAACCGTTTGCTGCATATTCATCCTCTCTCTTGTAGCCATTTCGATCTCAATGTTTCTCAGATCATCCAGCTCTGCAGGGAAGTAGCTCCCAAGAGTATCACTCCGTTTAGTGGCTAGTGCTGGACAATCACACAGCAAGTGGCGAATGGATTCTATTTCCGCTTCGTGCCTGCAGGACCTACAGAAGTCGTTGTGGGGTAGTCCTAGCCATGCTGCAATGATTGCCTATCACACAGTGTCCCGTCACGGCGCCGACAGCTATCCGAATATCCCTGCGACTGAGTTTCATGAGATCCGCGGATCTTTTTTTGTTATAGACTGGTCATAACGATTTGGGTATGGCACATGTATCTAATCGATAACAACGCCTGTTAGCTTCCTCATTGGACTCAAGGTCTATCTTCCTGTTCTAGTGCTAAGGGGTGTGCTAGCCTTGAGAAGGGCCTAAGAGGCGCTTAGATATGACTCTGCCTTGGATAGTTCATCTGCTCTTACGATGTCGATGATGCACACGACCTTGGAGTTATCGATGTTGACTATTACGCTTTATTGGCTGCTTGATTGTCAACATAGATGCTGATTGTTTTACCAGAGGAACATACATACTGTCCAGAGTTCGTTAATGGCTTAAACGTCACCAATCGAATATGGACGGCTATCATGCGTTATTTGTCTCGGAAACAGGATATGTATGCATGTACCCTTGTACGCTTTTTCCTTCAACAGTGTGCAACCAACGTTGAGTTGACTGTAAATATCTCCTCCTTCTTGTCCCAATACCATCCGACTCTGTTACTTTCTTCTAGTTTGCTTTAATCAGTGCAAGTGCAGCAGTTCGTCTTCGTCCTTACCTCTATGATAAAAAAAAACCCTTCCGTCCACCTAGGATGACTGTTGCTTCATTCTCCTGTTAATGACTTCCGGGACATTCGCTGGCCTGGCCGGATTTAATTTTCTTTGCCGCCACCAACAAAACAACGTCTTTACAGCGTTTGTCAACTGAGTGAACTTCATTATCCATCCCTTAGCAATAGAATCTCTCTCTTCGTATACTCGCAGTATAGCACATATCACTCCTGTCAACGGAGTGCAAAGATCAAAGGCAACATCCTTACCAATCGCGGAGTAGGCAGTACTTTTTTAATGAAAAAGAAATCAACGAAGCGTAGGAGCAGAGAAACGCAAAAGTAATGATGCAGAGAACAAAAAAAAAGGATCCATCATGCGGAATCTCCTCCTTATATTGTAATAAATCAGTAGTAACATCCTTTTTGGGGATAAGAATACATCCTTCACAGCAAACTGGACACAAAGATGCCACCTCTGCTCAAATTTATTGGACACAATGTCAACACATGTTATATGATCTACAGCATATACTCGTACTCGTATACACATCCGTTTGTGACATCTTATCAGGAAATCCTTAAATATCCCATTCTCGTTCTTAGCTCGACAAATGTATCTATTACACCTCTGCTTACGTGTTCTACGCTCATGCTCTTATCACAATCTAGAGAATTTATTCAACGAACTTGATTTGATTTCGTTCCACAAAAAAAAAGCTTTTCCTTTCCATAAAACTTTCCTTCCACAGAACACACAAACACACACACCCAGTGAAACACTTTCCCTTAAACAGACACATTCCACTCGTGCCATCGCATCAACACTGCGAAAATATTTCACAAAAAAAAACATAAGTAAAGCGGGCAACGACAATGTGCCGCTGTTTCTTGGACCCAAACAATGATTGCGACGTCCTAGACATAACAGTTTTCAATTACATCCATAACCGTACGGTAGTGTATAACGCAATATTCCGGTATTTTCCTCCGGCGAATGTACGAAAATACGAAAGAACCTCGTGTAGATGCATTTGGTTGTATCTTTTTACACTTTCGAGTATCTAGACGTGTTTCCCGGTAGCCAAAGTGGCTGATTTGTTTATTTTCGAGTCATGCAGTCATGCATGCATTCGAGTCATTGACGTTCAAAGGTTTTGATAATAAATTTCGAGCAATGTAAACACAAGTTCAAGATACAAATTTAAGTATCCGCGAATGTCTTTCGCTAACGGCGCGCTCTAAAGTTAGAAATATAATAAAATTTTGGAAGAAAAAGTGAATAACAAGTGGAAATTTCAATGAAAAGCTTTTTCGAAAATATTTTCTTAAATTGCACACACACCTTGAGTAATTTGTGAATTCAATTCGACTTTGTTTGGCTGCGTTTTCATTATTCATCGGTTTTGTCGTTCGAGCGCGTCGAAGACGTTTCGAGGTTCGAAATTCAATTTCGGTCGTTTCTGTGCCGTGCCGTGCCGTGACCTATCGTTGCATTCAATGCTTGGCAATAAATTAAATGAAAAAGAAAGAAAAATAAATTTCTTACTATAAAAGATACGAGGTGCAATTAGTGTCTGTGAGTTGAATTTCTCTGTTTGTACATTTGCTAGTTGCAGGCGGAGAGATAAGAAATGTGCACTGTTGTACACGGATAAACAAAGTACGTTTGCGATAGCTAAATAATAATTTTTAAATGCAATAAACAAACACAACAACGAATGAGTGAGGTTTGTACAATTACAGATACACACTATCACTGTAGCACTAAGCAAACAAGGCTGGCTGGCTTCATAGTGTTTTAAAGGAAAGAATAGTATCTGAGAGCTGTTAAACGCCCCCGGGGGTGAATCATATGCATCCCGTATTGGCCTTTAATCGCCGAGATACTGATTGTTATAATTTTTTTTTTTTTTTTAGATTTGCGTCCGGTTAAGAGGGTGAAGGCGATAAATTGAATTTCGCCCGTGGAAGCGGTCTTTGTTGGGTTTCTGAATATCTAAAGAAATTTTTCATCACAAAGACAGTTTGTGAAAATCATGTCAAAACTAGAAGTACAGTATGGAGATATTTTTAAAGCCGATCAAACCTTTTTTAACCCCTTTTTTCCAATCACACTTCCCAGATACAAAGAGAATCGATTAAGGAGGACGCTGTTCCACGACCTACTCTACGAGTTTTTAAGTTAGATAAATGTGATTTCTATTAAAAGGAATATTGACAATGTGTTCGTGTAGAGCTTCAAATTGAAAAGACCACAAGAAGCCGTAGTAGTGGTGTGCGGAGGTGGAGGATAATTTGATTGATTAGCCCACGTACTAGGTGTATCCCGATACAATAGCGATTCATTTGGAGGTACTAACAAGATTTTATTATGAAAAATTTACTTTCAAACTTTATTGCTTCCGAAGAACAATAACTGCTTTCACTAGCCCACTTGAGATCCTTTTTAAACGAACAGCGTTATACCTAGGTGGATTTATATCTTGTATTTATCATCGCTTAGGGTTGAAAAAGATACATATTTTGGTGTGGGTTACTTTATATTGTGCTAATGTACCCGGCTCCTTAAGATATTCCGTTGTAGTTATAAAATAGAGCACAGAAACCTTTGAATAATTATGAATAGTCTCATTTATACAATTAAGGTCGGCAGCTGTTCCACCGGCAGAGGTCCTTTATGGCTCTCGGAGTCGTCTTAGTAAATAAGTAATGGTCTGTTTGATGTTTTCTTTTCACCTCTTTTTAGTGTCGTAGCTGTTAATTAAAACTGCCGTCTCGAGGCATGATTTTCAATCTATTTCTGTAATTTAGTGGTGCTTTCACTTACGTCTATAAAAGGTCAAATGTGCTTCGTGGAAAAATACAGTCAAGGGATCGTGTTTTTTAAAGATATTTTTTTCTGTATGAGGGTTGTAATATCTGAAAAGCACTGCGGAGTCTGTAAACTTCAAGGCGTGTGAGATTTTTTTACCCACGAACGCCTAGTCGTTTAACTCAACATTTTATTCCCCATGGTATCGTACGACATTTCATCTTGGGTATCTGCTTGCAGTGTTATTTTTTGAGTTCTCTCTAGAATCCTTTATTTAAATTCCCATTTTGTTTGGTTCATTTTTAAACGCCTTTTGCATACGAAGGACACGTATTTTTTCTGTCAAATTAAATTTTCAACTTCAACTTCAATGCTTGCGGGTATTAGTTATAGTCTTGCTCTTCAAGGTAAAAATCTGCGAATGCGTTGATCTTCGCGCTCTTCAAGATAGTTTTAAGCTTAGTATGCAAAAAAAGTCGCGTCAGTCAGATCTGGTGAACAACATGAGTTCTTTACCGGTCTGAACTCCATTTTGTGAACTTTGGCCACAGGACACTGACATAAACTGTCAAAGGAGCATCTAAGTTTTTTTTTTTTCTTTTTTTATGGTTTGTATCAATGTGGAATGGTGTGGAATCTTCATAGATACCCGTAGCTCGTACTACTGAAACGCGAGATTCGTGGGCTATTCTTCTGTTCGTCGTGCCTACTTACTAAGCTACACCTCTGCACTCGTCAACCACTCTTCCCGTAGTACTGCCGGGAGGTATTACTCCTCGGTGCTGGTTAGCAACTATACTCTAGTCTCCGAGGCCACCTCTTCGGCTCTTCTTAGGGCGGATCTCCATCTACTCGCCCTCCGATCCCGTCATGTGACTTAAAAGATTCTCTGGACTTGGTAGTATTGCTCTGTCTTCTGCAAAGAGTCTGCAGTAGAAAACTGCACGCTCCGCATTCTCCTTCTCATTTGGACACTCTGAACACAGGGGCGGACTATCGTGTCCAAGTCGATGGAGATATTCCCGATAGCCGACGTGCCCGAACAGGAATTGTATGAGGTGGTAGTTACGGTTCCCTTTCGCTCTCTTTGCCCATGACTCTATGGTGGGCATGAGCTTGTGGGTCCATTTTCTTTTTGTGTCCCACCTGGTTTGCCACAGCGTTGCCGATGCTGCCTTTTGCTCGGTTTGAGGGTCGCTTCAGGTACACCCTCTGCATCTCTTTCGCGAGGGTGTCCGGCTTATACGCAGGCTGCTTTGTCGGAGATAGTTCGGATGCCGCTGAGCACTTTGATCGCCCAAAGCCTTCCTAAGGCTAAGCAGGTCTGCTTCGGTAATTCCAATCTTTTACTGGGTTTTCGTAGATGTCTCTCCTAGTGGTGAGTTCGTCGAGGTGTTCGCTTTCGATCGTGGATTTGCGGATGACTTCCTTGGCCTTGTCGTCATGTTTGTCAATAGCTGAGAACTTATACAGCGCTTTGATGCTCTTTATTGCTTCTCGCAGTGGCTGGTGGATAGAGCGGCTTTGCCATCCTCCAACATTTCCATCTGGGCTTTTATTTATTCCCCTAGTCTATTCAACGCGGGGGACAGGGTGTTTGGATCCAGCACATGTGCCGTATTTCTTTGGAGAGCCACTTCTTCAGGACCCCTCTGTGACGTTGGTAGCTGTCTAACCGGCGACCTTTGCTGTGCTTCGTGGGGTTTTGCTGTCCACCTCCTGGACTCTCTGAGTCTAGTTGCGCCATGTGATGTGATATTTATTTAAAATGTTCTCCTGGTTGGAGCTCTTAGGTCAGTTTAATCTTGTGCACATGCAAATGCAGATCTTTCTTCGGGATCGCTTTAAGGGGCTTCTTGAAATTTCTTATTTCTGTTAATGGGCGCCCAACGCACTGGACTACTAAACTACTATGAGGAGCTTCTCAATTACGGTCTCCGGAGATGATATTAACAATGGGTCCCCTAACATATAATCCGCACAAGAGGAACAGTTGAGAGATGCAAAGCCTTGGCCCTGCATATGACTGTTTGCGCCAAATATTTTGATCCTCATTTTTCTACCACTGCGGCAAGGATACTTTGGTGATATCCACAATCGAACCAATTTTTTAATTAATCTTCGAATTGATGGTTCTTTTTAATCATTTCAACCGAGAATTCCACGAAGTTTGCGAACTGTTTTAGCGGAAATTCCCCCATTTTTCCAATGAATTACAATACTAAAGCGTTGTCCTTTCATGCAGCTCATTGGCAGATGTCATATAAAGGATCTTTATGGTTTGCAACTTTAAAAAAAGAAGGGGATGCAATTTTAATCCGTCGTCCCTCATTTTAGGGCACCCATTCTAAGGAGCAAACTGCATACATACTCGTCCTTCCTTTCCTTTCCATCCGTTTTTGTTTAAAAAGGGGCGCTTTCTGAACAGATATGATTGCAAGGAGGAGAAATTTAGGGATAAATTTAATAATCAATAGGCTGGAGCGGAGCCTATGAAGTATCTTCGTGTTCCTTCCAGCTGCAGGATGAATAAACAATTTTTAAGTGGCTGAGGTTTGAAGTCAAGCAGCGGCAATAATCGTCCTCCCTGACCCAATTATTTGCTCAATGAGGCACTCCTAATCAAATTGCTTGTAGTTCCAGTCTGCCAAACTTCGATTCAGATTATTGCAAATGTTAAGGCGGTCTAACCACCGTGAATCCTTTCATCTGGTCGACGTAGAATGTCCTTTAATGTTTTCTGCCATATTCGTAACTTAATTGCTTACATATTTTGGAAAGGATATTTTTCTGCTTGAAAGATAACGCGATACAATTTTGAGGAGCCAGTGGCTTGGAAGGGTCAGTGTTTTTAAAAAGAAGGTCCACTGTAGTTTTAGTGTATTACAGGCGTGAAAGAAGGATATCGGTTTCCATCAACAACATGTAAATATGTTGCTATATTCTTTTGCAATTTAATCAGATATCGTAAGAGCTTCCTCATACTCACCACAACCCTTCGCTTGCCCATGATTGACCTAATAACGGTTGGTTCATAAGGATCATAATGTTTGGACATTCGTACTATTGAGTACTATTCTTCGTCATGTGCTGTTAATGACTCTTTTTTTCTCTCTCACTACATATGCACGGAATAGGAATCAAGTACTTTCGATGTGGAAGTGATACCTACATAAGTGTCGATATTGCTTTGCCACCACCCGGCACCAATCGCTTTTGGCACCAATTTTTACCCCTCCCTGAACTATTGCGAAAAACTATTATTTTCGATTTGACCGGATTGACCTTCAAGGGTTTATTTATATATCTGTAACGTATTTTGTGTTTTGGAGAGGATGGCAATGTCATCGGCACATAAGAGAGCTGTATTTGCAACATCCTAAAGGTCTTCTGTTCGAACCGTATATCGAACAACTAACTACACACGATAATCAGCCAGAAGCCAATAGACGTCAAAATATGTTACATTGAGAAGTACGCCATCCAATGGAATCCACTTCCATTCCAATCATAAGTGAACATGGAGAGGGACAGTCGAGGAGGAATCTGACTGTGGTATTTTTAAGAGACTTTCAGAAGTTTTACGTAGACAACCTAAAAACTGAGCTTAAAAAATTGATGATAATCGAAAGCTGCTTTCAAAAGACAAATAAATGTTTGCAGGACTGGACAAAGATGTTGTCTTACTTACTTACTTAGGTCCTCTGATCCCTCGTCGGGCATAGGACGTCAATAAAGCCTGCGTGTCATCGCGTTCGCAGTTCTGCAACTCGCTTGAACTCCCTCACGTCATCCCCAATGATCTAGATTCCTCCTCGACTGTCCTTCTCCATGTCTTTCTAGGGCGGGACACTCGTTTTCCTGATTGGGTAAGTGGATTCCATTGCATGACGTACTTCGTTGGGTGTGATCAATCCACTCCCACATTCTTCTTCGTATTTTGACGTCTATGGTCGTTCGTGTAGTTGGTCCTTCGATAAACGGTTCTATTAGAAGATTCTTACGATGTTGCGAAGACATCTACAATTTATGAAAGTATACAGCTTCCTTGTGACGGTGTTGGTCCCTTTCCAGACACTACACAGGTTTGATCGGAACAGTCTCAGCTTGAATTTTGTCCTGAAAACATTGCTCTTCCAGATTTTAGGCAGCATACTGAACGTAGCCGTTGCTTTACGAATTCTGCTCTCCATCTCCAGATCGGTATCACCATCTTCTGAGACCATACTTCCATAGAAAGCTGCTTACTTTTTCGACTTGCGGTTCGACAGTGTTGAATTGCACGGCGCTGGTATTTTGTTGAAAAATTGAAGTGCTTAGAGCCTTTGCTTTTGGCGTGTTTATTTTTAATTCTACTTTGTTCGTTTCCGACTCCAAATTATTGACCGTCTAATGCAGTCCCATTATCCTGTGTTGGAGCCAGCAAACGACATTAGCGCAGTCAACATGTTTGAAATTTGATGTCAATATCCCTCTTAGCCTCATGTTTCCTTCAGACAGAGCTGCCCGGATCTCATTACTGATTACTACAAGGAATAAAAGTGGCAAAAGAATGCATCCTTGTCGTACTCCGCCGTGGACTTCCAATTCCTTACCGTTGTATAAGACATGCCATTTGCCGCCGTCATAGGTATCCTTTATAATAGCCATGATTTCTTCTGGTGCGCAAGGCTCTCGATTCATCGAAAACAATAAACAACAAATGTAGCGGAGATCTGTGCTCGACGCATTGTTCAGCGATGATCCGCAAGAGGTTGATGTGGTCGATGCAGGAGGATTCAGCTCGCAAGCATGCCTGTTCCTTGTCGTACGTTAAATTGAGATGTTCTCTCACTACATGCAGAATTATTCAATCTATTAGTTTAGTCACAGCCACATTTACCTCTCCAGTTTCCACATACCGTCAGGTTTCCCTTGCAGCTTAACAATCATTCCCCTCTTCCAATCTTCGGGGAAGGCCTCTTTTACCCATGCTCTCCTTATCCTTGAAGTATAAAAAAGCGGGGCACTGTATCGGGATTCGCGATAAAGGCTTTTAATTTCTCAATAAAATGTTGCAATCTTCGAATGATGTACTCTACCTAGCTCCTCAAACCTACGAGCTATTGCTCAGTATTCTCATAGTATAGTGTCTTCTTAAGCCCATATGTAGTTGCGTTCGTCATCACAATATTCAGTGTTGTGCTTCCGAAAGAAACTATACCCTATATGTCTCGCAAAGAATATTTACTCGTAGCTGAGTGACACCCTGTATGCCAAAATATTTCTGCCATTTTATTCGCAGGTAAGACAATTATTTTTTAGAGAAATAAGTGAGATACGTAGAAGCTTTTAAAAACACCGACTGCGATCCGGTACTGTCTAAAACAAGGAGGGTAGATATACTGTTATAAGACCTTAAACCTGGCAAAGATAATTTCGCATATTTCACTTTTATTCGCATGTAAGGCGTATACTTGCTATTTTTTTCCATTTTCATCAACGTGATCAGAAATATTTCTATGCATTCGACTGTTATCGTGTCTAAATGTCTTTTGTGTCAAGTCGTTTATGTATAACAGTTATAATTGCAACTTGTACATTTAAGACAAATTTGAATCAACTCCTATAAAACTCCACTTGTAACAGGACTTCCCAACTTTTTCAATATTCGTCCTTCCCCCACATTGATTGCACTTACGAAGTAAGGTCGTAATTTCCTTCGAAAATACTTGTTTTAATGACTATCGTGTCGCCAATTTTTTGGCTGGTAGTTCTCCAGCAAGGCTAACTGTGCATATGATGGAGGAGTCGAGATGGATAATTATCCTTTTAGTATCCTTTTTCATAACATGTCTCTTATAAATGATGCACTTTAGTACTTAAACGTTTTACTGAGATTTATTACAACAAAAGAGTTGTATGTCGCATGTCGTCCTTTTTGTGAAACTTGGTTGACATATGGGGTTGAAGCTACAGCGGGTTCTATGACTAAGACAGATACGTACATGATTAACGAACATGGGTATAAAAGGTGGGCCTTTAGTGGGTTGTTTTTGTCTTCAAATATGTCTAAGAACTAAATCGTTTAATGCATGTCGCCGTATGAAAAAATTACACCTTGTTCAAAAGTCACTGCTGGCATGGCAGTAGCTCATCCTGCCATCCTTATTTTACATTGTCGACTGTTTATGATTCTATTTGGCGAATAGCTAGGTGGTTGTTCTCTATAAATGCGTCAATTGTTTGCGGATCGTCGAAGTAATAACAGCCCTTAACAGTTCTCCATAAAAAAAGCTCAAATCATGGGTGCGTGATGGTCAAGGCCTAAATTATTGACACATAATTACCTAATTTAGTGCGTGGAATATCGATTATTTTACGGCTCTATTAGCATGGTGCGCTATTCCTTTGGAACCCAGACCGCCCAAGTCCAATTCTACCAATTATGACCACAAAAAATCAGTCATAATACCCCTGTAGCACCCTCTATTCAGCATAATTTTGTTGCAAGCTACCTTTTCAAAAAATAGGGATCAGTGATGCCACCACTCCAAAATCCACACCAAGGAGTCACTTTTTGACAATTTTTTTGCTTCTCTATAACTATGTGTGGATTGACAGAGCCCAATTCTTAAAGTTTTGCCTGTTGAGCTCCGAGATAAAAATGTGTTTCGTCCAAAATGATGACTTTGTGACCAGAATCGCCGTCTCATTCCAACTCAGTTAGAGCCCTCATAGAGAAGCTATAACGAGGCGGATGGTTATTTCGCTCCAATTTCGAGTCCGAATTTAAAAGCAAATAATCCGGGATATTTATGCAATATTCTCCTCAGAGATGTGCAGCTAAGACTCAGTTTTTGAACTTCACACAGACTTTGGGCAACAGCAGCAAATTTTTTGTGTCAATAGCTTTTATTTTCTATGAATTTCCAAATTTTATGAACTTTTTTTTGTGAATTTTCTTACACTTGCCGCTGAAGAGGCTTCAATTCGACCAAAAATTTTATTAAAATTTCGCACAGTATCTGCAACACAGCATTTTGGAAATAATATTTCAATATTTCCTCAAATTTGTTGATGGTAAGATCATCTATATCTTATTCCGGGGATTTGATACTATCTATCTGTATGATTTCAGGGCAGTTAGTGTTACCAGCGTAGAAAAAATATGTACTTCAAAAAGAAACCAAAAGATGGCGCACCCTTTTATTAATCCAAGGGAATGCATTTCTTAAATACTGATGTGAACTCCAGGCCTCGGTCCTTTCTTGGACCCTTTTTGAATTATTTGTCCATAATCTTCCTTTTCACAATCCAATGCTTTCCTTTGCGGAATACAGTACTCTCGTCTTCACTTATTCGTTATGAACCTCGCAACAAGGTCTCCAAGTTTACCTGACACAGTGCCAGTGAATGTCAATTGAACTTAATCCCGAAATTGATGCAAACAACAATCGTGGAGAACCGATTTTACGTTTAAAACCCAGTGTTACATCTAAAACGGGATACCAAAGTGGTCAAGCCAAAAATAAATGGAACTGATGGGCGCCGTGGCTCAAGTGGTTAGTGCGTTGGATCGCTGAGCGTGAGGTTCGAGGTTCGAATCCCAGAGAACACCAAAAAGTTTTTCAGACCCACCTCTCGCGAATGTCTGACAAACGTCCGAGAGTAATAATTGTCAAGAGAACGCTTCTCAATTTGCCTTTCGGATACGGTTCTAAACTGTAGGTCCCTGCCATTTGTGTGAAACATATAACACGCACAACACGAATGGTCGCGAGAAGCTAGGCCCTGGACCACATATGGTCCGTTGCGCCAAGTATTTGTATTTGATGTTGACAAATAAATTGTTTTTAGCCCAAGTTATTGATGCACCAAAAGGTGGTAAGTAAGGTTCCAGTCAGTAGCTGTCCCGTCTTAGTTCTCTTCAAATGGAAAAAGACCCCAACCAATGCAATTGGAAACAGTTTGCAAACGATCACACAAGCTGGAGGGTATTTTTGTCTGAGCCTACATGGATAACACAGGTTAACGTATAAGTTAAGTCAGGGCAGGGCCACATCTAAGAGTCTCGCAGGCCCTTCTCGAGTCTAGCACAGCGCTTGGCACTTTAAATAAAAAGATAGATATTGAGTCCGATGAGGAAGCTAACAGGCGTTGGAAGCGATTAGATGCATACATATGCTATAGCCAAATCGTTATGGCCAGTCTATGACAAAAAAGAGATCCGCAAATTTTATGAAACTCAGTCGGAGGGATATTCGTGACAGGACACAGAACAACTTTTGTAGGAAATACAGCGACGAAGATGAAATAGAATCAATTCGCCACTTGCTATGAGATTGTCCAGCACAACCCAAAAGGAAAGATACCTTTCCTGCGGAGCTGGATGACCTAAGAAACATTGATCTGAACAAAGTCCTGAGATTCATACACATGTGTGGGTAATATATGTACTTAAGCTTAGGTTCTCAGGGGTCTACTATTGGGTCATCGTTAGTGTAAGTGAGCCGTTGACAGCTTCCTATCAATAGAACACCCATTTACCTAACCTAACCCTGACTGTGGCCCAAGTACAACCGGTTCTATAACACTAGCCCAAGTAAAGCAAGCCATTAGAATAATAGCTTCACTTCGTCACACTTTGCTTATAGGATGCAAATGTTGCTTATCATCATCGGAGTTCCATTATTTCGATCTTTATCGTAAACTACCATTGTTATCCGCTCCAGATACCGATTTCCGATTCATCAAGGAAATCGGACTGGAAGAAGTGCTCCAAGTCGGGTGTATCATCGACTAAAGCAGAAGCAGTAGCACAATAGATCTGTAAAGGTCGCAGTCCGCCTACAACCCTACAATCTACCATCTTTATCGCCGTTGAAAAGCCAGCAGAAATTGTCTTTCCAAATGGTTATAATCGACTGTGACTCTTCTCCTATTCATCTCTGTACCCTTCGATTCGGGCTGCAAAGCCTTGGAATGATGCACTCCTCCTTTACCGATTGGAGGGTTCTCATATTCTTTCTTTTCCCTCTGGAGATGGCGTGGTTCTTCCTTTTCGTCTTTTTATAAATCTCGTAACCTGCTCCCTCTATAAAGCACCTCTTTCTAAGCCTCCTCTTTTGCGGTGTCCACTTGGTGTCCACTTGGTGTCAGTCTTAAATATTTATTCCCTGGTCATATGCACTTGACGTTGGTGTCAGTGGACTTCTCCAACGAAATTTGTTCCCACTGAAAGTTAGATTTTCTCTCAAAGTTGTGTAGTGTTTGGGACACTTAGAACGTAGAGGTATCGAGGAACCAACAGATAGCTCACCGTTTAGACTAATGAAGCTCAGAAAAGTTGTTGACCTCTAATTGTTCAAATTTAAAAAGTACAACTCTAGACAAACCTCTTTGAGAAGGTGATTCCCAGCTTCCGAAATGGTCAGGTGAACTCCAATTCTTTCTTCATTCAAATTTTCCATTAAATCAGAATTAGTTTGGAAAATATGGAATGAAATCACAGGAGACACCATCACTGGAACTAACAAACCTCGAACAATTGAAATTGATGAAAAATTTCCTTGTTTATAAGGACACTGTGCTCCACCGCATAATGAATACCACTACGTGATCTCGTCTCGTTATGATTTATATCAGAATTTTTCTCATTTTCATGAGGTCCTTGGTGACCATAGGCGTACAGCAACAACTACGTATATTTAGACACCAATGTGTACGTTTTCTGAAGATGTATCTGAGCTCGGTGGAGTCATTCAATTCATTTTGATTCCCTACACAATTTATTTGACAAATTTCAACAAGTTGGAGACTGAAAACGCAAAGTTGCAGGACAGAGCCTTATAGGTGCCGTGATGAGAAATTGATGTCGAGTTTGGCAAGGACGATGACCACAAAATGCGGCGTGACTGTGTGAAGGAGTTATTTTTCTAAAAGTAACCACATAATTAGTGGTGACGGGATGTCTAGTCTAGGAACTCAACAAATACCCAGCTCATAATGCACTGACACGAGATGGAGTAAAAGGACACGTAGCGCTCGAAGGACATAAAAAGGCAGACGTTCTTGAGTTTTTTGTTCCGGAATTATTCACTTAGACGAGTGGTGAGGGACATTATGGATAATTGAATCAGCAACGTAGATAACGTAATTAGAATTTTCGTCAGCTCTTCCAAGAAGGATGTTCTAAGCTTGCATCAAGGAATGGTCACGTGAATAGTGGAAATATCCACCAGACATGGTAGCTTTGTGCAATCGCATTTTAAGATGCAACCTACGATGATGACGAGATGACATTCCGTTCGTTCTTTTCGACACTTGTGCTTAGCAAAGTCCTGACAAACTAATGCTTGAAAATCGCTATCAAATCGTCGAAAGTTTCTTTGAAAATTCGTCGTCGATTCGCGAAATTTAAGGATGAATTCATGATTTTGTTTTGACCCACATAAACGTCCATCTGACGTCGAACTGTGGCTAGACTTTGTTCCAAAAACTCTTTAACACGTCAAAGGAATGTGCTTATGGAAGAGAATATTGCAGCTGTAAACGAAAGTGATCGAAATTTACCTAGGTAACTAGAGGTGGCTGTTTCTTTAAATTGAAAACGCAATTAGCGCTAGAATGCGCCGTTTTGATACAAAAAAACTCATGTAACCTGGTTGTAAAAAATTCCCATCCTGTCGAGCTCAGGTTGAGTATGAGGGAACAATCTTTCTGTCAGAAAGCACTCTCAGGTCGTCGAAGAAGGGTTTACCTAGAGTACGTTGCCGGGTTTTCGTGAGGGCCGGACACCTGCCACCACCAGTGAAGAAGAAATTCTTTTTGGTAAGCATCTCTGCAGCTGCGGCAGAAGCTGTTGTGGGAGATGCCAAGCTTGGCTGCATGGTCTCCTATGGCTACAATTCTGGCAATTTCTGATCTTGATCTGCCTAGTAGCCCATTTGTTTTAGGTTTGCAATAGCTGGGCCATGTCTTTCTTGATATAGCGCAGCTGGAAAGCGTGTTCCAACCTAGGTTGGCCAGCTTCAAGAAGTGATTGTGAATGTTACCCTTAACAACTCCTAGCGAAACATGACTCTTTCTGCTAGCGTGCCGCTAAGAGCCGACCATTGTCTGGCCAGATCGTCTGCCCGCTCGTTTCTCTCATAGTTACTATGTTCTGGGACCCAGATGAGGGCGATATTTGATTGGGCACCTAATTTGTTAAATCTTTCCGGCATTGCTCTACCAGTTTTGAGGATGTGATAGCTGAATCAGTGGCTTTGATAGCAGCTTGGCTATCCGTGAAGATAGCAAGATTCCGGTTGGATGTTGAGAGAGTGTTCAGTGATCAGCAGGCCTCACGAAATTTATCTATTCATCGTCTGTCGTAGCAATTGGGCCTCTGTCCGTACACTACTTGCAAAATTTTGCAAAAATATAGATCAAAACCTGTACAAAGCCAGAAGATCATGATTCGTGTCGGTTTTTTACTGATTGGGCTCTAGAAGGCACGCTGACCCGTTAATTTATGGGAAAACTGTGTTTTCATTTTCGATTTAACGGATTTTTTTTAAACGTGGGAGCAAAGGTACATCTTCAAAACGGCTAATGTGACGGTTACCGAACGTGCGCAAAACATCGATGGCACCATTCTTCTCGAACCAAACCCTGTTCAAGTCCAAGTCATGTCTCTGTAGCACACTTCGATCATCGTAACGTTGCTCCCAGCTTCATTTTCAAAGACGGTAGGGACCAATGAAGCCACCATTCCAAAACCCACAACAAATCCTACCGCATTGTGTCTTGAGTCAGTGTGAGTCAAGTCCGAGGTATCTACATATGAAATATTCTCCTCAGAGCAGTGCGACTAATTTTCAGTTGTTGAGCTCTGCAACGAGTTGAGGTCTTGAGTTTTTACGCACGATTTAGGCAACACAGGCAGTTCTTTTTTCTTTGTACTGGGAGAGCCTTTGTAATCCATGGTAGGTTGGTAGGTAGAAGCGATAATTTCACCGCTCCACGATAAGGCCTAACTAGGGCTTTAGTGCCATTTTAATACCATAACTCACGAGACCTGATTTTCCATTTTCTTGTAAAAGTCTAGAAGAAGAGAGCAGAAATCCTCTACGACCATCCTGTGGCTTTGACTAGTCCGGTTATCTTTTCCCCCACGATTTCGTTAAGGTTGTCAAAAAAGGTCTTGCGCAGTATATGATGTCCAGCCCTTCCTAGAGCCGGACACCCGCAGAGGAGATGAAGCACTGTATCTTTCTCTCTTTCATTGTTGGAGCTTCGAGAATCTGCGTTGAATGGGATGCCTTATCTGGACGCGTGTGTTCCTATGGGTCAGTGACACGTACTCGCCGGGCCTACTGTAGTTGGGCTACGTCTGCCTTGATATGACAAAATTCTGCGACCCGTGTCACCTGGTTTTGGCCTGTGATAGAAAATGCGAGAGGATTCTTCCTTTGACTGCTCCCAACGATAGGTGAACACACTTGCGAGGGACTTGTCAAGGGTTGAACCGCGTCTCGTCAACTCCAGAGCCTGTTCATTCCTCTCTATGTTATTGTACCCCGCCACCCAGAAGAGACTGATCTTGAAGCGAGTTCCTCTTTGCACTGTTCCACTAGCTTGAAAGATGTAGTATTCGATGCTAGGGCCTTTGTTATTTTCTTTATGAATTTCCTTACAACAGCCGCTAAAGGGGCTTCACTTCGATCAGAATTTTTTTAGCTTTGGAATTAATTTTTCAATATTCCCCAACGTTGTTCAAGCGTAAAATGATTTATTTTTGACAGCAGAGGATTGACATTGTGACCTGTCAATATTTCAAACGCGTCAGTATTGCCAGCATCGAAATAAAAAAAAACTTAAAAAATACAACAGATGCCGTGCAAAGTGCAAAGAACTTTTGAAAATGCTTTCCAAAAGTAATTAGGATCAGAATGAGAAATGTTACCAAAAAAATTTGAAGCTGCCGGTACGGTTATATGTACGCAGATGGACAGAGAAGGAGAATTACAATCTCGAAATGGTAAGGAAACCAATACGTTTACCCTTAAAGGGGCAAATAAAAAAAATTTATGAAGCCGGCGTTATTCTACAAATGAAGCCTATGAAAGCCGTAGTACGAAGGACAACGATTTCATGAATCGCAAAGGACATCGTAAGTCTGGAACACTTTTGAAAACATGTCATGAAAAATCGTGTATTTCGCTCTGAATGGACAAGAGCCGATTAAAGAAGCACAATTTCCAAGCTTAAAAATCTCTCACACAGATCACCTATCTGTATGCAATTAAGGGACATATACCATGCATAATGCTTCCACAGAGCCCAACATTTCAGTCTTTCCGCGATTCATACGAATGACTTCATTTCACCAGAGCACATAATCTCTTTACAAAATGGCCATCGGAACAGATTCATTTGGAAAATAATTTCATTGTGAAAAATTGCCACAGTTGTGTGGACAGATTCAAAAGCTGGATAACAATTCTACACATTCATCGCAGAGAAATGAAAAAAAAGGACGCATCCAGTGAGAATAATGAACAATAACAGGTGAACAAAAGAGCGTAAATACAATCACCAACGAGATTAAGGATTAAATGAAACTCTGCCGGATTTTAATTTCACCACCGCCAACGAAAAAACACAAAAACAAACGGATTTCAAAATATATTTATTTTTGTTTCCCCTTTAATAAAGGACGACGTTTATCCCGTACCACTTGAAAAGGTGGGTGGATCCTGTACACATCCCCCCGTTTGAATTTGATACTTTTCCACGAAAATATATTCCTAATTGGATGCTTTTAATTGAACTCTGGCTCTACGTAAAATCCGTTAAGGGCTTTACGTTTTCCTTCCTTCGGTAAATGTTAAACTTTTTGTTTCAAAAAAGGATAACAAAAATAAATCTGCTGGTGGAAAAAAAGAAACACGCATCTTATCATGAGCTAAACACTCTGCGTCGACGGCTACATCAAAATCTTTCAAAAACTAATCACACAAAGGATACAAAGGCCTGCCAAAAAATCTGCCACCAGGATAAGCCAGAATAACTTTTGAGAGAACTTTTAATCTTAGATTATGATTTCCATTTTCCTTGGAATTTCTTATGTCAAAAAACAACGGTGAAAATTCAGAAATTCAGCGAGAAAACCTTATGTTCCACAAGTTTTGCGATGGGAGTGAAGGCCGTTTTTATTATGGCAGTAAGTGCCATTTAGGGGTGGCAATTTAGTATTTATTGACAGTATTATAGTTCATAAGGCCTAAATTATTATATTAATGGGCAATTTAGTTGAGATCAAAAACAATTTTGTCCTTGCGGTGGAACATAATAAAGCATGCACGTCGCGCGTACGTACGCTGGAGGATGCTTGTAAGGAATTCTATGAGAGATTTTCCTTTTTTTTAAAGAAAACAAAAACAAAACAAAAATTGCTGAAATTACTGAAAATGGCACTCGGATGGGAGGGCGGGGAAATGAAAAACAATATCCTCAAATGTTATTGGATGCCAGTATGAGGTAATGCCTGCGGCAAGGAGTGTTATTTAAAAAGAAAGAAGGATGTCCTGGAAAATATTGATTGTGTGTTGTTGTGGAATACTCGTATTTGGAATAAAATCATCTCAATTTTTGAATATTTGGAGGTTATGGATTTGCGGAATTATTCATTGTATTTGTGTCGTGTGGCTAAGGATACACTCTGTGCTTTGTGATTCGGTCGATGGAAGAATTCGAAGTCATTTATAATTTAAAATATGAAACGCAGAAAAGAAAATCGCTAAGGGCACGTCGACATAAGTGGAAGGGAATATTGCGTAACCACTTAATACAGACTTGGGTGACAACTGAATATCTCTTGCGCGTGCATCCCCAAATTTCCACATCCGGAATCTGGGTGGAAGCAAAAACACAGCAATAATCGTACTCGAATATGTATCTAGCTGAAAAATTAAAACTAAAATTCGAAGTGGTAGAGTCCTGCAAAAAACGAGGAAGGCTGTATTATAACATCGCAGCTGACCATTCCACGTTTCCTCACACAATTCCACCAACAAGGAACACGGACGGCACCTTGCTGGTCTGAAGGATCTAATAGCTCCTGCTTTTACTGAATACTTTATGGACAGAGTAGATTTTGAGGACATAAACTTCCACTTTAAGGGTGCTGCACATGTAAGGATTTTCCAAAGGGAGACACACTCGTAAATCTTTGGTTAGTGTTTGCGGCCACGTTTAGAAAGATTTATCTGTCATCCTTTGACAGATGTATTGAGCTAGGTTCACAGTTAATCATGGAAATGTACAAAACGTCAAATTTATTACAATTGATCACAAAATTTGCTTTCTGTTTGCCACATATTCCTTACGTTACGTAAAAGTTATGGTTGAAGAGATAGGCCAGTTGAGTCCTTGAATTATTACGAAATGAAAATGTTTACGATTGCCTGAAAGTTTGAGCGGATAGGCCCTTAATAACCCCCAGCTCTTAGAGAATTTTACTGAAAGATTTGCCTTTATCCGATTACGTTTTAATCGATTAAAGATCTCAAGCCTCTTGATCGTTACAGAACCGATGGTTTTACTGATTGGGTACTGGAGCAGTTGAAATTTGACGCCAATATCGGTTTGGAAAATCATATTCAGCGACAAAGTGCTCATGTTTTCAAATTGCTGCGTAAACAAACTCTAAATCGTACCGCGACAGACAGTGTGCGTCATTTTAATTACATAAAATGGCGCTACAACCTAGAACCTGGGTCAATCAGCGTCTCTAGCCAGCTTGTTCTTTAGCTAGCTGACTCCAGTTTAAAACGCTAAGTTAGTTGAGATCCCCTTTCCCTTGCGTGTGACACGGCAAAGTTCCTCGGGGTGGATTTGAAGATTTCCCGGGCCGAAGCATTGGTGTCTATGCGCTTCACATGATCCAACCACCGCAGTTCTTCGTTGTATTTCCTTCCCCACTCACCGTCTATGCAAACGGGCCTAAAAATTACCCAAAGAATTTTCCTCTCGAAACACTATACGTCAATTTCATCCACTTCTGACAAAGCCCATGCCTCTGTATCATAGAGCAGGTCTCCGATGATTACGATTTTATAAAGGATTACTCTAGTTATTTGAGAGAGGACTTTGCTACTCAGTTGCCATCTTACCCAAAAAAAAAAACAGCGGTAAGCAGGAGTTTTTCTCCCTTTGATCTCAGCACTGATGTCGTTCTCTGAATTAGTAGCGAAGCCTAGGCACACAAAGCCCCTAATTTTCTCAAACTTAAGGTTCTCTTTACAGCGATATTCTGTCGGAGACATTTTCGGTGTTTGCCCTTCCTTGTTGACGCCAGATACTTGGTCTTGGCGTCATTGACCATTAAACCCATCTTCGCCGCTTCCGTCTCAGTACTTACGACAGCGCCACTGACATCACGTTGCGTTTTTCCAATTATGTCAATATCGGTCGCTGATGTCAATAATTCAACGGAATTTTGAAAGATTGTGCCTCTGGTGTTGGACCATACTTTCAAGAGCGATGATAAAGAGGTCGCATGAGAGCGCGTTGCCTTGTCCGAAGCAAAACCAAAGGTCAGTTCTTATATGCGACGTTAAGAAGACTGATGCCTCTGTAGTTCAGAGAGTCTGCTTTTTTGACGATTTGGTAAGGAATTTGAAACTAAATTTTTTCAACAAGGTGACGATATGTGTTACGCATAACGTGATACATTTAACTTACTATAAACGATGGGCCATTTGTTGGTCTAATTTTCTAAGTGCGTGTAATTTCGCCGCTGGCAACACTACCGCTGTTGAAATATTGTAGTGTCAAGCCTTCGTGGTTAGAAATGGATCATTTCACGCTTGAATAGATCCGGCAAATATCGCAAATTTATTTCCAAAATATGTGCATTTTATAGGAATCCTTTTCAGCGGCTGGTGTAAGGAAACTCATTAAAAAAGTTCGTGAAATAGGCAGGATCATCAGTAGCAAGAGCTACCCTAGTGTACTAACGAAAGGATTGCAGCTGTTGCCTAAAGTGGGAGTGAAAACCCAAGAACCACTTTGCACTTGTCTGAGGGCAATATTGCTTACAGACGTCGGATAGTTTGCTAATAAGAATCAACTCACTCAAAAACTATGGCCCCACTGTGTGGGCTTTAATTGAGTTGGAAAACGCCCTCGGTTTTGATAACAAAACCGCCTTTTCAGATGAAGGTTATTTTCTTCTTGAATGCTACGTTAACAAGCAGAGCTGTAGTATTTGAGGTTTCAAAACCATATCTGGCGATTCCAGTCGTGCTTAGGCGTCTACTTTGAATCTCCTTTTTTGAACGGTACATCGCTTTTTCTCTCTATACTGCCGAGGTCTGAATCTTGCTCGGTAAGAGGCGACATTTGCTCCTCGAAATGTGTGCGCATTCAGGATATTTGATCGATCAGTACAAAGTCAATTTATTATAAGGACAGCCTGGTTGCTGTGGGATCATGAGCTCCAAGCCGAGCGCCACATTAAAGAGGATTTGTATAGCTGCCCCGCAGTTTTCCTTTTTCATTGAAATTAACATACTTCTGTGGAATAGTGCACAAAAATTCCATCTGGTGGAAGTAATATTCTAATGCATTATCCTTGTCAAAAATAAATTAAAAGCATTTTATTGTTCGTTAAGTGAAACGCACGTCCTTACAAAGGACTTTCGCAAAACCACATCTTGTCTACTTAACCGTTTCAACTGAGTACAAAAGGTTGAAGTAGAAAACATGCCCGCAACATTCCCATTTGAATCCAATTTTGAAGGTGAAAAGGATATTTTTACAATTTGCTTTTCGAGTAAATAAAATCTCTTAGACACTTCTCAACAATAAGACCATCGATGTGAATGAGAGGACGAGAATACAAAATAACATCCCAGCGTCAGTTTTAGATTTTGATTCTTTTTTTTCTTTTTTTCCACCCGCTCAGAAAATCCTTCCTTCAGCGTCAGAGCATTTGAATAAACTTCATTTATCGCAGTAAATTTTGTTTGAAATACACTTTCTGCTGCCATTTCAATGTCAACTGTTTCCGTACAGGACTCGTGTCTCCTACTTGGCTTCCCCCATATAAGTTGATTTCATCGCATCGCTGAGGCACGTGTTGGAATGTGGCGGAGGGTATCCTTTATTGTTTGTCTCTCCTTCGTATCTGGTTTCAAAATTTAATTCAAATTAACACAAGAGTGTTAGTACTCCTACGTGTGTATCTATTGAAATACGAAGGCAAATGTATAACGGCCGTAAGGAAATTGATTAAAATTTGCTAGCATTTATTGCACCAAACGAGTAGTAGAGGATAAAGGATCCTGTGAGGGAGCTAAATCAGTTGGAAAATTTGGATGGGCTGCAATTACGTCTATGGTCCTAGGCTGCAATAATTGGAATTATTTCAGATTGCATTGCAGGTTTTTGAATGAGTTAAATTATATTCTAGTGCCTCGCCTCGGATGATGCAATCAACGCCGCATCATCCACGTCTTGTCGGAGATACTCGCTGCGTTTCTCGATTGCATTTCTTTCGTATTCGTGATCCTCCGACAAGACTTTCTGCCACGGAAACGAGTAGATGTCTACAGCATTTCAGCATTGTGCTGAGTGCTTCTGTCCCTTGAACAATATGGTCCCAAGTTGTTGGTGGATTACGAGAGTCCTTAGTCCATAGACATCATAATTGGTTCTTCAAACCGCGGTGCTCTGGCCTTTACGGACAGCTATAGTTTGAAGGAGGTTGCCAGCTAACTGAAGGTGAAGGATATCGTCCCTCTAATATGTCAACTCATAGAAATATGGTCAACTTCATTGGAAGTTTTCTGCCGATCAGCTGAACATCCAGCTGATTTGGTGGCAGGTCCTATATTCGTATAGGGTAACCCCCATATTGTAGAAATTTGGTCCAGAAGGGTCTTCACATTCCAGAGACTGATCTTTGATCAGATATGCTAGCCAAGAATCGTCAACGATCGATCAGTTATTATCTGACGGGAGGTTTCCATTTCGAAAATAATTTTCGACATCGCAGGATGCTAACCCACGTTAGTCTAGAATTGAGGCACTATACAGCCCACACTTGTAATTTTAGCCCACAATTATAAGGATGTATACCCGTTGTTACCGGAGACCAACACGGGGAAGTAAAGCAGGCGCTTTATCGCTGGCGCTTAATTGTTCTGCTACTGACCAAATCTTTATGGGTGGCCCGACCAATACAAAAATAGTTCGACGTAACGTAAAAAAGTTAAAGTAAAGGACGTGAACCACTTACTCTTATGTCACTCAGACAACCAGATAAAGACATAACTCAAAGGAATATCATCCTAAATATGAAGACGTCTATCGAAATTCGGATTCCATAAACCAAACTTCAAGAATGTACTGACGTAAAGCTTCTAGCGTAAACGTAAAGTTTATAAGTAAGGCACTTCTATCATTTGAACGATAAGTCACAACTTACACATTTTAAAAGGGTTTTCTTAAAAATAAATAAAATAAAAATTTCCACTAAAGTCAGACTCTAACTGATTAAATATCGTAAATATAATCACGTAACGTTAACGTAAACCTCACACTTTCACTTTACCTGAGAATGTTCAGCTCAAAATTTGTTTGTATAATTTAACTGCAATTTTGAAAGCCATTACTTTCATCCGTCATCCTTATTGGCATGAAAATTATACACATTTCCAGGTAAAGTAAACGCAAAGAGAAGGAAATCAAAGTGCCTGCGTTTATACAGGTTCACAGGATCGTTATACAGAAAGTTCAGTGAACATTGAGTAACTACCAATAATCCTTAAATATACCCCTGCATTGAAAGAACGTTGATGTTCGGTTGCCAACACAGAAGCATTAGACTAAACGTATTAAAATCCGTTGTCGTAAACATCTATAGAATCGAAAATTAAAAATCGATTGATACGGATATAAATGAACCAAAATAAATGTAGGTTTTCCCCTTGACGTAATTATATCCACCAATCGGAGAAAGGGCGAATCAAAAGGGAATCGTACCGTTATTTATAAAATAAATAGAGATGAACGATAACGATTTTTTTTAGGAATCAATCCTTGGTGACCAAATGAAAGGAAAGTAAACTTCCTTACGGCAATTAATGAGCAACCTACTCGAGAAATTATGCTTCAATGGATATCAGGTCCTGTTGATTTCAAAATTGACTGATTGCAAGGAAGCCAATCCATCAATAAGCTACGATAATGAATGGTTAACTACATATTTGAGCGTGGGAGAATCGCTATGAAAATCGTGTAATTGTCAGGAGCTACACATAGGAATTGTGTGGATGGACAGTTGATTGGTGTATCGTTAGCAGCTCCTTGACGGTTAAGTAGCTAATTAGCTTTGGGAAATTATCAGAGTTGTACATGGTTGTTGGTAATTCACACGTCCTTGTCGTGGTTTATGGTGTACAGATGTTTGGAAATGTGGAAGAGACTAGTCATGTCAAGAAAGTGAAAGACTACTCTAAATGTGAACATGCTTTGTAAGCTCTAGGTTAATCCGTATTCCAAATAGGATGACCGCATTTTCAACGTAGTATGTATGTATCTCAAGCGATTTAAGAGACGTTAGCATTGAAATGCTTGTAAGGTTGGGTTGCACTATGACATGTGATACTTAATTGCTACCAACATAAATAATTTCAGTAATTTCGGTAGAAAGATTCTATACTTACTTACTTAAGTCCTGTCACCTTTCGAGGGGCCAAAGGTGTCAACAACTCATGCCCGCCATCGTGTTCGGACTTCTTAAGCTCTCTCCACCTCATTTCCAAACCTGCAGACTCTTTTTCAACCGTTCTGCGCGACGTATGGTCTTCCAACTTGAGTAAGGGCGTTCCAGTGCAAGAATCTTCTTCGTCTTCGCGCCTTAAGGTGAGGCCAATCTATGTCATTTCCTTCATCGAATTGTGTTCTTGACCTGTTCTCGAGTGGACGTGTTCGTTCGAGATGCGATTAGGCTAGAAAATCCTAAAGGTGATGCGGAGACATCTATTTACAAAAGTCTGCAGAATACGAATGGCAATGACGTTGATTCTCCAAATATGGCATCCATATACTAGTACTGACCCGACATTAGAGCGGAACAGTTGTAGCTTGGGCTTGGTGCTGTAAACATTACTCTTTCAGATTATCGATAGCACGCCGAACGAAGCTTTGGCTTTCCCGATTCTACTGTCTACATCCAACTCGGTGTCACTGTCGGCCAAGACTATACTTCCTATGTATAGAAAGTTATCCACTTTCTCGACCTGCTGACCAGCAATGCTTACTTGAGAGGTGGAACTTACAAGGCTGAGTGACTTTGTCTTCGTCTTAATAATCCTCAACCCTGCTGTCTTTGCATTGCAAATGTCGTCAACGTAGTCCAGATGTTTGAGGTAAGAAGTCGCTATCCACTGTATACCGCTGTTATTTACTGTAAGCGCTACATCACTGATTTCGACCAAAATAACAGAAGTGAAAGTATGCAACCTTGTGGCACCCCACTTTGGACTTCGCAAAGTCGTCAGATACCTTACTGCTGCATAAGACGTGACACTTAGCACCATCATACGTTGTTTTAAGTAGTATTTCTCAGGGATACCTCTTCTGCACAGGAAACATCATATGAATTCCCGATTTACACTGTGAAAGGCGTTCTCGAAGTCAATAAATGGCAGAGGAGGCGGAGACATGTACTCGAACTATAGTGCTGGTACTTATAGGCTTCGCATATCCCAGCCATCTTGAGTGCTTGATTCAAAGTCGCTGATGAAAATTTGCTGACGTTCACACAATACGGCCGATGTGCCTTTTTTTGGATTGGGCAGTTGCTGGTGAGATTTTATTCATCAGGCATATACAACCACCAGAATCGAATCCAACCCAAAAGACATAACAGTAGAGGGAATCCCTAAGGTAAGGCGTAATACTTGGAAAGAGATCTCAACCAACTGCCGCAACTGAACATAGATGGGTAGTTAATAGGGACTGATCTAATTGGAGAGGCTTGTTAGGTGCGGCTCAAGTTCACTCTAAGCTGTAGCGCCACTTAAGCAAGTACGTATGAAAGTAAGTAAGGCAGTGTTGCTGTGGTTCGTCATTGAATATTCTTCTCCGCTTTGCGTGTGTATACAGACCTTTTCTTCGGAAACAACAGATTCACCCGCCCTAAAGCAGGATAGAGATGCTGATGAAGTTTCCTTGAATATTCGTGTAACCGCTTTGGTACTCAGCTGCCTTCTTAGCTCAAAGAAGACGTGAAATCTTTTGTGGCAGTTGTAGTAAATGTCGCAGTTTTACCGTTTTTGTATATCTTATCCTATCCATCGTATCACCTAGATCGCGGTAAAATTTGCCTTATAGCGCTCGAGGTTGTGAGTAACACCAGGGGTGTACAATGTATGCATATTCCAGGTTCCATTCCATTTGCAGTTTGTAGGCTTTTGACGTTTCGGATCATGCTGTCATTTGAGGAGGTCCATTAACCGACACATGTTTTGTCTTGGCCATAACTAGGAGTTTTTTTTTCCGTGGTAGAAAAGTTACCCTACGGCAAAACTCCCAATCTGGAGTGCCATGTCCATTGTTGATGAACCCCTAGGACAAGGGGTCGGTTAACAACCGATGTCAGTAGCCCACTTCGAGGATGTGAGCGCTGCCGATGGCCTTTTAAGGGCTCAGCCGTCACGATTTCTTTTCCAAGACCCTAACTAGTCCTAACTAGCCCTAACTAGTGGGCGCCGTGGCTCAAGTGGTTAGTGCGTTGGATCGCTGAGCGAGAGGTTCGACGTTCGAATCCCAGAAACACCAAAAAGTTTTTTCACGGTCCCACCTCTCGCGAATGTCTGACAAACGTCCGAGAGTAGGTCATAACTGTCAAGAGAAAGCTTCTCAATTTGCCTTTCGGATATGGCTCTAAACTGTAGGTCCCTTCCATTTGTGTGAAGAAAATATAGCACGCACAACACGAATGGTCGCGAGAAGCTAGGCCCTGGACCTCACACGGTCCGTTGCGCCAAGAATTTGTATTTGTAACTAGTCCCTGGGAATCCTTATCCAGCTGAGCTTCGAATATATCGTAGTAACCCATATAAGACGTTGTTTTCGTTCTGGAAAGCTTAACGTCACCATTTATTCCATAGGGGGAAATCGTTCGCTGACGTTCGCTATTTTCTCTTGAGCATCACTCGCGCTTGTAAGATTGGCAAGCCGAGTCCAGGTCCAACGGCCAGTATCCGATGGCTACTACTTGGAGGTAAGCTAAGCGTAATTGATGTGCGGTAACAGTTAGAAGACTGGGCTTTGCCATGTTAATGCCAATAGCTTACGGTAGACCACAACACCCAGCAGAATTTCACAAATGTTCGCTGCTATTACCATCATCACGTCCGTCAGCACGTCCGGATTGTTGAATGGGCTCGGTGTCAACACCGACACACATGCCAAACTGTTTAACCATCGGATGCTCAGTGGCATTTTTTACTTCACAGATCTGTGGATACCGACCGACCATTTAAGCACTTGTATTCGAAGTACCTCACATGCGAGATATGCCTTCAATACCTACTTGATCAAGGTCAGTTCCTTTAAAACCTCACTTCAGTGCCACTCATTACTACATTCAACCTTGGCAATTCCCAACCAAATATACGTCATGTCATACCACTTCCCAGCACATATTTAATTCATTATCGTACGAGTATATCACATTTATCTTTACCAGCGACCACTTTATCCCAGATAGCTGAATCCAAAAGCGACAACAACTCCATAATTCACTGCAATTATCACACCGTAACTGGAAAAAAAAACCCACATCACTTAATTCGCACTGTCAATGGGGTCGTCTTATCGTCTTATCTGTGGGTAAACTAATTAGAGGGCAGGTGGCTTTTATTAATCAGTATCTACATGTATAAATAAGATGAGTACTGGAATTTATTACAAGCTATAGATCTCTCAATAGACGACCCCTCATCAAGTACTCATCCAGTGCAATTTAGACCGCGCACTGACCTGCCACGGAGCAACGTATCTATACCTATCTATACCCACAGATCCACTGTTGCATTTAATTAGGAAAACAGGTAAAAATTTTTTATAATTTCCTGCAGATACTTGGTATTGAAATTGCCTCCTCCGGGTAATGGAGTAGATACTAAAACAATTTTTCAAGTGACTGCATTTTATGCCAACTATTTGGAACTTTTCTCATAGAAAAAAGGATCACAGAAGAGCTACGCTTATCGACTGCCACAATACTCGTACTCCTCCTGAGTTGTGACGTGCTCAAGTGAAACTTTGAGTTCATCCAATTAAATTATCTGAAAATGAAAACTTGTTCATCCACTTTTTACCTGCAAACGGAACGAGTTAAATAAAATAGATTTAAAGCTTTCGTGGTGGCTTAAGTCAACTTAAGTGAGTTAATGGTACTACAACGTACGGAATTATACAAAGTTTGTCTTCCCCGGTTGATTACCTGTAATTTTTGGTGATTTTTGAGCAGAAAAATAAAAGTGTAAGTAGGATACGTCTCACCATTGTCACATGTTTATGACTCAGTATTTTAAAAGTTTCGCCTGAAAGTGCTGATCCTCGACTTAATCCACTTAGATTTACTGGTTTATGCAGATGGGATGAGGGTATTTCATTGAAACTGTCATTAGTACTCGCAGAACAGTGCGTATAGAGTAATGTCACTTAAGTGTCAAGCTGACAAATTCGAAAATATAGTCCTTAAGTGTTCTTAAAAACCCTGAGAGCCTTGTATTTGTATTACACGCAGATATATGAATATACGTACATATATACCTCAGGAGGTTGTCAAGGACTTGCTGCCTAGAGTTGTGTCACTTTTGACAGCTAGCGTGTGACAGTCACACAATAGATAGTGAATTGACTGTATTTATTTTCCATCCCTAGAGCTTTTAAAGGATGGGTAATCTCCTGGTTTATCGAAATTTTTATTCAAACAAATGGGACAAGGGACCTTCATACAGTTTAGAGCTTCTGGCTTCTCTTTCTCATGATAGTTATTAATCTCGAACGTTTGTCAGACATTCACGAGTGGTGAGACGAACGAAAAACTGTTTGGTGTCTTCCGGGACTCGAACCTCGAACATCCCCCTCAGTAATCCAACGCACTTACCACTGAGCCACGGCTCCCATGTTTGTTAAAATTAGAGATATTGGCGAAGCCAGGGCCCAAGGTATCTGCCTATATTTCAACACAACAGTGGCTGCCCATGCTGTCACACGACTGAGAACTTTCCCCAATTCTTTCTGGTATTCGTAGAGGCCCCAGATAACGACGTTCTAATGATTTCCGACTTCTGGAAGTTGATTTTCAGTTTCCAGTCGCCGCAATATCGCTTGATCTTATCGAAGTCACATGCAAGAGTATTGGAATGTCCTCGATCTTTCGATCGCGATGTACGCGATCAAGTCGTCTGCGTACGTGTGTAAATATTAAAGAGGATCGGCGAATTAACCGCATCCTGTTGCAGGCCTTTTGTAAACTCAAACATCACAGCAGATGCCACATTGCCATTTTTAACACAGAACTGTCTACTGGTGATTTGCTTATGCCCAGCCTGCTCAACTTGTAGAAGAGTCCTATTAACCATACGATATAAAAGACCTTCTCCAAGTCAACCAGGCAGGCATCCGACACCAGTTTAGACGTGGCATGTACAGTATCATGCCCCGCCTTGAAAGCGAATTAGTATATGCATGTCCTGAACCCACTTCATTAGGGCTCTATTGATCACCTTTTCGAATACCTTGCTGATGTTCGGAAGGAGAGAATCGGCCGGAAATCCGCCGGATTGGAAGTATCCTTACCCCTTTTGAGGATACGATGTAAGGTGTTGTAAATGTCCACCGCTTCAGGATGGAGGTATCGAAGCATAATGCTAGATATTCCGTCAAAGATCACTTAAAGTTCTACTTTCGATATGAACGGGGGATGTATCTCCTCACTTTTGATTAGCTCTGATTATTTAATTAAAATGTCCTCATCCTGTCGACTTAATTTTGCAGTACATTGTCAAATGCTTATGGCTCTGTTTCGATAATAGCCCGATACATACATATGTTTTCTTAATCGAGTCAACTGTTTGTGAAAGCTACAAAGTGCCTCAACAGTTCAACGTAAAAAAAAGTCCAACGACATCAAAAAGCAGCTGCACGGTGGTAATACAGGTCTCCAAGATGGTTGACAACTTGGTTACCGACTTGATGCGCAAAAGATTGGTGGTGTAACCAGTTGTATTGCATGTTGCGCTATCCTACTGGGACGACAGTAGAGACCAATTTTGTCCCCATGCCAAAACCCAAAGTCTACACTTTTGCTAGTTGGCATACTTATTTATTTACTTAGCGCTACAGTTTGGTAGGAACCTGGGCCTCAATCAACAAGTCAGTTAGCCCGACTCTTAGCTCTTCAGTTGCCCACACTAAGTTGGTTGGGATCACCTTCTACTTGTGCGGGTCACCTAAGGCGAGGTCGTCCTCTACTTCGTTGTCCCGTCGGGTAAGATTTGAAGACTCTCCGGGTCGGAGCATTGGTGTCCATTCGCACTGCATGTGCTAGCCATCTTAAGTGACTGTGGCGTAGGTTTTTGACAAGGTCGGTGTCGCTGTACAGCTCCTATATATCGTCGTTGAATCTTCTCATCCAAAGCTCAAAACTACCGAGGACACCTTCATCTTCTTTTGACAGTGCCCATGCTACAGCACCATAAAGCAGGACTGGGATGATTGAGGTCTTGTACAGAGTCTCCTTAGTTGTTCGAGATAGGGCCTTATTACTCAATTGCCTTCTTACCCAGAGAAACAGCGATGACAAGAGTTATTCTTTATTTGATTTTTGCTGAGGTATTACTGTCAGAATTTATAGCTTTATAGCAGGGCTAAAGTAGACACACTCCTTTCCTACCTCGAAGTTATAGCTGTCGACTGCGACATTCTGTTAAATTCGCCGATGTTGTGTGTCCCTTCTTGTTGACAGCTTGCATTTCAATAGTAGCGAACACACCAGTGACAGCTTGCTGTCATCCGCCCATTATGTCAGTGTCGTCGTATAGTGTAGTCTAAATTGCTGCCACTAGGTACTCATACAAATATTTGTCGAGAATTTTATTTTAAAGGATATCACTGCTTTCTTATGCAGTTCTAGTATTGTAGCCCAATAAAATATGTTCATTGCGGGTACCTGCGCCTCTGTAATAAACACTTGTCAAAACATTTGCGATATTTTTGTACATAATCTCTAGTGAAAGCGGCACAAAAGTTTCATTCAAATTCCACGAATACCACCCACTTTCGATTACGAATCGAATTAATAAACATCGACTCAATTTTATTTACCAAAATAATTATCCGCTTGTAGGTAAGTATATAAAAAAACTTTTTAAGTCCCACTTAATCGGTTTAACGCTGAGCCCAACGGTATGACATTTCACATTGAGTGTCTTCGTCCTTCGAAAATAAAATCACTCATCTGTATGCAAAGTGGCTTAGAAATAAAAATATTTGTAATTTCCGGCCGGACAATCTGCTACTCGTCAAACTTGTAAAATAAACAATTTCCCTTTGACTGTAAATGAAATTATAAATGCAAACTTTTGGAGATTTTATGTACAAAAATCCCGAAGTTCCTTGAGATTAACAGTACGTGATAGTCTTGGCAGAGAAGGATACATCTTCATACGTCTTCGTCAGCTGCTAGTCGAAACGATACTCACTTCAGCTATTTCCTTAAATAACTTCAACTCCCTGGCATTATGAACCTTGACTTGAGGAATATTTTTTGTATTAAATTTACGTCCTGTAAGGACGATTAAATTAAATAAATTTACTCCTTTGGTTGTCAGAATTTGTTATTACCTACTCGCGTGTCCTACTCTGTTTGATTTATACTCTTTTGGGTAATACCTTTGAAGGGGTTTATGTTGACTACATGTGAACACATGTCCGGGGTTAAGCTAGGTCGGGATGTAAGTGCAGAGATCTGGAAGTGATTGGATTAGTTTATACAGATGTTATCTCTCCCAGAATCCATCGAAGAAAAGGCCTATTTATGAGTTATGGTTTCGTTTATCGATTGGGTTTGGATGAGGGTTAGAATCAATGTGGGTAGTATCCTTTCATGATTTAAATTGATTTCCTATAAGGGAGGATAAATACCCTTGAGTGGGGCTGAATTAAATAAAAACAATAAGAAATACAAATTATCTTAAAAGCAAGCTGAATGCGGGCCATTTAATAATTGGTTGAAACCTACACAGTCTTAGCTGATTTTGGCAAAGCAGAATGTAAGAATCCCATAGGTTCAAAAGGAGGAGCATTGCAACTGTGCGTGCTTAAAAATGGTCCACAAAGGTTGAAGGCACTTAAAATTCAGCGAATACTTGAACCATATTGAACTATAGGCTCATCCAACAAGAGGTGTCATTTTAAATCAATAGAAAAATGAAACAATTTAATGAAAAGTTGTGATATTTTTACCTTGATCTGAAGTGCAAACTACGAGGCTAGTAATAGAATACAATATCTGCCTTGACTCCGCCTATAAATAGCCACTCTTTTGATGAAAGTTTTCATTACGCTTTCATATAATTGCGGCTGTATTTCGCGAACAACCGCTCAGATACTTTTTAAGGGCATGAATCGTGGGTGGACTTTACCTTTAACATAGCCCCAAAAGAAAAAGTCTAATGGTGTTAAATCGCATGATCTCGGCGGCTAGTTGAAGTCTCCATTTCGAGAAATCACTCGCCCAAGAAATTTGTCACGCAATAGAGCCATTGTTTCAGCAGCTGTGTGGCATGTGGCGCCATCCTGCTGAAAATAAACGTCGTCCACGCCTATAGCACGGATTTCAGGCAAAAAAAAAATTTGTCAACATCGATCGGTACTAATCCATTGACTGAAACGGTCGCACCAGCATCGTTTTGAACAAATATGGCCCAATGACACCCACAGCCCAAAAACCGCACCAGACTGTCACTCGTTGTGAATGGAGAGGTTGTTGTATTCGGAGCCTCAGATGTGATAGTTTTGGTTGTTCACGTACCCAAATAAATGGAAATGATCCTCATCACTCAGAATAATTTTGGGTAAAAAATCATGATCTTGTTTCAGCACCCAAACAGTGAAAGTACGACATTGTG
Organism: Blera fallax; assembly: GCA_946965025.1. NCBI lineage: Eukaryota > Metazoa > Arthropoda > Insecta > Diptera > Syrphidae > Blera > Blera fallax. The sequence continues at coordinate 109,808,326 of OX337244.1, read as the reverse complement.
CGTGGTCTATTGGATTCAATTCTTGTGTTAACTGGACCTTATAAGCATGTAGGCTAAGATCTTTATGCAAAATGCGGTGCAGTGGTTTCGGATAGACCCAATTCCTGTGATCGTCTCAAAATGGACACATCTGGGTTTTCAGTCACACTCCCAGCTACGGCGGCAATATTTTCGGCTGACCTTTCCGGCCGAACACGAGTTGGAGTCTTCACATCACTAACCTGTCCGAGATGTCCAAATTTATTGATTAAATTCACTATAGCTGTGCGAGAAGGCGCTTGATGATGACCAGAAGCAGTACAAACTTTATGAACGTTTCCGCGATATTTTCAACGTTTTTGTAGTGAATTTTTAATATTTCAACGCGTTGTGCGAGTGTCATTGCGATCAAAAGTCATCGCAATGACAGTTGAATGTTGACAGTTTAACAATGCTGCGAAATTTAAAATGACACCGCTTGTTGGATAATCCTTTACTTTCTGTATAAATTTCCTTAACCTTAACCCAGTCCCTAAAGAGCCTTCATTTCTACCAAAAATTACTTCAAATTTCGCACAGCAACACGGTACTCACTTTGGAAGCAATTTTTCCAATATCTCGCAGCGATGTTGAAGCATAAAGCCACCCATTTTTTAAGGCGGAGGCTTGACACTACATGTCTGTCAATATGTCAATGTATTAGTGTTGCCAGCATTGAAATGAGACAAACTTCAAAAGAAACCAACAGAATAGCAAAGGTGGCCCACTAAATATAAATCTGTTCACGTATTCCAATGTGTTCGACGTTTTTACCCTGAAATTTAGGGAAAAGGACGTATTATTTATTCCTTTCCTTTATGAGGTTGTTTCTCAAAGTTTGTAGGAAAATAGCTTGTAATAACGTATGCTGGGATCTCAGTGGTCTAGTCTACGTACTGAATTCTGCTCTATTCTTAACGACCTTGAATTCCTGCCAAAAGACATATCTTCTGTGTGACAAACCCTTTGAAACCCGAATGCCCTCTAGACTAGACTAGACTGGCAAGAGGACCCTGAGTTACAAAAGGAATCCATTCGTTTCTATATATGTAGATGGATCTAAAACAAAATCAGGAAAGGGAGGGGTTGTCCTCTCCAACGACCTTACTTAAAAATCTTCTTCCGCCTCCCTAATCACTTTGGCGTCTTTTAGGGGGAGATCATGGCTATAAAGGAAGCCTTTTCGTGGATAAGGTACAATGCGATATCGAAGCTGGATAACATCGTTTCGACTGACAGCTAAGTCACGATCAAATCTCTAGAATCCATCACCTTTAACTAACGCACTGCCCTAAATTGTCGCCTGTCTCTTAACGAGATGGCTAAACAATTCAATCTCCACCTCATTTGGGTGTCAGGCCACAGGAGCATTTCAGGGAATTGCATGGCCGACGAGCTTACCAAGAAGGGTACAACTCTATCGCTTTTGCCGGACAAGACGAATCTTGGTATGTCTATCGCTTCGGTTGAACTCCTACTCAAGCTCAGCACTATTAACCTAACCAATCGCAGGTGGGCATATGACACTACGTGCCTCATCCCTAGACAGATCTGACCTAAGATGGATCAGAAACGCTCCAACTGTCTCATTAGACGGAAAATGTTACTCATTTCAAACAAATTAGGTGTCGATACAGGGCATTGCATTATCGGCAGGAAGACCACCACCATTTGGTCCTCTTCGCAAATGACTCCTGCAGAAGCTGCATATTGGTTGAGGCTCAGTTTCACCGCGAACGGTAGCGCCACCTTAATAAGTAAGTAAGCAAGAAGAAGCAAGCAGTAGTAGCTCCAGCGCTAGCTTCCCCTGGTTCAGTGGGTAGCTCTTTGGAGACGTTTATCCTGTGGTAACGCAATGGACCTGAACGGACTTAGATTCCATTAAATCACGTGCGATGTTATATCCACGTATGTACATTGTAAGCCGCATTTAATACCGTCTTGTCTTTGGTATTTCTGAAAACGTATTTAAGCCTGAAGCACGCGACAAATTACAAAAAAAGGATGCTCACGCCGTTAACACCGAAATCTTTTTGTCTTAAGGCGAATCCGTCGTCCGGGGTACATAAATCAGCTGTTATCAGGTCGTTTCACAAAAGTCGGTGGCTCGACAAGGGATTAAACTAGATCATCTCTCTTTATGCTAAGAAAGCATACAGGATTTCTTCCAACACCAAACCCTAGCCAAACCGACACCAGACACCAATTATTGATAACAGCCTCAGGGGATTTATCGCCAGATGCTCCTTTGTCAGTGCGTCGCAGATGTGTTTGCCTACGATGACCCCACCCACAAACTGGGACAATCCCTGTTCGATTTAGAAATCCTATTCAGTTTGCTCTCACATCCTACTTTTTTGCGTCTCTTAGCACTTCTTTGCGTAGTTGGCAATTTCCTTCGAAAAAATGTCAGGTGCCTCCTTACAGGACAGAATCCTGGTAAAGATATCTCCTTATTTCCATGTAAAGATAATTTCGTATGTGCAATTGCCGGCGAAGTAGAAAACGACAGCAAGAAGGATGGAACCATGAGATTAGATGTGTAGCACGTAGAAAAGGAAAGTCGAGAGGCGTGCATAGAACGACGACGAACTACACAGAAAAAAAAATCTCACTGTAGACATAGTCACGTAAACATAGAGAAAAGGAAACCTCCTGACGTACGGATTGTACACGATTATTCAATCGAATAATCCGACATCCTCCGGGACCAGTTAACTAAAATACGTGCTTCGGAGCGTACCGTATAAACAGCTAGCCTCCTTAGAAATTCATTTTATGTAGATATTACCATAACGGTAACTTTGGATGCAATCTTTATCCTGATCCTTCTTACCCGGCATAAAATTATTTACGTATTCGGTCAGTGCTGTAAATGAATTCACTATCTCGCATGTTGAATTGAAATATCATAATGAGGACATCCTTCAAAATTTAATAAAAATTTACATATGTATCCCATCGAATCGTATCCAGCTTGCAGATGCTGATTGAATCTATATTTTTATACGTTTGTGCCGCCAAATACATTTGCCAGATAAGCAAATTTATCGAACAAAAGCACATAAAGCAGTGTAGGGACTCGCAAAATCGAAAGAAAAATCCTCCACAATCGATAATCAGGGTAATAAATCGTAGCGAAAATTTTTAGGACTTATTTTACCGTCGTCCTTTGTTGAAAAACCGTCTCCGGCCACAAACAGGAGCGTCAGGCAGTCAGCCTTGTAGACTGTGGCCCGTAAATTAATTTAATGATTCATGTATTTGTGTGGATATGACGAATTAGGTTCGTATTCATGAAATATCCTTGCAAACTCTCAAAAAGGACGATGGAAAATCAATAAAAATAAAAATGTTTTTCATAATTTTTATTGAAGTCGATTGTGTGGGTTGTTTTTTCTGTATTAACACCTCTCAGTTGACACGGCAAAATCCGTCGAAAATCCTTTGAGGAGCTCTCAGACCACAGTATCCCAGGCATCCCAAGACCTCCCTTATTCTGCTAGCTAATGCCGTCCTGATTTCCTCCAGGCATAGTGCACAGGTATCATCTTCCAAAAGACCCGTCTTCTTAAGGTGATACCCGAAATTTCCATGACCCGTAGATAACGCCAGCACCCATTTCAGTGGTCGTTGCTCCAAGCTTAGAACTTTCCTATGAGTGTAGCCAGTCGGCCCTTTAATAGACATTTTAGCCTGTCTACAACCTTCCACCGGTATGATCCGGTAACCTTCTTACTTACTTACTTAATGGCCTCCCGACCCTTGGCGAATCTCTGCCTGAGACATGGCTGCCTTCCATTATCTACGGTCACGCGCACGTTGCTTCCAGTTGTGAAGACGAAGTTTTCTGGCATTCACAACAACATGGTCTTTGTACCGTAGGTTCGGTCTTCTTCGCCGTCTCGAACCTGGGGGCTGTGATTCGAAGATCCCCTCGGCTTGAGCATTGTTGTCCATTCGCTCGATGAGGCGGAGCCAATATAGTCAACGTATCTTGGCTTTTTGGACTACATCCACATCCTGGTACAGAGGTGGCTGTACTGGCGATAGTCAGGACATACAGTACAGTTCATAGAGATCGCGGTTGTGTCTTCTCCTCCATTCGCCCTCGTCGCATATGAGACCTAAGTTCCGACGAAATATTTTTCGCTTGAAGGTGCCCATATCCGAGGATGGTGTCTCTCTCATAACTATTATGTTTTTTTACGTGGTAAGGCAGTTACCCCGAGTGCACAACCCACAACCTGAAGGACCAGTTCCATGGATTTTAGCCCCTTGGACGAAGGACCGGTTCAAAAAAGACTGCATCAGTATCCTACTTCGGAGGTACGAAGGCTGCCATTGGCCTTTTTAGGATCCATCCGCCACCCTTTCTATTCCATAACCCTGACACAGTCATGGAAATCCTTACAGACCAGAAGTTCGAAGTAGCTCATGTAAGGTGTCTGCCAAACTGTCTATGGATTCTGCCGTTGATTCCGTCGAAAGAATTCATCCGCCATCCATCCTCCTTCTGAGGGCTTTTGCTAGACATCTGAGACATATTAAGACGTTCAGGTCAACAAGATATGCCTCATCCAGTCCCACATGAGTGCTGAAGTTCACCTAGCTCTCTGCTCGCGCAGTTCCGAGTGTTCGACTACACATGAATAGACGGATTTGCCATACGCTCATCGTTAGTTCACTACTACGTAGCTATCCAGTGGGCACAACGTGGAGGTAATGATACGACATTTTGCCCGCCTACTTAACCTTCTTGGTCACCTTTAGTTCCGATCCAAAAAGTGTCAAAGATTTAAATTCTAGATCTCCCTTTGACAAGACGTCAACGGCTCACGAAAGATGATTAGATCTAACTTTTCCTCATTAATGGAGAGCCCTTGTTCGCGACTCCACCGCTCCACCACTCTGAGTGTATTCCTCATGGTATCTGCTCTGTGACGTTCATGAATTTGCCTCTTGACATTATTGCTATGTCATCGCCATATCCCGCATTGTGGATGTCAGTCTCTTCAAGTCTTCTCCGGAGAGAGTCCACAGTTACATACATATATTCCACAGTGTAGGTGAAGATCGAAAAATTTTAAAAGTCCATTCACAGCTCTGCGAATACGAACGAGCGAATCGTAGCAAATTTTGACATTTCATTTACAGTAAACGGCCATTCACAGCTCAGCGACTTGCGAATCCGAACGAGCAAATATTCGCGAATTTTGACATTTCATTCACAGCAACGTTTATTTTCTAGTCTCAGCAAACTGCGAATTTCTCTTGTCATTCGTTGTATGTGCAAAAAAATTGTGAGATTAAACTCTCGCACCGTTCCACATCTGTCTAATTTGACAGTTCGCAAGAATTACTCGCCTATTCGCGGAAAATATCAGCGAATTGTTGATTTCTTCGCAGGAACTAATTAAAATTTAACTTTTTTCTATTAATCGATGGAGGAAATTAAGCTCTGTTAACCTGTGAATTAAGTTAACCTTTAAATTCTACAAAAGCCTACAAAATGTATCCCCAACCGCACAATACCGAACTTGACACGTGTGTGTGGTAAGGGCGGCAAGCAACGAGTAAGACACTTTGCAAACTTTGCAGCTCAGTAACACAAAATGTAATCAACTGCGGTCAACATAATCAATTTCGCATTCGAATGGAAAACCTAATTTCGTACACGTAATTGATCAATTTATTTTGAGTTCCAACTGTCAGCGGTGGTCTGTAATCAACACACGCCAGTGTGTTATTTTAAAGTCAACTGACTGTTATTTTCAAAACAGTTTTTCTATTTTTAAACCGCCCCTGTGCCCGCTGTTCTAATGAATAATTAAAAATCGTTCAATACTGGATAGCGCAGCTGATAATTACAAATCAATACTTACAGCCGGGCCTAAGTAAATTGTGATCGGCCGGGGTTGGTAGGTGTATCTATATCGCGTTTATACTGTTTGTGCTACATTTTGTTGGCCTGGCTATGGCGTTCCAGGTGGGAATTTTCAATGTGTTAACATGAAAATTGATTTTAAATTGAACGACACATTACGCGGTGGATTCTTTTCTCTTTGTAGACTCAAAGTGACCATAGAAAGTGTTTTTTTTTTTTGCTCTGCAATTATTTAGGTATACTGACTGCTTAATTTCGGAGAATTAAAGTTAATGGGTTAAAAAAACAGCGAAACTTCACAAGTCAGCGACCGCAAAGGGTAGGCACAGTTAGCTACAATGCTTCGTAAGTATTTAATGAAGTGTCCTTCTTTCCTGGTGAATCTATGGACAAATTAAATTGGACGCTCTGATGGGGTTGGAATGGAATAGATACTTGTACTTAACTCATGTACTTTGCAAGCACTTGGAGGGAGTCGGAGTAGACATATGAATTTACGAGCGTTTGGACTGAAGAATTTCGGACAACTTGATTTATTTAGACAATAGGAGTTCAGGGGCAAATCAACTCTTCTGACGAATTGGGTAAGTGAATATCCCTGCATGGTCTACAGTTTGCAAGGAAATTTGCTGTGCGCCAAGGGGATGATTGTGATTTATACATGAAATTCTGACCCATTTCCATGAAGACCTGTTCATTCGAAATAGGGGCCAGGGAAATAATCATATGAAGCCGTTTATCAACGAATAAATGCAACTCCCACGTTACATTCGAAGACATCTTTCAGTTACTATACCCACAGCGGTATAATGACTTCCAAACTAGAACAAGGATGGAATGAGTGATGACTGCCTGAAGCCTGTGACACTACAGGGTTTTGGAACAGAATTTGGTACAAAAACTCATATGGGGTCCGGAGGTTAGCGTCTCGCGACCAATCGTCTTGTGAGGCTTATATTTATTCGCATAGATGGAAGGGAGCTCTAGTTTAAAGGCACATCGTTAAAAAAAGATTGTTTAGTGTTGCCTGGCGTTCGAACGTCAAACCTTTCCCGCACTAGGTCAACAATATAATTTTGAACCACCAGTATTTCTGAGGCTGCCTTAGAACATCTCGCGACCTGATACTGTCCTACTAAACCGAAGAAGTTTCGTAGTGATGTGCCCGCATATACATAGGTCCGGGCAACATGGAACATTAGAGGCTCCGCTACTTTGTCCTGTATCAGACCTTCTCGATCTAAATAAAGGATCGCCGCTGGGGAAATGCTATCAAAAAAATTAGGTGATGTCAGTAGTTAAGCCTTGTCTGGTTTATAAAGAGCTGTCAAATTCCTTCAGAAGGTGCCCTTGGGTTTTCTTAACATCTCAGTAGAATCTGCAGTCTCCACTTTCCCAGTTTCCTGAGGTACTCCTTAAGTCTAGAGTTACCCGCTAGGATGCCTGTAAGGATGCGAAACCGGTTCTTGCTCACGTTTATGCAGACCTTACTTCTTTTCCGGTTGTAGTTTCCGAGAAGTTCCTTGGCCTGTCTTAGTCTAGGGAGCTCCCACACCAGTGTAGACCTGATTTCATAGGAGCTTAGAGCCTTGATTGCAGTTTGGCTATCCGGAAGTATCGCGATACTTTGTGTCGAGGTTAAATTGGGCGCATCTTTCTATTGCGTGGAGAAGGTACTGGGATATGTTCCCATGGCTTTCGAATACTTGACTCTGGGCCCGCATACACCTGCTCCGGTTCCTTTGGATGTTTTCGATCCGTCTGTGTACCATTTTGTGGTGTTTTCCCAAAGTTGGTACATCCGGCATTCACTACTCCGTTCTCTTTTGCTAGTCAGCATTCAGTGCAATTTCCTCTCGAAGCAGTATCTCTTGACCATATCCTCTCCAGGCCAGTCCAGAAGGAGGACTGATTTGGAAAGTGTTTCTCGCTGCCTGTGTGCGATGCAATCCCCGACACCCTCTTTGATTATTCTTAATATCGTTCCTTTGGCGATTCTTTGTAGCACTTAATGTAGAGGGTGAGTCTAAATGTATCACTTCCAGTGCTGCTGTGGAACAGGTTCCCAGAGCCCCTGTTATGCAAATGCAAGCCGGCCTTTGTACTTTTTCAACGGCTTTCCTTGCTCAGTGCTCAGCTTGGTTCTTCCAGCCTAAGCTACCGCTCCGTACGTTATAAGCGGCCTGACCATCATGGTATGCATCCATTTTAGTGTAGTTGGGTTACATCCCCAGGTTTTGCCTGAGATGCTTCTGCACACCACCAGTGCTCGTGTTGCTTTGACTACCACAGCTTCTTCAAGAGAAGTTTGCTGTCTAGTGTTATACCTAGATACTTGACCTGATGTTGTGGTTCTGTTCTGATCCAATTTTCATGTACTTCAGCTGCCTTCTTATGGTGGAGAGTATCACTGGAGTTTTGGTCGGATTTATATTTTATTCCACCATTAGGCACCACTCTTGTGTTGCTCATAATCGTCTCTGCATTATTTCAGAGAGTTTCTCCTCGAATTTCCCTCTCTCGAGGATGACTATGTCGTCAGCATATCCTTGACAGTTTATGCCGATGTTTTTTAACATTTACAGGGGTTCATCTACAACTATGCTTCACATAAGTAGTGGTGAGAGAACCCCTTCTTGCGGGCAACGTCTAATTGTATTTACGTGATGGTCTTACGTCCCACTAAAGTTTCAGCCGCCCTTATCCTTAAAAATTATACGTCGCTGGGTTCATTCCTTGCAGGGAAAATGCCGTCTGCTCCCGGTGCTTTAAGCGATTGAAAGGTGTTTATTGCGCAATCTAGTCACTGGTCTGTAAAGATGTTGGCTGTTGTTGCCCAATCTTCTCTGCTGTATTGTATCTCAATATTCTCTTCCACCACGTCCGCATAGGAGAACGTTCTCCCAAACATGACTATCAATCATCACAAGTTTTTGGACAACCTTTTGTGTTGTGCAACTATGCTGCAGAATATGTATGCTGTCAGAGATAATCTTTCCTCGAAACCATCGCAATTCCTGTCAACCTCATAGATTCATCTGAAGCACATGCAATCCTCGTCAGACTCACCTTGCTGTACTTGAATATTCTATAGTCAGTCCATAGATAGATGCATTCATGCATGGATACTTGAACAGATTCCCGTAAAAATTTAATAACGTCAATATGTTGGCAACGTTAAATTTATAGATCAACTGTCAGTGTGTGACTGCGCTCATATCCAGTAGCTAAAAAAAACTTCTATCTGAAGCCATTATAAATGCACAATTTTTTACACCCACTGTCCATCCAAAACCCTGCCCCAACACTCATATGTTATCCCCAAGCCAAACATTGTTCAATGGCACATAAATGTTTCCACCCCAAGCTGCCATATAGGGACTATGCACACATCCCTGGACAGGATGCAGCAAAAAAAAGCATATCGGCGACCTTGACATTGCACACATTCTGTGCAACCAACGACTACCATCAGTTCAGCTTGTCGTTGTTCAACATAAGCGAGTAGATACATCGTCCCTTAAATTAAAGCGATTATCTCGAATTACCCAAACCCTGGAGAGCTATTCGTCCTTCGAGCCTATTCAAAGCCCATTTCAGAGTGATAATGAAAGACTTTGCCGACTTAAAGACTTTCTCCAAACTAATTTAAGCGGATTGTATGTACTTCTACTCGAAGGAAGCATATCCTGTTTACTTGGGCTTTGTTCCTCCTTCGCCTTTTGTTTTTTTATCTTTTTAAGAGCAAACATTACAGCGCGCAGCGCTACGAATGCAGGCAGTAAGACGGAAGTTTTTTTTTTGTTTTTTTCCTTCAGCATATTTTAAAGGAGCAAAAAGTATGCTCATCTTTGCTGGCACGTCCTTTTGCAACTCACACTGGTGTACATGTGGATTTGCAGCTAAAAGTTTTTGTTTACACGCAATTTCGCCCAGAGCAAGTTGAAAATTGAAATCATTAAAGCAACTGAACTCGTCCTGTGGATATAATGTGGTTTGCATAATGTGTCGGATTTGTGGGTTGGAAATTTGGACATGTTGGAGCCGGAGAGATTTTTAGCTTAACTGCTTCTGCGAGGCCAAGTCATTAGCGGTATTCGTAGAATTAATGGGATGCAGAGTGTTTTGGAAATTTAGCGAAATGAATGAATTATTAAATTAATTGAAAATTTACCCAGAAAAGGGGTTGATTCGTTATGTTCTTTGATGCTCTCCTTGTTAATGCACATAATACCTAGAGGTATAGAGGAATTCAACGCTAATAAATAAAGGATTTTATTTCGAAACTACATAACGCTACGCCGTTTTTGATGTCCTTGATTACGACTAGGGGATAACACAGGATGTAACTTTAAAGGTGAAAAATCACTAGAGCCTATTCTGTCGCCTGAATAAAAGGGTGGAGTAAAAGGAACGAAGACTCACAGAATGATGTGAGAAAAATGCTTGTTAAATGCTGAAGGTCAGGAACACAGTCCTGATTCGCAGCAAAATGGAGTGAAGTACTGATTGTAAGCCACCCCCTCATGCGGCATAGCGCGTCCACAACACCTGCGCGCCATCTTGTTTAGAGTTCTGCAATATGTTTCAGCTCTGTCTCTTCAATTCATCCAAAGTGACCCCGATTCCTCCTTAACTGTCCTGCGCCACGTTTGCTCAGGGCGACCCGATCTTCTGCTACACTGGGTTAGCAGATTTCATGGCATGGCAAACGTAATGGAGTTGTCTTCGACCGATCAATTGCCACTTCCTTCGCCCTATAGTGATGTCTATTGGGTCCTTACATGTTCCCATATGAAGTTTGGTTAGATAACCCTTAATAGATGAATGGAGTCAGAATAGAACAACAACATCAGGTCAAGTATCTAGGTATAACACTAGACAGCAAACTTCTCTTGACGAAGCTGTGGTAGTCAAAGCAACACGAGCACTGGTGGTGTGCAGAAGCATCTCAGGCATGACCTGGGGATGTAGTCTAGCTACACTAAAATGGATTTACACCACAATGGTCGGGCCGATTATAACGGATGGATCTTAGGCCGGAAGAACTAAGCTCCACAAAACAACGAAACCCTTTGGGCTATGGGAACCTGTCCCACATCACACTAAGTAGTGCTAGAAAGAATTCGCCGTATAAACCAACTCGGACCCATTTTGTGGGCTGGGGCTGCATACGCTACGGGAAAAACTAAGAACGGAAGAAGATTGCGAAGAGCGAAATTTTCGGAGAAACTCCCTAGACTAAGACAGGCCAAAGAACTTCTCGGGAACTATTACCGGAAAAGAAGTGAGGTCTGTATAAGCATCAGCAAGAATCGGCGGCGCATCCTTACAGGCATCCTAACGGGTCACTGTAGACTTAAGGAGCACCACAGGAAAATGGGTATTGAGCAAAGAGACTGTAGATTCTGCGAAAATGTTGAGGAAACCCAGGGCACCTTCTAAAAGAATGTGTAGCACTGATTCACAGAAATCACCTGGATGCCTACCAATTGTTAGGGCACTCCAGATGCCCCAATTTTTAAGGAATTCGGACTAAAGGAGGTGCTCTAAATCGAGTATGTCATCGACTAGAGTTCCAAGTCATGGTAGCGCCTATACCCCCTATAACCAATCTACAACCCTCAATATGAGGCGGAGACATCTATTCACGAAAGTCTTTAGCATTATTGACAGTGACAGTCACTATCCAAGTACTACGCCCATAGGTATGGCAGTACTCACTAAACGTTGCAGGGAAACGGTCGCAGATTCGGCTTAGAGCTGTATGCAGCGCTGTATGGATAGCATACTGAATGCATCCTTTGCTTTTCCGATTCTGCTGCCAGCATCTAGTTAGTGCCACCATCGGTCGAGGCGATGCTTCCTAGATAAAGACACTGGTTTACTGAGTGTTGACGCTAGGTTAGGTAAGGTTGGGTATACGGGTGTCCTAGTGGACGTGGCGAATGTATTCTGCAGTTTCTACAGAAGTCGTTGTGGGGTAGTCCTAGCTGTGCTGCATGATTGCCTATCACACAGTGTCCTCTCACGACTCTCATGACTTGTCATAACGATTTGGCTGTGGCGTATGTATCTAATCAACACCAACGCCTATGACCTTCCTCATTGAACTCAATGTCTATCTTTCTGTTCAAGGTACTAAGCGGTATGCCAACCTCGGGAAGGGTCTGGGAGACCTGGCTACTTACCTGGTATATTCGTATGGCCCCGCACCCAACAGAGATATCGTCCAGTCTTTTATGCACATTTTTACGAGCTTGGACCTTACCGATCTTGGCTGTAATGCTTTAATGGCTTTAATGGCCGTCAACATAGATGTTGATTCCTTTTTCATAGATGTTACCCTCGCCAATCATGTCCGGAGATTGTTTTAGGGCAGCAACTTTGGCTTGAAAAACACTGCAGTAGTCATCAAGTCTGAAGGACCGGTTTGACCGCAGTGTTGACGATAATAGAAAATGTTCTTTGAAGTCTCTGGCGATTCCTTGCATGTTTAGACGTCTGAAGTTAAGTCTCCATTTTTTGAACCAATCGTAGCTTGTTTTCGATGGAGATAATAGTTGAAGTAGGTTCCTCTGAATGTGTGTACGTTCAGGATATTTAATGCTTGTTTTAGGTGGGTTAGCACATTTGGTGGGCGGTTCGGCTAACCGAAGATAGCCAGTTTTTTGAGTGGATTCGTAGGCTTGGGAACCTAGTAGTAGGTACTTAGCATCGTATTACTAGCAGCAGCAAAGCTGAATAGTAGGAAGTTGTTATCGGCTGTCGTGTCGTGAAAGCCTTCCAACTAACCGGCTCACAACCCTAGAACTTTTGTATCAAATTTTAGTCAAAGTAGAGCAGCCTTACCGGACACAACAGTTCCAAGCTAAATTAGAGGAAGCATTTTCGAGAAAATTAGAAAAGTCCGTTTTCTCCTCAGAGCGAAACCCAAGATTGGATGTCTGTAGCAATAGATAGACAGAAAGAGAGTTAGATGCTAGAGGTAATCCCCCCACTGTTAGGGGTTCTTGTTTTTAACCAAAAACTCTTGAAACTCAGGAAAAGCGGAATCAAAGTCACAACTTATGCAAATAATGTGGTACTGCTACCGGCAGGCATATTGCTTTCAATATCTTGGACACCTGCAAGTACAGACTGGGTGTTAATCCCCAGAAAACAGGGTCGGTACTGTTCATAATAAGAGGAAGTGTGACAGTTGAATACTCCTACTATTGGTGGCATTTGCCTCAGAACCACTGATAGCGTCAAATATGTGTCAATAGACAAAAAACATTAGAGAATGAGCATCAAAGAAAAAATTAAGGAAGCCACGGTAGCTTTCTAAACGTGCAGTAGAATATTAGATAAAACTTTGAGACAAAAGCCCACAATCATCCTGTGGATATACGAGTACATATACGGCTTTTGTGGGGCCTAACTCATCTAATGCAGCCTTGTGTGGTGGCAAGCCATAAGCAAGATCACCAACACCAAAGCCATCATGAAAGTACAAAGTTAAGCGTTCATTGAAGTTTCCAGTGCAATGAGAAGAACAGCAACGGCATGCCTAGAGGTCTTCCTCAACCTACTTTCGCTAGACCTTTTTACACAAAAATCGGTGGCCAATCAGGCTGCTGACGACCGAAGATATCGGCCATACTACGATTATAAAGAAAAGTTTAGGGAATGTAGTAACAACCGACTATATAACGACCTACCTGGACTTAACATAAAATTTTGTAAGCCCCTATTCGAGTAGAGAATTTTCTGAGCATATCAAAATCAGTCAAAATCCCAAACTACAGAAGCATTTTCCAAGCGGAAGCCGCCCGTGAGGCTGTGATGAAGGCAAAGTCATCACAAGGCAAGATGACGATATCACAATTTTCGCCGCTACAGTCCGGGGTGGATCAACCAACAAGCCTCTCCAGCCAGCTGCCTCCAATTTCGCACACCAAATTGGTTGAGGTCCCTTTCCGGGGTGGATCCTTAGGCCACCTTAGGCAAGGTATTCCTCTACTGCGGCGTTCCTCTGTGGTGGATTCCATTCCATTGTCCATTCACTCTAGATGACTCAACCATTTTAGTCGTTATGGTCATTATTATATATCCGGGAATAAAAGGACTGATGAACTGTGGCTAGGAGAGGTTTGGCACTTGGCGCAAGAACGACCTCACATTGAAAATCCCGCCGTACACAGTTAGGCACGAAACGGAAAATAAAGCTCTAAAAAAGGCAAAGAATAGAGAGAGTTTTCTGACCACTCGTACTACAACCTCAACCAACAAGCCTCTCCAGTTAGCCTAGTCCTTAGCTAACTGCCTCCAGCTGCGCACTCAAAAAGTTGGTTGAGATGCCCTTCAACTTGTGCGCGCCTGCTCAGGCCATGTCGTCCTCTACTGCGTTGTCCCTCCGAAGCATTCATGACAATTCGCTCTATATGTATGACCTACCCATCTTAAGCAACTGATGCGCAGATTCACCGCTGTACAGCTCATATATTTCATTGATGAATCAACTCCTCCAAAGCCCGTCAACGCAAACAGAACTGAATATCTTACGAAACGACCAAGGATACATTCGCTTTCGACAGTATCCATGCTTCAGCACCATAAAGCAGGACTGGGATGATTTCTGTCTTGTTTAGACACTCCTTAGTTGTTTGACATAGGGCCTTACTACTTAATTGCCTTCTCAGGCCAAGGAAGCAGCGATTGTCAAGAGTTATTCTTCGTTTGATTTCTGCTGAGGTGTTACTGTCAGAATTTGTTCCTTTACCTTTATGGCCAAGGTAGACAAAGTCCCTTACTACCTCAAAGTCAAAGCTGTCGTCTGTGACGTTCTGTTCAATTCGCCGATCTTGTGTGTCTCTTCGTGTTGGCAGCATATAGAGCCCATTTTGGCTGATATTAAAGAAGTCACATGGCAGCGCATCACCTTGCCTAAATCCTTTTTTGACATCAAAGGTCTAGGTGAAGTCTAAGTCACCGATTTTGATTGAACAGCGAACGTTCTTCATCGCCATCCTGCACAGATGAACGTATTTGGCAGCCTTAAAATCGATAAAAGGATGTTGGCTATCGATTTGGACTTCTTAGGTTTCTTTCAGGATCTACCAGAGTGTGAAAATTTTATCGACCGTGGACTTTCCTGGCCTGAAACCACACAGATATGGGTCGATCAGTTTGTTGACGAAGGGTTATAGGCGTTCACACAATATGGCAGCCAAGATCTTGTACGCAATGTTGAAGAGACTGAAGCCTCTGAAATTGGCGCAGTGGCGGGGATCTCCTTTCTTGCGGATCGGAGAAATGAAGCTGAGGTTCCAGCACTCGTCTGACCAAATTGAGTTGGTGTATGCTCGTGTTCTCTCCTCTCTTAGCCTGCCCACCTACCTAACCTAAAGATACAGACAGCTTCTCGTTCAAAGAAATACTAGGAGTGATAAAAATCAAGAGAACTCACCCACCAGTCACCGCTCATCAACGGGTTTCATGCGTAGCTTCATGCTTTTTACATAAATTACCTCGAATCCCTCACGTGATGGATGTCCAACCGGCAGTCATCGCATCAAACCAACCGACCAACTTCCATACAGCAAATAACTAGCTGCGTCTGCCAAAAAATACATCTGCCTAATGGAATGCGCCCACAGGCTTTTTGTGATTCATAGATGGGTTCCTGTTGAATATGTAATTCGAGGTTTATCCGTGCCCGCAGGACAGATACGCCCGTATATCATTTCTGTTTTGACGTGTGTGGAGCTCTTTGTTTTGGTGGTCAACTCGGACGGAAGAAGTGTTTTTGTTTAGTTTGCTGGACACTGATTCATTATGGCTCACATATCAAGGGCGCAAACGAATTGCATTGCATTTACGCACGGAAGTCGGTTTTCCGTGTGTCCTTTGTGGCCTTATAGGGGGGTGCTTGAGGGGTTAGCTAATTTGGTTGGGTTACTTAAAACGGTCGGAAGTTTTTCTTTTCCCCGGAAACCAGTCCAAGCTTTAGGGTACTCCCAATTAGACTGATCTGACCCTTTTTATTCCACAGTGGATGCACAAGGGATGGAAATAATTGTTTTTTATTTAGGTTCGTGGAGATGGAATGGTCCTTGAAGGACAGGTATTTCGGTACGCTGTCCCAAGGAATTATTTATCAAACGAGGAGGAGTGAGGTTTCACTTCATTCTTTTGTTTATAAAAAGGTCCTTCATTGTTAAATAAATTCCATTTGCACCTGTCGGGTCATAAATACTGACAAATGATATCTTTTTTAAGCGCTCGAGTGCTTGGATATTTGTGTGGGTATGCCAGCAAAGGAATCGGTTTTCTATAGGATTCATTTTTAAATTCGGATTCGATTGTTTTCGTACTACGTACTACGATTAAAGATCAGGTCGGTTTCCACCTCTGTTTTTAACACTTGGTTTCATTCTTCGTTTTTTTTTTTCAAAAATTTTTAGGGGATTCAGTTTACGGCATAGCTGGGCTCCATACCATGAGGTTATATGTATGTTTCAAGCGAAGTTAAGGCCACTGGAATACTGTGAAAAGTGACACCACTGTCGGGATACGATAAAAGCTAAAGCACTGACAGCAGACACCTGGAGACGGATCGATGAATGTATTGAACTCAAAGCACGGACAGCATCAGCCTTCAGCAGTAGAGCGCCCCAAAAAAGAAGTTCTGTACCACATGAAAGCAAATAAGCGCAGCATAGTGTATGACGAGACAAGCGTGACTGAATGAACTAACCACCAAGGCTGAAGAAGCAGCAAATAGATGTGCCAGCAGGACCGTCTATATTACTACTAAGGAACTCACTGTTGGTCGAAGTTCCAAGCAGCATGTAGGAAAAGGAGGGAGCATTTTCCAGTAGTACTTAACCACTTGGGCTACAGTGATTTGGACCCAAGCTTAGGTGAGTCTTCTTAAATAATGTCGGCGATAAGAACCCTGAAGAAAAACCAGGCGCTTAGCATAGACGGCATCGTGGCGGAACTCTTCCAACATTTCGGCGGAAATCCTGCTTTAATAAGGAAAGCTTGGGACACTGAGGCCTTCTCCGAAGATTGGAGGAAGGGAAACCTGCCGGAATGTGAAAACTGGAGACGTATATGCGTTCTACCGGCTGTGGCTAAACTAAAAGTTAGAAAAATTCTGAATCGAGTGAGAGAACATTTCGATTCAACGCTCGACAAAGAACAGGCAGGCTTTCATCCCGCATCGAGCACATCAACACCTCGCAGATCATCATTGAACAATCCGTCGCTGCTGCTTAAAATCTGGAAAAGCGATGTTTTTTAGCACAAAAATCTGAGACTGTTCCGAGTAAACGTGGAGTGGAAATAGTGCTACCTTATGGGAACAGTACAAGGAAGCTGCAAACCTTCATATATAGATGGCTTTGCAACATCCTATGGAGCTTACAATTACACGTGACAACGGGCCAGGAGCCAATAGACGTCAAAATACGGAGGACACCTTACGGCGCGTAGATAGAATGGAATGGAATCCACTTATCCATTCCCCGCAATCTCGGTGTGATCTGGAACCCGCGATCAACTTGCGATCAATTTCAAAGAGCTCTTGCATTCTGGAACTATTTTGGAATGGGTTAAGGGGTTGAGCAAGGCTTTAAGGAGGGGCTAATACCCCGACCGCTCCACCTATTTTTTTACAATATGGTCGGTAGCCTTCATTTGATCCTTCAAATGATTTAGTCTAAGCGACATACTACCTCCCTAATGAAGGATAGTATACCCTTAGTAGCTGAGTTTTCCATTTCCGCTGGCGTACATATTTCTTTATAGAAAATACGTCTCCTTAACCAATGTAAAGCTGGGCAATTGCAGAGAATGTGTTCGGATGATTCGTCCTCCTCGAGCAGAACCTACATTCCGTCTCTGAGCTCAGGTTAAGTCTGTTAAGGTGGTATCTCAGGCCACAGTGGCCCGTGAGAAAGCCCACCAGCTTTCTGATACTTTCCTTATTAATGTTAAGTACATCCTTATAGGAGTAGGATTTGATTAGTAATTTGGATTGTCTCAAACCTGGGACAATTTCCCAGTGGTCCAGGCGAAGTTTATGTTCCCAGTTACTAATCAGCGCTGTGGTAAAAGACCAGTTGATGTTCAGATCCTATGAACGCAGATTCTGAGCCAGCCCTAGCTAGTTCATCTGCTAACTCGTTGCCTACAATCCCTTGATGGCCGGGGACCCATCCAAGTTTTACCGTGTTTAGTCTCGCCAGGGATTGCAGTGCGTCGTAGCAGCTTTTAACTGATATGGAGTCCACTAAATTGGACGACAGCGCTTTTAGTGCTGCCTGACCATCTGAAAATATATATATTCTAGCGCCCTTACTACCCTTACTAAGGTTTAACCTAGCGAGAGTTCAGAGTTCAGCCTGAAATACCGTGGGACATATTCCCATAGGTATCGAGACTTTGGTGTTGGGTCCAAAGACACCAGCTCCAACTCCAGATTCCATTTTCGATCCGTCTGTGAACCAAACCAGACCTCTAAGGTCTAATGCCGGAACACCATTAGACCAATTTGCGCGATCTAATATTTCTACCTCAAATAACCTACCGAAACAGTACTCCTTGACCATGGTATCAGCGATGGTGCAAAACATGTCTCTTTTGGGGACACTATAAGCTTTCCTTAGTTGCCTTGATAATAGCTGCTAGTTTATCAGGTATACCTCTTCTACGTAAGGCAAACCAGATAAACTGCCTGTTGACACTGTTGACAACGCCTTCTCATGATCAATGAACAGCAGGTGAAGTGTAATAATGATCCGCAGCGTGTTAATGTGGTCGACACAAGGGGATCTCGAGCGATAACCTGCCTATTCGGCATCGAGTGTATCTTTCAGTCCTCTCAAGGACTACTTTGGCTATTTTACCTTAGCAACTTTTTTAGGGAGCTTGACAATCATTCCCTTCTCCCACTCGTCGGATAAACTTTCTGCCTCCTTAACTCTCTCTACAAGAGGATATAAAATCTCTGTCAATGTTGTTGGAGCGGGTTGCAGAAGCTCTGCGGGAATACCATCTAGTCCTCTCGCCTTGTTGTTCTTTAGCCCGTTGATAGCTGTAGTGATCTCATCTTTACTGGAAGTGGAGGAGCAAATTTGGTAAATTGTTGCTTCGGCCACATCGTTATCGAATACACGGTCAAGAATCGTAGCAAAATGCTCTTTCCATCGCTTGAGTTGATCCTCATCCGAAACAAGTACGGAACCATGTAAGCCTTTTTCCGGATGTTGGCCAGAGCGACGACCACCTGTCAGCTCTTTGGTGATCCTTTAAATGGTTCTTTTGGAACCTCTCTTTTGGAACACGATACTATTGCTCCATTTTTTTAAGGAACACAACCATCAAAATTTACTAGTGAGTCTTACTCTTAAGTCAGAAATAACTATGAACAGTTAAGCTTAACGTCTCTTAAATCTATTTTGACACGACTTAAAGTTCTTCGAGCGATTTATGTAGATTGCGAGCCTCTAGCGTCCTGGTAAACAATAAGTCCCTTTCTGAAACGACGTCAAAAGGATTTTTTTACGACTTCGTTTTTATTTCCTTGTAGTAAGCCACTTCTCATGGAAACATACTGTGACCTTTATGCTGCTGATTTAAGGTTTTTTTTTTGCATAAGTAATCTGTGGGACGCTAATGCTCATCTGGGAAGGACCCGCTCTTTCTAGGTAGTGTGGAACTTTCATCCACCAAACCCACAGGGACCTTCTCTCTCCCACAATCGTTACCATGTCGCAAGCGTGCGTGCTCTCTCTTCTAAGCTGGCTTGCATATTTCCCAATACGCTCTTCCGTTCATATATCGTCTTCATCTCTTGGGCTAGGAGCCCTATAGGAATAATTCCCGTAATAGCTAAAATGGCTGGTTCCGACACAGTGCGGTAAGCACAGGCGACTCTCAGGGCTCCCCTCCGTTGGACTGCTGCCATGCGCTTCCGGTACTTCTCCTTTTCAAGAGCTTCTGCCCATATCTCGGCTCCATATAATAAGATTGACTCTGTCACTGACATCGGAAGACGGCGTTTGCTTGGTCTGGGCGCGCTGGTATTCGCCATCAATCTGCTCAAAGCAGCAGTAACTGACGCAGCCTTGTCAGATGCCCGCCTTATATGTTCTCAGAAGGATAGCTTCGTGTCGATGGTTACTCCCAAGTGTTTCGCGCTATGTTTTGTCTGCACTCAGTGCCTACTGACATTGGCACTATGGTGGATATCCTACGTTTTGTGAGTACGACGATTTCCGTTTTGGCCGTTGCCAGGCTTAGGCCATGCTGCTCCATCCACTCGTTTACCCGACGCATCACCTGGTTTAAACTGAGTTGGGCCAGCTCCAAATTCCGCGACACTATAACAGCTGCTACATCGTCTGCATATCCCACCAAGAATGTGTCTCTCGGGATCTCTAACCAGAGCAGGCTGTCGTAGGAGACGTTCCCAAGATCTGGACCAAGAATAGAGCCTTGAGCTGCTCCGGCAGTAATTTCCGTTCTTCTTTCTCCTTCTTCCGTATCGTAGACTAGAACTCGACTGCTACGATAGCTCCTTATCATGCGAAGAAGATATTTTGGCACGTTGAACTTATGATTTAAGGTTTAGCTTTGCCTAAACTAATGCAGGTTTTAAGAAGCGAGAAAATCAACTTTTCAAACACGCTCACTACTCTCTGCTCCACTTTGTAGTTGCATGACTGCATCCTGTTTTTGGAGTGATCTCCATGTCAATCAGGAAGACGAATGTCCTTTGACAGTATTCTATCGCTGTGTCAATTGTTTTTTTTGTTCAATTTCAATATCACAACAAAGGCATCAATCATTTGCATTTCCATCCTTAGTCAGTATTCGAATCCAGTGCGCGTTGGTGTGCGCTGCCATCGGAAGTACAGATGACATCCCTTTAATAAAGTCTTGTTATCCTCAAAGGGAATCATTTTCATTCCAATGATATACAGACCAAGAGCTTCGCAAATGTAAACGCCTTTGGCGTGTTTATCTGATGTTAGTAGCTGACAGTTTACCAAGAATATCTATCTATGTATCTACACTCCAGGAGCAAAAAAAAGGATGTCAGCACGCAACTAGGAGCAGTGTAGTTACACAGAAAGCATCTGTTTGTGGCAGAAAATTTATCGACTGGTAGCTTGTTAAATCCGCAGGAATATGCTGTTTATCCTGCTCATCTAACTATCTAACTTTACAAACTGATTAATTCTGTTTTGATGCTTAGATGCAAGCGAATGAATTTGATTTCAACGCTCACGCGAAATGAATAGTAATTTCGTGATTAAAAGGTGATTTAATTAAAGTTAACTCTTAAGACAACACTACTCGTATACCGTCATATGCAGTACGCTTTCCGATTGAAAATTTTTCATTTAGCGCCAGAAAAAAGCATAATCTACCGCGGAAATGGCTGCAGAAAGGATATGAGCGGATGAAGGCTTTGTTCAGTTAATCCTTTCAACTCTTTGCGCCGTGCGTTGAGCAACAGGAAAGGTGTAGAGTGAACTCGAATAAAAGCAATTAAAGTTGAATTAAGAGAAAAGTAATTTGTTTTTCACCTGCCAAAGACACCAGAGGTGTTGGCAGGACGAGTGCAAGTGCATACTATAAATTTTCGATTGTTTTTTGGTACACAATACGACGGAGAGTGAGAGAGCAATGGTGGTGGCTTACTGACTGCGATTTGTTTATGAAAAGGTGCTCCTTGTGGATGTCGACATTAACTTGAAAGGAAATCCAACTGCATAAAGTTGCATTTATATAAGGACGATGAAAATGGCGATGGATTAGTGTTAGTTTACCGCTGGAAGAGCATTCAGATTCAAAATGTGCTCCATAGGCGAATTCAACTCACTGAGGGAATGAGGTGGGTGGGGCGAAGGACCTGTTTACTAACCATCGTTACTTTGAGAGCACTTTTATAATCTGGAGTTGATACAGTTTCTAGTGGAAACCCACTTTTTGAATACATCCCGATGTCAGGGAGGAAGGATTCGCTAAAAACGGTGGACTGTTGGTATGTAAATTGTAAGAGATTTTCAACTCGGGTGCGCACACAAATTTACGGAAGTGTTTTAATAGGAAACCTCCGGTTTTTATGTTTGCAGAAATGCAGCGGATATTATGTGTACTTATGCTCTGTGATTTGGATGTGAAAAAATACAGCATCAACAGCTGCACAGCTAATTTATGGTGAACTGGCTGAACCCTCTTTAGCTTCACCCGTCCAATAGAGACGAAAATATTTCATCTAATTTTGAAAAAGCATTTGATAGACAACCAAGAGATCTGATATACATAGGTGGCGTTGAGACAACGAGGAGTGAATCTTAGGTACAGATGATCATGGACATGTATGACCGAGCCCCGATGGAGTCACCGAAGAGTTCCCAATTAAAGTCGGTGTGCACCAGGGAAGCGTCTTAAGTCCTTTGCTATTTATTATAGTCCTACATTATCTGCTTGAAGGAAAGTGACGAACCCCAAAGTGCATAAGTTATTCTTTGCTGACGATGGAGCCATCATAAGTGAGGATCAACCGTCCCTACAACGAGCACTCAATGTATGGGTGGATGTTTCGGAGGGAAATGGGTATCGAATTAGTCCAAAAAAGGCAGAGTACCTGTAGTGCCCATACTCTGAGCCACTCCGACCTAGTCCAGATATTTATTTGAATGGATAAGTGATTCCCAATTGTGGAAAGTTCAAGTATCTGGATTCTAAGATCAATAGCGAAGCAACCATTGAAGCAATCACCGCATAAACGTAGGGTGGATGAAGTGTCAGGAAAACTCTGCTATCTTCTGTAATCGAGAAATGTTTCCTAATCTGAAAGGAAGGCATAACACCGCTCACATACGGCTCGAAATGCTGGACAACAAGTATGCTCAAATTAATGGCAGCTAAGATGAGGATGCTTCGCGTGACAGCAGGATTACCAAAGCTTTAACAAATGAGAAATTCAAAGATCCGACCAAGCCTTCACGTCGAAAAAATTGAAGCACGGCCGGCTCAAGTGGTATTGTCATCTTCAATGGCGGGATCTTACGAACTGTGTCAAAAAAGCAGTGTCAATCACGTTCCTATACAAACGCGGAAGAGAGACAGGCCAAAAAACTCCTTGATCACACAATTGCAAAAACAGCAGCATTTGACTGGCCTCAGTGACGAAGTGATCCAAAACCGGGAGGCCTGCAGATACTTTTTGAGGTCAAATTGGCGAGCCCCACAAGCGGACTAGTTGGGACGCAGTTAAGTGGGAGTGTTATGATCCCTTTACTGCTGATCATAAACTCGCCGATCAAAAGAAAAAGAAGAAGAAGTTTGCCTTATGCCTCTTGAAGAAAAGGGAAGCGAATAAGGAACAAAAGGGCAAACGAGTTTTCAAATGCAAAACGCAAGTACTTGAAACTAAAAGTAATCAACCCAGTACCACAGAGCATGTTTTAGGAAAAGCCCAATAACTCTCTTCTTTTATCGATTGCCGTGACAACTATTAAATCCTTTTATGTCATGCGTTCCATTGCTCTTTTCCTGCCCATGCTTCATTCCAAAACAATGCCATAGATTTGACGACCTTCTGTTAAGTGCGGCTAATCCTATGCAACGTCCGTAGTGGCGCTAGATAAAGGTTTTTGTTTAAGATACAGGTAGCCCATAGCAATAGGCCACAGGACATAAGAAATAAAATACATTACCTTAGTTACAAACTCTCCCAAAATTAGTTGGAAATTGGGCAGTGTCCAAAAGAATTACATATTTTTCCGGAGCTACAGGAGTTCTCCATCGCTCTTTTGCATAGGCGGATTGGTAGGGTCTACAAGACTAAGCATGGATCGATGTAGCTCACCTTTATCTACGCCATCATAGGCAACTTTGAAAACAATGATAATCTGCGTCGATCTTAAGTCCATGGATTTGCTCCAATATTTGCCGTAAAGTGGTCAATGGTGGACTACCCCGGCCTAAAACCTCGCTGATATGGGGGAGTTTTAGCCATTTTAGGTGTTCAGATAATACAGCAAGGAAGGCTTATATCTCTTTAATTGGCGCAGTATAGAGGGTCATCTTTCTTCGATGCTAAGATTCCTTTATCGGGCATACTTTCGTCCGTCCAAATTTTCCAGAAGAGTTAGTGCATGCTCCTTATAAAGTCATCTTCTCTAGCTTTGAAAAGTTCTACAGCTAGGCCGTCAGCTCCCCCAGTTTTGTTGGATTGAAGTTTGGATATACAATGCTATCTTTCCACGTGTGGTAGCATAAGTTTTCATCCAAGTGCATTACACTACTCAAAACAAAGGGCCCTCATATCCTACCCTAGGCAATCCCAAAAATATTTCGTACAAACTTATCCATGCTGATTCCTGCTGCCTTGTCTGGTGTTTCAATGTTTGCTAAGAGGTCAGTGCCACTTTTGACAGGAATCCTTCTCTGATTAATTTGACACTTATTGTTGTCAGTTCACCAACCCATTCGTCACAAAATTTCTCTGTCTCTGTAATAAGCCGCTTAACTTCGATTGTTACATGAAATCACATTTTTCTGACTTAATAACACGATCGTGACACGCACTCCTTGGGTGGCGATAAATGACTCTTCAAGTCAAAATCCAAATGAAATATCACACGCTTTCGTGATGAGCTCCTGAAGCATGATCAGAGTTCAAACCTGACAAAATGTTATTAAAATCTGTTGATGAACTAAGGCAATGACATCATTACAAGTGATTCAGACCTAATGCAACATTCGTGCTAAAACTTCGCTCGCCTCGTACTACACTTTTCGTTAATTATTCAATTTATCTGTCTAACATCTGTCATAAGGGTAATACGGGTATCGTTTGAAAAGACCGCCATTGCTGTTAATTACAGCCGTCATACATTGTCGTCAAAATTACTTACTTCTGTGGTAAAAAATTATAAAACAATTAATAAACAAGTACTTTGTAAATTGTTTGTTTGGAATTGACAGGGAAAAACAAGCCCCAATAGGATATTCCAGACGACTTGTCTGCCTCAAACGGCCATAAACCTTTTTTTTTACGATAAAATCGTAAAATCGTAAAATGTTCACTCAACTTAAAAGTTATACGGACACATATGTATGTATAAAATATTTACACTCTCGACATTAACTCAATTAGCACACCGCCATATACGTAGCCTTATGACAGGTACATGCTCATGAAAAATTGTTGTTCAACGTGTAAATCTATAAAAAAAATGTAAAAGTCGTGGGAATATGGTTTAAAAGCTTTCAAAGAGGGGTAAGTGTGCTCATGCCACATGCAATTTGTGGAAGCCCTCTATTGAAAGGCAATTTTAAGCAATTTCTTGATTGACCACGAGCGCGTTATAAACATTCATAAGTAAGTGTAGGTACGACTGGGTACTGCCATTTCTATGACATGTGGAAGCATTCAGCAAAATGAATGGAGGTGCATGACAGTTGCTGTCAAACAATCAATAGGTCGTGCAGAACTGTCAAATCACATGAATTGAAGTGTGGCGAACTGTCACTTTAATGTCGACTTTTAAAGTTTAAACAAGTGACCTCAACCACGCAAAGCCGTTTGTGGAATTGCCTTCCCATCTTTGTTGGTTCATTATCCTGCTTCATAAGGACGATGTCAAATAATTAATAATTACTCAGTAAACCAACTGAAACTGAGATGCAAAACCCGCAAGTTCCGTTTATTAACAAAGTCGCTACCGTCATTAGGTCTTACCACCAAGACTTACCTCCGGCGGATACGGAAGTATATTCTCAAGAAACAACGGAAAGACATAGAAATAATCAACATTTTTTCGCCTCCATTAGAACCAGATTTGTTTCCAAATGAAGTTCGTCCCAACCATCGTGTTTGCTTTAAAGTAGATACGTAGGTTGTAAGTGTACCGAAAATGAGTTTCTACATGAATACACGCTCCATTCCAATACCACAAAATCCACATCTCTACAAAGCTTCATTAAATATTCGAAAACAATTAAATTACGGTGACTACTTAGCCGCAGGCAGGATGTAGTTAGAATTTCAACTCAAACTGCTGTAGATGTGTCAGTGGTTCTACAAATAGATTTGTATCTCAAATGTATTTCATGCAAGACAAGGATTTTTCTCTCCTGGTAATGCAAGTGCTTCCTTTCAACTTGAATCAAATTGGAGATTGTTAGACGTGTGAGAATGTAAGGAACTTTGTAGAACAAGATAGATTCCTTTGGAAAAGTTTCAATCGATTTAGGAGAGAATAATTTATGGAGTCCTTTTTTGAAGGGCTGAAGGAAATGAGAAGTTTCTCACACATGCAGAAGGGAGATGAAGTACAATTCCTTAGGTAAAAATTTGGCAAAACTTTTGGAAAGCAATTTCAAAAACGCGTTCATGAAAATTGAAAAAGTATTCGAGTTTCGAAAACAGTTCAGGGAAGGTTAGGTTCTTTGATTTTTATGAGCTTGAATGTGCTTGAGTATCTTTGTTTTGAAAGCACGGATCAGGCATATCCTTTTCCCACTGGGGATGTAACCCAGCTTCACTGAGATCGATGTACATATTGATGGTCAGACCGATAATAACGGAGCGGTATCTTGAGCTGGAAGAGATAAGCTGAGAACAACAAGGAAAACCCTTGAAAAAGTACAGAGGCTAGCTTGCATTTGTATAGCAGGTGCTATGGGAACCTGTCCCGCAGCAACACTGGAAGTGATATTGAGGCTCAGACCCTTACACTTAGTGGTAGAATGAATGCCCAAAGAAATCATTTTTTAAAATAATCAAGGAAGGCTTCGGGAAAGGAAAATGCATCGCACACAGTGAGCAAGAAATGCTTTCCAAATCAGTCCCCTCTCTGGATTGGCCTAGAGGTTATATGGTCTAGAGACGCTGCTTCGAGAGGAAATTCCATTGAAAGCTGAGCAGCAAAAGAGAATCGAGTAGTGAAGTCGGAATATACCAACTGAGGCAAAACACCATTAAGTGGTACACAGATGGAGCAGGTGTATACGGACCCAGAATCAAAGTATTCGGAAGCCCTGGCAACATACCGCAGTGTTTTCTCAGCGGAAATCCACGCCATCGAAAGATGCGTTCAATTTAACCTCGATGAAAAGTATCGCGGGCAGGATATCGCGATACGATCGGAGAGCAAAGCCGCAATCAAGACCTTAGGTTCCTATGAAATCAGGTCTACAGTTATGTGGGAGTGCCTTGCCACTGTCTAAGTGATAAAAATAGAGTCACCCTCTCGTGGGTACCAGGTCACGTGCGAGTAGAGGGAAATGAAGCAGCAGCAGGGTGGTGCTCGCATACGATACGGGAAAAATTAAGAAAGGAGGAAGAACAAAACTTTGGGAGGAGCTCCCTGGACTAAGACAGGCCAAAGAACTTCTCGGGAACTATAACCGGAAAAGATTTAAGGTCTGCATAAACGTGAGCAAGAACCGGTTTCGCATCCTTACAGGCATCCTAGCGGGTCACTTTAGACTTAAGGAGTACCTCAGGAAACTGGGAAAGTGGAGACTGCAGATTCTGCGGAGATGTTGGAAATGTAGAGCACTGATCCATAAAAGAAGGAAACATCTGGATGCCTACAAAGTATTAGAAGAAAATCTTCCATTAGACCCACTCCAGATACTCCGATTCATCAAAGAAATCAGACTGGAGAAGGTGCTCTTAGTTTTAATATGTCATCGACTAGAGCTGCAAATCAGAGTCAGGGTGGCACATCTGTAAAGGTACCCTCCAGACTAGACTAGCAATCTTGGGTTCTTGGATTACAGAAAGAATCCATGCGATTCTATGCAGAGGGATCTACAACATAATCAGCTGCATCAGAAACGCTCCAATTGTCTCATTAGACAGGCAAGGTTGCTTTTTTTAGACGAACTAGGTGTCGTTACAGGGCACCAGGCTGGGCCTCCTCTCAAACAACTTCTACAGAATTTGCATGAATAAAGATTAGGAAGAAACCATACTACATCTTATTGGCACATGTGAAGCTCTCTCCGCTCATAGGAAACTCCATTTAAGAAGCTGGCTATTGCAAATATTAGTAGCTTCTAGCGCTTTGTCATTACCTCCTCCTGGTTCAATGGGTGGTTCTTTGGAGTTTTTGATCCTGGTAACATAATGGACCCTACAGGTATAAGTGAGGTTGTATCTACTGCAGCCTGCAACGGCATCTTTTGCTTGGAGCACTGGCAGCGACTTTTTGGATGTAGGTTGGTGTTTTACCAACTCCTCGCTAAAGGCGATAACATTGATATTATTGGGGGAACTGAGCGATCCTTGAGTAAGGCATTGGCCAGTATAGAGACAGAGGTAGCTAAAATGGGCTTAACGGTGAATGAGAGTAAGACACAATATGTGCTGTCTACAAAAAAAATTAACTGTCAACATCAGCGCCTTGGTCAGAGCGCAACAAGGGGCAAATATAACTTTTGAGCTGAACGAAGAATCTTCGGATGGGCTAAGAAGACAATTGAGTAGAAAGCCCTCTCTGGGACAACTATGGTAACACTATACAGAAGCCTGATCAAACTGGTCCTGCTGAATAGCGCAGAGGAATGGACATGGTCAAATATGGATGAGGCTGCCTTGGAGAGAAAAACGACTTCATGTGACCTTCGGTTCAATCTGCATAGACAGTGAGTGGAGGAGGAGATTGAACGAGGCACTATACGTTCAGCTACATCGATCTAGCCAGAAGATTAAGATGGCTGCGACACATGCAGTGAATGGACATCAACGCCCGGAAAGTCTTTGAATGCACCCCAGAGAGAGTACGTAGTGGAGCAGGGCATCCGAATAGGTGCCGCGTACAAGTGGACAGAGTCCTGGTGTCAGCAATTAGAGGCGGCTGGCTAGCATTTTGGTTGACATCCAGGTACATCCCGGACTGTGCTCATAGATAAGTGTTACATAAGTAAGTCAGCAAGTAGGTGAGTTAAAGGAACTTCAGAGACTGGAGTCAGGGTTCTCCGATTAGACTAGTTTCGGAATCATTCGCTTTTTAAATGGGAGAAAGTCCTTGATATGCCTCGATAGCAACACAAAAGTTACGAAATCTCAGACAAGACAAATGATCACAATCCACAAACCGCAGGACGATTAAATGCAGACAAACTAAAGAAAGTGCTTGGATCCCGATACATGAAAGATACATTCCTCATTTTTGAAATTCATTTCTTGGCATTTCATAATTTTTTTTTCCCAGGAAATTCAAGTCAAAAGATTTCTCCAAGGACTTGCGGCTACAGAAAAAGAAATGATTTCTTAAACTTTGACTCCCTTCATCATCTGGTTGGTAAAGAGCAATCAATATCGATGCTAAATCAGTTCCTTGGAATGCATCCAAAAATAGACTAAATTAATATCTCCCTCCTTGCCTCTCAAAAAGGGGTTTCCTAAGGAATACAAATCACCCTCGATACAAAGACGCAGCTGAATAATGCCTCGCAAAGTTTTTCACTTCAATTATCGTTCGAGATACACACTCCGTGTTCACCCACTTCCCAAAGTCCTTGGAGTATACTTGTTTCACCGACCGACTTTGCAAGTTTTCTCCAATCGCCTGGATAAGGGATAAAACTCTTCAAACAAAATTCTACCGATTCAACTATACCGCTGGCATTTTACTGAACTGAAACTGTTTTGGTAAATAACTCAAATAGCAGAAGGCCCGTGATAAGGCTTGGAGTGGGCAGAAAATCCTCTTTGGGGCCATCGACCAGGAATACAGTAAACAGCAAAAGGATGTCATGAACCCAAGCGTCGCGTCGCGTCGTTGCCGTTTTCGTCATTTCGCATAAATCACACGACATCACTCATTCGAATGCGATTCCTACCGTTTCATCCCAACAATTAGTGGCGCGCGGCAAAATTGCAGTTATGACTCGGCCATGCAACTGGTCATGCACGTACATTGAAACACGTAATCACAGTCCACTACGTTTGTGTATCTTCGATTGTGAGATAACAATTCAGGGAAGCAAAAACGGATTGCGAGGACGAAGTGGGACGAATTTCGATTGTATCACGGCACTTGGAGAGGATTTTCTATTCGAAATTGACCCAAAGCGCAGTGGACGGCTTTGTGTAAATCCATTTGGAATTGAGTGTCCCTGCTGGGGGTGGACAACAAGCGTACGAGTATATTGTAAATTCGTGGTGTGTCGGTGTCGTCGTGCTCGACACATAGTAGCAAATATTGTTCCCTAAGCAAATTTGTTTTACAAGCAGTGATGACTGGCAGTCCTGTTTGTGGTGAGAGAGAGCGCAAAAATAATTCATGTGAGGTCAAGGATCCTTGTCGAAATGTGTGTTGTCCTATGGAGAGGTAAATTACGAGGGTAGAATTCTGGTTTGCTGCCAAATTCCATTACAGAGGATGTCAGTAAAAATTAACCACACTGCCGTGACTAATTTATTTTCGTTTTCAGACTCCTTGGCAAGTTGGTGCGGATGATGAATTTGCTGATTGTGGCAGTGTTCTTACATCGGGCTTAAAACTTAGTCATTGTGTCCGAAAAGATGTAACGAAGAGGTGGGCCATCAGATGCTTTCCCTTTGAAATTGCTATGAAAACTACAGAGTTCAATATTTTTCAGTACTTGAGGGGGCTAGGTAGGTAGGTAGAAGTGGTAGAAGTCAAGGGACCCATCGAATGTAAAAATGGGCGTTAACTAGTCGGGATAAGGGAAAAAGAGTAAACTTTATTCAAATCCACCTCGTTACATTGAGGAAAGTGATAATGTCCCCAATGCTTACCTCCGCTAACTCCATTAGGTTGTCAAAGAAGGGTTTACCTAATGTGTGCTGTCTGGCACTGCCTAGAGCTGGACACTAGCAAAGGCAGTGCAGTATTGTTTCCCTCTCGTTGCAGATATTACAGCTGCGACAATGTGCATTAAATGCCTATTCTGGCCGCATGAGCCCCGATGGGCCAATGGCCAGTACTAATTGCCAGAACTCTTGCAACATCTACACGGTTCCTGTTTAATAGCTCTTGTGTTTTATTCCAGTAGAATTTGGGCCACATCTGCCTAGATATGACACAATTCTGCACTGCCATCTACCATCATCAATAGATAGTGCGCAAAGATTCTACTCTTAAGGGCCCTCAACGTGACGTTCACCGCCTCCGCAAAGGAACCATCAAGGGCAGATCCCCGCCTTACTAGTTCATCAGCTCGCTCATGTCCCTCAATTTTACTGTGACCTCAAACCGGAAACAATACCCTCAATAGCGGCCTGGCTGTAAGTGAGGATGGCTATGGTATTAAGGGATGTAGAGGTAGCCTTAAGGAGGCGGCAAGCCTCACGTACAGCAAGAAATTCCGCCTGGAAGACGCTGCACAAATCTGAAACCCGGTAAGACATGGAAATGTTGAGGGAATCCGAGAATAGCCCCGCCCGTGACAGATTCAGGATGTTGACCATAAGGTTTGGTACACCAGTATCCTGTTTCTCTTGGTCTAACTGCACTACATGTTGAAGGAGGTACACCTTCCACCTTTTTATGGAAAATAATTTCATTTAAATGGCTGCCGCTGCTGGCTTGTCCATAGTCCTTCCTATCAA
Organism: Blera fallax; assembly: GCA_946965025.1. NCBI lineage: Eukaryota > Metazoa > Arthropoda > Insecta > Diptera > Syrphidae > Blera > Blera fallax. Next base: position 109,776,815 of record OX337244.1, on the reverse strand, counting down.
CATACTTTTCCAGTACCTAAATTGTCGACTGTTTGTGGCTCTATTTTGTTAACAGCTCAATGGATGTTTTCGACAAATGAGTCGAATGTTTAGAGTACCAACGGCCATTAACGGTCAGGCGCTGGATTCATTTCAACACATTCCACCTGTAGTTGTTGTCCAGTAGACAGACCACTGTTACATAGACTAGGTTAGGTTTGACCACCAAATGGTAGTACATTTGAAACATATTTTAGGACTAAGCTCGCAGTTGCTGCTTAGTTAGTTCTACCGATGGTTCGGTCAATGTGGGAGTTCCAGGACATTTTGTTGTCCACAGCATCCCCAAGGTACTTTGCTTCAAATGAGAGTTACATGGTGTTGCTGCACGAAGAGGGACAAATGATGAGAAGATTTACATTCCCTTTCCTGGTAGAAGGTATTGTCGAATTTTTGGGGCTTAGAGAGAGGCGTTTCTTGGTACATGGATCTTTCGTATTTTTTCCAGAATACAACGGCTACTTCGTCAGCTAATAAATGAGGTTGAAGCTTGATTTTTTAGAATCTGCAATAAACTGTTAATAACGCCCACATGAGGAACAAAAGGACGGATCTGGGAATACTCTCGACTTCGCCGATACTGGTGTGTATCTCCCTACAATTCAGCTTGCATATTATCCATTCTGAGGGCGACTAACGTGGAGATACATAGGTGCGGGTGTTCCAATATCAAGAAAGGGAACCCGACTGATATGCATTGGTAGGCATTGATTTGGGGAAGGTATAGAGATTTATTCCTTATGCTGCCGTCAAATATGTATTTTTCCATGCATTTAACATGACATTACAGGAGGCTTCTGAGGCTACATTCCAAACTTTACCATGAAATCACCCTCTGCTGTGTTCCGAATATACTGATCTAAAAGGAACCGAAACAGCAGATTAACTAGCACGGAAAGGAGAGCATTAAATGAAAAATTCAGCCAAAAATTCCGACCTTAAAGCAAGAGAAAATATCAACACCTCCTTGGACTGTGTTATATCTCGCAGTTTATGGCAAGCTCTGAGCGAAAAAGGACTAAAGTCCAGATGTCATTCAACAAAATAGAAACCAATGTCATGGTAAGGAAACTAACTAGGCATCAACTCACCTAATTCGTCGCCTCGTTCTAAGCGGTGTGCTAGCATCGCGAAGGGCCTGCGAGTTGCTTAGATGTGAGCCTGCCTTGGCTAGTTCTTCCGCTTTTTTGTTTCCCGGGATATCCATGCTGCCCATCACCCAACAGAGGTTCACCTTGTTGGCCACGTGCACGTTTTACGAGTTTGGACCTTACTAACTGTAACCTTTTATTAGATGCTTGAATGCCAACATAGATGCTGATTCTTTTTCCAGAGATGTTACCCTCGCTAATCATGTCCGCAGTTTGTTTTAAGACAGTAACTCCGGCTTGAAAAACGATCCAAGCACTAAGATGCAGGTTTAGTTTGGAGAGAGTGGGGGCTATGATATCAGCCAACTGATGAAGTAATGCTGAAAATATATCGTCCTCATTGGCGGAGGACATTGATGATCGACATTACAAACTTTTCTTGCAGTTTTTCAATATTCTCTACTCGGCACGATCGATCTCAAGGCAATTATGGTAGCATTGAGAGGAAATCTATCAAACTGGAGCCTTGGAAGTGAGTGCTTAAAAGGAGTTCGAGAGCCTTTTTCATAGTTTGGGATTGACTCCCATACTGTTTAGTGAGTGAGCCTAAAGGGATTGTCCCATCAGACACAATAACTTTGTGCAGAGGACAACCTGAGGTGGTATAGGAGATGTTATCGTATCTTGTAACGTCGTGGCTCAGTGCGTTAGACTTTCGAACGCGAGTGTAGCGAGTGCTGTACTGGTAGTGAAATTTTCTTTTTTTTTTTTTAATTTGCCAGCAACACGTTCATACAATGTTTTAGAAAAGTTGGATACACACCATCTGTGCCAGACAACTCAAAGGAGGCGATATCATATTCGGCAGCCGCATTTTTCACTACGCTAGATGCACTGTATCAACCGCACTCGATACTCTGTGTGTCAGCTCATTGTCGGCCCGGCGGAAGCCGAAATTGCCAGGGACCCGGTGGTGATTTGACTTCCTGTGAGCCTCCAGAAAGAAACTGCGAGTATCCGCTTTCGTCACAGTGTTGAAAGCATCCTTATTCCTAAGAACATCCTGTTTGGCCGGTTTGCTCCTTTTGCGACCTTTTACTAGTCTATTGGCTGTGCTTAGTGATTTGATCTCTTCGCAAAGATACTGTTTTTGATTCCATACTAATCTGTCTTTTAAATACTGTTTGCCTCGATCGGAAAATAATTCCAGATAATTATGCTGTGACTGATTAGTCGAGCTCCTCCTTAAAGCGGATCCAGTTGTTCCTTCTCTCCTGAAACGGTATGATTTTGCATTCGATTTGGAAGTCCATGTATCTATTGTAAGACATGAAGGATTACGATAACCTAAATTTTTTTTTATTGCTTTTGAAGAATGGATAGCTAGGGCGTAAGGTTGTCTGACCTAGCCTATCCTCTTCGTCCGCTTGTCTGAATTTGTGTTTATGACAAATGAATTTACCAAACAAGTCAACTACAATCGTCCCAGGAACTCAATTCCATAAAAACAAGATTCCTACTCGCATTTGTACAGCACAACATAATCCCCTGAAATGGCACAACTAGGTTGTGAATAATCCAAGACGATTATCCGCATCCCAACTAAGCAGACACACGACTAATAGTTTTATGACATATTACACAAGACGCCAAAGTGGATACTCGAAGACATTTATCTGACTTTAGCGCTATTTGAAAGCATATTGCTCGGAACCAAAGCAATGTGTCATGAAAATTCATAAATAAATTGTTTCCAAAGTTGATGACACATTTGGAAGCAGTTTGTCTCAGCAGATGAGAGCACCAAAGTCGCCGTAATCCCTTCACAGTATGCTTGGAAATTTATTATACACTCCGCGCGAAATTTCCAAGTCCTTGACATCCATAGTAACAGGGGATTCCCCATTCCATTTGCTGTTGAATACACCCCCACAGAGCTGAAACGTCAGAGAAATTTACAATGCAAGGGTGACCGGGTGGGTCTATCAAAGTTGATATAGCGGAATCGATCTTTGATTTCAATTTAGAGTGCGGACAACCAACGCCCGACAGTCATTGTGTTAAATTATACAGCACTCTGTCTATTAATAAAGGGCATTGATTAAAGCCAACGATGCGGATGCACATTGACGTTTGAATAACGTCCTGGAATCCGTTCGGAATATGCCATATAAATAGCCACGGAACGACAACAGTTCATAGGGGCTAAGAGGGCTGTTGCATTGGAATTGATGCTATGACTCGATACGGGGTAGTTCACTCTCGAAGGAAATAGAGCCGAGATAACCATAACATAGAGGACACATCCTGCATTGTCCTTAATAGTGGTTGCGGCAGGAGAGTCAAAAAGTCGTAATCTACACAAAACTTCCTTTTGATCCTGGAAATGCTTTCCAATTTCATAAAGTTCTTAGAAACCGAACCCCCTTTTGAAAGTTCATTCAAACCACAAACTATTGCCAAATCGATTGGAATTCCCAGCTCCTTGCTAGGTAAAGTTCGTTTGTGGTTCCATTTCCCTTCTAGCAACTAAGATTCAAGACGAATACACGCTTTATAATTAGAGTAACAATTATAAATAATTGAACGAAATAATATACACGTTCTCAAGTTTAATTACACCTCAGGCATAGGCAATCCAATTATGCTGTGCATATCCTTTTTGGTAAGGAAAGTTCTTATTCGTTGCGAATTACCCCGGTGGGTTCTCCACGTTTTAATTTTCCCTCAAAGTTTATAGAATGACGACTAGAACATAGTGGAACACTGTGAATCCTTTTTGAACTGGATTTTCCGTTTTTTTTTTTTCAATTTTTGTGGTTATTACGTTTTAATTTTGATTTTGTGAGGACTTTCTTTGTATTTTTCCATCCTGGAGGTGGGTAGACAAATACTGCAGTGAGGATGATGATATGAATTGTTTTTGCAAAAGAATAGGAAAACTTGAAGGACTTTCTTCGATGGAGTTTTATAAGTATTTGTGTACACACCATTGAAAGAGAGGTGAAGTTCAAGGAATGCGCTATAAGCTCTTGTCTTTCGCTTCAATTAAACATGCACGTGGATGGCAAGAATCAGCATTTCTTTCCGCTCAAGAGGAATAATAAAATTACTTCGAGATGTGATGTTTTTTTGATTAGCTTGGCAGTAGCCTGTAATAAGGGAAATTGTTCGGAGAAAAATATTTGAAAGGACGATTCTTATGATGTGTTTCTGGGGCAAGTTTTGGTATTTTCTTCGAAAATGGTTTTTTTTTTTTTTTTAGAAACAAACAGAACGATAGTGATAACTGTCAAACCGAGCTGTCATTCTGCGCGTTTTTTTTGACATTTATGTTGGGAATAATCTATCATGGAGTATTGGGATACGGCACTAGGAATCCTTCTGGTGAAGACATCCAAAGCATGTGCAAGTCACGCAGGGCATGTGTTGGTCAAAGAAATACCCGATTGTGGCAAATAATACGGTGGTCTGATAGGTAAATCAACCACAGATGCAATCCAAAGTATGAGGATCATAATGGGTAAACACCGTGATTCCTTAGAGGATTCGCATACTTTCTTGGTTGATTTCGAAACAGCATTTGACCGACAAACAAGAGATCTGATGGCGCTAAGACTTCGAGCAGTTCCAGAACCCTGCAAACAGAGATGATTATGGACATGTATGACGGAGCAAAGACAAGAGTAAGATGCCCCGCCGGAGTCACCGAAGAGTTCCAAATTAAAGTCGGCGTGCACCTGGGAAGCGTCTTAAGTCCTTTGCTATTTATTATAGTCCTACAATATCTGCTTGAAGGAAAACTGCATCACTTATTCTTTGCCGACGATTGAGCCATCAGTCGTCCCTACAACGAGCACTTAGTATGGGTGGATGTTCTGGAGGGAAATGGTTATCGAATTAGTCCAAAGAAGACAGAGTACCTGTACTGCCCATTCTCTGATCCACTCCGACCTAGTCCAGATATTTATTTGAATGGAAACGTGATTCCCAAGTGGGGAAGGTTCAAGTATCTGGATTCTAAGATCAATAGCAAAGCAACCACTCCCATACGGCTCGAAATGCTGGACAATGTACAACAAGTATGCTCAAATTAATGGCAGCCAAGATGAGGATGCTTCGCGTGATAGCAGGATTAACAAAGCTTGAACAAATGAGAAATTCAAAGATCCGAGCAAGCCTTCAGGTAGCAAAAATTGGAGCGAACCTCACAGGCGGAACAGGTAGGTATGCAGTAAAGTGGGGAGGTTATGATCCCTACTATCCTGATCATGACCTCGCCAAACAAAAGGAGAAGAAGAAGAAGACATACAATTGTGCCATTGAGTTGAGAATGTGACATTTTTATCAATTATGTCGTTCACTGGCTGATGTTCTCTTAGCCAATTAACAAATTCTTTAAACTTAGGATAGGATGGTCTTCTGATTCGAGTCCTAAGCTCAGTTGAATTCTATACGCATGCAGATGCAGATCTTTCGTCAGATTTCCCTTTAAAATGCTTCTTGAAACGTCAAATTCTTGTGAACAATAGATGTCACTGGGTGTTTTCGATGAATGTTTACTACGAGGACATTTGGGCCTTATTCTTCATAATTGAATCAGTTTTCCCAAAACTTTCAATAGATAGAACATTCGACATTTGAACCCTAGAAAATACTGAGAAGCTTCATGCAAATGTCTGAAAAGCAACCGAAAGCAATAAATGCCCTGAGAAGCCCCTTATTCGTGCGAAAAATATAGCACGCAGAAGACGAATGGTTAGGGAAAGCTAAGCTCTAAACCATAAATTGGCTGTTTGCGCCAAATTTTTTTTTTTTTAACCTTCGAATTGATGACCCATTTCCCATAATGGAAACATTGACAGATAAATTTAAGTCGTCCAAGGGTCTGTCATTAATCGTTTCTTCATTACACAAAATGGCTGCCCTGTTCGCTTCGATTTGGCTAAATTGACATCACGCTTAGGTACTTCGATGTTTTCGGTAACGAATATGCGTGCGCCTTAGGTTGGATGACTGTTAACGAATGATGATGATCTTTGCTATTATTTGTAAGAATTAAAATAAAAAAAATCCGAATAAGGCTTAAGAATCCAAAGGAATCTATTTCTGGATTTAACAGCCTCTTTTGAATATTTATATAATTAATTTGTCCCCCGTGGAGAGATACCCATCTATGAATACAAATCTGTCTGAGTACCTCCCTAAACTGCGTGCCATAGGTACGCACTGACATTCCGATAAATGTAATTTTACTCCTTTTTTGTTCTAACAAACAAAGCTGTTGTGTACAAGCATTTAGTAAACAAGTTACACTAAGATTCCTAACAGCGAATTAATGCTAATTGAAGCGCTGCTTATTAGCGCGAATCGATTTAAGTTTGATGCGTGACGCCTGTCCAAATCCATCTTAATCATTTCCGACCACCAAGAATGGCATTTGCGTTGATTTTAATTACCAAGTTCTCTGTATTTCAAATCAAATTACATGAACGCCATTTACCAACATAAATGTTGTTCGCAATTAATCCCCTCAAACAATTATAAATTCATTCAAATTAGCGTCACGTATTAATTTTAGTACCGCATTGTTAATCGAATCGGTGATTATCCCATTCAATTAAAGCACCACAAACCCGTCAGCGTATCTATTTTTAGGCACACGTTCCCTCGTAAAAATATGCGCGAACATAAATCACAGCCAACATAAGCAAAAGTCCTTCTGTACCCAAAAGTATCTCGACCCAGTGATGGTTAATTTCACTTAAGTTGGTTCATTCGCTGTCAAGCCTCCACGGTTGTTATAAGTCATTCACTTAAGAGCTAAAAGCCCATTCAAAAATGTTCAATAAATTATGTTCTTTCTGCCAGTGGCCGCATTTTCGAATTATTTTCGCTTGAAATGTCAGCGAAATTAGACGCGAATACCGCGATGGGTTCCCGCCAAATTTTTCGGGGAAAATGCTCGAAAAAGTGCAGATGACACATGAAATCAGAAATCATTTACCAGCTTCCAATGTGAAAATTGTTTTTCCTTTTTCACATTCAGGCAATTTATAATCACACCCGTTAACAAGACAAATAATTGGGCTATAAAAATTATTTTATAGAATTTTAAGGCATCTTTAAAGGTGGATGCAGGAAAGACTTATTGTACGGGAGTGCTGACGTTTTGCAAACGTTCTGTCGATTTTGGTTTAAATAATTATTCTGCGTCTGGGTAATTTCTAATTTTAGAACTTTTGTGTTTTGACAGGAACCTGTTAACAGAAAGCAGCTCATCCGGATCGCTCGGGGGTCAGTGGGCTGACCAGGTGGATGAGTAATATGAATATTTAATTCGATTTTATTTCGAAAAAGGTTGCCATATTTTTGGGGCGAAATTTTAAGGTGTAACAAATGAAAGACAGAAATAGATTTTGGGTCGTGATTATACTGAAACATCAAACACCAGTTCTAAGGTCAGGTTAGGTGCTGATATGTAAATTGTTCTGAAATAAATGGTGTGAAAAATTTAAGGAAAGCACTCAGACTATATACGGTCCATTGCACTGGAAGGCGGTAACTAATTTTTTGGTATAGTAGTTGGAGAAACTAAGATTTTCTTCGTTTCTCTGTTGGTCGGTCGGAACTTACACCGACCAGGTCACAAGGAAACACACTAAATATAGGGTGACCAGATAGCAATAATACTTTTCCATTTGTCATGTTTCAGCAGCTGTCAAAGTTACGAATGTTATTCAGCTGTCAAAATATTCAGTAAGGTTTGCCATTTCATCATATATCGTTTCACGCTTGCTGAACGAGCGGAAATTATTAAAAAATATCGAAACTTCGGCTCAGTTGTAAATACGCAACGTGAATTTCGTCGTGAGGTCGGTCGTCATCATGGCTTCAGTGTGCAGGCAATTCGTCGCATCGTGGAAAAGTTTGAGTACGATTACGCTCTTTGGACCTTAAGCCACCAACCAGATAGAGATTGGTGCGAAATGAAGAAAATGGCATGGCGAAATCATCGGACCTTATTTCTTTCGAAATGAGGAAGGAGACACCGTTACCGTCAATGGTCTCCGTTATAGAGCGATGTCAACCGACTTTCTGTGGCCAGAGCTTGACAACATCGATGTATTCGAGCTATGGTTCCAACAACACGGCGCTACATGCCATACAAGCGACGCAACGCTCGAAGTTGTGAAGGAGAAATTTGGCGACTGGGTCAAGGCAAGCGTTCATCAATTGACCGCGATCATGCGACGTCAAGTCCTTGGTCTACGCCAAGAAGAGTCATCAAAAATTTTACTGACCGCTTGGATTCACTACTCAACTAATCCTAGCTAAATCCCGGAAAGTCACACGTTAAAAATACACAGGGTTTGCAGTCCATGTTATAGCTTGGATCTTAGAGCTCATAACTCTGATTATCTGTCCGATTTATCAGATACAATCGCGTTTAACCGGACTAAAGGACCATAAACAGGACTCGTCTGTGAAGATAACTCCAATAATAATGGACATTCTCGTAAGCCCATTGAAATCCTTTTAAAATGTGTTTTTCACAAAGAAAAGTCTTTTTTAAATCACTCCTAAAAGAGTGCTGCCAAATCGTTAGTTAGGTATACGTCGATACGTCGCGCAGGACGTTTTTTTTCTGGCTTCTGGAAAAAAAGCTTAGAATCTTCTACCTCGCTCATGACTTTTATGACCTGCTTGTAAACGAAATTGAAATGAAGAATCGTGACCGGTCTGACTGAGCCAGCGCTAAAGGCCGTCGCTATCCAGACCTCCAATTAAGTTAAGAATCTAGGAGTGATCCTAGATGAGTTACTTTCTTGGCCAAGAATGTGAAGGCGAAGACGTCCAATGCGATAGCAGTCTACTGGCAGTGTAAGCGTGCTTATGGCAAGACTAGAGCTTATCATCGACAGAGGTTCTCTGGATCTACATGGCTATGATAAGGCCTATTCTAGGTTACGCGTCGGTTGTTTGGTGGAGGGGGCTCTTGTGGAAGTATGTGACTTCCTTTTGCACTGAGCTCCAAAGAACGGTCTGTCTTATCCGCACGGGAGTTTTTTCGAGTATGCCTAGACTGCACTGCTCTAGATGATCTGATTGATTTGCATCCTCTTGACACATTTAGCATGGGTTGTACTATCAGAGCAATCTCAGAGCGTCTCAGACAACGTGGCTCTTAACATCATTCGCACTGGAGTATCGCTGACCTTGCGCCACAACTATCCCACGACCCTGCTTCCATGGGTATACCGTCTGTTGCATTGACATCGGAACTTCGACTGCTATGCGAATATAAAGTCGACGTTTGTTGCATTCAGAACTGGATTCTACATGAGTCTGAGCCTAGACTTCGACTGTAGTCGAATCGTCTCGGATGACTTCAAAACTATTCATGGGTCTAGCGCGGGTGTCTTCGTGGAGACCGACAACACTAGATTTCACTGCCAGTGGTTAGGTAAGCATGCCAGTATTTTTCAAGCAGAGGTGTTATCTATGCCTTTAGTGACAGTTGCGCTGCACTTAAGGCCTTGCTCAACCTTTCAGCCCGTTCCAAAATATGAGCAGTTGGAGAGTCCAAGAACTCTTTGAATTCGGTCGCAAGACTGAACTCTCTGACTCTTGTCTGGGTCTCAGGTCACACTGCAATTGCCGGAAATGAGATTTCCATTGAGATTCCTAAGCAAGGTTTAGAGAATATTTTCACCTGCGTTGTTCTTCCCGCGTCCTCGGTCAGGGCCTCCATTGACGAGTAGGTTTCTCATCCACATAGTTGTGTATGGCACGGCTCTTCACGGTGCAGGTGGACTAAACGAATGCTCCCGAACGTTTGTAAGAAATCAGCGGCATTCTTGCTGTCTCCCAGAAGAAAAGACGGTGGATAACTTATTGGCGTTCTCACGGGGTATTTTTCCCTTTGCTAAGCACTGTTCCCGACGTTTGGTGGAGAGGGGGACAGTACTTCGGATCACTTCCTTTGTTATTGTCCTGATTTCGATCTAATCAAGTGCTGCTGATGTGGTGAGTGCTGATTCTGTAAGGTCTGCATCACTACAGTGCCTTCATAGAAAATAGATACTAGATGGCCAGCTTTAGGGGTGACCATGAAGCAGACGCTCATTTCCTGAATCTGCTCACTTGTCCGCCTTCAAATCGAGCGGATCGCTCTAATTTAACAGTCACGGGGCATGTCCCAACCACGTTTTACCAATTTTTGACGCACCAATTCATCGGCATCTCGAAGATACAATCTCAAAAATTAGACTCGCTTCATTACCCGTGCTGTCTATAACGATCAACACTTATTCACCTTATGTCATTATTTATTCAATTACTCGGTGCAAATTCTTATTCACAGGCACGTCCATGGCTCATTGATATGCACATGTCAAATGAAATCTTCATCGCCATCGAAATTCATATCACTGCATGTGTGGTTCTCGAAACTATTAACTCACCCACTGGGCGTTGCACTGCGCTGCGGCCACCGACTAAGGTTCCTCAATTACAACAAAATATATTCCATTAGGCATATGAACACGTGTGTAATACTGTCGTGTAGTGGCTCTAAAGATCAATATATCGTGTGCTTATAGGTGATTCAACAAGCGACAGTGACTCTTGCGATTTCATTAACATCCCAATCATGCACCTCAACGATTCGCCTCACTTGTGTACTAATAACTCCCGCTCACTTGTTTGAACTGTAGATTCAGTTCTCACCTGTCTTGGCATCCTTGTGCATGTATATCTGACGTCCTTGACACTCAAAGACTACCCTTAACGACGACAACCAGCACATCTGGCATCGCCATGAGTTGTCTCAGGTGATTCATGGCATTAAACATCGTCATCGTTGCCCCGTTCGCCTTCCCTGGGAATAAGCCGATTTGCATAACTTTCTCGAATGTGTACAGTAACAGTGTGTATCTTTGAGATGCTTTATTATAAATCCCATCAAATGTGTTTTCCTATGAGCTTACCCTCCTTTTTTGTCGGTTTTCAAAGTGTTTTCCGTCGGAGCGGCACATTAATTACGTGTTCATCCGTCCGTGCTCGCATGGGCTAGGATGAGTACATAACTGAGGAATGTATCTAGATTGCTTTGCAGCGATAAAAGAAATATTTGTGCACCTCATAATCCATTTGCTTGAATTTATACCTCAGAATTTGTATTTTAAACAAGAAAACATTTTTTTTTCGCTCTCCCTCCTTCCGGAACTGAAATCATTTCTGGATACGTTCCAAATAAGTACGAATACTCGTACCTTTGCGAGTTTTATTTGGCAAAGGCACACGTTACCTGCAGCACCTGTTGCTATTTAACAAAACACTGCTACTGGCTTCTGTTTGATTTAACTCGGTGAGGTGGTGAGGGATAAGAACATATTTACGTTAGTACTCGGGAATTGGTCAATATGTACAGCAGATGCGTTTACACAGATACTCGTACGCTGGCGTTTGGAACGAGAACTTTAATTGAACAGTATTCAATGGATGTTTAATTAGCTAATGATTATTTCGCATTATTGATGGGCTTTTAGTGGAAAATCAGGGGGACAATGCAACGTGGCCATCACGTAAATTAATTAGGTTTGGTTAGGTGGGTGCTGAATGGGCGACAATCTAGTTGGGGTGTGTTCGTTGGTCACAGGCTGCTTGGGTTAATTATGTTTGCAGAAGGATACCAAATAAATTGACCATGAAGCTGCTGAAAGCCCAATCGGGTCTTGGTTATAATTAAACTTTGGGCATAGTTGTGTTTTCGAAAATAGTTTTGAAAAACACGCGGTGTTTCTGTGTCAAGGCATACTGTATGCATACGTTAAAAATTTCAAGGACTCTCCCAACATACGTTAAAAACACCATAGATATAAAAATTTTAAAAAAATCCTTCCAACCATCTCGTTAATTCCTTTTTTCTTAAAAATCCTTGTAAGCAGTTTTGCTGTTGGCAGCAATTTACCTTGTACATGAATATTTATGGACATCGTTAGAGGGTTTACGAGGAAACTGAAAATTTTCAGATGCCTTTCGCTATGCTGAATGTAAATGAAAAAAGAGTGGGCAGGATGTATCATCGCTAAGGATGATTTTCGTAGGAAAATTAACGTTCACGTGATTCACCAATTAACAAATCGTCTTCGCTTGAAATGGTATGCTTTAAGTTCTTGGGTAAGATGCATCTGACGATAGCGAGTGTTGGTCTCTTTTTCTTTCTCTCACTGGAGTTATGTACGAGGATGCGGCATGGGTGACTAATAACTCACAATCGAATTGATGACTCTTTGGAGCAGTATTTCAACCGAAAATGCCAAGAAGTTTGCGAACTGCCTCAGCAATACATTCTCAATTTCGTCGATTGTGGAAACTGAAGAGGTATATGCTAGATTCTGCTCTCATCGTCAAGCAGGCCGGCTTTCGTGCTGGATAGTCCTGCATCGACTACATAAACACCTTACGGATCATAACACACCAGTGTCATAGAATATAGGCCTCCGCTACATCTACTGTTTATCGACTTGGACAGCTTGATGCAGATGCTATCTGGTTGGCCTTGCGCAGGAGAGGCATCCCAGAAAAACTCATAGCTATTATCAGGGCCATCTGAGGGAAGTAAGTATCACGACTTACAAAATGGTAAGGTGTCAGAGGATTTTGCAGTCCAAAGTAGAGTACGTCAGGAGTGCATACTGTCACCGCTGCTATTCTTGGTGGTCATCACTATTGTGTTCGGAAGGTGACAGTGGAATGCGTTAACTATGACATTGTTTGCCTACTTTCACGTCGAATAATGATCCTACATCTGATGGTCTTACTTACTACTTAATCCTTGCAACCTTTGAGGGGTATAGGGCGTCAACAACGCCTGCGCCCCATCTTGTTCGGACTTCTGCAACACTGTTGAGTTGCCTCCAACTCATTCTCAAAGAGCGTGATTCCTTCTCAGTCCTCTGTCGACTGTCCAGCGGCACGTTTTCCTAAGGCGTCTTGCTATTCAGCTATTAAGCTGATTCCACTGTATGGAGTATTAAGTGGATTCCGAACGCCGCTTTTGCCTTGTTACAAAAATTATTTGATCATCATGTTGCATTAAAGAATAAAGTATAACAACCTGATTGGCACGTAGCTACCGTCCTTACTGAATCCAAATAGGCTTGAATCAACAGCCCTTGTCAGTGTAGAGATATATATTGCAGATGTAGAAGGTTCTTGCACCCGTTAAACATTGAATTTTCAAACTGGTTTGCTTGGCATATAGATTTTAAGCTTTGATCTAGTTCAACACATCATCAATTATCAAGTTGGGCGGGGCATAGGGCGTCAACAAATCTCCTCCATCTTTCCCGATCTGCAACTAGATATTTCATCTGTGGTCAGGTTTTCCTCTGCGTCGCTGCTTCTGCTAAGACAGTTGATCTCCACGTTATTCTTGGTCTTCCAACCCGCCATGCACCCAGAGGATTCTATTCGAAGGACTGCTTCGCGATGTTGTCATTTGGCTTACTTAGTGTGTGTCTAATCCAGAGCCATTTTCGCTGCCTTATCTCGATATCCAGCAGCTTTTGACTCGTTCTGCGCCACAATTCTTGGTTGGATCTCGTGATGTTTGCAGAGACTTTCCAGGATTCACAGGCATACAATAGCACGGATTTCAGGTTGGATTAGAAGGGTCTCAACTTGGTGCGCAAGGAGATTTGACTTGGTTTCCAAACTGGAGACAGGATACCAAAGGCACCGCGAGCTTTACTTATTCTGCTTTTCACGTCTAGGTCCGTTCTTCGACCTCCTCAATCGGCGTCTGCTTCAGAATAATACGCTGATGTGTGGAGCGACCTGTGGGCACTATTTTTCTCTTTTTACCGGTGATCTTTAGCCCGACCGACTCTCCATATATTTCCAGTTTTTCACTCATCTCGTCTAGCCCGCTCATGGTACTTGCCAGGAAATATATATCATCGGCATAGCCCAAATGACTAAGCCTTTCAAACGGTCTCCATTGGGTGCCATGTACCTACAGCTCGTCTATCGCCAGTAAAAAGAGGATTGGCGACAGAATATCCCCTTGTCTCACTCCCTGTTGCACTTCGAAAGAGTCTGGGAGCTGTCCATTGTGTAGAACAAAACACCTTGCGTTGCAGTAGGACTCCCTTATAATAGCAACTATTTTTGGGGGTATTCCTCTCCTGAGAAGTGACCTCCAACTGCATTCACGATTTGCCCGGTCGAAAGCCTTTTTTAAAATCTACGAACATGAGGTAAAGCTTCAACACATGCTGGGCCTAATTCTTTAGAAGCTTTCCGGTCCTCGAAGTTATCAATTCGAAGAGCTATAAAAAAACCGCAAAATCGTTTCTTAGTCATCGATGCTCTGAAAATTTCTCGACCAGAATCATCTGTTGCATCCAATGGCACGATACTCTTCCGATTAGATTTGAAGACAGCACTATAAATCAATGGTGGCAAATAACCCTTCAGCTCCTCTTGATTACATTTTCTAAAGGTGCTTTGTTCAGATGGATGATATTCTTGCAATCGTTCAAGCTTTTTATAAGTACAGCTAAGGATAAGATCTAGCATGCGGTTGTCAACGATTGATTGACTCACGTTGACTTGAAGTGACCTAACAGAAGGCAGACGTAATATGGGCAGCAGTACTTACATTTCAGGGCTATTTCCGACCATTTGAACCTATTTCCTCGTAGTCTGAACTGGTTACTGTAAGTTTCGGGCATTCGTCAGATTAATCCGCACAACATTGAGAAACCGATTCATGATCACTCGCAACTTCAACATTTGACAATATCTCCGCCAAAAGTGGACCACGCTGCTCCTTCTTCTCATCAAACTGGCCTAAATTGTCCTCCTCCTGCAGCCGACTATTGGTATTCGTCCAATACTAACTGAACTTCAACTTGAAATCCTTTGAGTACAAACAATAAAACGATACCAAGAGAATATATCCTAAGACTAAGTCACAGACATCCCCTATGAGTCCCATGAACTCACTCTGGTGTCAATACCCCCCTTTGCAGGAGCCACACATGCATACATATGTATCTATTGTATTCACAACGTCACTGCTAAAAGGCATGGATGTGCAGTGCAATATTCGCGAAAACAAATAATTGGCGACGGTTTAAAATTGGATGGGATTCCCATGGAGGTTAATTAAAGATTGACATTGACAGATGTCATACATGACATTTTCAGGGTTGCCAACCTTAAATAAAAAAGAGAAGAATTTAAATCCAGCGCTCTTGTTGCTTGTACTAGAAATAATTGTTTTAAAGACTTAAAATGACGTTTCTCAATGGTACACCCTGTATTCCCGAAGCATGTTTAGGTAGGTAGGTAGGGGGGGGTGACTGCATCAGCAGGGGTGTAATCTCACTCGGGTCTCAACGGATCCATTGTGTTCCCCCGGTGTGGGATACCTGAAAACAAAAAGAAAAAGAAAAGAAGAAAGATATTGCGGTAGGTTTGTTGCTTAGTTAGTAGCAGGGGTGGCCCTCCTCAACCAGCCCGGTTTCATGATGAATTTTAAGGTGGTTTTAGGTGGCGTGTTTGCTAGTTCGCTTAGGTCTTTGAACTGTAGTTTTCCGAGGGTTGAGAGTCTGGTTCTGCAGAGGCTTGGGCGTTCACAGAGGAAGTGTGTTACGTTTTTCTCTACCTCTGTATCGCCACAGCCTCTGCATAGGTCGGTGGTGCTGATTCTCATTTTCCTGAGATGGGCCGCCATTGAATTGTGGCCAGTAAGGATTCCAATGAGGAGCGACAGCTGTGGTCTGTTTAATGATAGGAGTTCTTTGGTCCTCTTTTTTCATATTGGGTCCAAAGTTTTCTAGAGACTCGGCATGCGTTGATGGTGTTCCACCTTGCGTTGGGCTTATTTAAGAAGTCTGTTTTGGACATGAGGAGACTGATGGGCAATAGTACAGAGTTGTCTGCGTGTAGGTCATTTGATTCTGAGCCTTTCCTGGCTAGTTCGTCGGCCAACTCATTCCCGTGGATACCCATATGGCCAGGATCCAGCAGAGCGTGATTTTATGTCTCATTCCTCTTTGCATCTTTGGACCAATTTAGATTTCGTGGTGATGGAGGTTATGGCTTTGATGGCTGCTTGGCTGTCTATGTAAAAATCAACCTGTCTGTTGTTGTTCAGTGTGGAAAGATGTCGGCAGGCCTCGGTGATACCGTGAATTTCCGCTTGGAACACACTTGCGTGGTTTGGAAGTTTCATGGTTAGCATAGTTGCCGAAGCTCCTCAAAAAGATTCGCTGTTCATCTTCAAGTAAATAAACGTAAACAAAAAATTTGTTCTTTGCTC
The DNA here is from genome assembly GCA_946965025.1 of Blera fallax. NCBI lineage: Eukaryota > Metazoa > Arthropoda > Insecta > Diptera > Syrphidae > Blera > Blera fallax. Next base: position 109,760,345 of record OX337244.1, on the reverse strand, counting down.
CGACAAAGATTAATTAGCTTCTTCTCACGAAAAAGAGGCCAAACAAACGAAATGGAAGGAACTGTGGAAGGTGTATTATGCCATAGAACAGAAATTCCATCGGGTTATCAATGTAGGGAAACTTCAAATTCAGTCCCAAATCAGAAAGTTCTTTAAGAAATGAATTAGTATTTCCTCACTTCGCCCTACCTGCCTTTCTACACCTCTAAAAATCTCCTCACCTTTCATCGGGCTCCAGATCGTCAAATTGCTGCTGCATGTCTCTGTATCTCCACTGAGAACTGTCTTTCCCACAGGAATACTGTCCACATGCCGCCTACTCAGGACGATCTCTGTACTCTCAGTGTCTCCAGCAACGAATAACATCACCCTTAAAGGCGCTCAAACGATCCTTGCAACCAAATTGAAAACATTACGTCCTTTCATCACATTTCGCTTTAAAAGCATGACAGGCGTCTTGAATGCAGAGAAGCAATGTACTCCAAGAAGCAACCCATAAGTAATAAAAATAAAATGTAGTTCCCATTCACGAATCATCATACTCTTGTTCGATATCCATTAGATATAATCCTCTGGGTGAAAGCGAAAATACGTATCTACTCCTTCATGAAGTGAATCTTTTGTACTACAGCGTAATACAAAAAAATAATCAAAGCTAACTGCCAACCGAACAGCATCTAATATGCAAATTGCACTTAAAGCTCTTCGGCATTTATCCTCGGTATTCTTACGTCTTTATATCTGGGTGATGTACGTATCCGAATCCGTATCTTTCACGAGTCAGAAAATGTATTCATATCTACAATTCCCTTAACTGCTGATGCATATATGAGAACGACAACATCACGTGGGGGAATATCTTTCTTCGGTTATCAGGGTATGTCTTCATTGCTCAACGGAACAGAAGGAGCCCTCAAAGGACTACCTTACCGACAAAAGGGCAATCTTGCACGTGAAAATAAAAATTCAAAAATTCACATCCGCATAAATCAGTTTATCTGATATGTAAACTACTTTAATGTGCTGGCGCTCACACAATCCTGTTTCTGTTTCCTTCTGCAATAAAAAAACGAAAAAAAAAGAAACCGCAAAATTCCGTGAAAAATATTTTTGTTTACGAATCCTCCAGAGTGTAGCCAAATACTTTACCTTACGAGTACCGTGTGTGTGCCGTCTTTTGATGGCTTGACATTTCGCCGAGGCTGTGCTATTATTGAAGCTTTATAGTCGATGTATTTATGGTATTGTTCCGCCATAAAATGCCGTTTATTATCGATTTCAACCTGTTGGCATTAGTAGTAATGAAAATCTCATGATTTATTCAGTGCTTCACCCGTGCAGTCTGCTTAAAATACAACACGAAAAAAAAATTAAATCGTATTCCTCGAATCGACTGAAACTAATTTAAGATATGTCCGCCATCTTCCACCGGATTGGTCTAGTCATATCGATTTTAAGAACTCAAATAAAAAAAAGAAAAAAAATTCTAACTACCTTTAGTGTGGCGTTTAGTTATGGAAGGTATTCGCTTCGTATACATCCCACACGGAGACAAATAAAATAACAAAAAAAAATAAATTTTAATACTTTTAACGAAGAACAAACAACCGAAATGGGTTTCTTATTGATAATATCACATCTTGGGCGAAGCGATAATGATTGATGATACCATTTCGATTGGATGGCGCGTAATAATGCATCCTTTTCTGAGCATGCTATAAAAATGCCAAATTTTCAAGGTCGGGCACGATTACGTTACGTGTAGACGCGCGGTAGGTACTTGAAAGTGTCTTACGTGACGTATGTATTATAAAAGCAGGAATGTCATTAGTGCCTGGATTCTGGCGTTTGACATGCGTGTGACAGTTAGAATTTTCATACGATGTGATGTATATTAAAAATTGTTGTCAGCTGTTGTCAGATTTACAAAGGACATGGTTGTAAAATTACTGCAAGAAAAATTGTTTTCTTAGCTTTAACACGGCGCCTAGTTAACGTTTTCATCGGCATAGGTGACAGTAACTCCTCTCTGCCTAGAGGTGTGGATATAAATCCCCCGTAATTAGACGTATCTTGGTGAAGTTTTTGTTGCTTCTAATAGTCTTGCAAATGTTCTGAAGAAGTTGAGGTGAGTTTGTGGGTGAATATACCCTTGAAATATGGACCCACTGAACCCCTACTGATCCTCTAGTTTCATTCTAATGGATAAAGTTTCATTAAGAGGTATGCATGTCGGGTGTCGTAGGTACTCTAAATAAAGACTGAGAAATTCTGGAACACATTGACATGGAAACACTGAGGAAGTGAATCGGGTGATTCCGATTCAGGGCCATTAAGGCATCTCTTGATTGACTTGATGGTTATAAAGGAGAAGGTTTTCTGAGAACAGAAATATATTGTCCATCATTCGGGCCTGTTGTATTCGTCTTTCGAAAAATGGCACGGTAATTTGATACAACTGGTGGGCCATTCGATGGTTTATTTTTGAAATTGCTACTTAAACCATACCGTTTAATATTTTTCACCGAATTTTTTCTTATAAAAGAGAACACACCTTCCGATTATTTCTGAAAAATAATTTCACGCAACTGCCGTGGTTGGCTTGGCAGTAGCCCATTTTATCAACCCAATTGTACAGCACGTTGTTGCTGATTCTGGGTGGTTGTATTTCCGGAATACGAGGGCGACTTATACGTTTGCGGCCTAAGGCATAAAGTGAAAGAAAAGATCCGATTAAAAACATTGTATTTCTCAATAAAATGTCCTTCGAGTGAAATGCATTTCTCACATCGGGCATACAGTGCCTTAATACCACCGAAAAATTTTAATTTTCCCTGCCTTCAAAAGGACTCAAGGACAGCCTTGATGTGGTTCTCATCTCCAAATCTCCGGTCTTGTCGCTCGAGTCTAAGTGTGGGCTGTAGGGTGGGTGGTCTATCGTTAGAAAAAGCTCTCTCGTCCTTGTTGAAATAAGTGAGCTCATTGAGCTCGACCATGGTATACGAAGGCCCAGAATCCTGAAGAGTCGATGACATGTCTTCGAAAAGCCACATCGTCTGAGACGGTAGAGTGCTTTGGTGGTACAACCCATGATGTAGATACATGTCAAAGGGAGGTAAATGAAGCAGAGCGTCAAGAGCAGAGCTAAGCAAGAAGTACTCGGAAAAGCTGCCGTGTTGCTAAGACAGATAGTCACATACTTACGCGAGAGCCCCCCGTATGGACCCAAAGAAATTTTTTCCGTGAAAACCCCCTTGTCTTGCCAAAAGCACTGGCAGAAAACTGAAACGTTTGCTTTGGAGATATAAGATTTTGCCCAAAAAAGTTTCCCATCTATTATCACTCCTACATATTAAACTTCATCGGAGATCTGGATTGCGAATCCCTTTATCACTGGCTGAGTCAGACCGTTCACATTCCTCCTTCTCGTGATGAAATTCCGGACAGTAGTACATAATTGTCGAAAAGGGCGGGCAGACTAACAGCTCGGGGACAAGACATCGCGATATTGTCGGAAAGCCAGGCCGCCATCAAGGCGTATACTGATGTCAAGATAAGCCGTCTGAGTGGGAATGACAGAATCATGACAGTAAAGGAAATGAATAAGCTGACGAATTAGCAAGAAAAGGTTCACTGACCGCTTCTACCAATCTGGTGAAATTCTGCGGAATGGAACTGCATACGATACGGGAAGAGCTGATGAAGCAGCAAGGCCACAAAAGAACATAACTTTTGATGAAGGTGTCCGTAGGACTTTTGCCCATCTTGTGGAGATGGAAGTTGAGTGAACAGTGTCCGGTGAGGAAGTCCGTGAGGAGCTTAGCATCACGCTTGGTCAGTAAGAGAATTTTCTGACTTCTCTTGCCATCGGAAGCATTGATGAATCTCTTGGCTTGACGTAGCCAAGGTTGTTGAGTTCCATTTAGAGTTTCCCTCTTGATGATCCTTTGAGTTAAGTTCCATTTTTATGTGGCTGGTGGATGAGCCGCAAAACGGAGACGAGTCAATGAATGAATGTCCTCTCTTAGTTTGATGTCACAGGTCCTCGCCAGAGTGTAAACCTAGTCCTGTGTCCTCGCCTGTAGGGGGTTATTCACCTTAAAAAGGATATAAATACCTGGCAAGTGGAAATTTTTGAAGAAAACCATTTCTGTCTCTGTCGAAAATATGTATACAGGACTAGTATATCCCCTAAAATTTTCAGGACTTTGAATTTACATAAAAAAGCAAATTTGTGATTGCACGTTTGGATATTCCAAAGTAAATATCTCAACATTCACAGCGCAAAAGTCTGAGCTCCTTAGTTCGACAAAATAATATTTATTTTATTTTATATCCTTCTATGACTCTTACTTGTGCAATTCAGTTGAATTTAGGCATGATAACTTCAACTTGATTGTGATGTCCTCATCCATGAATGGGTCCTGATGTGTTTCACCAACAAATCAATTCAGATCCATATAAACAAATCAGGAACCGGAACAAATATCAATCCGGGGGTGAAAATCCTACATTGAAAGGACATCCATACCCAAGTTCAAACGATGGATGCTGTTTCCTTTTCATTTCAATATGTGAACGGAAATGATGGTCGATGATTGGCATGGTACAGCTCTTAAAGTATCCTCAAATAAAATAAGGGATGCAAAGGGTATTCCAGATTTCATTAGACAGGCCAACGGCAAATGGAAGTAATTTACAAATTGTGCAGGGATATGGGGATATAAGTTTAGCAAATCAAATGCTTATCCGACACAGTAACAAGTGAGATGACTTGTGGTGCCCGTAATACATTCAAAGACATGAGCTGTGAGTTGTTGTTTCACATAAATTTATGGAGATGGATACTGATTTGTGCTGCAATTAATTCATCACTCATTGTGGGGCATAGGGCATTAAAATAACATACAAACATCTTGCACCCCTGTACAACCTTTTCAATCAAATCAATTGCCCACGCGTTTCAAGAGGCTTGTCCTTGTTCATACGGCATCCAATTGTTTATTCATGCGTTCCAAACCATTTTCAAAACGAAAAATCCCTTAAATCCCATCAATGGGATTAACCTTAACCCCTATGAACGGTGACACGAGTGTGCCGAGTGTATATGTCATGAAGGACATTCATAGTGGTATTCCTTGGAGGAGTTACTCATGGTCTTGTCATTTATCCCACGAGGTACATCACAGGGGTGGAGTCCAGTGCGTCGATTGGACGCCCAAAGGTCATCTCGCACAGTGACACGAAATTTGCAAACCAGGCGATTAATCAATATCCGTCTAGGGGCATGGCATTCGGGTGTTCTTTTCCTTATATAGCCCATTAAAGTGTATGAATAAATTTTAAAAGTACGATTCGAAGAAATGATAGCCTCTAAGCTGCGCCAACTACAAGGGTATCAGTCGTCTTAACGTCGAATGAACAATTTTCTGATCGCCCACCACTGACCAAATTTTAACATTGAAGCAGATATTGGAGAAAAACCATGAACAGAACAGAACCGACCACCCATTCATCCTTTTCAAAGCATCCCAAGTTGGGGTGGATAGAGATGAGCAACCCGTATTTAGTCTTAAGACCCTTCCCAAGCTCATGCGTCTGTACAGGATTACGATGCGGAACTCCCGCTGATCACTAAAGTCAGTAAGGACACCATTTTCCATTTTGATGTCAATGAAGGTCTTGGGTACGGTGACGCGCTATCTTTCCAACTACTCGCTTATCCCGAGCTTAGGAGCACTCAGCTTCCCATCAGTGGGGCACTTGCCACTATTGAGATAGCAGCAGCTAAGATAGGTTTACCGGTGAATGAGACCGAGAAAAAGTACATGCTATCCACAAAAAGGATTCTCAACACTTGGTCAGGGCACAGGAAAGGATAGATATAAATTTAAAGGTAGTGAGGGACTCCGTAGTGAACCTCACAAATAATTTCAGCGACGAGATGAGATGAAGCCTCACTCTTGACAGTCGCTGTTTCTATAGTGGCCTCTTGAATAACTGAGGGAACGCTATTTAAAAACATGATCATACTAGTCCTTCTGTACGGTACAGAGGGATGGATATTATCAACTACGGATCAGGCTACCCTTGGTTGCTTTGAGAGCAAAATACTTCGTGTGATTTTGAATTACGTTTGAATAGACAGTGAGTGGAGGAGAAATTTCAACTCTAAAGTGACATCGATCAAGCCAAGACTTCGACTATGGTCGAATCCTTACGGATGGGGTCAAGAGTCTGGCGCAGGTGTGTTCGTGGAGATCGACAACACTCGACTTTACTACTCGTTAGGAAACATGCCACTGTGTTTCAAGCGGAGGTCTATGCTATCCTAATGGCTACCGACTATATTGTAAAGATTAGGTGGAGGGGTCGGAGTATCTACGTCAGTAGTGAAATTCAGGCTGCGCTTAAGGCCTTGCTCAACCCTTAAACCCGTTCTAATGTTTCTCCTCTTCTAGACAGAGGCGGCAGATGGTATCCTCAGTGATGCTCATTTTACGAAGGTGGTATTAGAGCTGACAGTGACCAGGAAGAAAGCTCACAAGCCTCCTTATGTCGACTCTGCAAAATTTGAAAATATCTTGCATTTTTGTGAAAGGGGCTGACAGCCCTTTTAGTCTGACTGAGTCCTTGAATGTTGTTCCAGAGCAATATGCTCATTTTCTTTCCCATTTGTATAGCGTATATTTGAAATCAGAATCAGAAATTCTAAAAAAAGGGTTCGGGTCCAATGGACAGATCAAAGGGCCTTTGTCTGGCCAACAGATCTGCAGACTCATTGCCTTTAACACCTCGAGTGGTTTGATTCCTTTAATATTTGCATCCTTCTACTCCAATCGAAGCTACACGACTAAAATCACATCAAACCTAGATTCGCTCCCACCACCAGCGGCAATAAAGTCGATACAAATGAGCCGGCGGTAGTTGTGTAAGTAAATTGAATAGGTTTCAACGAGATCGATCTATTTGTAATTAAATCCAAGCAATTATGTAAATAAAAACTTTACGTTAACGAGCACCAGGTGCCCATGTTAACACGAGTCCCTTCCACAAGGAACTCTGAGCAAACGTTACGATACAACCTCCCAACGACACACCAACACCTGCTTATTAAAACCAAATGAAAAGCCTAAAAGTAATTTCTAAATGGAAATTTATTTAATGGAAAACCCCAAGCCTAGCAAAGAATAAACATTCACTCACAACCAACCAAAAACTTCTGTCAAAACAATGCCAATTAATCGCCGAAACGATAGCCCACAGATTCGAATAAACAAACACTCGCCGCCAAATGAATATTTAGATACAATTTCAATTACGATCTGTAAATATGTATCCGCATCTCTGCGGTATGCTAATCCGTGGCACGCGATTCCAGTGTAAAACCCTGCATTAAATTATGATTTTCCCTCATAAATAAACGCCAGACGCGCCAGCCCACCTGCTCTTAACAGCTACCTTAGCTGTTAATTTGTGCTAATGAAATTTTTGTGCTATGATTTAACGCAGATGGAAAAGGTAATATTGAAATCAAATAAATTAACGCCTCCATAGGACGAAATAATTGCAAGTCGTGCGCTGCTGGGACAAAAACTGAAATGGAAATAACAACATCATTCAGGCATTTAGCTGTCAAGTGCGGGCGAGATGCCCGGAGGCATCTTGTGTGTTTTCTTCTTGGAATGGAGCCGATTTGTCTGATGAAGTCTCCTGGCTATGAATTTTCAGTCCAAGTATCTTTGACTTATGACTGTGGTTGTTGGGTACGTTTGCAGTATCATTGTGAGGATGATTTGCAATTCTTATTCGACCGAAGAAACTCCAGTCGTTAGCGGAAGTTTTGTTTTAATAATGAGACGGGTTTTTTTTTAGGCTTTCGGGGGATTTTGCGTTGAGTTCATTGGATATCGACGCAGAAAGGCAGAGCTATGAAATGCTGCCATTAGCATGTTTTCGAGTCTATTAAAGTCATTATTGTGTAGGAAAGCATGATCGTTATCAAGACTACAATCAGTGTTCATTTGAAGGCTTCGCGCAATCAAGATGTTGTTTATGGGAATACAAAACAATTCTGATTAATACATTTTACCGTGGGGTAGATACTAAAATCTCCACGAAATTGGATTCTAGAATTTTTGATGAGGCGTTGAAGTGCACATTCACATTTTATTTTATGAATCCAGTTCAACAAAACGACTGGTCATGGGACACAATTTTGCAATTGCAACTCTGGACTTAACGAATAATTTTCTCCAAATTTTAAGCCTTATGTCTACATACATATGTCGTAAACACTTCATCTACCTAAAAGCTTGGACATGGTACTTACCTGGTACCTGGTTGGAGTGTTGGACATGGTACTTACAGTCTGTTCAACAAAGAACGTTAAATCGTTAAAATATTACCGCTAGTAAGAAAAAAGATTGTGTGTTGTGTGCATATCTGAATGGGTGTATTTGAATTCTGAGAAGTACTCCTTATTTCCGTTCCATTCTGAGCCATTAGCTTAGCAAGTCCTAATAGCGATGAGTGGGAAAAACATGAAACAATTAAGTGCTTCCTTTTTATTGCACCATTTCAAGCGACCAAAATGGAGTACAACAAACAAGTTCATTACAAAATGGTCTAACCCTTGTAAAGAAACTGAAAATGTCTATGATGAATCAGGTGCTTGCTTACTTTCGTTTGCGCTACAAAGCTTGGTGCTCCTAGGCCTCAAGTAAATACCCCTGGCTCGGTCCGTGGCCCACCATCTCCAATCTCGCACACCAAGTTCAAGGTCACACCATTGAAGATGAGCTCTGCCTTTGTTTCTTGATCCCTCTGGTATGGTGTTGAGTACTTTACGGGCTGAAGCTCTACATGACCCCGCTAACGTTAGATACGTATATTTTTGACTAGGCTTATGTCACCTTACCGCACGTACAACGCGTCGTTGTAACTTCTTTGCCAGACATTGTTTGGGACGTCTATGCAAACAGGACCATAAATCGTGTGTAGGACTTTTCTCTCGAATATAGCTAGGGAGGTTTCGTCCGACTGGGTGAGATTTCATACTTCTGCACCATAGAACTAGAATGAATCAGATGAATCAGGTAGGGGATCAAAACTGAAAATCGCAGAACGGCAAGAGAAGAAGAAGACGAACCAGAAACAATTCTCAATGTATCCCCAAATACTATACAGGAAGCATCTCTTAACAGTTTTTTTAAAAATCCTTTTTTCATGAAAAGGAAATTTAAAAATGACTTCAGTGAGCTCAGGAGGATGACGATAGCAATAAGAGCAAAATTAGATCTACAGGAGATTCCTCTTTCGGACAATTTAGTTCAATTAAACGTGTTTGGTCAGAAAAGGGTAATTTCCTTAACGTACTTTTAGACATCCTCCTGCAAAGGTGCACTTTTATGGGTGATTCCTGGGGTTTGATCGTTTGATCTGTTTTACGAAAATTCTAAATACACTGTGAAATTCTACGAATCTAGTTTGTTGAAATCTGCTTCAGAAACAGTGCAATGAAAATATGGAAGAGCAAGAGTTTGTCTGCAGAACTGTAGGGCGTATTTGTCCGAACTTTTGTTCTACCTACATATATACTTAAAGCAACATTTTTGAGTCTTTCTTTTACGCTTTTGGAATAAAATTGAGCTTTCCCCTTCTAAGTGCTAGAGGTAAGTTACTCACCAGTGAAAATTTCGTCTACGACCAGTGCCCTGTTCAAAATTTTTTGATGTCATCTAGTTTTTTTTTTTGCATTAAAATCGATTTATTTCGCTCCCCCGCTATATTCCTGAGCAGGTGAAGTATTTGTGTGGACGGTGTCATTGGCAAAACTAAAAGTTGTGTCATTTATCAATTTTTGTTGATTATTAGAAAAAGAACGGGTGAAAGAAGCGATCCCTGAGGTACTCCTATGTTTGATAAAATCTCGATGGAACTTTAACATCCAACTGCAGAGCTCTTTCATTATTTCGCATGAGTCTTATTCTGTGCCCAACTGGGTTGAAGGCTCTTGTGTTGCAGAGTAACGGGTTTTGTCCAGAAATTGGTTACGTAGCTCAAAAGGTCTCAAGTTGAGCAGCAACAAACTAGTTCGAGACGGTATTGTAGTGTACAGCGTAAGATTTTTAAAAGCGTGTTTTTATATTAAACGTGTCGGTTCGACAGAGGTAGTAGATTCAAAAAAAAAAAAAATTATTTTATTACAACCAAAATTAAGGAAAAACAAACATAAACGAAGGAACTTATCGTGACGTAGTTTGCTGCCGCTTCTCCTAAATCGTCATTAGAGTTTTTCCTTTTGAATTTCTGTGCCACTTTTCTTAGGGTGCATTCTGAAGGGTGTTTCTAAATCACATGTCATTGGCGGCGTTCAGCTGATAAATGTAAGTTGACGGGCACCACTTTCAGTGCAATTGTTTTATTTTTATCATTTGAACATTTACAAGGCTTTGAAATCTCTGGATAAATATTTGTGAGTTTATCTCTTGATTTGAATTAAAATATTGCTAGCGTGTGTCTGTCTTATACTAATATTGACATCATTGAAAAATATAAATTTGTCGCAACGTCTGTAGTTCAGAATTCTACGTCGCGTAGTTCCTGTGCACGACATTTATTTACTTTTATTTCGATATATGTTTGTGTATGGCTACGACCTTTATTGGCGCAATTCAATGGATAAGAAGCATGATAAATCTAACGTTATTGTGAATGTCCTTATCCATGAATGAATTCAGATATACTCCATCAACAAATCATTTGAAATCCGTGCAAAGAAATATAAATACAAATAAATATCAATCGCATTACGTTGAAAGGACATGCATGCATGCTTTCATATACGTTTAAATTTAAAAAAAAAAATTGTTTGTCGTCTCAATACGTGAACGAAAGCAATGATTGACAATTGGCGTGTGAGTGGTCCCTAATGTCGTAGTTTGTGTATTATCCTAAAATTTTCCATTCACAGCACAAAGCATTTATTCAAGGGATTTATCAGATTACACCTGACAAATGGCAGTCACCGATGTGACTAAAAATAAGTGGCACGCCAATTCAATCTGCTAAAAACGTTTTTTATGTAACATATTACAGTAGGTATGCAGCTCTTCAATTCATTTAATGCCAGTTATACATACTCGTACATTGATACGATAAATTACCGAGAGTCGTCTTATACTAATTTGGGGAATATAAACCCAAATAAGTCCTGTTACCCCTATGGACCACCACTTATTTAAAAGATAAATTCCTGGCATTAATATTTGAAAATGGATTCGGGCATATGGCTACTGTGATTGTACTTGACGAAGCGATTTCTGACCGTTGAATTTTAGTTCACATTTTTTTAGCAATGGCGGCCGTATGTCACGAATAAAGTCCGAACTATAATAGCAGATTGGGTGCGTACGTCGACGTACATACGTAACTGTGCGAACACAAGGAACTTCTTGTTTAGATTCATCGAGTTTCGTTCACTTTTGCTCACTTACGAAAAGGACGAACCCATTCGCCGCTCGAAATTTGACGAAAATTTGACATTTGAGTTTAGCAGCTGTGTAAATCGCTTCCGTTCACGTACGTTTATTATGGGCAACTTGAGCAATTGACAGTACTGAAGAAAAGAAGAATTTTGACATTAGCTTCCGATTGCTTTCGACTATTGTAGTCTTATGGATGTTAACGCTGTAGTGGAAGTGTGCAATATCCATAAATAAGTTTCTCCAAACACTATGGTAGGAAGGGGTAAATATCTGGTAGTACAATGGACCAAGTATTCTGCGACATAGATTTCCTTTTCATGTCAATAACTTGACGTACATAGCTCTACAAAAGTAATCGAATGATTTGTCAGCTCCATTTCTCGAAATCAACTTATTGCCAAATTTTGATTTCTTCTGGATGGAATGGGGTCTTTTTTAGACCGATCTCACTCCACATATGACAATTTTGCTCACTATTAAACCTGTTAAACTAAAAATCAGCCCCATCATGATTTAGCGATAAAATAACCGGTCAGCTTGTATCTGCCCTAGAGCCTGATCATCAAAAGAACGCTTTCAAATTTTCCATCACCGGGTGTGAGTAAGAATTTTACATTAGATTGTCCACGAATGAATGGGCAGAATTTTGATTGTTGCGATTGGCGACCGCTGCTGTTCGGCGATTCATCAGTAAAGGCACACCACAAGGCTGTATGCTCGCTCCTCTTCTTTAAACAGAGTTGTGTATAAGCTACTTTCAATCCTGAAAAGGGAGGGCTGCAAGATTCCCCTGCCTATTCAGATGATGTTGCTATAATTGTATCGGGTAAACACCTCAATACACAGAATATTATTGCTGAATGCAAACTATGCTTCACCTCCTCTGTACGTGTCAAGCTCTCTCTCTCTCTCTTTCTTCTAAGAAAAACATTCAGGCTTTGCTAACCCGTTAGCAAACAATTCAACAGCAAAAACTCTTTGAATTTGATCGCAAGATTGGACTGGGTCCCAGGTCACACTGCGATTGTGGGAAATGAGGTCTCCAGTGAGATTGCTAAAAAAGGCTCAGAGCACGTTCTCTCAGGACCTGAACCTACGATGCGTCCTCCCACGTCCTCGTATAGGGCCTCCATTGGCGATTTGGTTTCTCATGATTGCAATCATCTGAAGCACGGCTCTCGAGGATACAGGTGGACTAAACGAATGCTCCCGAACGCTTGTAAGAAATCAGTGGCATTCTTGCTATCTCTCAGCAGAAAAGACTGTAGACAACTTATTGGCGTTTTCACGGGCTATTTTCCTTTGCATCCGAGTGCTCCAATGGTGTGTTTTCTAACCCGACAAAAAACAGAAAGACTTACGGTTTAGTGCCATCCGAAAGACAAATTGAGCTTTCTCATGACAGTTGCTACTTTCGGACATTCGCGGGAGGGAAAGGAACCTTTTTGGTGTGCACTGGGATTCGAAGCTCCCGCTCAGTATTCGAACACACTAACAACGCTATATTACGTTGAAAAATAAAAGCAATTTGCGAACTTCTGAGTTTATTTTCTTGGGTTTCTTGCTACCAGAACACATTCTTATAGGAAGCATGGTAATAATTCCTTAAGTTCGCTTTCCTCTAGCAGTCTCTCAAAATAAACCACAAAAATTCCATAATGACAGCTTGAAAATCCCACATATGTTTCGGATAATTGCGAAGTTAGGCCAATGCCCCCTTCCTCGACTTTGTTTATGTTTCATGCTTGGTTTTTGTTGCTTGCATTGATTCACTCGGTGGGATCCTTTTCCTTTCCCTTTTCATATTTTCACAAACAATCGTCCCACTCTAACGTCGAAGTGGTTGAGCATTCTATAAAGATACGATGCTCTTGAACTGAATTGAACTCTTCTTTGCCTACTCGTTTGTCCAGTTTTGGTTGAATTTTTTTTATGCAATCATCCCGAAAACCTACTACCATTGGACTTGTAAACAATTTTTTTTCTTTTCATACATAGTTCATTGTACTGTCAGTGATTGAAAAAAAAAATATATAATTGCACATCCCATACAAATACCATAAAAAGATACAATATTACTCGTTATATAGCTGATTGATTGTAAGCAGATGTTGCATCGAGACGAGTAGAAAGGTGAACGATTTGAAAACTTTTTTTTTGACATTTACCTGTCAGTTGTGAGATCATTGATCTTGTACTGCAAAATGATTAATTTTTCATATCTCCAGTGAAAGGGAAAGAAACTTAGAATACAAAGAAAAAATATTGAAAGTAATTCTATCTAAAACAGGAGGAATGACAGGATGTCATATTTCACTCGAATAAGTTAAATAAAATTCTTGGTGACAGCTTTGACGTCCCACGCGGCTCGAAACAGTTTTTCCCCACCACAAGGGATAGGTATGCCATTATTCACCCACATAAAATAATCGAAGTGCGACTATCTTTCAATGATAAGAGATGATTGGTAATCTAATAGATACGCCATCCACCCACATAAAAACAAAAAAAAAAAATCCTCTCCCACCCCAGTGGATGTCGTCGCCACATGCGACCCCCTTGAAGACATCGAGTAATCTCCGTATTTTCACCACATTACCGCTTCATTATTCCAAAGCGATGCCCATTTGTCATGTCTGTTATTGAATCTGAATTATTTCTTGTTTTTTTTTCTCCCGAAATTCCCCCAAAAAAGATAAAGAGCAGAGCAGATACTTTTCTGAAATTTAATTTTTTTTATTTTTTTATCGTTATTGAGAGAGAATAAAGCCGATTGGAGTGGGGGGTAAAAAAAAATGAAAAATTCACCTCGCCTCGATCATTTCTGGAAATGAAACTTGTTCTCAGTTCAGTTTGAGTAGTTTTAGCGATCGATCGTGTATGTGCGCCGCGCTTAATTGCTTTACCGGATTGTTTCGAAAAAGAATATATTTTTCACCTTTTGAATTAGAATAAATATCTTATAGTAAATCGGTAGGAGGAAATTTTATTTATTTTTAATTAAATTACGCGAATACATGCCAAATTGGCCAAATATTTAAGTGATCTTGTTGCTGTCAGAAATAAAAATCAAAAAATATCTAAAACAACACGCAGGAGATTAGAAAAAAATATAAAAATTGTGGTCAGTGCATTTCAGTGCGAATTAAATTCTTTTTCGAATGTGCAGCAGCAATAACGGCCGGCGACAGTGATAAATTGTGTCAAGTGCCTTTATTTACGTATTTTTTTTTTTTTTTTTTTTTGTCTATATTGCTACTACCTCATGGGTTAAATGCAATAAATTGAGAGTCAATATCAATGTCAGTGTCAACGAGAAGCTGAGAAAAGTTTTCGTGTATTTTATTTAGTTTTTCATTATTTTAAAAAAAAAAAGAATATATTCATGCGTGTGTGTGGTATGGAAATGTCGTGTTTTTGAAAAAAAAAAATTGAAAGCAAAACGCGCGGAAAAATTCAGTTTCCTTAAGCCAGAGGTCAGCATAGATGTGTTTGACGCAAATGCGTTTGTTGTCAAAATTTTTGGTGAAGATACATTCTACATAGTACAACATTTAGTTGATTTATTTTGGAAGACTTGGAGCAGATGCGATGCGGCTTTTTATGAAAATCTGATGCGCGTGGGATATGTTATCTGAAATATTAATGTGTACTGTCCATAACCGCGACGTGGATATCCCGAATATCGTGGGCGATTTATGGGTCTTTTGTATTTCCCTGCCTTTTTCCATAGAATTCCATTAGGACTGTTGTGACTAAAATTGACTGTTGTATAAACAATTCAAACATTATTAGATTTTTTGATTTTTTTGCTGATTGACTTGGCCAGAGGTGATTTAGTAACCAAGAAGCAAGTGACGTTGGACGTTGATTGAATTTTACTCAATTTTCCTAATGTTGTGCACCACTAAGAATTTTAAAACTTCTTTGCTCCGAGGGGGTTTAAGGATAAAATTAAAGGTATAGGGTCATCCAACAAGAGGTTAGAAATGGAATACTGTATCTGCCAAATGTCCGCCTCGGGTCTGCCTACAAATAGTCATTCTTTTGATGAAATTTTTCATTACGTTTTCGTATAATTGCGGTTGTATTTCGCGAAAAACAGCTGTGATTTTTCGAATCGTTGCTGGAGCATTGGCGTAGACTTTATCCTTAACATAGCCCCAAAGGAAAAAGTCTAATTAAAGTTCCCATTTGGAGAAATCACATGTTTAGGAAATTTGTCACACAATAGAGCAATTGTTTCACCGGCTGTGTGGAGTGTGGCGTCGCCTTGCTGAAAATAAACGTCATCCACGTCCATAGCATCAACTTCAGGCAAAAAAGTCAGTCAACATCGTTCGGTAACGCAATCCATTCAGCATCGTTTTCGAAATGGCACCGCCACCCAAAAACCGCAACAAACTGTCACTCGTTGTGGATGGAGATGTTGTTCCACTATTTCTCTTGGGTTTTCGAAGCCCCACTCTCAGCTAGGGCGGAGATATTTTCTGCTGAACTTACCGGACAAATACGAGTTGGAGTATCCACACCACTAACCTGTCCGAGACGTTCAAATTTATCGATTAAATTCACTATAGCTGTGCGAGAAGACGCTTGATGATGTCCAAAAGCAGTACGAACTTTACGAAACGTCTCCGCCATATTTTAACCGTTTTTGCAGTGAATTTTTACTAGTTCAGCACGTTGTGTGAGTGTGTTTCTTGTGATTTTTTACTTATCAAAAGTCATCGCAGTGACAGTTGAATGTTGACAGTTGAACAATTACGAGAAATTTAAAATGGCGCCTCTTGTTGGATGAAATTTTATTATTGGCCACCTAATTTAAATAGAGTTGAGGTAGAAATTCGGTTAAGTTGGAAGTAGATAGTTTTCAACCACTTTTTTATTTTAAAACTGATGTTTTTGACAAGGAATATGGCGAAGCAAAAAGGAATTGGATAACTCTAAAGAATCTCTTTAGAAAATACCTGAAAAGAAGCGTAAAAGCTTTTGATTGTCTAGTCAACAAGCGGTTCTCCGGGAGTAATGTTCACAACTGACTGACGTATCTATATCTCATGTACAAGTTTAATCCATAAGAAATGCAGTAAAACTCATGCTTGTTCGTTAAAGAACCAATGAAAGCACTTAACTTATTGAATCGAAGCCAATTTGACTTGCACACAATATATTTTTGTAATGAAGTGCATGGTACCTTCAATGAGAAAAGTAGGGAAGTTGCGATTATTATTTAAAAAAAAAATCATCCACGACTCTGGTTGCATTTTGGACATAAAAATTTCATCAATCACGTGTTGTATCTCAGCTTTAAGTTCCAGAGCCGTTTGCGGTTTCTGACATAAACTATTCTGATTTAGAAAAAAAGGGGCCAAGCAATTCGAATGATTTTGCTGGTCAATTGATTCTGTTGTTCTCACTTAGTCGGTTTATTTTGGCAACACCCACACCAGTGTTGACCTGATTTCATAGGAGTTTAAAGCCCTGATTGCGGCTTGGCTATCGTACAGCATCGCGATATCTTGCCTGACCTGACCTAAGACCAGCTAGAAAAATGAAAGATTTTGTATATTTGTGCTTACGGCACAGACTTTAAAGACTTTTTATCGGACTCATTTGACTTCCTTACTTACACTTTTTTTTATGTAGAGCAGAGATTCCTCTGCTACCGTCTGAGACCAATGTAGAGTCCTTGCAAGTTCAGTCTACATTTGGAAAGTACTCTACCAGATGGGCTTCCGTTTCAGAGACTGATTTTGCAGCTGAAATGAGCTCGACGACTACTACTCCGGCGCGATATTTAACTTCTACAGTCGTCGGCGCATGAAACTTTGTTTGATGTCACGAATAGTAACAAAACAGCCGTAACTAGATGTAGAAATCTTTGCAGCATGTAGTCAGAAAAGTTACATCTAGTTGCTGCACAACTACTCGTGAGAACAGCATATGCGACGCGCATAAGATCTGTTGTCATCTGCACAGCTGCTAGCATATTTGTTACGTTTTCCGTCAAAGCAAGTGAGACCTTGGAATAAAAAAATGCTTTTTAAATCACCACGTAGACTGTGTCTTTTCTTACACTCAAGGCATTCTAAAAAACAAAACGTCTCAAGGACACATTCTTCTGTAATGAAGTTGACTCTTTCAGAAGCGAAGCTTCTCGCGTACTTTTAGATCATTGTGTTGGCAATTATTCGAACTGTTGCTGACCTATTTACCTTTATGAGGACCTACTCTTAAAAATTGGGATGCTGTCGCCTGAGTTCTGAAGACTGTATATCTAGGGTCAACAATATCAGTGCTACGTTTAATATGGCTCTTGTGAGAGGAACTCTTCATTGAACCCTCAATCTGCAATTAAGAAGAAAATTATTGTTATTGCCATATTTTCTTCGACGTCCACAAAGCATTTTTGAGGAATTCCTGCAACACCAATTATAGAAGAACCATGAACCTAAACTCCCATAAATCCTGTCGCGAAAGAGTCTATGTACCACTGTATCGCGATTTTCGAACTAATTGTGGACGACTAGGGTCTAACATCTCGCGAATTCGTGTCGTGTGGATGAGACCGCCAGTTTAGAGCCATATCCACAAGGCGAATTCAGAAGCTTCCTCATGACAGTTATTACTCTCGGACGTTTATCAGACATTTCCGTAGACCCCCAGTTGAATGTTGAATTGTTCAACAATTGTTCAATTATTCAATCGGGGAATGGCCTCTACTTAGACCACTTAAAAGAACCTACCTGTGTGCGGAAGACGTTTAGCTGGGAATAAACGGTTTTAGTCAAGGTAGGACTAAAACTACGAACGGTTGAATCTCAGCGTCCATCTCAAAGAATGAGCGAAGGGGGTCTTAGCATAGTTTCTATTTTCAACGTGCTACCCTATGGTATCCTCAATACGGCGGGTGCAACATAAAAATCTCCAAACAAAGCTCTCGGGAGACATTCTTTAGATATCCCAGTCAACAATTTCTTTTGACCTTCCGACTATGTTTTAAGTTGTATCTGAACGGACAAACAGGACATACTTTCGAGAATGCGTAACTGAATTGTCCCAAGGGGTTTTTTAAAACCTGGTCTACTGGTGTTCTTACGTTTCATTGGCATAAAGGAGGGGGAAAAATGTTTTTGATAAACGACCGAATCGGAGATATCGATGGTTGAGAAAAAGAATGCTCTCGGAGGCCCTCTAACGCGATCACGTCTTTAAAACTGCAGCTCATTCAGTTACCGAAATTTATGCGCAAAAGATCGATTGTTTGACGAATATTGTGGCACGTTGCACTATCATGCTACTTCAAAAGCCCATAGTCTAATTGCCCACAAAAAAACAGTTGTCATGTCCTGTGGCGACCTCTGTCTACCACTTCAAAACACGCACCAAACAGCCATTCTTTGAGAACGCTATGGCTTCTCAACGACTGTTTAGCAAGTCTTGGAATTCCAAAGTCTGCAGTCTTGCTTTTGACTTCAGGAATTAAAATGAGTTTCGTCCACAAAGATAGTCTTGAGACCAAAATTGACGTTACTTACCCATTTTTTGATGCCTCCATAAGGAAGTGATAACAAAGCGAGCGATCATTTTGCTTAAATTTTTCAATGAGCTCAACCCTGTAAGCAAGCAATCCAAAGTTTTTATGCAGCTTACAAATACAAATTCTTGGCGCAACAGACCATATGTGGTCCAGGGCCTAGCTTCTCGCGACCATTCGTGTTGTGCGTGTTATATTTTTCACGCAAATGGAAGGGATCTACAGTTTAGAGCCATATCCGAAAGGCAAATTGAGAAGCTTTCTCTTGACAGTTATTACTCTCGGACGTTTGTCACACATTCGCGAGAGGTGGGACCGTGAAAAACTTGTTGGTGTTCTCTGGGATTCGAACCTCGAACCTCACGCTTAGCGATCCAACGCACTAACCACTTGAGTCACGGCGCCCAGCTTGCAGCTTGCTCCTCAAAAAAGTGTGATATTCAGTTGTTGAGCTCTGCGAAAGAGTCGAGGTTCTTGGATTCTTACGCATACTCTAGGAAACACCAGGAATTTTGTCAGGCCAGTTTCACGAACTTTCTTTCTGAATTTTTCTACCCCAGCCGCTGCGCTGTAAGAGCTTCATTTCGGCCAAAAATTATTTTGAATTTTCACCCAGTTTCTCCTACACTTAATTTGGAAGCAATTTTTCAGTTTTTCCCAGTTCTATTCAAGCATGAAATGATCCATTTATTGCCGCAAAACTTCGGTATGTACAGACAAAAATATGCTAATATTTTAGGCGCGTTAGTGCTGCCAGCGTCGAAAAAAAATGCACTTAAAAAGAATCAAACACATTTCCCAACGTTAACATCGATTATTCTATGTTCTTGTGGTTTTCAAAGATTTGCGTTCCTGATACCATCCCTGATTTGACACAACAACTCCTCGGGTCTAATCATAGGATATAGCCTTGCACTCCGTTGGTAGAGATACTGCCACTACTGTTATGAATGCAAATTACGGGGATCATAACACTTTACTGGAAAGCTGCTAAATAACAAAGCTGTCTGATTCAGAATCCATATTCGTATCGCTTTTGAAAATTTCTTTAGACCTCTCACAAGGCCACCCTCATTATCAGTTTCAAAGTAAACACGATCGTCATAGTTTTACTGGCTTCATTGCACTATTATCGTAGAAATACTGATAGTGGTATTTCCTTGGTGGCTTCACCTTGAAATCTATTCGTAGATACTTACAGCGAGAAGCGAAAATTTATTTTCATGAATAAAATAAGGAACATTTCAAACAGCCACAAAAATAGGGAACAATTACAAGTTCCTAGTGTTTTTGAGCGGCAGGATGTCAAAATTTTCTTTTCAGATTTGTATTCGGTTTCAAATGTGCGATAGTCTATCGCTACAAGGAAGTCTATACTAGTGTTAGATCCACTAAGAAAATGTAAAACAAGGGCTAGGTGTAGCTACTCGTATCTTTTTTGGAATCAAAAGCTGGATTTCAAAATCTTCTGCGATTTGCTCTGATCTGTGTTCAGTTTCTAGTTTTATGAATGTTTTTCGTGTTATTTGTGCTTCGTTTTACGTACATTTTTATTCATGTTTCTTTCGGATTTTAATATACGATGCTCCATCTTCCAATGAGGTTTTAGTTGGTCCTCAGTGGATTTCCAACAAACGAAGCAACTTACTGGCACCATTTAATGGAAAGCTTAACGTGCATTGTAAAGTATTGTTTTTATTCGAGCAATTAAGATACTTAATAAATTGTATCTCTGGCAGCATCAATCGTGGAAAGATTCGAAAATGCTCACAACAAATTTCCCGTAAACAAAATTCAGTCTCATAACAGAAAGTCAGTCGTGTCGTGATGATTCACATATCGCATTCTTTATGTGTAAACAGCGCATAATATTGTTTATTCGCTTTGTACCGCATTTAAAGTGACCTCTGCATTCAAGATTAAAAACAAATTCGAAGAAATTATATATTTGCATCGAAATCAGTGAAAAGGAAGTGATGCTGCATAGATTCTAAGATACCGACGGAATGCGGCTATAATCCATTTTAATCTGACTGACAGATCAAACAACCGTCTCTTTTTTGACACAATCATCTGAAACACAAGCTTGACGCGTAGGTGTTAAAAACCGCGTGAACATTATCGTCTCGCGTTGCTGCTTCTAAAACAGAAAAAAACATCGAACAGCCGCATGCATTATTTACGATCGAAAAGAAAATATTTTATTTTTTATGAAGCAGATACATACATGTATGTATATAGATAGATACTCAACCGAGTGAGAATGAATGTTGGAATTCTTTTCGAAAATTTTAGAGTGTCGAGTATTAAGATATCTCCGCTCTGCCGTGTTTTGTGTCTGTACTCACTTCGATTCAAGGAAATAATAAAAGCGAAACGGTTTCAAATCAGTTTTTTGATTTGCGTCCGACCTTGTAGTGTAAACAATTTTTCTGTATTTACATTGATTTTAAACATTTTTTCACACAACAATCAGCTGTTCTGTTTTGATTCAATTCAGGCGGGCTAAGGGAACAAATTGATCAACTGTAGATCGTGATTGTGTTTTCTTGAATTAAGTGAAAATTTTGATTAACAAGGCGTTCAAATGATATTTTCTTTGACACTTTGACATGACGTTTTAGCGGAGGATTTTTGCTATAAACAATGTCATAATGACAGAACGTATGGTAGACAGATGTTCAGACTTCAGATGCTCATTGTGAAATTTAGGAAATTGTCTTTTCCGCGATTTATGTGTCATGGCAAGAGGAAATTCCATTATTTATTTAGTTTCGTTGAGAAATCTCTTACACTCGTATACATACACATATAAGAAGCTTATAGAAGAAATCGATTTCTTTACAAAAAAAAAAAAAAAAGGAAACAAAAAAGAATTGAGTTTGAGTATTTATCTACCAATTGAGAGGTTTAAAGATGGATGCTCCTAAAAATTTTTTTCACTTTTGTAATTTTAAGTTGATTTGATGTATGCCGATAGAGATGACGAAACATATTTTATTATTAGGTATACAAACTGCAAAATGGGGGAAAACTCATCTCGTGATCTTGTAAGCAATTATCTTTTCACCTTGAACTTGGGATGGGCTTTAGAAATAATTATAGTTCTGTTCGTTCAGTACAAATGGTTCAAGGCGTATTTTTTTATGGATTTGGGTATTTAATCGATTTTTCCTGTAAGAATCGTGCGGAGTAGACTTTAGATAAGTTCTACAAACGCAAATGTTATAAAGTTTAATGAATCATCTTGAATCCGGTTATTTTTCTATTCGAAAGGAAACAATAAAAATAGAAAAAAAAAATGCGGTCAGCGTTGATCATTTTATTCCTCTCGAAGTAGATCTGCGCAAGTACTTTGATCTCGATGTGGAATTATAATGTTACTCACTCTTGTTATCGCGTTGCTCACTACTTATTTAGTTAAATTGGAATAATTATTGAAATTTGTTATTTTAGCAACCTTTGGCTTAACATGAAAAGGTAAACACAGATATCGTGCAAGCGTTCATTGAAAAAAAAATGAAAGAACTGCAGGGGGGCTTCTATGAATTTGAAATCTATTTGCATTTCTGTATATTTGCAGTACGTTTGTTTACTTATAAATATTTTGTCAACAATAGATTTTAACATCAAAGCGTAACAATATTGTCGTCTATGTTTTGACAAGATATCACCAACCATCTGTTGGAATATAAATTTAGTTGGTACCTAACTTTCGGATTCATTTGAACAGATTTTGATAACAAGGATTACGGTTTGTTACCCAGATATATTTGTTATTGGAAAATCGCAGTAAAATGAGTGTATCTATTCAAACACTACTCTTTTCTATTACTCATCATACTGAACACGCTTATGTTCTTGCTTCAACAGGCGCTGCAGTTCAGGATGAACCAGCAAGAACCCCTTTCCAGGCTGAACGATACTTTATCTATGTAAAATTGTGTACCTCAAATAAGGTGAGCTTTCCTTCCACTTAGACACTGCTGACAAGAACATGATTTCTTACACAAAATTATTCTGCGTAATGAGGCTCATTTCCATTTGTAACAGATTCGTGACAAACTAAACTGTCGCATCTGGCTCCGAAAACCCAAGGGAAATAATGGAACAAGCTCTCCATCCACGACAAATGGCAGTTTGGCGCGGTTTTTCGACTAACGGTGTTGTTGGGCCACATTTTTTTCGAAAATGATGGTGGTGCGACCGTTTCAATGAATGGATTGCTTTATCAAACGATGTTGATTGACTTTTTTTCCCCTGCAATTGATGCTATGTTCGTGGATGACGTTTATTTTCAGCAGGACGGCCGGCGCCACATGCCACACATCTGATGAAACATTAGCTCTTTTGCTTGAAAAATCTTCCACACTCCCGGTGCAAGACTATTTTCAAAACTTGAGCTCAACGGTGTGTATATCCCTCTTGACTTTTCTTCATATTTTATGACTCGATAGCATAATGAAAAAAGTCTGAGTACTCTGGGATTTGGCAGCACTTTATAATTAGTCTCTTCGTTTGATTTTGTTACATTTGTAAACAGACTCATCGCGTCGTTTCGATGTTCTTTAGGTTCTCCGAACTAGGGAAATATTCAGACACTGTCTTAAACTAGGGTACATACCGTTAACGTGGAGGGAGGTAAAGGTAGTTTTAATACCCAAGGCTGGCAAACAGGGCCACATGATAGCAAAGGACTTCAGACCAATAAGAACTTGGAAAGGCTTCTAGATGCCCATATAAAAAGCAATTGTGACAATGGTCAGTTGTGGCGAGCACAACACGCATACATTTCCTTAGATAGCATGGCGGTCGAGCAGGGAATAGCAAAATGATTATGTAGAAGGCTCCGATACTCGAAACATCAACTCCGCTCTCGGAAATAGCTCGGTTAGGAGATCGGTAACCAGAGGAACTCCATAGGGGGGAGTCTTATCCCGTTTATTATGTGGACTGTTTATCGATAGCGGCGGTACAAAGAACGGCCAGTCTCGCAATTACGGGTGCACCCTGGACGACCCCCTCAGCGGCACTGGACGTTATTTTTCACCCTTTGCCGCTTGATTTACAAGCCAAAAACCTCGCCGGAAACAGTGCGCTAAGGCTCTCTAACTGAGAGCAAAAAACAGACGACATAACTCCCGTATTCGACTTCGACACACCGTACGAGACAACGTACCCAGGAAGGGAGTACTGGCGCGGGAATGCGATAGCAAAACAAAATGAAATCGCAATTTACAAGGATGGATCAAAGACTTCCGAAGGAACAGGCTCTGGGATATACTCTGCAAAATTCTGTTTAGCTATAAAAACAGACTTCTAACCTTAGTATTGGCGGGTATTTATTTTATTTTTAATTGTACGTCGATACTATTTTTAATACTAATGAAAAAGAGCACAAGCAGCGAAGGGCTATCAGCTATAGCGTCGGGGGTTTCCCGGCTAGAGCGGTGGGACTTTGCATCACAAACGATTAGAAAATTATTGAAGAGCGTCATTTTCATTATTCATTATTCGGTGGAAAATAAGTTATTTACTCTAAGTTTTCTGAATGAAGTGTCAGGACAGTCTAAATTGTGCATTTTGTAAAAGAAAATCGTCCTTTGCATCCTTTGACTTGCATTTAAATTTTTGAATTAAACAATTTTGCAGGCGCCTGCGTTCTATGGCTGTCTGCACGTTTCCATAATGCTCACATGTGGGTATCATATTTCCATTATGAATATTATATTACCACTAAAGATATAATTTATTGACGTAAACTCCACTCAATAAAAGCATCTAAAAATATTCAAAACATTCGTATGTGTATAGAAGCTAAAGATATTTTTGGTCTTGCAAAGCAGTGAATAGAATACACCACCAGAACACTGTCTGAGATTTGCATCATTTTATACTAACCAGCTGCTATTAATACCCTCATTGTTTATTAACTTAAAAATTAATTTAGTGTTATGGTCGATTATTTAAATTGATATCATAAAATACAGGTGAACATAAATCACCTATTCTTTTGCGTAAACTTATCGAACAAAAAATCAATCGGACTTTTTTGAATATTGTCAATTAAAAACCAAATTCTAAAGTCACTTGATAAATTCTAATAAATGCTAAGACTCTTCTGTTAATATGATAATTTTAAAGCTAAATTTAGAAAGTAGCTCGATTAAAAATTCACTAGACTGAAATTAGAGCTAATTATGCGAGTTTGCGTCTGAACGTACGAATTAAATTCGTATTAATAGGATATTCACTCACCGTATTTGCTATAAGACTATATTTTTTGTGACTCTTGACATCGTTTGACGTAGGATACCAAAAAAACTAAAAATATAACACTTCGACAGAAAAGCAACGGAGAACAAAGACACTAGAATATGACACCAACTTTTGAAAGATCTTCTACGTCGTATGCTTTTTAAAGCGTTTTTTAGAAAATAACTACTTAACTGGCTTTAGTTGTAAACTTTATGTCTCCCATACTACTATATCGAAAACTTTTCTTTTTTTTAGATTCAGAATCTTTACACGCTCTATGTGACATTTATTTTTTTTAGTCGAAATAGGAAATCGGGCGTTGAGAGGTTAGGAATATGACAGAACTATGTTCTGTTCACTCAAATTTCCCATACACGATTTCGCGGCACCAAGAAGAGTAAAAATGTTTACATATTAAATGCTAACAATTTGGAATACATACTCGACAAAATGACTTGGTAAAAACGAGCAAGTTATCAAGCAATAGCAAAACAGCTGTGTGTGAGCTGTCAAAACGCGCGACAATAGTAGAGAGTAGCTCTACTCCGACGTTGGCGCTTACGATATTTACGATCAAAAACCGACCAAACGCCTGAGGTCACATTTGGTGTTACCCCATAAGATCCCATTGTTTCTAACCATTTGGTAACGCACGACCGCCACATTGTGTTTCCACTTTACCAATTCGTCATGGATAGATTTACACCGCAACAACGTTAGAAAATCGTGGATCAAAATCAATGTTCAGTTACACAAACTTATCGAATACTTCGTCCATTTTATGGACCGAATAATCGCCCATCTGAACATTCTATTTATCGGGTTAATAGATTTTGCATATATTTAACGCTACAGGGCTCAAAATCAATTTTGCAAGATGATCCGGAATTTTATGGCAAGATTGTGTTTAACGATGATGCTTACTTTAGGCTCAGCGGATGAGTCAATAAGGAAAATTTGGAATGAGAACATTCCGGAATTGACTCTTCAGCACCATTTCATTCAAAAAAAAATTTACTGTGTGGTGTGAGTTGTAACGCTGACATCATCGGGCCTTATGTCTTTAAAAATGAGGCAGGAGCTCACGTTAGTCAATGGTGACCGATACAAAAAGATGATCAACGAATATTTGTTTTGAAATTTTCGTGATATCGATTTGGACCTGCCACACTAAGACCGATACAATCGATTTATAGAAATCAAAGTTTGGGGAGAGAGTGATCGTGGTATCATCACCCTCTTCATATGCGTCGCAGACAAGAGTGTCACTTGGGACTAGCACATTAAGATGGTAACGTCAGGTGAAAGTGAAACACCTGTTTTCAGGTATTGCCATGACCAACTGTCAGTTCGTTGGATTCTGTAAACGGTTCTGCGAACTCTAAGGTGGGTAAGAGATCACTGTGACATTTCTGAGAATTGCGTAGCATATGTACTTGCACAGCAAAACTCTTCCGATTCAAACTAGGATTAACCAACATCGAGGCACTCATTTCGTTTACTAAGTAGATATCTCATCTACATCGAAGTGGTAGATAATGCCAACTTTTAATGGAAACATCTTGACCACTGTAATACAGTACGCTACTTTACTGACTCGAACAATAAAGGGATTTTTGTTTTATTTAATGACTTATGATAACTGTCAAATCGATCGATCTATCATTCTGCCCATTTTTTTGACATTTATATTCAATACACAATCGGGCTAATCATAGATACGCTCATTCTTGAACAATCCGACCAAATAATCCAAATTAACTTTGAAAATCGATCATTGACTCACGAAACTTGTGGAAGCCATCCGTCGAAGGATTGATAGATTTCGTACAATGTGTGCAAATACAGTTTACTCCCTTATAAACGGACACCGATGCGACGCGTCGCGACGGTTCAAAAGGACCTTTAAAAGCAATGTTCTTTGAAATCCGTCCCGTTATGAGGGGTGTCCACTTATGAGGGGTGTCTATAAGGAGATAGTACACTGTACTCCTTATATGATGCAATAACACCAACACATCAGAGCAACGTGCGTATTAAAGAGAATATCGCCGCTGTGAATGAACGTGTGCAAGAAGATCCAAATTTGTCGAATCGTCATGAGTGTGTCCACTATGTGGAAAATTTTGCACAGACATCTTGGCCAGTATAAAATTCAGCTGGTGCAGGATTTAAAGTCACGTTTGCTGATTGGGTTCAGCGATTAAACTCATTTTTGGCTTAGCGAGTTTGGTAATATGCTAAATGAAAGGAGGTCGACCTACAAACATCAATGAAACATAGAAACATAGTTGGCGCAAACAGTCCATATTGGGCCTAGGGCTTAGTTTCTCTTAACCATTCGTGTTTTGTGAGTTATATTTTAGCACGAATTAGGGAAAAACAAAAAAAATTGTTCCAAGAGCAGACGGTGGATCAACCTTCGATATGCTCTGGGTCAAATTGGACCCTCAAAATAAAAACATTAAACATTACTAGTTCTAAATTGTGTTAGTGCAAAATATCTTATGTAGCACGGTGGGTCCTCTATCTTAAAATGAATACAAAAGACTTGGAATTCTTAGAATTGTTCAAAATACGAAAAATTCAGCTCGAAATGAACGCCATAAAATGGAAATAAACGACAATTTCGAACAAATCAATTATTATCTTCTACCGTTCCATTTATTGATATATTCCTCTTGTAAAGACCTCCCGAATTCTTCCGTGTAAGATTTAATACCCTATAATTAAAATTAATTCTCTTTCAACTTTAAATCTAAATAAAAATGTTCTCTTACAGAAGAATAAATAAAATAAAATCAGTGAATTCATCTAAAAAATTTCCTTATTCTCACCTAAGATCCGTAATCTAGTTATGCCAACGTTAAGGGTTATTTTTTTTTTCTAAGCAAATCTGTGCTCACTGGTGTGTCTTAGTTAATTATTATTAACCACAAGTCATCGTCCACAAAGTGACTAATAGCCTTGCATAAAATAAATTAATTTCGAGATAAACAAAATTGAATTATTCATAAAGATATAAACCAACGACTTTCGTATAGTCCACGTGTAAACTTGTAAACGACATCATCTCATACATGAAATTAAAACAAATAAATTGATCTTGTAAAATGAAGATGAAATAACCCGATGTGATTAAGGAAAAAGTGTGACATTTAGTAGAATTGACGCGTGTGGTTTTTACGTGACAAAAAAAGCATTTGGCTATAATTTACCACATGTAACATTTTATTTGAGGCTTCTGTCACATAATTGTCATGGGAATGGTCGTTTTGTTTGACAGTGAAGCTGTTAAAATTGGAATAAATCCAGTGAAAGATTTTACAAGGTTACTTCATGGGACAGGTTCTCTCAGAGACGAGAATTTGTGGGATTTTAAAATTAATCCAGGAGTGGACGATTATTTTGACAACTTACATCTTTTTATTTGAAATTAACAATGACGTTAATCCTAGACCTTAACGTGATGGAGAGACTATGAGTATGAACTCAAAAGTGATGCCAAACTGAAAGTAATCTAGATTAGGAAGAACTTAAGGTGAAATCGCACTTTTTCTTCTTTTTTTTCTTTTATTGACCGTAAAAATAGTTAACGCGCCCACATTGCTTCTGGTCCACTTGAGGGATTGACTTAGTTTAAGGGCATCAAAATCATTCTACAGGCCCCTCAATTTGGGATCACTGAAACCAAGAATTCACCAATTGTTTTTTCGTTTGTCTCCTTTTCGAACTTCGGCTGGGACATCAGTCACTATTGGTCGCCGGATTAGATTTTCCGCCGATCTGGCTGTTGCGCTCAACCTGAAGCTTTTCCATAACCGGTTTCTTTACATAGACTTACAAGTTGACCCTTCCTGACGCGTGTTCGTTAGAGACTCGATTAGGCCAGAAAATCCTAAAGACAATGTAGCTTAGGAATGACAATGACGTTGATTCTCCAAGTACAACATCCATATATGATAATAGTACTGAGTCGACATTGGAGCACAACAATCGCAGCTTGATCTTGGTGCTGTTACTCTTCCAGATTTTCGATAGCATGCCGAACGGAGCTACTACTACTGTCTACAGCTCGGTGCCACCGTCGGCCGAGGCTATCCTTCTATAAGAATAGAAAGTTATCAACTTTCTCGACCTGGTTTCTTACTAGAGCGGTGGAAGTTGTAAGGCTGAGTGACTTTGTCTTAGCCGTATTAGTCCTTAACCCTACCTTGACTTCCAGACTATAGACCATTTTGTGCAGAACCATAATTCTGTGTAAAAGCAATCAAATGTCGTCAGCGGAGTCCAGATGTTTAAGGTAAGAGTTCATTGACCAAAAATAACAGTGGTGAAAGTATGCAACCTTGCCGAACCTCATTTTGAACTAAAAAGTCGTTAGTCACCATACTGCTGCACAAGACGTGACACTTAGCCCCCTTAATTGCCAGGATGGAGAAACCAATTTTATGGATTTGGTAGCGGCCTGACTATAACTCTCTATGCTACAATTGGTAGTGACAACAGCGAGATTTCTAGAAAACATCGCACAACTATGTCTTAAAAACTCTCCAAGGCTTGCGGAACAACTAATGTTAAATTGCATGTCCCATTTCCGGCATAAATAACAGTCGTATCCGCTGCCAGGTCCAAGGGATATTGTCTGAGAAATGCTGCAATTTTCGCAGCTAAAACAGCTAAGACCAGAAGTTTATGACCAAAGAACTACTTTCATCGGCGAAAACTGCTTCTCTGTTGTTCCATAATACCCTGAAAATTAAATACCCATTTCCACAGTACTACCTAGGAGTGTGAACCTGCAGAGAAAGCTCCAAGGACTCACTACTCCGATGGACATTCTCTTCGAAAGTGTGACGTTAATCTCGCCAGAGTTTCACTCTTCCGCAATTGTACTTCCATACTTGCAATTTTTTCGTTTTGTTGCCAACGATGCGCAAAAGAAAACAAAATCGATTGAAATTCACTAGGTTCCTCCTAAAATATTTAATTTTATTTTTACTTTAACTTCGGTGAATTTAAAGCGCCTCTTCGTCTGTCTAAAATTGCCAGAAGGTCAAAAAAATAAAAATACCTACTTAATGTGCTAGTAAAACTTCATTATATAAAAAAAAAACACACACAAAAACTGACATTATCTCACTTCCACCAGAGTATTGGAATTCCTTCCAGCTTCTACGAGTATAATAAAAAAAGTTATAGTTGAAACAGATTTAGTTTTTGTTTTTTTTTTTGTATAACTTAAAGTTATTGGCAGGTAAGATGGTTCCTCAGTTGATATTAACATAACACCCTGTAGTATGAGAAGTTTTAGTCTCTAGGGAGCAGTTGGCAGAAGTGAACTTACTTATAATGAAGGCAAGTAGAAATACTTACAATTTGGATTCACTCCAAAGTGCTCTAGTTGAAGAGAGCACATGGCGAGGAATCTTATGCAGTTTTTTTTGGTCAAAACAAACAGAGTTTCTCGTATAGTTTTAAGTGTTGACTTTTAAATTGACAGCTTATCAAATTAGGTTAACTGTGGCAGTATTTATCTGTCATTATTGTATAAGTGTCAAATGTTGCTAATTGTAGAAGCAATTATCATCCAGCTCCGACAAAGGCATTTCACTTAAACATGTGTCTTGGTGACAGATGTAAAAACCCAGAGCGTGGTTATGAATTTTGTAAGATGTGTTTAGATACTTGTTAATTAGTTTATGATACATACCTATAATGTGTCATCATGTGGTTGAAAAAAATTTATGTGTATAGCGTAGGGTTTAGATACATAAATAAAACGTGAGATACGAATGCTTTCACTTCACACATAGTCCAATTGGTTGGTAAATTTGGCGGTAAACGTTAAGTAATGTGAAGTGCGTCATTGACATTTACATATTACGGGTGGGCCACATGTTGATTTCAAGTGTAAGTGGCTACACTAATGCGCTTGAAATATTGAAAAACAAATTACAGATGTGTCAAGCTTTCGAAGGTTAAAAAAAGATCGTTTTTCGCGTGAACAACGCTGGGAAGTATTGAAAAACTATTTCCAAAATTAATTCTGTGTTTTTGATCTAAATAAAGCGCCTTTAATGACTTTAAAGTAATTGTCATGGTAATGGATCACAAAAGCTAACCGCGTGCTCGTCCGTTGCCTACATACGAAAAAGATTCTGCCAAAGTGTTCGTGTAAACTGAAGAACCTCAACTCATCGCTCAGTTCAACAACCGAACATCAGTCGCACTTAGAGGTCCAACTCACTATAAAGTTGAAGCAAAATGACTGTCTGTTTCATTATCACTTCTCTGACTGAGTACGCCACAGAGACATGAAAACTGATTTTTTGTGACCATAACTAGACGATTTTGACTTTAACGGGATATGGATTTTAAATGAATGTCACAACGATAAGTTCGGTAATCGTATCATCAGCTGGCAAGTGCTAATAGTAATTTGAAAAAGAAACCAACAGATGTCCCCTTCCACTACTTTTCTTTTCTTTGAGTGAGAGTTCAGTGACCCTTCTCACTGCAAAGGCTATGCATTGAAACAATGTCAAGCAAATTCTGACGTATTGTGAAAATGGCGTAGATGGTAATAGAGCTGTCTTACGTACGTATACCAATTGCAGTTTCATTGCATGATTTGAAATACATTAGAATCGTTTTAACCTCTATAAAGTACGAGTATACTATCTGTCATCCCACTTCAAAAACTTCTCACTTCATTTATGTAATAAACGTAAACGTTTAAATATTTATTGACAGTTGTCACAAGCTCTACCTACAATAATTAAGTGTCAACATCCTGTAAAGTTTCGGTAGCAGACTTTATTATATCAATTACAATTGATAACTTGACAGTTCTATTAACTTACTTGAACAACTTCCATTCAGTAGTATGGGTTGAGTTGTTTCAAAAACTTTATGACAGTCACGAATGTACTTAATTTTTCATGTCGGTCTAAATAAAGATCTCTATTTCGAGATATTGATTCAAAAAATTACTTAAGTGACTGTGTATTTACTAAAATGAATTTTAAATTGAAAGAGAGCTATTTTTATGTTTTAGCACGAACGCACCTCATTTAGTATAGATATTGACACGATGTCAATGTAACCGTGGACTGTAAGACGTCACTGATGGGCATTTTTATAAAGGGAGGGACATCGGTTGATTTCTTTTGGAAATTAATTTTAAAACTACACCATTCAATGTTTTTAAATTGGCGGAAACTTGTTTGGTGAACACATACAAGGCATTAGGTGAGAAAGTTGTTAGCACATTATGGTAAATTGTCTTCCAATACATTGTCGCCCAACGGATTGCATAAAATATTAAAGACCAAATAGTCCTTGACACTATCGACTTTTGAAAGTCAAGTTATTCCATGCCCCCTATTCGCGGGAGGACAGATTTTTGTACTACAGCCCATATTGTCGTTATTAATCCATGACTCTATCTATGTATGTACATATTATATCCTCGCCATTCAAGGAATTATAGGCATCCTTTTAATGCTTCTGTCGATATCCCCAAAGGTTGCTTACTATCACCTGTACTTTTCTGGTAGTGATGTGGGCGTTCTTACAACCTAACCACGAGAACACGTCTTAGCAACCTATCACACAGAATTGTGAACTCGCCGTATATTTCCACCGTTTTCGTAATAAAAGCAGACCTTCTGGTTCTGGAGATAAACTTGGGCAAAACCAGTTCTCCAGTCAGTCTCAATAGAGAATGTCCCGTATTTTGGAAATATTGCCTCGATTGTCGATGGTTCCAAATCGACAATCAAATCAGCGAAGCAAAGGCTACGAAGCGGAGTTTCTTCAGCTGCGATTGTTTCGTTGTTATATGGGTGGAACATATGGGAAATGACTTCATATCCGAGACATACTGCGGCATGTTTCGGCTTAATGATATCTCAAACGGACATCTTTACAAGACAATGCGTCAAGGCGGTATTAATATACGTTTAACCAAAAGCCAAAGTTGATGAGTTTGGTCAGTCAAAAGGGATGACAACTGCATAGACAGCTTAGCCACGCCATGGAATCCGCTTATCCAAAATGGAAGACATATTTGGCTCAGTAGAGCTCATCTCGGTGCCGTGACATAAAGCCATACTTCAAAATATGACGCTTTCCTCGAAATACGACTTTATGTCACGTCGTCACCGTGTCACCTCTATCCACGCCATTGTAGGCAACTATGAAATCGATAACAGGTGGTGGGTATCGATTTTCTGAGCATGTAGAATGGATGCGTACATCGACGAACGGGTGCGAACACAAGGAACTAGTATTGTACGACCATAATAGCTTCTTGCTTAGATTCGTCAAGTTTTCGTTCACTTTTGCTCACTTACGAAAAGAGCGAACCAATTGACCTTTGACAGTTGTGTAATCGTTTCCGTTCGCATACGCCTATTATGGGCAACTTGTGCAATTGACAATACTGAAGAAAACTCAACGTAGAATTTTGACATTAGCTTTCGATTGCTTTCGACTATTAAATTTCAGCCTTTAGGCTTATATTAAGTCAATCAGCGTATCTGTGTTCTACAATCACATTTGTCTCCAAAATTCGGCAGAATTCTCTCATGTGGGTGTCGCAAAGGCAACAAATACATCCGTAGAATTGAAATAAACCGCACAGCTGCACCGTCCGATGATCAAATTTCACGAAAACAAGCAAACGAATTCTCCTCCAATTCATTTCAATTCTCTCCAATCCTTTAGAAAAAAAAATGTCATCCTTGTGCTGTGCTCCACGTGCCTGCGTTCTTTTTTCGTGGCTCTTTAATAAATCATTGGTTCCACGAAAATAGCAAAAAGCACGAGACATATTGCGTCAGAAATTAGCAGAATAGATACCATTTTTTATTTCAATTCCCACTCGAAAATTCCACTCACATTCATATACTCGTACATGAATCTATCTAAGCTGATGTATCTAGGTTTCAAATTTTGGCTCTATTCATCATAATAAACATGCACTACAAACTTCATACGCTAATTGAACACCGCTAGATGTTAATACTTTGTGTTGATTTAAAAAGTATAAAATATTCACATAAAGTTTTCTTAAGAAAACCCTCTGCGATATGATCTAGAAACGTGCATTGATTAGCAACCGTAAACAATCGACGCGCATATTATGTCAACAAATTAATGATTCTGCGCAACGTGACCGTGTGTCGGGCGATGAAACGCCAAAAAAAAAAACAAAGATTATGTATACACTTTGGTTTAAAATAGATACGCTCGAATTGAGATGTTAGAGTGACGATAACACCGACATTCCATACATTATTTCACCTAATTTTATTTTTATTGTTAATTAAAAGAAAAATACAAAAATGCGTTTCTCTTTACATACTATCAACATTTTGATTTCTTCGAAAGGCCAAAGTGATAAGATTTTTGTCGAATTTATTTTTTTTTAATTCGGCACATTTGCTTTAGGACTTCTAAAAATAAACTTTGAAAAAAAATGTGGTACAGTACAGTGGGGAAGGAAAGTTTCACGTCGGATTTTAAAATTGCCTCAATGGCTGTACATAGATGTATGATGAATGATGAATAACCGTGAGCCACTAGGCGATAGATTATTAAATTTTTTCTGTCATGGCGCGTCAGTCGTGCTTGGATTTATGTTCTCATGAGTCAACATGGCACGAGTCATGTAAGAAAAGGAAAACATTTTCTTGTTTTCCTAATCAAATCACGAACCAAGTAGGCGTAATTTATTGCAAGCCATGCTTAGTTGAAACATTGTTGTAAATTTTATATTTCCGCCATGTTATTGTTCGAAGTTGCACTCGTAGATTATGATTCTGAGGTTGGGTTGTAAATTTCGCACAATCTGTTTCTCTGTAGAGTAGGACAGAATCAAAATTTAAACGAAATAGTCGCACATTGATTTTTTGCTGAAAGATGCTTTTCAAAATTTTGGATTAAACACTATCTTTCCACCGCTTTGGCTCTTCAGAGTCTACTGGCGTCATCGGCAATGAATCCTAAGTCAACAGAGCTATCGGCATTCTCTACTCGCTGTGGAGGCAAGTGCTTTTGGCTTAGAGGGCTTGGTTTCCAGCTCCATATTGCTTGCTTCAGTTTTTAGAGTTTCGATCATTCATTGCAGGTCACTTAAACGCCGTCAAAATAGTCCATGTGTTTAAGGCTAGATTAAATGATGTTGTTTTCATTAGGGCACTGCAAAAGCACCACTCACTCACTCACTTAATTGACGGGCTCCCGAGTCTAACAAAGTTTCTACTTAAGACAGGGTAGCCTTCCATCAGTTGTCAAAGCCAAGCATTCTGGCATTCGCGATAGCTTGATCTTTATTGCGGAGGTTTGGTCATATTGGTCGTTGACCATGCACTCAATTTGGCTAAACGAATGTAGTCGACATAGACGCCGCCTCTTAGACTACATCCACAACTTGGTTAAGCTTGGTACTGAGTTCACGGTTCTATCTCCTCCTACAGTCGATCTCCTCGCACGAAGGACCAAAAATTCG
This sequence comes from Blera fallax, assembly GCA_946965025.1. NCBI lineage: Eukaryota > Metazoa > Arthropoda > Insecta > Diptera > Syrphidae > Blera > Blera fallax. Next base: position 109,724,539 of record OX337244.1, on the reverse strand, counting down.
AAGAAGTATTTTCCAATATTTCCTCTACTATCATGCTTATCGTCCTGAATTCGGCGCCTTGTAGCGGAGCTGCCAGGATCAGCGTCCTATGAAGTAGGTAGGTGAGACTGGTTTTAAGCTTTTAAGATTCGCCACGACAATCCTGTATGTACTCCCTCATGAGTGAAGATCTGCTGTTTTCTGGATATTTCTCCGGGTATCCCTCTGTGCGGATATTTCTATTAGAAAGACTAAATAAACACAAATACTTTTTCTTTTTTTTTTATAATTTACCCGCACTCAAGGGGTTATGAATACCCTTTTACATGTTTTCACATGGTGCGGGCGTTGGAAAGACAGATAGAGAGAGAGAGAAAGAGATTGGTGTAGTGGTTTGAAACTCAGCTGTATTAGGTTTCACAACTTGGCACAACAAACCGTATATGGTCCAGCGCCTAGCTTCTCGCAACCATTCGTGTTGTGCGTGTTATATTTTTCACACAAATGGAAGGGACCTCTAGTTTAGAGCCATATCCAAAAGACAAATTGAGAAGCTTTCTATTGACAGTTATTACTCTCGGACGTTTGTCAGACATTCGCGAGAGGTGGGGCCGTGAAAAAACTTGTAGGTGCTTCTGGGATTCGAACGCCGAACCTCTCGCTCAGCGATCCAACGCACTAACCACTTGAGCCACGGCGCCCACATTAGAAAGACTACGTGTGTAGCAAATTTGTTTTTATTCAAAAACATTTCATTCATGAAATCCAAGTTTCGTTAAACCATCATGTGAGGGAAATTGACCTGAAAGGTTGTAAGTTAGAAACCACAAAGTATTTTTGACGTGAGGCAAATCTAAGACAGGGGTGCGTTGGCGTTATTGTAATAGATTGTTAAGTGAAGTGTTCGCAAATACACAACAATTCGATCGCTAGGGGTGTAAAGATTACTAAAGCACCACCTACATTTAGGTTATACTGGCCCCAGCAAGGAGCCATAAATATTTGCCGACAAAGCAACTACACAAGACTACTTTAAGGATTACGACGTATAAAACTCTTCCGCGAGAACACAAAATTACACGAAAGGGTCGTTAAAAAATTATACATCAGTTCAAAACATGACACCATGAAGTGTCGTTTCCACCTATTAACCTACACCTAAACGTAGAATAAAACAAAAATAACGTTTATAAAAAAAACGAGTTCTGTATTTTCTTAAAGTACTTTGTCAAGGTCAATAAAGTAAGCTTAGATCTACGTGAGGGAATTAACAAAACCTAAAAATCTTTTTATTATTCTTTACTTACCCCCTGTACATACCGCACCATGTCCAGAGAATATGTCTCGGTAAAGTTTTTATTGCGGTAGGTAATGGAAATGTTTTAATTTTATTGTCTTTGGTTGCCCCATCTTCTAAATGAATATATACGCGTGCGAAACTTTGAACATGAATTGGAATTAATTTTTATTTGATTTTTTTTTTCATAGAATATTCTATTACGTTTTCCATAAATCAGAAAATTCCATAGAAAATGTCAGCCTCTAATCATCTTGTGTTTTTGTTTTTGAATTTTTTAACTGAATAGATGTCAAAAACAGATAATTTGATGGAAATTTTTTGTGAGACTTGTCAATCAATTTTGGCCTTGGATCGTTATTTGAAGGGAGATATACAAGTTTTTTGAGTTCATATACATATGGCAAGTGACACATGAAGGGTTGAAAATATTAGCGTGTGTACGCCACACACCACCACAAATTATAAGATGGCACCCATCTGCAATTATCTAAACGTCAAGCTAGCGCCTGTAAAAGTAAACGAAACATGATGGGAATGAAGCTATTTTCCATGTTCTAATTACAAAATACATACATACATTCATGTTAGAAATATGTCAAATTGAAGAAAATGTCAGGTTTCTAAGAATTCAAGGGCTAAAGTAAATAAGAAATGACCGAAGGAATGGAAAGTAATAGACGCGTCTACTATTCAAAGGGTGGAGCAGTAATGTTCATTGAAGTTTTCTTTTAATTTCCTTCACTCGTAGGTTAGGTTAAGTTATCTCGGCTCACGGAAGGGTCACTTGGCCCAGGAGAGATCCATTGTATTGACACACAAGCCGGTCACTTCTGTTACTCTTGGACCCACTTTGATTGTTGGGCTAGCTTTCAGATTTTATTGATGTCCGAATTGGCAATATCTTCAAGTTTCTCGAAAAAGTATGCAATCACCTGGTAAAGAATTTTGAGCTAATTCTCACTAAAAATACAAATACTTGGCGCAACAGACCATATATAGTCGAGGGCTTAGCTTCTCGCGACCATTCGTGTTGTACATGTGGTTTATTTTAACACAAATGGATGGGACCTGCAGTTTAGAACCATATTCGAAGGACAAATTGAGAAGCTTTCTAATGACAGTTATTACTCTCGGACGTTTGTCAAACATTAGCGGGAGGTAGGACCATGAAAAAACTGGGATTCGAAAGTCGAACCTCTCGTTTAGCAATTCAACGCACTAACCACTTGGGCCACAGCGCCCGCAACTACTACTACTACTCTCACTGCTTCTTTCAAAAAGAACGGCTTGCCTCGGCTGCATAGATGTCCTACTGAACCCCCACTCAATATTTATATCATGGACTGCATTTTGAAAGTTATTTCTAATCTAGAGAGAGACGGTTTAGGGTACAGTTCGCACTGAACCTTCAATTATTTTGCACTAGAAATATCCTATGGCGAAAGTCTAATGGATATGCCCACTGAAGGCATGACACCTCGATTCCAATTGCAGCATAAGTACAGAGTCGATATTCCTCTGGCGCTGAAATGGCCTTGTCCAGATACTGAGCCAGAGAAAAAATACCATCGAATCTCCACGAATGACTCCAAAACTAGACAGGAATTCGGTGCTGGTGTTGTCGTGGAGGGCGAGCATTAGACTTCATTCTTCGTTAGGTCAATATGAGTCTGTCTTCCGAGTAGAGATCTACGCAATTCTAATGACCATGCATTTTATTGTGAGAAAAGGGGAATAAGAATATGCGCCTGCAGCGATAGCCAAGCTACACTCAAGCTGGTACTCAAACCATTTACCACTTTCAAAATAGTATATGAACTCAAGATCTCTCTTATTCTTGTCGAAAGACTGAATTCATTGTGTCTTGTCTGGCTGTCAGTTTTAACTGGAATCCAGGGAAACTGGATCTACGATGAACTTGCTAAACATGAATCACAGATAATCTTCTTGGGATCCGAACCATCGTTGGGTTTGCCTGTATCTGCGATTAGAAGTTTCAGTTTTTTTACTAGCACCATAGTCGCTGGCATGGCCCTACAGGATGCAAATGTATTCAATTGGATGTCTGCAAAAAATCCACTGGTTTTATCCTGTTCCCAGGAGAATTAACTGCAGCTGATTTGTAGGTGTCCTTACGAGTCACTTCGTTCTTTGTCCAGCACCTCAATGTGCACGTTTTAAGCGAAATAACCATCTTGTAAGGATCGCACCAAGTCGTAGATCCCTAAGGTCCATTCACAGCTCAGCAACCGGCGAATGAGCGAACTGCTAACAAACCATTTTAAGTACATTTGAAGCACACAATTGTCAACTTTATTATTTCAAAAAAACAGAGCTTAATTTATCTATCTATTTATAGAAAAAAAGTTAAATTTTAATTAGTTTCAGCGAAGAAATTGACAATTCGCTGATATTTCCGCGAGTAGGTGAATAATTCTTGCGAACTGTCAAATTTTATTAACATTCCACATGCATACATACATATGTGGGACGCAATTCAGATTCGCAAAACCAAAACATTCGCGAGAGTTGAATTCTTTGGAATGCAACGAACGATAAGGCAAATTCGCAAATAGCTGCTGTGGATGAAATGTCAAAATTAGCGAATGTTCAGTCGTTCCTATTCGCAAGTCGCTGAGCTATAAATGGGCATTTAGTGGTGGAACTCCTTCTCGTGTTTGTTCGAAATTTGGGGAAAAAAACATTAAAGTAAGGTGCCTGCATGGTTAGTACATACATTGAACCAGTCATTGAGTCTGAGTGCACCAAACAGACGATACCAACCTCCAAAAAAAACGACTTTTTGTCAGTTGGTTCTTAAAGCGCTACCGGCCATCAACTTTCCCATCACACTGTGTGCATTCTGGATGTATGATTAATTGTACACTCAAAAATATAACTGACCGAACAAGTAACTATTAACAACCATCCCGAGGCAAGCTTCAGTTCATCCGAACTGGACAACTTTATTTTCTGTACTTTTCTCTTCTCTACTTTGGAGAGTTGAACAACATACGATAAAAAATATTTAGTTTATTTATAGCGCCTAATTGGTAGGAAAAAATTGCTTTTTAATTTTTTTATATTACTCGATGACTATGTACGGGATTCAGTGTTAATTGCCGGCAACGCGGCAACAATGTGTAAAATGGAACTAAATTCAACGAATCGGTCAGTAAAAAGCCGCCAAAAATACAATCCACTGACGAAAATAGCTTCATCGGGTAACGACGTTTGTCGTGTTCTTGTAATCTGCTTGCGTTTCATTGAGGAAAATTGTGTTTCCACACACACATACTTACATTATTACAATGTTAAGTAATATTGGTCTTTGTGTGGATTTAGCGGTTTTAGTTTGTTATTATTTTCCCTGGGGCGGCTTGGCGTCGACTAACCGACCGCCGCGCCGCGCCGCTTATACTGCGTCAATAACACGCAAAAATAACAAAAAAAAAAATCAGAAACAAAGTTTCAAACAACATAAATAATTTTATTATTTATTTTCATTTACAAGAGAGAAAGATGAATAAGGCACATTTCTCCTTTTGTTTTCTTTTTGTTGTGGAACTTGTTTACATCTATTGTGATATTTTTGGCCCACGGAAACCAGTTTATTTTTTAAATTATAATTAAATGCAGACTGGATTGTCCATTAATTTTATTTAATTTTTTTCTTTTCGTGTTGAAAATGAATTCTTAATTACTAAAATTAATATTTGCTTTAAACAAATAGGGGTAATATGCAGATTTTTGACGTGTATTATTGTTAAATGTGTATTTAGTCATCGTTTGTTAATTACTGGTATTTTGACAGCTGAGCTTTGTCAAATGTCAAGATTCAGATCTTTCGTTCAATTTGATTATTAATTTGCACTCCGAATGATGCACTCACATGACGTAACAATGATTTGATGTTGAGTCATCATTTCGGGGTTTTTACTCTTAGAGTAAAGATATTTGCATCTTTGAGCAAATATATTTGAGGCCTAGGTGAGGTAAAGTTAGGTTAGTATAAGTATGTTTGTAGACGAGATGGAAATGATGCATAGGGCCACAAGCAGGACAATGCAATGATACCTATTTTAGGGGATATTTGTCCATTGATGAACCTTGCTAAAGAACAAGGTTCAACTTTTAACTTGTGATGAACTTGCAAACCATCCAGATAATTTCATGCAGTTCAGGATGTCGTCCTTTGTTGACAATCTTTTTTGATCTACATATGTACGTGTGGAAATATGTTCTTTCAAGTGACCTCGATTTTCTTGTTGTCAAGTGATGGCTCTTTCTAAAACATTTTTTTAAAAATGGCACCACTTTTGTTATATCTGCACGAGTGTTTTGTTTAATGTTCATGTTAACGTGATCCTTGAGGTAGTCCCGTAAAAGTAAATCAGGCGCCGTTAAAACTAGGGGAAGCCACTAAAATGTTCTTGAAAAATCGCGTTTATTAGTCTTTCGATGTGCACTATAGCTTCATCCCGCCGCTATCAAAGTAAGTAAATTAGCTAAGGCCTCCTCAAAACTGGGGAAACAATGCAAACTAGAACTAACCCAACTAAGCCGTCGGCTCGTGGTAGTTTTTCCCTGGGTTCCAGCTTGTATTAAGCTGACGAATTGGCAAGACGAGGATCAGCACTAGACAAATACCTAGCGGAGGAAGTCTCTCTAGGAGCCGTCAAGAGCAAAATCTTTTCCATCACCAACGGGGTCACGTAAGTCGTGATAGCGCATCAGCACTAATTGGGTTCTCGGCAAGCCCGCAGGACCCCCCACTTCAGAGTCTGAGTTAGAATTGTGCTGTAATTGATTTTTTTTATTTTTATGTCGGATTCGTTTTGTGTTAAAGCTGACGCGGGTGTGATGCTTGGATACTGCGGTATGCCTACCACCGCGCTGACTTTTCATTTCAGTGCAGCTTTTTCTTCCTTTGTTTCCCAAGTGTCCAATATTCTGTCCCATGTTATCCAAGCATCTACTCAGTGTCCTCACAGTTGTCTACGTCCGCGTATATACGAGTATATCAGTTCAAGGTTTTAATCTTGCACGTTTAGTTCTCTCATTTAAGTGAAGTGCTAAAAAACATCATCTAAACGGGTACTTTACGATCTGTCATTATACATTGAATCACAATTTTTTTGTTCTAACAACTTGGCTTTATGTCAATTCCTATTAACAGAATTTATAAACGATTCCTTTGAATTACACGTTACCAACTTAATGAGAGCAATAAAACTAGGGTAATAAAACTATAATATAACAACCTGTAGGCATGCATTATAGCTAGTTACGGTCCCCTACTTTCGGTGGTTTTAACAACTAAGCCATTAACATTTCGCGTGTAGTTCATGTTAATAAGGATCCAAAATGAGTCGTGAAAATGCGAGGAGGCTTGACTTGTTTTTAACCAATAAAAGAGCAAGGCTGTACCAGTCTCATTAAGGTTTATGTTTTACTGCAGCCAGTGGTGTGTGATGGCCCAACGCAAGAAGACATTTTCCTCAGAACCCTGAACGTGTAATGAGAAGCAAGTGTCATCCGTTACTGAATTCTCAATTTATGTGAGGAGACAATCACCGCAGGAGGTTTTACTAGTTATTTGAGATGCTTGTACAGAAAAAGGGGGTTATTTCAAGCACCGCAGATAATTCAAGCAAAATATTAGGCTGTAGTAGCAGAATAATACCTCCCATCTGAAGGATTTTCTTGGTTCTTTGGAAATAAACACAAAATCACAAGGAAGGAGGTCAAGAATTGGCCATGAGATGAAATATATGTATGCAAGTGCTCCCGGGTAGGTGAACGCTGCACACACACAATCAATTCCTATAGCACTACGAGTCAGTGTTCCCACCTTCGAGTTTTATTACAAGAAGTGTGATGTATTACGTGTTCCTTATTTTACGGGTACCTTCGAGTATCTGGCAAAAGTTTATCCGTGTATTTCAAGTTGCATGCACGACACTGTGTGGTGACTCAGCCAGTTCAATTCGTCCACAACCTAATTACCTTCCATGACTTAGTGACGAAGTTTGACTTTATTGTTTCTGGCAAGGGATTGCAAAGCATCAAGCAGAACTTGGAATCGCCTGAGTAGAAGATGAACCTCTAGTTCCCTTTTCAGCGTTCATCCTGGCATGGATTTTAGCCTAAAAATTACTAGAATTCTAAGATAAAAGCAAGCATATTCGATTTTTAACAAACTGGGACGTTGTCTTTATACTCGCATATGAATGACAGCTTTACGACAGCCAAACTTTGGAATCTGTGCAGCCAGGCCAAAATTGTAAAACTAGCTTTCATTCTGCCTGCCTTTTTGACTTATATTCAATACACAATCTGGCAAGTCATCACAAATAGACTCAAATTTAAACAATGCTGCCAAATTACCAAAATTTACTTTGAAAATTGGACGTCGACAATCGATAGAAGACTTCGTGACTTTTATGCCACAAATAATCGTCCAACTAACTAAGCCACCTATGGAACCATGGATAGATTTTGTACGTCAACATGCCAAAGGAATGTGCGTACTGGAAATTATCAATTCAATCCTCAGTCTCGATAATTGATTTCCAAAAAGTGGAAACTTTAGCTCTTGGCACACCCTTATAAAATTCACCTAATGCAGGGCTCAAAATTGGGATCTAGGGTTATGTGTTCAACGATGAGGCCCATTTTGGCTTAACGGGTTTATTAATAATCTAAAATATCGCAATCAAGAAGAGACTCTGCAGACGCCATTACATCCAGAAAAATGGTACAACTTTACCATGCTATTGGCATCATCGACCTTATATAGCGCAAAATAAGGTCGGAGCTGACCTTGCGGTCAATTGAGATCGTTACAGAATGATGATCACTAATCATTTATATCCAAATTTAAATGCAATGGATCTCGAAGACATTGAAATTGCTATTTGACGATAAGAAGTGAACCAGTCCATTCGGCTTTAAGCTCGTGCAACTTGAGATTTTTGGATTTTTTTCCTATGGGGTTAGTTGGCGCCTTGGAAGCCAATATTGTTCATGTCGAAAGGCTTTGACAAAGAGCCGACTTTTTTTCTGTTGTAAGAGCTGTGTTACGTGATAGTTTTCTACGATTTTGGTTTATAGAAGCTATGGACCATTCATTACCGTTGTGATCCACCTACATAAATATGTAAAAGGGTGGATTGGAAACGAAAGGAACCTCATTGAAATACTCTCACTTAGTTTCTGTATTGTACATATTTCGCTAAATTCGAACACTTCTTCACGAAGCCATAATACCACACAATTGTGTTGGAATGTACATCTCAATCTCCATATTAAACAATAAATTTGGGGAAAAAAATTCCTCATAAAAGAATTTACGTTACGGGTCGTAAATAGCCCTTATTTCAGCAGTTCCTGGAAACAAAGTCAAAGCCCTTGCAGGTAGTACGCCAAAGGTATTCCATAAAGTAAATGTTTAGTTTAGTATGCTCAGTGGATTGGAAACCAAAATAGGTCGTAGAGGCTGATGGAGGCTTGGCTTTTTCCCGGCCAATAAGAAAACAAGGCAGTACTAGGCCTATTTACTTTTACATTTAACTTTAATCGTCCGATTCCAAGAATAGCCAGCCATTTACGAGTTGCAGACTATCAAAAAGGAATTATAGTTCCACATAAAGTTTTATAATGCCTTGGGTGGTCTCATCCAATGGTACAACGAAGCCAGGCCTCCATTCCCACTCCTTTAAGATTGTGTAAACCAATCCTGATTCTCAATTTCTCCCTCTCGCAACACATTCCCACATCTACTGCGCTTTATTTATCATTTTATCATCGCAACTTCAAAAACAATTCATTTGTGAGGAACACACCCCCACAAAAGTCAGTCGAAGAAACCGAAAACACATTATTAAACTCATCAAAAAGCAGTTACGAGCAATTACATACCAAACCAAATCGAATGTCCTTCTTGCTCTCGCATTCGTTAAGACTCTCGCGCGCGCACTAAACAAATACCAATTTACATAATTAGATACGAAAACACTTCACCAAAAGTTCTATTTCGGTCTCAAGACGACCTTAAACTCTATTTTTTTATCTCCCCCTCCTTCTTCCAGCTTCTTTTGGCTTGAGTCAAACTGAATTTAGAAGAAAAACAATAAAGCAAAATAAAAACTGAAAAAAAAACTCGTTTTAATTATTTCTCTTCTGATTAGTATTCCTCGGTGCTTCCTAACCACACATACGCACACGATCACATAAAAGTCGAACAATCAATCATTGTTGTGTTTATTTATAAAACTATATATTCTAGGAGCACTTTTTTGAACGTGTGTTCAAAAACTCTACTCTAAACTGTCAGAAGCCGACAAAGAAACTACACATAAATCGAAGTGAATGTGAAAATGTACGCAAAATGACATCATAACGAATTAGTGCTGTCAAAATAACGAGCGACAAGAGAGCAGCACCACAATCAATCCAATTGTGGACCAAATTGGCCGCACACAGTGATGCCAGAGGACGGTAGTGTAATCAAGTGAGAATTCATTTTTTTGTGTTTTATTGAGAAAGCCTCCAAAATGAATAGGAAAAAAGTGTAAAACTTGTTAAGCCCCCAAAATAACTAATCAGTGAATGTGTCGAGTTTAAGAACGCATAAGAATCAACAGCTCATCAGTTTGACGTTTACTCCGCGCTGTAGTTAGTTGTCAAGCGATGGGCTTGAGTCGAATGCTACGCGTAGTACTTCTAATTGTCGCCGCTTTTTATCAATCAGTGACAGCTAATTCTAGTGTTACCGAGGAACGTACCAAGAGTTCTCAAACCGAAGTGATACAGATATTTAACGCTAGTGACTTTTATCCTGATACGTCGGTGTTGCGTCAGAAACTTAGTTTTACCGTTTTGCTGACAAACAAGGAGGCAGACAATCAGAATGACTGTATTATGCCAAAAGTTATGCCCGCTCTGGAGTTGGCCATTCGTGATGTACAACGTCTTGGATTTCCGGGAGTGAATTTTGACGTGACGCTAATATCGCGAGACTCGTTCTGTTCGTCGACATACGGAGCGATAGGGTTCTTTGAGATTTACTCACGTTGGTCAGATATAAATGCTGTTTTTGGGTTATCATGTGATTATGTTTTGGCACCGATTTCACGATATTCGGGCGTATGGGAAATTCCAGTGCTATCGACTGCAGGACGGTCGACATCATTTGATATGAAAAAGGGTCAGTATCCGACGTTGACGAGATTAATGGGCGGCCTAACGGCAGTGGGTAATGCCATTCGCGGTATGTTGGATGGTTTCAATTGGACGCGAGCGGCGCTAATGTATCAAAATACGGATGCTAAGACATCGGGTAATTCGATATGTTTCTTCTGTATGTCAGCAGTCCACGATGAACTGGGGAAGATCTCAGTCTATCAAGTTGGATTCGATGAACGAAAGTTCCATAGGGCGAATACAACAATGCAGCTGAAGAAAATCGCGAGATACACCAGAAGTAAGTGGAATTTTAATTTTTTTGCATGAGCTTATAATATTTAGTTATTGCATGAACCATACTTAGACCTTTTTGGTGGTAGTTTATTTCTCATTCACGGCTTTAACTTTAGGAGGGGCATTGGGGATTCTCTGTAATGAAGAAAATAAGCTACATCGCAGCCTCTTTTGCTGTTTGACCCAGGCCTAGACTGCTTTTAACCCAGGCCTAGAAGAACAAGAGTCTATCGTGGACTTTCTCTGGGCCACACTGGGAGTGATGTCCTACGGAAATTGTCATTGTTCTTGAAAACAATCTTAGCGATCTTAGAAACCCTAGATTGGCTAAAATCAGTAGTTTTATGAGTAAATCTGTGTGGTTCGAGGATTGGATGGAACTCACTCTTCCAGTGCTATTACAATGCATTTTATTCAGGACATATTGAAACTAACTAACGGCTACAAGCACACATAATATCATTCACACAGTCTGTAGTGGAAGCTGTCGCTAATGATGAAAGCTGGAACTTCTACACGTGATTTAACAGACACTGCAATGCTTTGTTGTTCATCAAAGCGTGTACCTACAACTTTTTCTTATCTACCACCCCCGTGTCGAAAGGACAATAGATACCATATGTATGCATAGGTATTCTCTATTCTATGCTGATTCTATCAAAGATATTTTCCATTCCCCACGCTGGTGAATAGACATGTTCCTGTTGCACCTTAAACTCATTCGATCTGACATCATGAAAACAATGCAAGAATACCACTTTCATGTCATGTCACAAGTAAGCAAATGCACTGACATGGAAAAGAATACATTATCCTTATCTCCGATGTTCTTTTCGTTACAAATTATGAATGCATACAAACTGAAAATGTCATTTATGGCAAAAAAAAATCCGAATAGATACAAAACCAAAACCCGAGATCTTGAAAATAAAATTCTATAGAGAATTTTTTTATATCTCCCTATAAAGGAAAATGAAATCCTTGCACAAAACCAGGAGCAATGAAATCTCACATACCAAGCGGTTTGCAAATGGCTGAACAGAATCATAAAAACCAACCCGAATGCAACTGCCAAACGATTTGTATTTGGATTATGTGTTAGCAGCATTTTCACGGTCTACCGATTAAATAATGAGAATTGTTTTGTATCATTTTGTAAACGAACCAGAAAATCCTAAATTACATCGACAGAGGCAATGCCAACTTTGGGAATTATGGAAATCCTTTGTCTGCACTCATATATTGGAGTCCTGCAGAGGGCTTTTCATGAATTTGGCACGAAGTTACCCGCGAGTGATATTTAAATAAAATCATAGTTTTATTGAAATATCTGGAGTGGTTGCAGGTTAAGTATCTATACAGCTCTATGATTGGATTTCAGGACTTACTGCATAAATACGCAGCAAATATAGGGCCTAGCTAATCTGAGCGATTCGGGTTACATATTTTCGCGCGGATGACACATCCATAAGCATGACAGTTTTACGAACTTTTTTTTATAAATTTCGTTTCGCTGAAGGAGCTTCATTTCGACCAACATTTTCTTTTTTTTTCAAATTACGCACTGTTTCTGCAACACAGCATTCACTTTGGAAATACTTATCTTTTTTTAACACTTCCCAGCGTTATTTAAAGGCAAAGTAATTCATTTTTACTGCGGAGGCATGACACCACATATCCGTCAATATTTCAAGCGAGTAAGTGCTGCCAGCGTCGAAAAAATATGCACTTCAATCAGAATTAAAAAAACTTTACTTGTTGCACATGTAACGGGTCATCCAACAAGAGGTATCATTTTAAATTTCGCGCCACTGTCAACATTCAACTATCATTGCGATGGCTTTCGATAAGTAAAAACTAGTTATTAAATATGGATCCGCTGTCAGGCAGAATGTATCATTCAAGCTAGACGATGACAGCTAAAACTTCCATCCACCTGACCAAAGTGAGGATAGCTATGTATATCCAAGCTTAATTCCAACAAGACTGCTGCCCCTGACTTTAAACATTTCGTTAACAACCTGACCGGCCTTCATCAGCATGATTTTAGGTTAGGAAAGACCACAATTGACTAAATTTTTACACTAGTAGATCCTGGAGGAAACTCAGGATCCATTAAATCGATATCCATCATCTCTTTATCGATTTCAAAGCCAGATCTACTCTTGACATCCCTTGCTAAACTCGTCCATCTATGTAGGATGCTCGCTGTTCCATCAACATTGGTGACTTCTTAAACATCATCCTTGAAAATATGGTTCAAAACTCACAAGCCAACAACGGAGACAGCTATATGATTGAATCGAAAGTTATTTTGTTCACAATAACATCAGCGATGAAGTCGAAGAGGAAAAATTCTTCGTACGAGATGACATTCGGTTTTGGAGGAGAAAATTCTACGACCAACTGTACGATCTGTACAGGGACATCGACTTGGTCAAGAAACGGTCCATCGATCGTTTTTCGATGGCTAGGACATGTAGAACGAATTGGCCATTTCAAAAATCGACTCTAAAAGTTAGTACAAGTCTTCCAACACCTTTTTCTGCACTTTAGACTTTCGAACTACCCCACTTACGTCTCAAATAAGTTCTCGTAAAACACCAATGACTGTACATGGAAAATGATTATTGTCTGCCAAGCTCTCGAGATAAGCGGTTAAAAATATTTTATCTGACGTAAGAGCCATACAACGTCCTCAACATCCTTTTGCGCCTTCACAAGAGTCACTTTAGCATCGCGACAATGGCGCTATAATGGCGCAATATCTACGTATTTACTTTGAATCCAGAGAAGATTTTAACGATATCTACCACTAATTAGTTGCTGTCTAGACTGCATTAGTAAGTGGTTGACTTTTTTCTCCAAATGGAACAAACAATAGCCACTTTCATGCTATAAACTTTTATTGAACTAACTAATCAATGGGTTGGAGTAGTACTTACATATAAAGCAGGTTATCAAATTTATTTTCTCGCAGGAATTTAATTGTCGCACGTGGCTTAGTTACCGAGTGGGGGGTTCGCGGTTTGAATTCCAGAAAACATCGAAAAAGTTTTTTCACGGTCCCAACTCTCGCGAATGTCTGGTAAACATTCGAGAGTAATAACTGTCAGGAGAAAGCTTCTCAATTGGGCTTTTCGGATGATAAATTTCCAAGAGCACATAACACTAAACTTATAACCACATAACTTTTTCTTCTTCTTTTCCTTTTGTTCGGCGAGGTTATGATCAGGATCACAGGGATCATAACCCTCCCACTTTATTACACCCCTACTAGTCCGCCTGTGGAGTTCGCCGATTTGATCGCAAAAAGTATCTGCAGGCCTCGCGGCTTCGGATCACTTCGCCACTGAGGCCAATCAATTGCTGCTGTTTTTGCATTTGTATGATTCAGGAGTTTTTTGGCCTGCCTCTCTTCCGCGCTTGTATAGGAACGTTGACTGACACTGTCTTTTTGGCAGGCTTCGTAGGATCCCTCCTTTGAACATGACAATACCAACTGTATCGGTCCTTCTCAATATTTTTCTAGATGGATTCTTTGACCGGAAGGCTTCGTCGTATCTTTGAACTTCTAAGCATTGCTACCCCTGCTGTCATGCGAAGCATCTTCATCTTAGCTGCCATTAATTTGCCTTCATAATTTTTGCACATTGTCCAACATTGCGAACCGTATGTGAGCGCCGGATAAACAACTGCGATGTGAAGCTTTCTTTTCAACTTTTCCGGTCACAGAAGATAGCAGAGTTTTCCTGCCACTTCATCCACACTACGCTTACGCGATGATAGATGTCTTCATCAATGGTTACTTCACTATTGATCATAGATCCCAGATACTTAAACTTTTTTCAATTGGGATTCACTTCTCTACTCGAACAAATGTTTGGAATCGGTCGTAGTGGATCAAAGAATATGCAGTACAGGTCTTTTTGGAGTAATACGATAACCTTTTCCCTCCAAAACATCCACCCATACATCAAGTGCTCATTGCAGGGACGCTTGATCCTAGCTTATGTTTCTTCCATCGTCAGCAAAGAATAACTGATGCAGTTTGGTGTCCATCACTATTCCTTTAAGCAGATAGTCTAAAAATAAGAGTATTTTTTCCAAGAGGGCCGATGCACCCATATGAAGGCAAACGTGACAGCTAGTGTCAAAATAAATACAACAAACTACCAGAAATCATGTTAAACTCAAGCAAAGATTCCCTATTATCGAAATTACATCTAACTAAAATTGCTTGTCATACAAAAAAACTGTATCTGCTTTCTAAGGCGAAACAATATTGTCATTCAAGTCAATCCACACAACAATACGAAAAATTGTACTCATTTTGCTTACTACTTGTAATTACAACCCTTTCAATCAATTATTTACAAATAATCTTTAAAATTGGTTTCACTAATCACAACAGCAAATTGGTGAACAATTTAAAACATTTAAAATGAACATAACACCTTAAAATATTTCATTCACAAGGCACGCTAAATATTCACAATAATTGGTTATCTATTGAGTTAATCAGTCGACAGCGATTAATGACAGCCCTAGGGGTCAACGATCACAGACTCCCTGTCATGCTGCTGAGAAAATTCTATTGAAATCAACTGGTCAAATCATTAAATCTATTATTCCTGCCGACTAATAACTGTCTATACTGTCAGTTTAGTAATTCATTTAGCTGCCACGTAGATTGCGATTATTATTGACGTAGAATTATGGAAATAAAATTGTATTAACACAAGGACTCTAATCACTTTCAATGCGCATTCAGATTTAAGCAAATATGTATATTCTACCACCCCAGATGACAGACGTCTTTAGGATATGAAATAGCCAATAATTTAGCGACAGCACGTACATACTTTTTAGCATTCTGGGCCATGATTGTATTTAATGGACGAACACTTTATGACATACAGTCTCTGTGTCTCCACCATAATCCCACCCGTAATAGAAAAAAAAGCACACACATAGCTCTACTTATCGGGCTACCATACGATAGACAATAATGTCAAAATGACAGACAAGATATCTCGAAAAAAATAAATAACAAGGCAATGATCCGCAGGCTAATTAGCCCTCCTCATGTGCAGCATAAGGTACATCTCTATGTGGGTTGAATTTGTACAGAGAATTCGATTAGGATTTGAACCCTTTTGCGTAATTCTCAGATTAGAACCTGAATAGTGGATATTCCAAAGTGCTACTATGGCCGTTTCGATGTTTTCAATTTGAAATGAATGTTTTGTAAACTGCTGATACGCCCACACTAGCTAAGACTTCTCCATTATTGGACACATTTGTGAACGTCTTAGACGGATTTTCAATTTGTCTACGACAGTCAAAAGGTTAAGTGGTAACATAATAAGGCATTGAAAAGCAGCCATTTTACATTCCTTGCAAAAAGGGAACTATTCGAAAACACAGTGGCGAACGGGGTGCCCGTTATGTAACGAGGATGTTATTGCAAATCTACTGAATGGATCGAGCCATAAGTATCTTGAATTGTTCAAGAAACAATTAGATGTAAAAAAAAAATTTTAATGCATGCTGGGAAATTCCCATCAGCACTAGAAAGTTTTTTATTTTTTATCTGTCTTCGGCCATTGCCAATGCGGCTTCATTTTGATTCAAGATCAAGGATACATTTCACAGAAGGCTCTTTCATGTGTATGGGGTCATCCAACAAGAGGTGTAATTTGATCACGCAATATGCTTCACAAGCAGTGTGGCATGTGGCACCTTCCTATTGAAATAAACAAAATATGGCTCAATGACACCGCCAGCCCAAAACTGCACCAAACTGTCACTCGTTGTAGATAGAGACGGTGTTTCACTATTTCTCTTATGCTTTCGGAGCCCCAGATGCGACAGTTCTGTTTGTTTACGGACCCAAACAAATTTTGTTTAAAAAATTCTGATACTGTTTATTCATTCATTTCCAGCATCCATTCAAATTCATTCGCAAGTCAACAATCAGGCTGTTTGACAGTTGAAAATCCTCCCTTAGAAAACATAACACCTGCATTGCCCTTGCGTCACAACCGCCACTGACAAGATCGTTTAACGTTTGACATACATATGTGCCTGAGACAAATTTTCATTATTATGCAAAATAAAATACGATTACAAAACCAATGCAGTCACTTAAGTTAGAATAACTAATTAACCTACCAACCATACATGGTTATAGGTACACCTTTTAAATGAGCTGTCAAAATCTAACAGTGTCAACTCTTAAACACGTGTGCAAAGGAAAGCAAACTATTGCATCACTTTTCATTGACCTTGCTTGCAAAAAACACACAATTCTCGATTTGCGTATTTATTTATTTTATCGTCAAACAAGTACAATTAAATAATTTTTACAAAGAATGTCATGTGGCGTATTATTTACATAAATTTCCAAACGTATTTAAATCTTTTTAATTTTTGAACTTGTTGAAGTAGGTGGTGAAATTTATCATTTTTGACTTCCATTTAAGTGAAATCCATGGAAAGAAAAAGAAGGAGTGTTGAAGCCTTTCATTTAACAGGAAAATTTAAAACGATATGTCTCAAAGTGTGTCACACAATAAGGACATAAGCCATACTCGTTAAGTTTATAAGTCATACTCGTACTCGTTAATTTTATTTCTAATCGAAATTATATTTCCCCAGAGGATCTGAAATTTAGCACCACCCTGCTATTATAAAATTGAAATTTGTGTATTTGTGGATATGAAATCGATAAATTCTAAAACTACGAGTATGTACATACAGTGACGAGCAAATGTGGACAAATGTTTTCACTTATTTCAAAAAGTTGATTAAAATTTAGCTTTGTAAACGGAGAGAAAATCAGTTTTATTTTTTTAATTTTGCGTAATAATAGAACATTTATTTTCTTCAATTAAATAAAAAAAAATATTACATTATACAGAAAAAAAAAATAAAAAATTAATTTTTGGACTTGACCAATTTTGCCCGTTTTCGGATAACTTTGTGTTTTAATACGTAGTCCATAAGCCTTTGTTTTTAATGACTTGTAGACACCGCCTTGGCATACTCTCCACCAAATTGTGAAGAAATTGCTCGGGAATTCGGCTCCATTCCAGCTGAATTCGATCCCAAAGCTCATCAGTGTTGGATGGATGATTTTCATATTGCCCTAACCGTCGCTTCACAATTGACCAGAGATTTTCAATTGGATTGAGGTCAGGGCTTTGTGCTGGCCATATCATCGTCTGAAATTCCTGATTTCCGAGCCATTCCTTCACAATTTTAGAGGTATGTTTGGGGTCCCCATCTTGCTGAAAAGTGATTTCAGACTCCCTGTAGCCAGTTGTTGCCAAAACTGTTGGTAAATTCGATTGTAAAATATCAAGATATTTTTCTTTGTTCATTATTCCTTCGATTTTTACAATAGGTCCAATAGAACTCCACGAAAAACACCCCCAAGCCATCACCGAACCTCCACCATGTTTCACCGTCCTATGAACTTGATGTTACTGAAGCGGTTCTCCAAGACGTGACCAATAATACGATCTGCCATCTGTTCCTACTCGATTGACCTTTGTCTCGTCAGACCAAATTACTGTTTTCCATTGGTCAATGGTCCAGTTTTTGTGACTTTTGGCAAAAATTAACCTGGCTTTCACATTTTTTGCGGAAAGTAGAGGTTTCTTGGGTTTCTCTTTCGCGGTCAATCCAATTCTTTTAAGAGCACGGCGTGCAGTCCATTCACTTACTGGCTTGTCTATGTTTTGTGCTGCTTGCTTTGGTGTTTTGGATCTGCAACTTCTCAATTCTCTTTCCATCCTTCTTGCATTCAGGTCAGAGAGTAATCGCTTTCGTCCTTTTTTTATCACGGGAACCTCGATTTTTTTGCTTTGCTTAATATTAAGCACTGAAGATTTTGAAATATTTAAAATTTTGGATATTTCCCGTGATGATTCACCACTTTTTAATAAAAAAATTACCCTTTCCACAACTTTCTTACAAATCTTCTTCATTTTAATAATAATCAACTTAAAGACCTCCTAAAGCGAACAATTCTCTACAGAAAGTGATCTACAAATGTAATGATGTTAACTGTTACTTGTGAAATTACAGATAAAAAAATATATTAGAGTGGAGAAAGCCTCTCTCATTAAACAAACGTTTTTATTCTCGCTAAAACTAAAACGTGCAAAATTGGCCAAGTCCAAAAATTAATTTTTTATTTTTTTTTTTCTGTATAATGTAATATTTTTTTTAATTTAATTGAAGAAAATAAATGTTCTATTATTACGCAAAATTAAAAAAATAAAACTGATTTTCTCTCCGTTTACAAAGCTAAATTTTAATCAACTTTTTAAAATAAGTGAAAACATTTGTCCACATTTGCTCGTCACTGTAGATACTAAATCGACTTTAATGTGGTTTTATGCGTTCGAATGGCTCTTTTTTTAGGGTAGTTACAGGCGTTCAGTTCTATTCAGTTTAGTTGAAAACTATTACATACACGAGCATCGAACAAACAAACCTCGTTTGTACATCTCATAAACCTTCAACGCCTCGATAAGTAATTTTAACTGGGTCTAGAAATAGAGCCTTTTGATATCATATCGCAATGGAAATATTTTATGTACAAGTATTCGTACTCGTTGTGCAGGCAGACAATGTGAGCTCACATGCCAACCAGCCATGGGAATTGGTTGTAAATTCGTAGAAAAGAGTCGTTGTTCAACCCTATGTACATAAAAAACTGGTTAAAAAATTGTCGAAAATAAATTTTAATATTATTTGGCACCATTCCTCCTATGAAGGGCTTTTTATGGCTCCTTGCTCCATTCTCAACCACTTTTTCCACTGGTATATGTTTAATAAGAAAGGAAATTTGTTTCATTTCATTATACAAGGCGTACATTTGGCGCAACCAGCACATAAAGGGTCTAGAACCTTTTCGTTACCTTTTTCGCATGAACCTTCCGTATCGGAAAGTCGTAATTGAGAAGCTGTTTCATGACAGTTATTACTCTCGGACGTTTGTCAGACATTTTTTTATGTTAAGAGAATATAAGCCAACTGAGACCGACTGATTCATGACAAAAATATTAAAAAGCAATTTTTGGTGCTTGACCACCGCAGTCAATTTTGACACACTCTTTCCAGATTAGAGTTGCTTTTTCGAGGAATAGTTTTCGAACAATGGTAGCATCCATGGCGTCAATTGTTGATGGTTTATCAGCATAAACCAGTGACTTCACGTAGCTTAACGGGAAATACCCTTAGAGGTGTCAATTCGCACAATCTTGGAGGCAAATTTACAGATCCATTTCTAGAAATAAACTTATCCCTTAATTATGATTTTAATTAGTAGATGGACCCGGGTGAAGTAGAGCTATGTAGCGCCGTTCTATTGATGTGTCGTTCGTGATTAATTTTATTCAAATTTGGAAATGAATGATGAGTGATTATTGTTCTATAATGATCTCTACTGAGATCATCTCTACTGAGCTCATTATACTACTACTCTACTTTATTTTTAAACACGGAGAAAAAAATGGAGTCAATAATGCAACCAGCTTTCCATTTTTCTGGATGTGATGGGGTCTGTAGGGCCTCCGCTTGTTTCACAATAAATGCGACAATTTTGATTATTAACAAGCCCGTTGAACCAAAAATAAGCCTTACCGCTTAACAGAATTTTGCGATAAAACATCGTGTTAACTTTGAACTGCTCTAGAACCCAGTCAATGAAGGAACGTGTCGTGGCTTTAAGTCTAGCACCAGGTGGATCTTATACGGGTATAGGCCAACATATTTACGGAATATTTTTAACGTAGCATAGCCCCAATATCTGCAAATATTTAAAAAAAATTTGTACCGTCTCAACTATTTTGTTTTCGTATCTTACTTTCCTGCTTATCGGACAAGTAGCCTTTCATTCTCGCCGATTTTGGGCACGTTACTCCCATTTTTCAAGACAAAGTGGTCTAGCATCCGCAATATTTTGGTTTTTAAAGCGGAGGTTCCACCTTTCTGGTCGTCTTGAACCCCGGATAAGAGTCATCTGTGCGCTCGATTTGGCAGCGCCAATATAGTCGACGTATCTAAGTCTTTTGACTACGACTACTCTGGACTATCGAAAGCGCCCAATATCTGCCCTGCTATACTACTTATCGTCACACCCGGCGCCGTAAAGCAGGAGGTTTTACCAAACCGAAGTAGCACCGGTTTCTTCTTCAACTCTCTACTAAGATGACATTTGTGGAGTTGATGTTAAATGATCTCGTCAACTACCTCGAAGACAAAGCTAACAGTGACGTTTTGTCCACCAGCCCTACACACTATCTGCTCTCGCACAGGATTGAAGGAATCACATAACATAACCGCATCTCCTTGCCAAAATCAGGTAGATGTTTTAAATAATTCAGAAAAGCTCTTCCAAACTGCACATTGCATCGCGTATTCTCCAGAGCTTCTCGACAGATCCCGTGGGATCCCGCATTCATACATCGCGCTGTAGAGAGCTCTATACGATGCTCTTGTACTTCTATATACGGCTTTGAAGTCGAATTAAAATTCGTTGGTCTTTTCCAGAACTTTTTTGTTTTGTGAAAGCAGCTGACAGTTGCTTGCTTGTATATTTGGATAATTTGGTAGTATTGTCCTGGCGTGGCTCTATTCGCGATGATTAACTATACTGAAGATAAATACCAAAAGGAGAGAAGAGAGTGACAGCTCTGTTTGACAGTTAATGCTAAGCGCCATCTACGCAATACAAAGCTTTTATATGGAGTCGAAATAAATGGTGCGAACAAATTTATGACGAGCATGTATGTCTAAATAAAGGTACATGATGTCAGCTAATTGATAACGAAATTTTGTTCACGATTTTTCTTAATTTGAATGACACTTAGCTCATCAAAGACTGCGTGTTCTCAAGAGAAACTAAGCATTCCACGTAGGCTTCTCTCGTCCATGTAGCACCTAAACGCCTCACGTACGACAGCTTTTAAAGGCATTAATCATGTAGCGTGCTAATTGCTTAGCCACGCCATTTAGATTCCTTGTTCTGGAATCACAAAGGTGCGGACAACTCGCTTTCATATTTATTTATGAATGAACTGCCTGTGTTTTCTCAATGAGTTGCAACTATTGCATAAGATACTTGTGTACATCAGTCTAAGACTGCAGTTTAATTGCTTTGCTTATTCAATTCATGCACACCTTTCCTATACTCGTAGAAGGTAAGGTGTCTAAGTGCTAATAACTTCATAAAAGCGGTGGTAATGTGTAGTAAACCACAGTAGTAAGCTACAATGATCTCCGAGCAAACAGTGTGCTGCCAACCCACTTGCGAATTCGTAAGAGAATATATTTTAATTATGGTGGTAGTATCTCCCTGGGCTTGGGTTCATTGTTTATGTTTTTTACCACGAAATGAGACATTCAACTCTGTTGGGTGATAAAGCCATTAATTCGTAGCTGGAGCAAATTATTGAGGAGAGGGCTGTTGGGCGTTAATTAAATTCTGTAAATGTCAATGCTATCAACTATGTCATTACGATAATACAGGGTGTAATGGTATCCACTCGGATATGGTTGTGGCATTCCTTTTACAAATCAAACTAATTAATCATTGACTTGAAAACGCATCAAGGCAATTTTAAATTTAACTAATTACAAGGAGCTCTCACATCCAGCAGCACATCTCTGTAGATGAGTAATTAAAATGATCCACATCACCCGTATCACATTTTATCTTTATTGTTGTTGTTTTTTTTTTTTATTTCTCTACGGAATGGAAGATTATGGTAAATAAGTAGTAATTATAAAACCCACGCAAAAAATGCAGGCAAATGAACAACAGAGCAGGGTGTATCGACTTGAGGATGTGGAATGTATGTAAATAAAATTTTTTGTTACTTCATCATATGCATGCGGCAGTAAGACACACAAACAGTGCAGCTAACAAGTCATAATCTATTTTAATTTGAGATGAATATTAATGATGTCTGCCTGTCAGAATGGATCACTTTTTTTTGTTCTGAAATGTCAAGGGTGCCATTATTTTGACATTGGAACACGATTTAGAACTTTGTTTTGTGCGATGTTATGTTTGTTTCCGATAAACGGCGAATTGGTTCAGTGAAATTTTATGACAGCATTTTGTTATTCGAAGGCTGATTTAAATTTGGATCCACTTTATGATGACATTTCCGTAACACGCAATATGTGTCAAATGAACTTTTAATAAGTAATAACATTTTGTTTTTTTTTACCATAAAAAAAAAGACAAATCGTATAAAAAGAATTCGATTTGGGAGATTTTATCCATACATGTAGTATGTACATATATATGTATGTATGTAGGTATCTGGTCAGATCCTCATTGTAATTTACTATCGCCAACACGACTTCACGTGATGTGCTAAAAAATTGTAGAAGACGTATGGTGTACCGAATTTTATGGAAATGGAAACGAATAATCTGAATAATTTTTAATGATAAAATGTTATAGGGACGGCATCTTTGATATATCCATGAATTCATTATATTTAAAAGCTCCAAGAAGAGTGACATTTATAAATTTCTCTTTCCTTCTTTTATATAAGGCTGACAAATCTTACAATGAAAGATATGACATCTGTCAATTTTCAACTGAAAATGTGAGTGCAGTTAGTAATTTGCATTACAGAAAGATGATAACTAATTTATTGGCCAAAATTGATTCATTTTCATCTTGAAGGAATGTGGTTCTAGTACGATTGTGTAACCTGTCACACTATGCGTAGCAATTGACTTACTTTGAGAAAAGTGTCCAGTTTTTGTAGTATCAAAAAATGCAGCCAACAAAAACGTGTAATTAACACCACCTGACTGACTACTTTCTTTGGAAGTTTTTGAAATGGCATATAAATTCCAATAAACCACGCGAATTTCTGAGCTTTAAGCCGAGTAATCGCCACAATTATACACCGATGTCATTGAAAATTTAATAAAGAACCCAAGAGTCGTTCAGCAGAGTTGTGGGACGAAATTGTTTATCATGTTGTTCCTTATTAAATGCAACAGTTGTACTTTGCAATGAAATAAAAATATTATCAGTTGCTTAAGAAGTAATGTGTTCAGTTCAAAAACTAAACCCGGTGGTCTAATTGGCACACTTTTTGACCAAGGTATCCTAGATAGCCGTGACATCTACCAGTTTTTTGTGCATTCAACTTTTTTTCATTCCTCATTATATTTTCTTGAGTATTTTAAAGCTAGAAATACATCACAAAGTGAAATATTGATATTATGCGATGACAAAGTGCTCTATTGAATTAGAAATTTCTTATGTCCAAATATTTTAGCTTGCAGTGACCAGATACATATAAGTTGAGATTTATATTTTTCCACGTGTACTTAGGCGAAATTTTTTGAGCTTTGTACTTTAGTACTGCTCCCTGCTGGACAGACTGTTTTCAATTTTTCATTTGGGTACTTTCAACTCCTCAGAGGCAAATGTGCTTAGTTATATGCACTTTCGAATCATATTGTTTAAAAAAAAAGAAAAAAATGACGACGACTGTTTTTTTAAGGCACGCTTTTATTTACGTTCTAAATACCCGAAACGTTTATAGCATACAGCGGAATTGAATTGCAGATACTGAAAGAGTGACGCGACGTTTTCAATATCCGTCGTGTCGCAATGACCTTTTTCCCCCGTTTGGTTTTATATTTAAGAAAAAAAAATCTTTATTTTAATTCGAATAAAATGTTGTTTACAAATTCCTGTTCTCTCTTTCTCATTGCAGTTGTGATAATGTGTGCCGATCCAAAAACCATCCGACAGATATTACTAACAGCTGATGAGCTAAATATGATCGACAGTGGTGAATATGTGTTTATCAACATTGAACTTTTTTCTAGGTGAGTGTCAGTTGAGTTTTCTGTTTATATTTGAATTTTGATAGACTGTCTATTGCGCATATCATGTGGGAGGGAGGGTAGTGTGCGAGTGGATCATATTGACGGCGAGCTGATTGAATGTACATACATATACTAGGTACCCAGACTGCAGAAATGTGCTGGAAATAAAGCATGTTCTTTGTAGTGGACACATTTCAATTTTTATTTTACGTTTTTGCGGAATCTATCTTAGATAACACGGCTATAAATATAGACATGGAATTCCAAGATACATTTTGAAATTAGCTTTCGTAATTCGAAGCAATAAAAAAAAATACGGTTTACTCTGCTCAATGCCACCGAGATAAGATTTTGTTTACATTAGTATTTGCTGTTCATAATTTAGACCTTTGTTGGTGGTATCTTTGCAATGGGAACTCTTGTAAATTATTTAATGTTGGTCATCAATATTTTCTTTGTAAATATGTACACACATGCTTTTATGGAAGCAACCAAAATAGGTAGCAAAGAATTAGTGAAAAATTAGTAATAAAAAAAAATTCAAAGCTTTTCGAATATTGGTTAGCAAATATAAGAACTTCAAGATCATTCTATCCTCAACTTTTTATGGCCGGAATTATAAGATTTGGATCTGGGCAGGGTTTGATTCCAGCAGTACAATGCAACCTGCCACACAAGCCAACAAGCAATCAATCCTTTACGCACTAAGTTCAGTAAAGACGCAGACGTGTCTTGGACATCATGCAGATACGATATAGCGCCATCGTGCTTTTTTTAAAGGAGAACTGCTTAGGATCGTTGTTACTCCACCAATCCACAAAAACAACTGATGCACTATAAGAAAACATCAAACAAGCTATTCGTAGAAAAGATCCACAGAAAATCGATTGTAAAATCAGATTATAGGATGGGCTACTACCAAGCCAGTTCCTGCAACCATTTGAATGAAATTATTTTACATAAATAAAAATCGGAAAGGGTAAAAGAAAATCCTGCAACGGCAGAAGTAATCTCTCAGTTCAAGGAAATCGAAGGCAGAAAGAACAACCGACAGTTCTACAGGAAAGCCAAGCAACTAGAAATGATTACAAGGCCGGAACGCAGGCTCTTCGAAATAGTGAAGGGAACCTAGTCACCGAATTCCAATTGGAATTGTAGATGTGTTTAAGATCGACGAAATAACAAAACTTTATGCTTAAACGAATCCTGAATAAACCCTAAACAAATTTCATATCGAGACAGGACATGTTTTCAAAAACAAATATTTGGCGTAACATGTGGTATGGGATCCAGGGCTAACTTCTCGCGACCAATCGTGTTGTATGGACCATATTTTTTCCCACAAGTGGAAGAGACCTACAGTTTAAACCCATGTAAGAACTTCAAATTGCAAAGTTTTCTCATGGCAACCATTACTCCCGGACGTTTGTCAGATGTGGGAGTGTGAATAGTCTTGTTGGTGCTTTCTGGAATTCGCACTTCGAGCCTCCCATTCAATAGTCCGACGCACTAACCACTGAACCACAGCGCCCACATGTTTTCATTGACTTTAAGACCGCATATGAAAGTATTCATCGTCTGCAGCTATACAGGGCTCAATTCGGGATCCAAAATTAATCCAGCTATGTCGGGTAAGGCTGGAGAATACGCAATGCAATGGACAGTTGTGAAGTAGCGCTTCTGAATTATTCCCAATGTGCACCAAATTTCGGCAAATAGATGCGCAATCATGTGATTTATTTAGGCTTTAGCTAAAGCAGATAGTGCATTGGGGAGGTGTGAACGCAGAACGCACCGTGACAGCACTGATCGCCACCCACTGATAGATGTGCTTTGGCAGCATCGCTTGTTATTACTCTGACAGACGTCAACAGCGATTCGTCAATTCGTTAATTCTGATTTCCGTCGGCACCAAGATCACACTTGGTTATATTTAATAGCTTAATAGATAATCTTAGCACACTTATTTATTTTAAACAATAAATATTATTAGTGAAAAAAATGTTTTCATTTGAGCTGCCAAAGCACTATCTTCAACATATCCGTTCAGCTCCTAAGATACGCAAACAATATTGACAAAGAAGGTTTGACGACAATCAGTGAACAGTCGAAACGTGTTGGTTTTGAAGTTATTGATGGTGACACCAAGTATATGTTATCAACAAACGAAAAATCTACTGTCGCTGTTGAAAGCATCAACTTCGAGATAGTTAAGAAGTTAATCTACATCGGAGTCAACAACGAGGATGGAAATCTCGGACTTAGGTCGATATTTATTTTCTTTTCCCCATCCACGGCCAGCTTAAAAGTATGGTCTTTATACCTTACTATAAATACATATGTATATCTGTACATACCTACTCGTACTTATTCATTTAACCCGAAGGTGAAAGTTGAAAAAATCAAAAGTGTCTTCTAAAATTAATGATGACTACAGACTATTGCTCCCCAAAGTATTTATATGACATTTGCCTCTAATGTCGTAGACTCATTAAATTTCGAGCCCCCAAAAAGTACGTAAGACTTATATTGCCGAAATAGCTCGCAATTGATAGCCTTATCAATTCAAACAGTGAAACGTAAGAACTCTCGCCTGAGTGCCTTATGGTCCGGGGTTATATTTTGGTATTTTTTTTTTTTTTTTGGTTTAAGCTTTGATTTCATTCAAGTCGTTGTAAATTTCGACCGTTCGTCAGTTTATCAGTAGGTCAAGTTGTTGGAGAGTTTTTTGTTGATCAGCCAAAATTAAGACATTACGGCTAAGCAGCGACGTAGAAACGTATGGGCGAAAAGGGGACTATGCTCCATAACGCTTTTATTGATTTATTTTTTAAGACGACTCAGACAATGGAAAAGGCGAACATTATGAGCTTTAAAGATCACTATTATCTCAGCAAATGACTTATTCGTAATTGTCAGCTGCAGACTTTCTGATAAGGTATCTTTTCGTATATCTTTACTTCGAACCTCGCAGAGTAGATTCTCCGGAAGCACTGTAGGGTACATCTCATCTTCAAAAACAACACCAGGTGCTACGCTACATTCAAAGCTCCAAACAGCTTACTAACTTCCTCTATTGCAGCTAGCTTGGAAGGATACCTTTAAAGCGAAGATTGCACGGTTTTTTCGAAACTCTAGTACTAAGTACCTAGCTACGGGGCAACCCACTTCCGAGGGGAGCTTGAAAATCATAAAAAAAAAGTATTTCCATAGTATCTACGACTGTAGAATTTTGTTTCAGGCCCAAGCACTTAGATTGGTGTCTTCTATCCTCGGAAGGAGGAGAATACACCTATTCCACACCGGAGATTCATAGACGAAAGTTCATGTACCATATCCGTTGGCCGATTAAAGCATTTATTTTATATAACTGGCTTAGAATGTTATTTTCCGCGACTCAAAAGGATTTAGTAGCAATTTCAAAAATAAGTAAAATTACAGTTTACACTTTTGGTAGTACCTATGTACATATGTAGATTCACCTTTACTTATGTCCTGTAGGTCCTAGGGCCTTTACTCCGCCTGCGCGCCATCGTGTACGGTTCCTCGCAATGTGATTTAGCTCTCTCCAACTCTTCCCCAATAATCGTGACTCCTCCTCCACTGTTCTGACCGACCAGTTCTTTTACCATCTTGTGTTAACGGATTCCATTGCATCGCGTACTTTGCTTTGCCGGTTCGGTGGACAATATCTTGTTCGGTTCCACCTTCGGTCGAGACAATACTCTACCCCCTCTACCGATTGTCTAGCAATGCTAACTTGAGTTAATGAGTTAATACCAAGGTTGATGGTTTTGGTTTTGACAGGGTTAATCTTCAACCCCACGACATTTGCCTCCCTATCCACACTTGCTGTCATTTGGTGCATATCCATAATCTTGTGAGAGAGTAAACAAACTTCGTCAGCGTAGTCCAGAAGTTTAAGTTGAGATGTAAGAATCCAACGAACTCCTTTGTTTGCAGTAGACAAAGCTTCTCGAAGCACATCGCTAATCACCAATAAGAAAAAGTATCAGCGATAGAACGCAACCTTGTCGGACCCCACTTTGGATCCCGAATCTCTTTGACAGCTCTCCTCTATACAGAATATGACATTTAGTCATAGGTTGCTATGATAATAGCTATTAGTTTCTAGGGTATATCTCTCCTCTCGATGCTTGCAAACTAGCTTTTCAAAGGTTAACATCGTATTGTCTAGGTGTTGCCCCTTTTCAAAAATTGACATTGATACGGCCGTGGGCTTAAGGCAAATATCTACCACACAAGACATGTAAAATATAGCTCAATGCATTCCATTTGTACTTCAACACCTTAGATAGTCTAATCTCTTAAGAACAACGCAAAAAATTCAAGGAAAATAAAAAACGCAAGGTTTCCTGTCGGAAAATAATTGCTTTGATTGATGAAATGCAACTATCGCCAACGCGCACCCATCGATCACGATTTTAATTATAGACTTTGTGCCATAAACAATAACTTCTAAAGTTAAAAAAAAAACTCTTCTAATCAATTTTTTCAAATGACTAAGTGCAGGCACTCACACTAAAGCTGTTATTAAGTCAGATTTCTTTTAAAAGTTCATTTAATCATTCTGCCTTCCCATTAGCTGCCGAAGTGTCTTAACTTATCTCTTTCTGTTCCATCATCACGATCGCATAATTATATATCTCATGCTCATGCTCGAGTGCAATTGAATAATTGAAATTCCACCCACCCACGGACATCGAAATTACAATGAACTTGCATCGCGAATGAATCAATCACAAAGAAGACATTTCGCCCGGAGCGAAACGAAGCAGAAGCAGAATCTCGGCGAGCTCAGTGAACTGTCAAGTCTTATTAGTCTTGGTCATTTATTCCGTCCACCTCTGGTGATTCTTCATTTTTTTTTTTGACATCATCTCGATTTTAGTTTTTTTTTTTTTTTGCTGGAAAGTTTTGTGACGTCTTTTTTCATTTTCTTTCAGAGTTCCGCACACTTTGTCACAACCGTGGTACGATAAAAATGACACAATCGAAAACAATGAGAGGGCACGGAAGGCTTATACCGCTCTACTGACTGTTACACCAAAACAGCCCGACAATGATGAGTACATCAGGGTATCAAATGAGGTAAGCATTTCTATTCCTAAGAACATTTTTTATTTTTAAATATATTTTAAATGGTTGATGTAAAACTATGTCATTGTGTGTACGACGGGAAGGAACAAAGTTGTTGAACGCAGTCCCTTGTAGTTTGAGATTGCACACAAAAAGGCGGTTGCTGTCCAGCATAGATGTGAGCCATGGTGGCCCTGCTGTGTGTTTCTTTGGTCGATGGTCTATGGTCTATGGCATCATGTCGTTTTATTTCTTGCTGTGCAGCTTTTTTTCCGTCTCACAATTACTTTTATTGCTTGCGGAGAATTACAAAGTTTTTTATTTTGGTCGCCAATTTTCGTTGGGGTCGATTTAACTTTTGGGAAATAGAAATGACGAATGGGAAATTCATGCAGCCTGAGCTTGTCTGTGGGAGAGTTTATGGTTATGTTGGAGATGCTCTTGAAGGGGTGGCTTCTATTATAGTCTCAGACTGAGATAAAAAGTAGGTTTGGCTAAGAACAATTGTGAGGAAAGAAGTATGGAAGCTATTTTTGTTATGTTCTAGATTGTTGTGTGGACATTGAAATGATGATTAACGTTTCTGTTTTTTCACCCTTGCCCGGAACTTCCTGTGATAATTATCCGACTTCTCTTTGTTTCATTATATACGAGTATATTTGCGGGCGGGGCAATAAATTACTGATTATTATTCAATATCATGTAAAGTGTGTCCCAATCCTTCATATTTCAACCCAATTTTCTGAAGGGTTATTCAACAAGAGGGTCATTATTTTAAGATTTGCGCCATTGTTGAACTGTCAACATTCAACTGTCATTGCGATGACTTTTGATAAATATAATATGGATCGATACTTGTACAACATTTCGTAAAGTTCGCACTGCTTTTGGTCTTTATCAATCGCCTTCTCGCACAGCTATAGTGAATTTAATCGTTAAATTTGAAGGTCTCGGATAGGTTAGTGATGTAAGGACTCGTATTCGTGTTCGTACAGCAAGGCCAGCTGAAAATATCAGCGCCGTAGCCGGTGTGTCCATTTCGGGACGATCACAGGAATTGGGCCTATCCACAATCAGTTTGCACCACATTTTGCATAAAGATCTTGGCCTATATGGTTCCCAGGTCCAGTTGACACAAGAATTGAAGCCAGCAGACCACGCACAACGCCATACTTTCGCTGGTTGGGTGCTGGAAATGAATGAACAAAATCATGATTTTTTATACAAAATTATTAGTGATGAGGCTCATTTCCATTAGTCTGAGAACGTAAGCAAACAAAACTGTAGCCTCTAGGACTTAGAAAACCCAACTGCAATGTTGGAACAACCTCTCCATCCACAACGAGTGACAGTTTGGTGTGGTTTTTGGGCTGGCAGTGTCATATTTTTCCGAAAATGATGCTGGTGCGACCGTTTTAGTAAATGGATTGCGTTAATGGAGCCTTCAATTGGCCGCCGAGATCGTACGATTTAACACAATTAGACTTTATCCTTTGGGGCTATGTTAAAGATAAAATTCACGGCAATGCTCCTCCAACGACTCATGTACTAAAAGAAAATATCAGAGTTGTTATTCGTGAAATACAGGCTCAATTATGGGAAAACGAGATGAAAATTTCATCAAAAAAATTACTATTTGCAGGTAGAGCCGAGCCAAACCCTAACCTCGGAGTTTGTACTTTAGATTAAAATAAAAATATCGCCACTTTTCATAAAAATGTTGCGTTCTTCAATGGATTCAAAATGACACTTCTTATTGGATGACCCTATATATATGGTTTGCAATCCTAAAAATGTCATATGATATCTGGCAATGAACAGCGTACATTGTTCAAATGGGTAAGGTTTTGATGAAATAATGCTTCAAATGAGTCATAAATTCTAAGATTAATTAAAAAGTTAAAGAAATCTGGTTTAACAAACAGTAGGTCACCCATTCCCGTCCTTTTACCGGTCGTTCACTCAAAAACATACCCGCAGTGAGAGAAAGTGTTACTGACACCCAGGGGATATCAATTCGTCATCGTTCACAAGAATTAATCGTTTCAGGAAGCACCTTATATTCAGGTGATTCTTAATCACTAAAAACACCTCCCTACTGTTGCTCACTAATGTGACCTCATGCAGAGATTTTATAGCCACGGCAATGGTAGTGCGCGGATCATACAATATTTTTCAAAGCACTGTCGACGTAAGGCAGTTTTGCGGTACAGGGCACAATGTAACAGGGGAATACTGTGCTCCTGCGAGCCGTCATTGGTGACGTACATCAGTTAGATACGGCGGAAGTAATCCTTGATTATTTAGTTACTTTGGTACCTTCATGTCTCGAAGAGATTAGAACATGTTCCCAACTCGACAAGTTAAAAGCATTCTTCATCGAAAGTAATAACCCCGCAGTAATTTTGGGATCCACCCTCAAACCGTTTACCTGCCTGAATTACCTTTCGAGGCAAAAAAAATAACCTTCCATCACTACGTCGTTGTGTAAAAATTTGATCGACTGTGGATGTTCCTGGCCTGAAACCACATTGATAGGGGCGAATCAGGTTTTTAACGAAGGATTTTAGGCGTTCACAATATATGGCAGACAAAATCTTGTACGATGTTGATGATTTCGTCCATATTGTCTACAATGTCTTCCTGTTGTGTTTGTGCAGAAAGACCGCACCAAATTTTTCGCCGCACATACATATGTATCTACATAAAGCATCCAATCTATCGAAATCCCGTTGTAATTTTATGATGCCATCCATTTCAAAAGCTTCCATAATTTTCGTTATAATCCGTAAGATATCCTTAACAAAGTATTCAAACAAATTGGCAGATAAACTACAACTGACAATCTGTGAAGGATTCATTTGTAAAACAATCACTGTCTCCATTTAACTAACCTCTTCTCTACGTAAAATATCCTTTAAAAAGGATATTTGCCCCTAATCGGGGCAATTATTGTAATTGCTTTACACTCCTTACTACAGTCAGTGAAAACAATGCAATACAAATGAATTGATTGGATACTTCCTTTTGCTCTTCCACAGATTAAAAGCATCGCTGCAACCAAGTACAATTACACATTCCGCGATAACGAACCACTGTCAACGTTCGTGACATCCTTTTACGATGGTGTTCTCCTCTATGCAAATGCTCTTAATGAAAGCATTCGAGAGGATCCAAGCGTTCTGACACGTCCCATCAATGGTACGGATATGGTACGCCGCATGTGGAATCGAAGTTTTCCCGGAATCACCGGCAACGTGACAATCGACTCGAACGGTGACCGCATCTCAGCGTATTCCCTCCTGGACATGAATCCACTAACAGGACGTTTCGAAATTGTGGCACACTTCATGTATAATCGATTGGAGTATGTTGAAGGTAAAGTCATTCATTGGGCGGCAGATCGACTGGACCCACCACCAGATAGACCCGAATGCGGTTATGATGGTTCATTGTGTCCGGATAACTGTAAGTTTGTGCAAAGGAGAAGGAGGTGATATTCTACCATGTGAATTGCGTGGTTAATTAATGGTTCTTTAATGTTACAGCTCTACCGGGCTATGCTATTCTGTCGACGGTGCTGGGCTTCTTGGTGTTGATTATGGTCATATTCTTTGTCCTGGGTTATCGCCACTATAAATCCGAAGCAGAGATTAACTCCATGACATGGAAAGTGTCCATCGATGACGTGACGTGGCATGAATCGGGTGGTCGTTGTTTCCGTGGTTCATTCCACTCGCTGGTCAAGCAAAATAGTCAAATGACACTGATGTCCGAGGATATGGGCTCATTGTGTGGCGATCGCCAGATTTTTATCCCAGTTGGTATTTATAAAGGATGTCGAGTTGCCATAAAGCGCATCGATGAAGGCAGTGTGAATCTGAATCGGTCGCTGATGTTGGAACTGAAGAAAATGAAGGACCTGCAGCATGACCATTTGGTGAAATTCTTTGGAGCCTGTTTGGATCCAACGAGAAGTTTTCTCCTAACCGAATACTGTCCGAAGGGTTCACTGCGTGACATTTTGGAAGACGACCAACAATACCAACTGGATTTAATGTTCAAGATGTCCCTGATGCATGACATTGTCCGTGGCATGCTTTTCCTGCATAATTCCGACATCAAATCCCATGGTAATCTCAAGTCATCCAATTGCGTGGTAGATTCGAGATTCGTGTTAAAAATCACAGATTTTGGTTTACATTCGCTAAGGAGGAAACCCATCGAGGATGATGTGGAGAACTGCAACAGCTACGCTTATTGGAGCAGTAAGTTTAAATTTCATTTCCCAGCGGTAACAATTTGATTTATGCTTCATTTTATTTTTTCCAGACCTCCTATGGACAGCTCCAGAACTATTGAGATTAGAAAATAGACCACCCGAAGGTACACAAAAAGGGGATGTTTACTCATTCGGTATTATTGTGCACGAAATCACCACCCGACAGGGACCATTTTACTTGGGCAAGACAGCAGATAAATCGCCTCAGGGTAAGTTGTCACATGTGGTTTATATATTTCTTTGGGAACACGAACTGGGTTATCGCAGAGCGGAAATGAACTTTTATGGATGCGATGACACGTCCCAGGGAATCAAAAAGTTAAAGTAAAACTGAAAAGTTTTTTCCATCGTTCAGGCAGACTTGTTTTGGGGGCAATCTCGCGTTATAGGAAAACTTGGTGGTAGCAACTGCGATGGATTTTTATTTTATTTTATTTTACACTCGGAATGATGGAGCATAAAGTTCGTCTATTTTCTATTTCATTGAATCGTTGAGTGTACTTTTGGGAACACAATGAAGCAGTTAACAGAAAGAAATTCTGTCGTATTGATAGGTCAAGGACAAACCAGGACAAGAAGAAAGAGTGTTATTGATGACTCCAATTAAGGATATCAAGTGCTGTAGCTTGACGTAATGGATGCTTAGAGATTATTCTGAAAGTTTCCTGTAAATACTTATTAGAAATTGTATCTGTTTTATTGTGGAACTTTTTTCATAAAGTCAAGATTCTTCTTCTTGTCTTTTCATCATTTTAATTGCTTACTTCTTGGTACTTCAGTATCATTCCATTTCAACTTGATATTTCACCAAAGTTTAGTACCTCTCCAGACCACGCTGAGATACCAACCACTTCCAAAAAGAAGTCACTGGTATGATGATGTTTCCGAATACCGAAACAGTTTGACTGAAAATGCACATTTTAAAGCGCTACAAAGTAGGACGAACACAACGAAGGAAGAATACCGAGTCAAGAGAAGGAGGGAGAAGAAAATTTTGCATGGGAAGAGAGTGTAGTTCTACAGGAAGGGAACGTAGTTACCGATGGCCAGAGAATTGTAGATGTGATGTGATATGATACTCACTTCCAGTCGACGAAGAAATAATTCCATCCCCCAATATAGGGGAGGTTGGCGCAGCTATTTGTCAGCTGAAAACCAAAACCATCGGCTCTGATGGCTTATCTGTGGAGCCATTCAAATACGGAGTCGATGGCTCCAGGGTTCCGCCAAAATTAGTCTACCTTCATTGTAAAGCTGGCTTGTATGGCAATCGATGGAAGACTCTCCTCGAGTTTACTGGATGTATGCACCTTTCTAGGTGAAAACTTCGACTCTGACCATAGTTTGGTTACAGGAAAGGTATGAATATGAACATTCAATGATATAACCTCTAAACCTTCCATCGTAATCCACTTCAATCGAAAGGCTGCAATCGAGTTACTGCCACCGTTTTTCGGCAATTGAGTGTTCCATGAGGTCGTAAGAAAATGATTATGACAGCAAGAGCAGGCGCATAGGACCACTGTACCAACACTGCCAGTAAGACATGACATTATGCCGAAACTAATGTCCTATATTTCGCCTAACCACCTACCAGAAACCTCAGGTGTGAAGACATCGCCCGACGTCTACAGAGCAGTATTGGAGACAAGGTCTTAGAGTCGCTCTTCAACCCTACGATGATTAACAACCACATACTCAGGAAAAGCGAGAAGAGGAGAATACAGAAGTAAAAAAGTTCGTAAAATTGTTTCCATAAAACGGTTACGGTTTCGCTACCTGATCCGAACACTGCAAGACAAAAATAGAATCGATATAGTGAAAATGAATTAGGTGCTGAATACCTGGAGGAGGAGGAGGAGATAAAGTCCAAAAGTACTGCAACCTCCCCACCAGACCTGAATGGAATAGCTTCAGCCAGGCCCTAATGGTCTACAAGTTCATCTATTTAAGTCTGAAAGCGATTGCTTGGGTACGATAGGAATAATGTACGTACGTACTAGTATATGGATTAACTTATCTGTGGGTCGGAAGCACCTGTTCGGGAAATAGGCCCTCACTTCAATTCATCTTTTTGAACACGTCTCATTCAGCAATTATTATTCGAAGATTGATGGTGAAGCTATAATAGAACTAATATACCCTTAACTTATCTGGATATATTCTTAAAAGCGAAAACGCTTTGCCCTGGCTTCGGCTAGAAGACGCGCTTTTTTAATTAACTGGACAATTCACATGATGTTGAGATGTAGACCTCCTTAAACTTGATCTGTGTGTACGTAACTGATATAAGTGTACGTCAACTTGAGCAGTGAATGAAGTCAAAGATTCTCATCTTCTCCAGGCCAAATTCTGAAGACCAAAAATTAATTGTATTACTTCATGTGTTGCTTTTGTATCTCTGCCTTCCTATTTTCTACTAATGACGAAGGAAAACGCTCGCTTTGCCGTCAAGAACGGAAAGGCATTACCAAGACTGTCACTGAAACTAGCGGTTTAACCGAAACAACTGGTTCCTATACCATTTTCAACCTCTCACAAGAGAGGGGAAGCTGACCGATCTAACGCAGCCAATGCTTTAAGTGACACCATTTAAATTTTCGATGAAGTTAAATATCTGGGTGTCATCTTGGACAACAAGCTACTCTAGTCAAAGCATATTAAATCGAAAACTACCAAGGCGCTGCAGGCGTTCTGGCAGTGTAAAGGTTCCCTTCGCAAGACTAAATCCCGCCTACGCATTGGTTGTTTGATGGAATAACCTTTCTCGTAAATAAGTCACTGCTTCTTTCACTGAACTCCAAAGAGTGGTTTATTTCGGCTGCTCATAGTTCTTCCCTAGCAAGCCTGCAGGTAAAACAAGTGTAGACGTACCGGATATCTGCAAAAAATCCACGACTTTCCTTCTGTCTCTCAGAAGGATTGACTGCACACGACTTGTAGCCATCCACTAAGTACCAGAACCGCAGCGCGTAAGTAAAACTGGCGAGGAAAACGATGCTTCTTCGGAACTTCTTGTGACGTGCTGAATGCTAATCACCAAAGTTGGGGAAAAAACATTAAAGGAAGGTGCTGCATGGTTAGTAGTAAATAGTAGCAACCTCAAATAAAAAAAAAATAATCATGCGTGTAGCTTCGATTCAAGCTTAGAATTTAAGTGCCTGGACTCATCAGCAAAATCTGACATCAGTGCAATATCATTCTATCAGTCAAGGCAGACATTGATTAGCAAGGCGCATTTAGCTAAGTCAAAGAATCGGACCTAGATTGCCTCGCCAGTCAAAGTGTGCACCTCTTTCCGTCGTCAGATATATGTGTGAAAGGTCCTGAAGAAGATACACATTTTCATACAACTTTCTTTATTCACTCCAAAAATAATATAATCCATACAATCTATGTCTATGTATGTACGTATAGGCGTCACTCAGTGTTCTACATTAGAAGATTAGCGCTGAACGGAAAGCAACATACATCTTCATAGTCATCATCACATAACTGCACCCTTGCACGACGCATTTCTTGCCTATGTTCCAAATCCAGCAGCCATTGAATACGTGAATTTTCCCAACCACCAGCTTGTTTCAATAGTATCCTTGCGTTTCCAAAAATGATGTCACGGTCAGATGGTGAACTTTTCCTAGAAACTTGAGAAATAAAAGAAAATAAATTATTATAAAAGCGACTTCCCAAAAATCGAATTACGAGATACGTATTCAAAATACGAAAGAAACTTTGACTTTTGTCCTTTCGCCTGTATGACTTACTCTTTTTCAAAAATCTGCAATAGTCCGATGTTAATTTGCCATTAATCTGCAACTCCTCAAGACCTAAATCGTAGTTGACGCCACCCAGTAGATACGTGCTCTGCATGAGCAAATTGTATGTCGTAGGATTCTTGTACAGTAGAGTCTTGTTTGCATTCTGAACTTTAACGATTCTTCGGTCTGTAGACTCTTTGGGAAGCGTTACGAAATTTTGATTGCAAACCAACGAATCAAGGTTAAAATTAAAGGCTCTCATTGAGTTTGATGTTGACGTTGAAGTAGATAGAGAGCCACGATTTCGTTGTTTATTATTTACTGGACAAATGTTTGCACTTTCCAAGGATTGTGGTTTATAGGTTCTGCCATGATTGTAGGCACTTCGTCGTGTCATAGCTCGGCGTTGTGCTTTCCATTGCCTTTTACGATTTTCCATTGTAATGTTAGGTTTTCTTCTTCAAAATTGATATCTCTTTTGTCACTGTTGGAAAATTACCGTAAGTTACTTTAAGAAAAATGCATATTGCAGCTTTCGAAATAAATGGACTTCAAAACGAAAAGGCTCTTTGGTCGTCCAGTAGGAAAATTCCACAAAAGAAACATCGATTTTCTAGTTCACCCGTATTTCTAGACAAAAAATTTTGATTGAATTTTAAATTCATCTCAGTTTTAAATTTCGTAGTTTACTATGGTTGAGTGATTGCTGAAAACGGTTAACATTTGATGGCACAGGAAATGCAAAATCGGTCTATCGGCTAACATACATGTTTCTGGTTTGTCAACGGAATTTCGAGCGAAATTTTGATTGCTTTTCTAATCCTCTCCACTTCTCTACCGAATAGGCATACTCTCCATAAAGTTTTCTTTTATGCTTGCTTCTATGGATGTGGACCAATAGTCTGGGTTCAGGATGCACGATTCACAAACCTGAATGTTTGGTGCTAGAAACACACCTACTACTAATCCACACCACTGCATACTCTATCCACTCTCCCCGGGAACTAACGTAAGGTATTACTTTGCAGAACTGGTTAAAAATATACGGTGTGCTTCCTGTGTTTCTTCTACTCTCTTTGCTTTGTCGATTCTGTTTACGAAGCTTTTTTCGCACATTCCTTGCGAGGGTGCAAATTTTTACCCAACTCTCCTTTGACTGCACCATGAGATACGGTGGACTCGGGCGGTTTTTCCTCCATTCATTGAACCGACTGCAATGGAATACAGCGTGCTTCATGCCTTCTTCTTGATCTAGACAATCTCACAGAGAAGGGAGCTATTCCAATCTGTGTGATAGTCGCCGTTCCTAGATAAGAGCTGAGTAAAGTGGCAGTTTGAGCTTCATGCACTCGTTTTTCGATAGTACGATTCACGTTGTAGGTCCATCTTTTGAATATGGTCACTTATATTAGGGTTATCTTCCTACATAGCTGTTCCTCTTAACTACATGTCTCTTACTGGCTCCAGGCTCTCCTTAAATTGATGTGCAGCAATGTTGACAGTAAACTCGATTAATTTGGCTCCTTGTAGAAACATTACACAAAGAATTCCATCGTTCATGATATTTCGTAGAAAAGGTACCAGTACTTATCCTATCCGGGCTCCGACAGTAACGTTGTAGTAAAGAAAATCCTCACCTCTTGCCACACATTCGGCGAAACCTTTTCGCCGCAGTAATGTTGGCATTCAGGAAAACGAAACAGACCCAAAGAAACTACCTGCTTTAAGCAGTCGGAGAGCCCTGATCATACTTAATTGTTACACTTCAAGATAGAGTGATAGGCAGTTAGAGATTCATCCTGTAGCTCAGCAATAATTGGAAGGAAAAAAGTGGAATATCTTTGGCAGTAAGCATTTTGCCGCCATTTCGCCGAAATGGAAAACAAACGATTGAGGGCTCAAGTGTTTGTTTCTTGTTTTAAAGATAATAAAATGCCTGGGGGACACTCCTGGTCTTCTCATTCTGTACGGAAGGAGCTCACTAAATTTATGTTTACGTATTGAAAAAAACTCTTACAACCCCTGCACAAAGTTCTTTTGAAACAACCATAT
Organism: Blera fallax; assembly: GCA_946965025.1. NCBI lineage: Eukaryota > Metazoa > Arthropoda > Insecta > Diptera > Syrphidae > Blera > Blera fallax. The sequence continues at coordinate 109,684,698 of OX337244.1, read as the reverse complement.
CCAGCACGTCACTTAAAAATGCTCAGTAAAATATTTCATTCCTTTGCAGAAATAATCCAACTGGTTAAGTCATACCCCAATGATCTCTCTAAGCCATTTAGGCCACAATTATCGAACAACAAGCACGAGGATATGAACAGCTTAATGGTAAAATGTTGGACTGAAGAACCTAGCGAAAGACCTGACTTTAACACTTTGAAAACAACGATCCGTAAAATTAATAAGTAAGTCACTATCCCTGGTTGCTAAAGTCACTCCTAATGTATATTTTTAATTTTAGGGACAACGAAACAGGAAATATCGTCGACAACCTGCTCAAGCGTATGGAACAATACGCTAACAATCTAGAGGAACTGGTCGACGAACGTACCAAAGACTATCATGAAGAGAAGAAAAAATGCGAGAAACTTCTCTACCAACTTTTACCACAGAGCGTTGCAGCTCAGCTAATCAGTGGTCAACCAGTTGTAGCTGAAACTTTTGACCAGGTTACCATCTACTTCAGCGATATAGTTGGCTTCACGGCCATCTCAGCAGAAAGCACACCAATGCAGGTGGTGAAATTTCTTAATGATCTCTACACCTGCTTTGATTCGATTGTCGAGAATTTCGATGTCTACAAGGTGGAGACAATTGGCGATGCGTATATGGTCGTATCGGGGCTTCCAATACCCAATGGGAATCAGCATTCGCGTGAAATCGCTCGTCTCGCTCTGGCCCTACTGAAGGCGGTGCACAAATTTAAAATCCACCATAGACCGGATGACCGATTGAAATTGCGTATCGGTCTGCATACTGGCGCATGCGTGGCGGGGGTAGTCGGACTTAAAATGCCTCGCTACTGTTTGTTTGGTGATACTGTGAACACAGCTTCACGCATGGAATCTAACGGCGAAGCCCTTAAAATCCACATAAGCCATACGACCAAGACCAGCCTAGATCAATTCGGTACATTCATAATACGCGAACGCGGCTACGTCAATATGAAGGGCAAAGGCGATATGCTCACCTACTGGCTGGAGGGTGAAGAGCCCTCAGATGATGGCTGCATCGACATTACCCCAAAGAAGCACCTCCTAAGCAGTATTTCGAATTTCCCTCCACCATACACGGCGTCCCCGGCATCATCTCTGCGTAGGCACCGAAAAATTTCCTCATCCTCGCCCAAGCTGAACGGCTGTGGCGCCCTAGACTCAATGAAGACTGATGAACAAAATAGCTTAATAGGTTGTACGCTTTTCGATGGAGCCGTCGTTGACTGCGATAGAGTTCCAGATCTGCGGCACAACGGTGACACCAGCGATGTGGCCCTCTGGGAGATGTCCAACCCCAAGATGTTCAATACTAAAAGCATCAACAACAGGCACAGCAGCAGCCCTAGAAAGGAGCTGTTTCACTCGTCAACGCCCTCTCCACACTCGAATTTCAATATGACGCGGCGGAACTCAACTAAAACAGCGTCAGACATCGCCCGGGCGGCGGAGAATAGCAAACGATACAATCACCATAACAGTAGCTGTAATAATAGTAAATCTAATTTAAATCTAATCAAGTCGTCTAGCAGTAATAATAGTTTAAGCTTCAACAACATCGTCAAGGCGAACAACGTGAAGAACCTGAAGATCATTTGCAACTCCAACGAGATGGATAGCCTGAGGGGTGGCAACGGCGGAACTGGTGTAAACCAGCCGCTGCTGACGAAAATCAACTCTTGAAAGGGGCGGGGTGGCGTACTAGGCCAGGACTCAACTGTGCATATTTCTTTAGTGTAATCGAATGTGAGAGAAAGCGAGAGAGAAAGAAAGAAAGAGAGTTTGTATCTAAGAGCTTAACACTGTATTAGTACATAAGATAGACCTCATCTTAGTTAAATGTTCTATTAGTAGTTTTGTAAATTAAAACATATGTTCCTTTTATTTAATTATTAATTATAACGAAAGAATTAAACAATTAAAACCAAAAAAATGTCACTAGGTTTTGGGTTTCATTTTGAATTGGTTACTGTCAACAGAATTTTGCAATGGCAACAGAGGAAACAGTATAATTTCGCATTTCCTGTCATTTCTAGTAAAGACACCAATCATTTTCTATGTTTTCGATTTCACAGCTTGGATCTGTTTGTTTTAAGGTTAATCAAAGCGTGAGTTGATATTACTTCCTGTATTTTGAAATATAATTATTGTTATCAAGTATTTATACTTTTATTGTTCCTAATGAATAGCTGGAAACTACGGTAGAGAAAGGCAAGTATCATCTGACAAAAGGAAGCTTTGACTAACGCGTATGTATATGCATTTGAAAGTTGGTTATTTGTTGCGCCGCTTTGCTAAGTGAACGAATGTGTAGTGCCTCACTTCTATACATATATTTCATTTATAAGAAAAAAATTATTTCAGTAGAAATCTCCAAGTTTAGTAACAACTTCCGTCAACTGTCGGATCTTTCTTACTTTAATTTTGATAGGGTGCTAGACTTTTTACACATAATGTCCAAAATGAAATGTTAACTTCATCTTATTCTGCTCTAAGACATAATTTGAAAAGACCACCCCTTCTTCTAAATAGAAGGAATCTTAGCAAATTCACTTCAAAATATGAATCCGCATAGAAATTAATAGATCCCCAAGTAAAAGTAGAATCCGCTAATTAACCACTTTTTCCATGTTGCACAAGAAAGTATATGTATATAGCGACCGAATTTTTCACAGTGACGTATTTCTGCAAGACGTTTTCGTATTATGTCAAAAAAAAGAGAAACATTCAAATATTGAAGCTTGATGTAGCTATAAATAAGTAATAAACCCTTTCAAATCATCAAAAGATAAACCATATGCGTCTCCAAAGTGCAATTCCGTCCCAATTTTCATTCAATAATACGTCCCGTTCCCAAGACTTTTGTGATAAGTTATACATACAAGTAAATGACGTTTTTGTTTATATTGAATTTTGCCAAGTATAACTGTCAAACTGAGTTGTAATTCTATCCGTTCTTTTTGACAAATATGTTGACTTAAATCCAAATTGTCCAGATTTACTTTGAAAATGGCCGATTCGCGAGACTTGTGACTATTTCGTGACTTTTATGCCGCACATAATCGTTCACCTGAGCAAATAATCCCTCATAGAAAAACACTTTTTAGTCGCAAAATTAAAAAAAAGGAAATATGTAATCTAAAGTTTAATATAAAGAAGAAGAAATGTATTAGTGAGTCCCCCACCCCCCTTTACCAAAAACAAAATAATTGCATATTTTAGCATCAACTGAAGATGCAAGAAAAGGGAATTGTTCATCTACAGCGGGCTGACCTAGACCTTCTAAGCTTCGTAATGAAAAAAGTATGTAAAGCAATAGTTATGAGTATAACTAAAGAAAGTGTAGACAGAAAGAAAGGTATCACGATCAAGAACCGAGGCACACACTCCGTTATATTACTCCTGCTGCAGCTTAGGAAAAAATGTACGATGAAGCTGAGCAATAAAAAAAGTAGACCAGTGAATTCCCCAACTAGCTGACAAAAGAAAGGACAACAACCCGTTTGTAGGACCTGACCCTTTCTATGAAATTTGAAGAGACATTATCCATAACATATTTTGGAAAAAGAGGAATTCAAAAGAAAGATTATAGATTATAGACCCTTATCATCCCAGTCCTGCTTTATGGAGCAAAAGCATGGACCCTGCCAAAGGCCAATGGAGATATCCCCGATCTTTGCGAGAGAAAATTTCTTCGCAAAATATTCAGTCCCGTTTGCGTTGACAGGCGTTGGAGGAAAGCATTCAACGACACAACGACATCGAAAATTGCGAAAATGCGAAAGTTGCGCATCAGTCGCTTAAAATAGCTACGGCACGAAGGGCAAATGCTCTGGCGCACAGAGCCTTCGAATCGACAACGCAGTAGAAGACGACCTCGCCTAAGGTGGCGCGCACAAGTAGAAAAGGACTTCAAACATCTTGGAGCACGCAACTGAAGGCAGTTATCTAGGAAAAAAACCAAGTTAAGAATGGATAATTTTGACATACATATGTATGTGCATATTTCAAAAGCGTTTGTGTACTTATATTAGTTTTTCTCAATTGCATTTTAACTATATCACATGTTTAAAATAAACATGAAACCAAATAAACAGATAAAGATTTAGAGGGTTTTTGTCACGAGTTCTTCATTTCTGTACAAACATAACCAATCAAATTCAAGTTTGACTCAAATTAAAATTAAATACTCCTGGACTGAACGCAGTGCATCTAGCGCTCTTGTTATTACTTTAATAATTTAGATAATCAAATAAGAGTTCAGGAATTTTGGCAAATGCGAAAAAAAGGACAAGAAAACAAGTATACAAATTAGCACAGTTATGTATAGATACAGAAATATACTTAAATTGTTTTCGACTTCAAATGGAGGGCTCGTCTTTGCCATAAAATTCCCAATAACTTAGTCGTTGATAGGTACTGTCCAATAGAACATCGTCAGGGGATATAAACCAAGTTATTGTACTTTCTCCACGCTCAAAAAGAAAATATGTAGGTACTACAGGGATTCGATTCGATTTGCAGACGAAACAGAAGAAGAATGAAGAAGTTCACTTGACTGTGCATTCGACATTTGGCAGTCAACGGCTCCATGAATTTTATATTATCTACGCCTTATAGCGCAGTTCACATTTCTGTAAAGAAACGCTGGATTTTCACAACCTTAAAAGCGCAAACAATCACAAATTTCCCAAACGCTACCATTTGTCCATCCAGCATAATGGAAATAGAGCGAGACAACCCGATTTCCTCGTGTACATGTTTACATTTTCCACAGGCTTCCAACATTCAAATAGATTGACATATTTGTCAATAGTGTGTTTTCCCAATGTTGGCAGCGCTGAATTTATAGAAAAAAAATCATCGGACGGGTAGTCCATTATTTATATTTATCTCAGTGCTTTTGCCTAATAAAAACCATAAAATTCACTTAATTACACTTACCGTACATCTAACCAATAGCTAAAATAGTCTGTTTCACTTATACATGTTTTCAATGCGCGTTGCTGGGCCATAAAACTCATAATTCGGTCGCTAAATATGCTGCTGCAGTGAAGTTCATTGACGTCCCTCGAGCGGTTATACATTTTGTTTTTCTTTTTCCTGGAGAAATTTGTTTGATTGTTTAAAAAGGTAATTAATGAATACAATTAAGCATTATTTCTAACACAATATGCAGTACTTACAGACTGCGGTGGTGAACCGTGAACGGTGCGAGAACGAATTGAATTTTGGTCGACAATTAAGTAACTGAGGTAGGAGTCCTATGCTCTCGCTCTCGTGGGCACACCACAATGTTATGTTTCTCCAATTGGCGGCAGGTTATGGTATGCCAACTTAAACGCTAAATATTACTCTAAATTTGGATTAAATGAAATATTCGCCGATCTTTGCGTAGGATACTGCCAAAAGCTATCCGAAGCCAAACTGGCTAGTGAAACTTGAAATTTTCATTCTGTCTGCACTGCGTCCGTCCTAGAAATGTCACGTTGCTTGAAGTAATCCCTGCCATTTTTTTGTGTGAATAATTGGGAGTGTAAAAATGCTAAGATTTGTATTGAAATTTTTGTCTTTAAAGTGCAGGTGTCGGGGTTATAGTTGATTTTTGAGATTCTTGACAGAAAATCTGTTTACGAAGAGGGAAAATACCCCAAAGAAGTGTCACTCGGGTTGCGTCCATTTTTTTCCAATGCTAATGAAGGGGTCCTACGAGATTTTTTTTTATTTGACGCGTTCGTTGCAGTTATGCAAATTTTTGACTGACGTTTGGAGTCTGCAAACATTTTGCAAATGATTTGAACCATGAATGGATACTTCTCGGTTTTGTATTTATTTTTTACTTTTCAACTCTGTACGTATGTTCATCTGTCCCTATCACAGTAAAGTGAGCAATATCCTCTAATGCAACTTACTAGGACGATTTACTATCGCATAGGAATTTGCATTCCGTACTCAAGTATGCAATACCTGTCAGAATGTTCCTTATGACTTAGAAAATTACGCCAAATAAATGATATAATGGTTTTTCCCCTTTTATTACAACAAGAAATCAACAGGAGCTGTGAGTACTAATTTTGGAAACACATGATATACGAGTAAGTTATCATTATTTTAGGGAGACTCATTTGGAATTATTTGTGGGACATTTGCTGTAATAACCAAACTTTAGTATGTATAGTATCTTTGATTTGATACCTGTCAAGTGAAGGTTATGGCGGGTTTTTGTTGATGTTAGCGAGTATGCGCACTAGCGCGAATAGAACTCACCTCATGCGTGGTTCCTGCCGCTGAGCTACGTATTGATAAACATCATTGTAGAAGAATTTAACATTGGTATACAGAAATTCTAGAGCTTTACACCACATTCACTTCCTTTATACTAATATGCATTATGTATCGTATCACTTGTAGCGAGCGATGTTAATTTTGAACTTAACACAATCACGCAAGAAAGTATGAAGTGTTGCTTAGGCAAATAGCATAGGAAGAGGCATTACAGACAATTCTCTGTACCTTACTCCAAGTGCAAGCATTTAGCATATTACTCTCATAGTGACATGAATATGCTACAAATACAAATATTTGGCGCAACAGACCGATCCAGGGCCTTACTTCTTCTCGCTACCATTTGTGTTATATTTTTCCCATCATATTACAATTATTATGTAAACTTGAATACGAAGCCATTGACTGACCACTTTAAAAATGCCGTATATAAACATGTACATATATACAACGTATTGATGGTATACCAACGAACTCTATATTAGGTCAGATAGCAATTGTTGCATGAGTATTTTAAGATTTTAAGTTTTCTGTTCTAGTTGCTTACAGTTCAAACCTACTACCGCTTGCTCAGTAAAAGACACTAAGCGGATGTAATTCAAAGGAAATATTTTATACAAAGATGATTTTTTTCTTTTTTTTGAACAATGCCTAACGTATCATTTAATATTTAGTCCAAACTATTTTCTGAGATCTACGATGGGAGCTTTCGGCTAATGTGTACGAGTAGTCTAGAGTAAATGATCTCCATTTTTTTTCTAGCTTACGTGTACAACTATTTCATGCTTATTTTTTCCTATCTGTCTTAGTCATCATAAGAGTTACCATATTTTCTATTAGATTGGAATCCGGTGAGTACGTATCCAATCTAAGGTAATGATGCCATTTTATGGTTTCAACTGGGTAGAAAATTTACTGCGATGCTTTGGATCGCTATTTCGTTCGAGTTCCCATTTTCTGTCCCGAAAAGTTTCAATAAACCAGTTTTGTACCCTTTCAACATTTCTTAGTTATTTAGTATTTCCATCAAACGTCCAAATCCTTGTTTCGAGAATCACCCGAAAACGAACACCTTTGTAGAATTTTAGGTTAGGCTAGGTATACTGGTGTTGTAGTTGACAGGAGGCTGTCAACGGCTCGCATAGACTTACATTGAATACATTGTGCCCATCAGTAGACCCTTGAGAATCGAAATCTCACTCTTGACGGCTCAATTTAACCACCCAGATGGGTATGTCTAAAATTTCTTACACTTTACACAATTTTTAATTGGACTAACAACAGAAAGAAAACCCTTTGTAAATCACGATCGACATTTTTCTAAATGTCAATAAATAAAGTCGTTTTTGAATGTCTTATTTGCAGTTCTAATCGCATTTCGGGATACATTGTTACCTCTCACTATTTTTTTGGTTTGCCCCAGCTTCAGTAGAGAATTAAACATTTCGACGATCATCTTGTTTTGCCGTTTTGTCGTTTTTTGTTTTGATCCCCTAAAACAAATCTGAAATGAAGAATACCTCTCATTATGTATAAAATATACCTGTTTTTTTTACGTGTAGATGCGGTAGTAATCGTATACCGTTATTTATTAAACAAACTCTATATATGTTCTCATTTAAAAACAGTCTTAAAATTGAATTTTTTTGTGTTTACAAACTTCAAGAAGACTTTCACGGGCTTTCTTTTTCACTGTGAATTTTGTTTATCAGCTTAAAATCGATTTCACGAATGGAACTCACACTGAAATTGGTTTACAAAATACAAATATGTACAAATACTTGGCGCAACAGACCGAATTGGTCCAGGGCCTAGCTTCTCGCAACCATTCGTGTTGTGCGTGTTATACTTTTCACACAAATGGAAGGGACCTACAGTTTAGAGCCATATCCGAAAGCCAAATTGAGAAGCTTTCTCTTGACAGTTATTACTCTTGAACGTTTTTCAGACATTCGCGAGAGGTGGGACGGTGAAAAAACTTTTTGGTTTCCTCTCGAACGTCGAACATCCCACTCAACGATCCAACGCAAATTGGTTTACACATCTCAAATACAGCGAAAAAAAAATTGTTTTCTATAGAAACATACTGCGGGCATATGCGGCTAAAAGAGACACATAGAAAAAATATTTAAGAGAGAATTTTCACAGGATATGCACTTTCGAACACGTTCCTTTTTCACGCATATGATTATCTTAGACTTATAAATCACACCACGCATGCTTAATGCACAATGGAAAGTGTTGTTATTCACATTAAGAGCAAAAATTAATTTCGTGAAAATTCTTATAAAAAAAAAAAGTACACGTAGTGTCAAGTAAATAACTTTTTCTGACGATGTTAAAATAAAAGAAAATTTTTTTTTTTTCAAAAACGTTTAATGGCAATGTTCTAATAGCCAAGTGGCAATCAAAACCTGATCAAATCTTTGATGATTGCTTTGGGAATTTTAGTTTTAATTTACTGGAAAAGGAACTGATGAGGGTATTTTAAGCCGATATTTGTTCTATTGTGAAGGACGTGGTCAAAACTGAGCTCTTAGTTCTGGGGTATATGCGTAGTGGACGATCGTTACTTACTAGCAAGAACTCTATTTGGACGATTCTGTGACTATTCGCCCCTAAACTTTTGTGAAATAGGTGGTGGTCCTAGTGTTTTTTTTTTTTTTAGACTTTCCTTTTTTCATTTCTGCAGTTACATGTCATCATCTCGCCATTGCCCAGATAATAGGCCTGTTCGCATACTCTCCATAAACAAAGATTTTTTTTACGAAATCCTGTTCGAGGACGGAGCTTTTGGCAAAAGAAAGATCTCACGAGAAAGTTAGAAATTTTCTCATGCTGCGAATATTAGTAAAAGAAATTTCTTTGGGAGATTTATGTTAACTATCACCTTGTTTGGTTATTTTGTTTTGTGTGCTAAAATCGGGGAAGAAATTGAAGGATGTGGAGCAGGCTCTAAAATAAAACCCCCCAAAATCAAACCATAAACATCTTTAGCGAAAACTTTTGTTAAGTTTATCGTTTGACGTTCAGAAAATGGATAGCTTTCCTTATTAAACGCGTTCGTTTACATTTTCTTAATTCAACCTCTCTATTTGAGAGAAATTCACCCCCACTCTTTGATATTTGACAAATTACGAATTATGGTGCAAAAAGCACACGAATGAACCTATATTGTAATACCTACAATAATCCGCTTAATGTAATATATATAATATTGCAATTACATATAACTATGAAAATTGTGTCCACTTTTTGTTTCTGAAAGTTTGATTTATGTTTTCGGTGTTATTGAATGGAGATAGACGTGTCTGATTTAAAAATTAAAAAAAGGAACCCATGTCAGGTTCGAAAATGTTCGACTTCCATTACATATACGAATGAATGAAGAAACGGGTATCAAAAATTTTCTATTCGCTGAGTTAAAATCAGTTTGATACATTTCGCATAAAATTTAAATTTATCAGATAGTGAAACGATTAAAGCCTGTTGCACGACGTTCTCATCGATTCTAGTTTTCATTAGATATTTAATACCTACAAATACAATTTATATGTATGTATGTATATAATTAATTACTGTATACTGTTATGTACGAGAGCGGATTGAAAAGTTGGGGATATGTCCAAGATAACAGACTCCGAAGTTTACGAACTACTTTTATTTTCAATCTAAACTTCTTTAAACTCATTGCACTTCCTACAAATGATTTCTAAAATCATTCCATTACCACCAGTTTCGATCTCTTCAATCGTTTGAAAACTTTGTCTGGTTGGGGAACAGATGACAGTCACACGGAGCCACATAAAGCGAATAGGGCGGATATGGCAATAATTATGGACTGTCCTGAAGGTCCATTAGCCGCCCTTCTTCAATGTAAGGCCTTTTGGAGAAATCTTCTTGTGAAACACCCATTTTATTGTCAATATTAACATAGTTCTTGAATTTGTTGGTAATACTGAGAACCATTTTTGAGAAAATTCCTTTTCGATCCAGTGTCCTTTGACAGTGATCATGCTTTTGCTTATAACCAATTCTTGAATATATCGTCTTTTTTCCTTACGGTAGTTCTTTTATGAATATATATACACTTCTCCGCTTTTGGAGATTTCTATTGACAATGTCTTTCCTAAAGAATTTTCTTTTTGTTGCCTTTCGGATATTGTCTACTTGGACCATTTCCATGATAGACCCTTTAATGCGATATGGATAGACCCCTGGTACATTCGCATTTTTTTAATTCTGGTGTCATTCTTAGCATTATTATCTCCGCCGCCGCAATTTCATTTCATTTTCATTTCATTTGTGGCTGAAACCACAGCTAACCCGTCCGAAGAGCCCTCATCCATAATGGAAGCTATTGGACCGACGGGTGGTGGGCTTGCTGTTGATTCACCACAGTTTTATTAGTATTTTAAATACTTTGTGCTTTACATACTAAATATAAATACATATAAATTCAATAATAAAAATAACAGTACAAGATACATACAAAAATAAAAAATTGATTATAATTACGTATAGAAAACAGCTAACTTATTTGTATTTGAAATCATCTAAATTACGTGTAGGTTTTAACAAAAGCAATGCATTTTCTTTTAAAAATCCTGAAATTATCTTCATTTTTTATGTCGTTAGGTAGCGTGTTAAAAAGACAAAGACCCTTATAGATGAATGTGTTTTGACCTGTCGCTGTATTTTGAAAAGACCTTGGTTGACTTCTCTTGTCAAAAACCTTTGCGCGGCCCATATTTAACCTTAAAGACAGCTAAAAGTGTTTTAAGTTCAAGTCTTTGTTTTATACTTAACCATTTAAGGGCATCCAGCATGCATCTGATTGGTGTATATCTATTACATTTTAAAATGCTTCTCATCGCTTTGTTTTTAAGCTTCTGAAGCTGACCTTGATTGCAGCATGCGTATAAAATTGTGCCACAGTACTCAAAATGTGGTTTCACTATTGTGTTTTTTTAGTTTTATTTTAGTCTTGTGTGCATCGCATGTATGTATATTGGTTTTGATCTACAATGAAAACCAATTATTTGAAATATGAGCACTTAGAAAGAAGTCAATGTACCATTGAATATTATATTATACCAGAATAAGTCTTCGTGGGTCGGAAAACGAACAAGTAAACTAATCTATCTTTGAACGATCGATTCTAAATATGTTTCCTTCTAGTGCATTCCTCCATTTTATTAATTTCTTTTTGTAATCATTGTCAAAGAGTTTCGAGTTTACCTTTGGTTTATTCTCAAGATCTCTCTAAGGACGAAATATGAATAAAGAAATATATTTCTTGGAAATCTTGGAAATTGGGAGATCATTTTTTACAGTGAATTGTACCCGTGAGTTAAATTATTATTAATACTAACATAATAAATTCAGTTTATGTGTGTCGAAGAGATTGAGCGCTGTGGCTCAATGGTGACTGAGTTGTATTATTTACAATATTAAAGTACCAGAAAACAGTAACAATTTCTTCATGGTTTCTTGATACATAATTTCTAACTAAAGGAGAAAAAGAGAAGATTACCTTTACGATTGCGAGTCCAATATTAATCTCTTTCCGGTATACATTCAGAATTGTAAAACTTTGCGACAAACAACAACAATACTTACGTATTGGTCGTCTCGTATCTGTGTTCTCACATGTGCATATGTTCTTAACACTCTTGTGTCCTTTGTCCCATTTTATAGCCTAGCTCTTATAAAAATTTTAGTGTCCCACATTTTAGAAACTTTTATGTTTTGAAAAATACAGAACAATTTGCACGAACAAAAATGTTTGAATGTTTTTTCAGCCTACTTGGCGAACAAACAGTTTTCTTGATTCGGCAGCTCTTTAGCCCATCGCATTGGGCACACATAATGTTTTAAAAATGCCAAAAGATTGGTCAAATATGTAGCTGTGGACATTAGAATGTCAAAGCCTTCCCTTGCTAATCCATCGTCGTCTAACATATCTAGAACTCTACACCACATGTCCACATTGCGTTGATAACTGTTAACCTTCTCCCTACCTTCTTAATCTACTTGAAAACTTTAACTTTTAGAAAATGCGTCATATTTAAAAAAAAAAAAGTATGCTCCTATAGCTGCAATAACGAACGCAGTCCAAAGAAATTTATTTCAAAAAGCACACGACTGGGTCTCACGCATTTTGTAACTAAACCCTGATTTCAAATAGTTAAAACTTATTTATTTGGGATACATTGCTCATTCATTCTGTGTTAACATTATTGTAAGTATGGAGAGGGTGTTCTCAGCTAGTGCAAGTGTTGGCGTTGGTTTAAAAAGTTTAGAAATGGCAAGTTTTACCTAAAGGATGAACCTTGTTCGGGTAGGCCAGAAGAACTAGACGATCCTGAAGTCCACCGTAGAAAGAAATCCCACTTACGAGAAGGGAACTCGCAAGGAAGCTCAACGTAAGCCATATAACCATTCATCGACACCAAACAAATATGGGAAAAGTCATAAAATTGGGTAAATGGGTACCACATCACCTATCGCAAAAAAATCTTCAGCAAAGATTTCGGTTGGGAAAAAATTGTGCATCCCCTTTATAGCTTGTTCCGAAGTCTACAAAACTTCCTTGATGGAAAAAAATTAGGAGTTCGGGAAGACGTCCAAAAGGCTTTTATGGTATTTTTTTCTTCAAAGTCAAACGTTTATTAACGGCCTTCAGAAGTTGCTTGAGAGGTGGACTGGAGTGTTGTCTAATGAAAAAAATTACATTGACGATTAAATTTTTGCATTCGGTGCAAATTATTTAACAATAAACAGACATTCAAAAGTCGCACAGTATTTATGTTACAATCTGATAACAATTTGGATCTGCGTCGTAAGCTAAGGAATTGTATATGTAAAATTACATTCCTTATGCCGGAATCATATGTATTAAAGATTAAAATCTTTCAATTCTATGATCGTTCTATAGGTATAATGCAAACCATTCACTGTAATCCCATTTCCAATAAAATTTTTACGTATTTTGGTAATTAATTTGATAGCAAAAGCTAACCTAACTCAAATTTTCATAACAATCAATAAAAACTTATAATTTCGATCAAAAATTTTCCCGAAACCAATTCTTATCCTTACGGTCTTCCCAATCGTTTATACTAAAAATCACTTTCAGTGGCGTCGCCTTGTGGAGTGAGTACAAACGTTGACCTACATTAAGAAATTCATTAGAAAATGTGTATGGGTATACGTTAATATCTTGGAAACAACAAACTCGGTCAATTGTGGTTGACCTGAAACGTAGGTTTTAATGGAAACCGTGCAGGCACTGTGTCACTATGGTTAGTGTGTTCGACGAGAAAACGCGCAACAAAAAGTTATTTTTTCATCAAAACTGGTCCCCGTCGTGGACCACTTCACATTTTGCAAACTTCTGCAAAAGTATGCAATATCTTCATGCTTGTCTCATAATATGTAGGAATGAACGCAGACCAAATTGTTATGAAAAGATCGCCTTTTTGTTGACGCAAGTTCAAATCTCTTTCTTTTTTCTTTTCAGTTGCATTAGATTTAATGGAGTCAAAGCCTGTTGATGCTGAATACTCAAAGCACCGTGCTTCTAAAGTTATTAATTTTTGATTAAAATTGATGTCCTCTTTGGAATACGAAGTGAGTAGAAATATAGAAAAATCCATTTGCCTAAAACTGTATTATGTTATTCTATCTCTCATTTTAGAAAATGAACTTCAATTGAAAATGTATTTGGAAAATCTGCATGAAACGGTAGGTGAAGAAATTTTCGTAAAGAGAACTACAGCATTGCAGCAGCTGCAATAATTTTTCACCCAAAACCGAAAAGTCTGTGGCAAAACTACGCTTCGAACTTGCATGATCTAATCGAAACGAACTTTTTCAAGGAACGGACTCAGGCGTGGTGCACAACGTATAATCAGTTATTTTATGTGCCTAAAGGCACTTGTAGTAAAATATCCGGCATTCGGAATCCGGATGCTTGGTTAGATGAATTTAAAAATTTTCGAAGAGATAAATTAGAAAAACTAAACATGGAGCAGGAGGAGAGAACTGAGCAGCTTATCTCAGAGCAATCGTCGACGCCGCTACTGGGCTCCGATCCCATTGACATTTCACCATTAAACGCGTGTACCTCATCGAGCACACTTATCAATGACGATGATGTGCTATGCGTGTCAGAGGACCAACCCGCTCCAGAACAAGAACAGCTGGCAATACCCGGCAAATCAAAGCGTAACAAATTCTCGTACCTTTCGAAGAGAGGCCCTGGCCGTCCGCGAAAGGATGTGCAAGGATTTTTCTATAAAAAAGCCGTTCGCACTCAGCTGAAACGGAAAAATTTCAACCGATCGATGTTAGTCAAGCGGTATCTGAACGATGAGCATATTCACGCGGGCCGCTTTCTCTCGCACAGTCACCCGTCCCCATCCGATGCGGACGGTTCGGAAAGTTTGCAGTCGCTTAGCGAAAGCGCATCTTTCTCTCACAAGTACGAAGGGAAGTTGTGTTGCCTCTGCAATCTGAGTGAGCAGAGTCAGCTGGGTCAGGGCGAGTTGCTTAGATTTGAGTCATCGATTCCGGTTGACATGTATAGTGAGAATGTGACATCACATCCAGTTGCCGAGCCTGATACCCTAAAAATCAAAATAAACCTCACAAATCAAACTGTATCAAAAGATGTGTCGAGCTTTAAAAGCGTGATCAACCACCACACGGACGACATCAATGAGCTAGACGTAATCGGCCACAGGGAGCAGTTGAACCTGAGAAATCTACAAGATTCCAACTACTTCTACATACATAAAATGTGTGCACTCTGGTCGCAGGGCATCGTCTGTGACGGCGATGGACTGCTGAAGAATGTTGATGTGATTGCGGCGCAGAGCCTGAAGATTCAATGCTCCTTCTGCCAGCATTACGGGGCGAGTCTTGCCTGCAAAATGAACTGCGCGAAAATGTACCACTTCCCGTGTGCAACAGCGGCTGGGTGCTTTCTTATCGTCGCCTCGTTTGTGACATTCTGCACGGACCACTTGTATCAGATTCCAGTCAACTATAGGGATGGAAATGTGTCTTGTCAGACTTGCAATTTGATGGGGGACAACAGCAAGCATGTGATGTGCAGCATCTGTGGCGATCACTACCACACAACATGCATTGGGCTTAAGGATACGCCAGGTACACGTGCCGGTTGGCAGTGCACGTCTTGTATTAGGTGTCAGATATGTAAGCAAACCGATGTTATAGACGACCGTCTGATTGCCTGTGAACAGTGCCACAAGGTGTACCACTCGAATTGCCTGCGGCCGATAGTCGCTTCGATCCCCAAGCTCGGTTGGAAGTGCCGCAATTGTCGCATATGCTCGGATTGTGGGTCCAGAACTCCCGGAGCGGGTGCCTCTTCACGATGGCATTCGAATTACACAGTCTGTGACTCGTGTTATCAGCAAAGGAACAAGGGATTCTCATGTCCGATCTGCCACAAGGCGTACCGGGCGGCGGCACACAAGGAAATGGTTAAGTGCTGCAGTTGCAATAGATTCGTCCACAACACCTGCGACGCCGAGGCTGATCTCTCAGTTTACCATCTCCGAAAGGAAACCAATCCTGACTACGATTACATCTGTGCGCTGTGCAAAAAGCTCTCATACAAGGGCGAAGGTATTCTGGGGAGTTTGCAGAACTTTGATGTCGCTGACGGAAATTCATTGGAGAAGAACTTTCAGGCACCAATTCGGGGGAGAGCGCTCGACACAATACTGAAGCTGCCCAAGAAGCGGATGAGACTTAAGGACATATATCGTGGCAAAGGAAAATTTTCCCTGCAGAAGAAGACACAACTAGGAGAGATCGGCGGCGGGCGGAAACAACGTGTGTCTAAGGGCAAAGGACGCGGAATGGGTGGTTTTTATGAAACTCCAACGTCACCGTCGATAGACCGCGTGGGTTCGCGCAACGACGAGTCCGGGATAGACAAGAAGATAGTGATTTGTTCGGCCAACGATCAATTTGTTCTGTCGCAGGACATCTGCGTTATGTGCGGTGCAATTGGAGCCGAAGAAGAAGGTCAACTAATTTGCTGTGCGCAATGCGGGCAGTGCTACCATCCGTACTGTGTGAATGTCAAGCTGAACAAGGTGATTCTAACACGGGGTTGGCGTTGCCTAGATTGTACCATATGCGAGGGTTGTGGCAAGAAAGACGACGACGCTCGGTTAATCCTATGCGATGAATGTGACATATCCTTTCACATATACTGCATTGACCCCCCTCTGGATGCTGTACCGCACGGGAACTGGAAATGCAAGTGGTGTGCAGTCTGTCAGACCTGCGGCAGGCGAGAGCCGGGGAAGAACTGCCAGTGGAAAAACAGTTACTCGGAATGTGGTCCCTGTGCCAGCCAGAGCGCCTGTGGAATTTGCTCGATAACCTACGAGATGGGGGAGATAATCATGCAGTGTACCGCCTGTGAAAGGTGGCTCCACTGTAAGTGCGACTCAATAAACTCCGAGGACGAGGTAAAACGGTGTGATCTTAGCAAGTACGTGTGTAAGTTATGCCGCCCCAAGGACGCAGTGCCTTTTCATTTGAAGAATCAAGCGAGCACATCAACTGCAATTAAGTCGTACGACAGTTCGATGGAAGATCTACACGAGAACGGACTGAACTACATAAAGAACATGTCGATGGAGCTGGCCCACCATATGGACGGAGTATACGTGAGCGAACACGGCCTGCAGCTGATCAAATCACTTCAGACCGAGATTAAGAAGAAAAGAAAATTCAGGGGTGCAAATGCCGCCGATGAGCAGGTGAACAAAGACTCGGCTATACTGGCAGCAATAGAATCAGTGGTGGCAGGAACATCAAATGACAACTCGTGGGAGGAAAATCGCCTGGAAGCAACAGTCGACGAGCCGATAAACACGTATAAGGATGGAATGGTGTGGTCGGGGGAGACTACAAGCCCTCCCATGGGATTTTCATTCTTTACCAACGATCAGGGCATCACAGTGCTTAAGAAGAAACGACAGCGGAATCTTCTCAAGCTAGGTATAGGTGGATTTAGTGTGAAAAATCGTGCAGTGAAAAAGGACATCAGCATCGATCTGCTCGACGAGAATGAGGAAACCACCCAGCAGGTGTGCGAAGTGGAGAAGGAGAAGAAAAAGAAAACTCCGGTGCGGAAGAAAGCTAAAAACAAGTTGAACGAGCTATACCCGTCATATCTTCAAGAAGCGTTCTTTGGGAAATCTCTGCATGAATCTGAAAAGCTGTCGCTTTCTGAAACCGAATCTTCTGATGATGACAATCGGGTAGGGCCACCGGATGGCAGCGGAATCGTACTTTCAACCGAGGAAATGAACTATCTGAAGAGTTTCCAGGAGAAGAACGCTCTGCCTAAGCCAATTTCGAAGAATGGGCTGCCCAGTGCTACAATAACGTCGAAGGCTCTACCCACGACGAGTGTGCAAAGTAACGTGATACCATTCATTGCGAATGTACAAAAGCCTCCACTGCAAAACGGACCTACGACGTACAATACGTCGTATGGATACAATACGCCCGAGGTCATTACCAAGCCGGTGGTGACAACCATCGTTCAGCCACCACCACCACCACCAATCACCAGAGAATTGGAGAAAATGCAAAGTCCCATCGCGACGAGTACGTTTGTGCCGGCTTCGCCAAGCGTTCACCACACGTTCCAACAGAATCTGATGCAAAGTCAACCAACTGTTGCAACGCCACCGATTATCAACACCCGCGATCCAGTGAGTATACAACTGATTCCCAATGGCCACACAATGGGAGGCCAGCAGACGAACGGCTATTATCACTCGGAGCACATGAACAACTCGAGTAATTCAGCTGATACGGTCATAATGCACGAGACGGTGCCTAAACACATTTACTCAGAGCCCACCCGACCTCAATCACTGCACAACAATGTGCATTTGTCCATCAAGAACGCGGTGCCCATTGCGAAGAAACCCGACGTACAACAACTGGAGACACTCACAGTTGGCGGTGGTGGTGCAGGAGGTGGCTCTAGTAGTGGGGGAACACAAAAAAATACAGAGAAAATGCGCAAAGATGAAGAACTTGGCAAAGCGGCGACCATCTCAGCGGTGTTGTATGCTAATACGCAGCATCCAGAACTCAAGCAAATGTATCCCATTTGGAACGAACGTTACAAGCAAATTCTCAAGCGTTGGCGTTCCCTGCCCTCGGACAAAAAAGGGCCCTTCCTTCAGAAGGCAAAAGACAACAGAGCATACGTCAGAGTACAAAAGATGCAACAGAACCCAGAGAAGAACAGCTACCACCAGCCGAAAACGTACAATCATAATCACAACACCACTACCCTCAGCAACCTCAGTACCCGAGGTGCTCCGCCATCATATCCACTCACCGTTGAAAACAGATTCAACATCAACAGCACGCCACAGGACGACAAGAGTTGTTATCGCACCACCGCCTATCTCTGTGCTACAGATGAAAAATACTCTGTACCGCCTAACCAAACCATCTTACCAAATTCAAGCATCCGCACATCGGAAGAAATCAATAGTTTCAATCAGGAGATCCTGCGATTCGACCAAGAGATCAAAACAATCAAAGAAAACGACGAACAACTCAAGCGATTATTGCAGAACCCGTCGAGTCGGGTCAACATGCAGGTGCTCGACATGAACCACTTAACCGATGGCCATAAATACAACTCTGACTACACGCGAAACGATCATCTGGACGACCTTAATATGACCCTATCCGATCTAAATACAATTAAAAGTGAAGAGGAAAGTTTCTCCTCCGACCGAAAGTCCCTCACGGACGATGTAAATATGGAGACTTTTGCCGACACCAAATTGGAAGCCAGTCGACAGATGGCCTGCACGATAAGCGAAGCGCTTGCCGAACGTCTAACACCGATGAAAATCGAAGCAGATGGCGTCAAAGGCATCATTGAACCCAGCGTTGTGGCCGCCGATTGTCTGGCCGATCTAGACAAGTTGCCAAGCTACGATCATGCCATCGAAGAAGTAGGTGATATTCTCAAGGGGATCGAAGATGGTGACGACGACGACGACGAGCTGCTGAAGTCGCTCACGGCCGAAATGGGCGATGACTTCAACATCCTCGAGTATGGGGACCCGGAGCTCGACGAGCTTTCGTCCGATCAAAGCATTTTAAATAAGTTGGTATTCGATGAAAATGACAAGAATAATGAGTAAATTAAAGAATATATATATATATAAATAATAAATATAGTTTTTCATACTTTTAGAAATGTAATAAACAAAAATAAGTGCATTAACAAAAACCAGTTTTTAATATTTAAGAGATGATAAACCACAAAAAGAGAGAAAACATTTTTAAATAAAAATAAAACAAAAGTCAGTACATGTATATAAAGATGTTCATTTAGTGTATACCTATGTGAGTGTGTTAATTGTTATTATTTTATTTTATTTTTTCTTCCATTCCGGTGAAGTTCAGATTTCGCTAGGCAGCAGGCAGTATAACGAGTTCCTGAAGTAAGTTTTGAAATTCATTGACATGTTTGGAAAGCCTGTGAGAGTGCTATGAAGGTTTTATGCTAATCTAAATTATGCCTACACGAATAATAACAGCTAACAGAGCAAGACTTACATGACGTCCTTAACTCATATGTACATATGCATGCATATATGTATGTATGTACTATGTAGGTACATATGTTAAACACATTAATTATGTTATGAGATGTACAGCTAGGTAGACACTTCTTTACTTACTAGCGCTAATAGTTAAAAGTCCTTGAAAATCTCAAGGCTAGCACAAACTAAAGTAGCATTTAGACAGCACATTAGAGAGAGGAATAGAATATCAGGTACCATGGAGGTCTTATTCGAGTAATATCTATTTAATAAACAAAATGAAGCACATAAACAGTGAATTTCACAACGGACCTTAACAGTTCGTCATAAGAAAAGTTCAAGTTGGATCTCTCTGCTGCATTGGATTCGAAGACAAGCCCGGTGCGCTGATGTCCATACGTTCTACGTGTTCCAGCCAACTCAGCCGCTGCAGTCGTATCTTTTTGTCCAGGTGGATGTCGCTGCATAACCCGTAGAGTTTCGTCGTTAAATTTTCTTCTCCAAACTACATTGGCAGCTTCTTCCAATTATATCACCCGCATGTGTAAGTAATTGAATGGACTTTTGAAAATTTATATCTGATGTTGGCGTTTGAGTTACGTACAATTGATAAGAATGTTTAACAGATCACATGATAGCGCGTCAGCTTGTTTTAAACCTTTCCGACATCGAAGGGTTCAATAGTTTTCTTGATCTTGCACGGGCTGACGAGTTGCGTAAGAATGCTCGTCTCTATTTATACCATCATGCATATTTAAACTTTAAAATCTATGAAAAGATCGTGGTTGTCGATCTGAAATTCCTGGGTTTTTTCTACGATCTGCCGGAGGTCGATGGTTGAGTTTTTAATGAGGGCCAAACGATGCGACGTTTGGGAAGCTGATTCCCCTGTAGTTGGCGCAATTTAGAATATCTCTTTTTTTTATGGGCATACTTTCATCTTATCACGCCATTCGCCCCAATAGCCTTATTAGAATTTCGATATTGTTATTTTGACTTCATGTTGGGCAGTTGGACGGAAGTTTTGGTCATCTTCGTTCGAGTTGAATCATTTTGGCTCACAGGGGAGTGTTGGCTGTCAACGCCGATTAACAGTCTGTAAAAATGTTCTCTCCACATCCTCACCACTGTCTGTCAAACTACTACTATGTTCCCGTGTTCATATCTGCTGGCTTCAGTTCCGGCCTTAAAATCATCCATATCAGAGGCCTTTGGTTGTTTCGGATCCATTTTTTTCCATGGCAGGAAGAGTATCCCGACGATACAACCCAAAATGGGTCACCTTTCACCTCCACCTTCTACCTTCTGAGCTATAAAAGCCATATGCATTCTTTTTTTGCATGTGTTACATATAAATACATATATGTAAATACAAGCAGATACGAAATGATCACAAATAGATCAAAATATTTGACATTTGTATGTAGTAGGTATACTTTGGTAATTACTATGGAACGTTTTACGAAAAACTATATAAAACGCTTACGAAAAATGGAAATTTATTTTAAAAATCAGTGTTCTGTTGGCCAATAAAATGACGCTATGCCCACACAGAAATAATTGCCGCATTGGAAGCAGAATAACTCGCGAAACAAGGCCCAAGATGAAACTGATGAGAGCGACTCAGAAATTGGTGGAAAGTATGCCACATGGATTAGTAGAGTAATAAGAAAACAAAAGATTGTGTACGAAATTCTAAAACACTTCAAAATAAATACACAGCACCATAGCAATATATGTACATATTTATTAAATTGACATGTGTACATGTTTCTCACGAAATATATTCAAGACATTTGGAAAGGGTTCGTGAAATTCGGCTGCAAGCTGAATGCTGTACCCATTTTGTAATAAAGTGACCCTTTTTTTTTAAAACATTTTCAAGGACAAAGGAAATATCTTCTGAGTATAAAACATCACATAATAAATTTCGCAACACCTTTTTCATTGGGGCTAGGTTTTAAAAAAAATAAAGTATGATCCGTTATAGATGGGCTTAGCTACTTTTAAGATAAAAAAAGGAAATGTCATAGAACAATAATTATCTTTTTGGTACGATGCTAAGGTCTCAAGTGTGCACCAACCACCACTGATCTTGGCTCTAATCATCATCATCAGTAAATTTGTTCCTTAAGGGAGCACTGTAGGGTCATATTTTGCATTTGAACACAGCCTCCTGCATAAGCGAATATAGTACCTGTTCCATATTATTAGTCTTCCATAAGGTTGATAGCGACGGTTGTTGCTACTCTTTTGGGCCTAAGTTGCGTCATCGGGCAATAATTTGGATCTAATGGGCGAGAATGGACATTTGTGCGACTCGTTAGAGCCTTGCTTGTAATTTTGAGAATATTTGCACTGGTTAAACTCCTTGATCGTAGTTATAGTCTTAGCGTTGATGCTGGGGCTCTGACCATCCGCAGTTTTACTGTTGGCTTAGTGCTGAGCCATTTAACTGCCGTACAATTAGCCTTCTTCATGGACTTTGAAAACTTCTTGTACCTCAATGCAATCACCAACATTTGCATCTATCGCCATATCTTCATGTAGTTATACATATGTAGTATGTCTCGGATCGTGGTCATACCTCTTCCGGAGGCACGCGACTTCGTCACCTCGCTAAAAGTATGTCAATAACTTTTAAGCAGGGGCCTGGATCTGAAGTCTAATTTATAATATATGTACATAGTTTAGGCGGCGATATCCCGCTTGCTTGCAAAACTCGCGAAGAAAAACGTATAAATTGCAAATTTAAGACAGCTGACAAACTCCTTTAAAATTAAAATTGCTGTATCCACATTTGGGTACCTGCTATTTGTTTTAAGTACTTGCTTGCTACGCGGTAACTCATGGTATGAGCATATGCAATGCTTCTGATCTTATCTGCCATCTGTCGTTTTCCTATACATTATTTCGAAAGTGTGGGAAAATACAAAAGCAGGCAGTTTTTTCTGACATTTCCTATTTCTCAGTAAATTTTTTTAGAATTGTCCTGGTACAATACCTTTTATTTTTCTGCAACAGAACCAATCCATTTGATATCATTCTGTTTGCCGCTTAATGCTACTAACATTTTCTGATCGAACAGAACTGTTAGGAGAGCCACCGATGTCATGAAATTGCAAAAATTGACATAAAAAGAGAAAAAATGTCAAATCAGCTGGACGCACTCCTATCATAAATTTCGTTCAAAGAAAGAAGTGGTGTTCGGGTCGTTGTAAAATTTTATTAATAACATTTTAATAGAACACTATTTTCCCATGCTATTGGCGAAATCCAAATTCGATTTTTCTGCTTATTCATGCTCTAAGTACTGAATATTCTAATTTTGGTTGAAAAATATGAAATAAACTGGATTTACGCTGCGTGCGGTGGGCTAATTTTCGTTTTTATTTTCCTGAAGGAGTTCGTTTAATTGTTTAGAAAAGGTAATTAGTGTGCTAGTGTTAATAAAACAAAGTAAATATTTTCATTATTCTTAGCAATTTCTGAAAATAAGATAAACCTGCCTATATTGCTATCATAATTCGAATGAATTAGGTAATTGGTCGTTTCGGGCCTTTTAGTTAATCCTTACTATTTGGGTGAACAGCTTTGTTATCTTTCGGTTAATGCCTACTTTTTCAACTATTTGTTGCTACTACTCGCATAAGTGCAAAAAAAAACAAATTTCCTAACCACAGTTGCGCAATCTGTTTTTGTTGAATACACGGAGTAGACGAAAAAAAATCTCAAATTTTACGGTCGAGTTTCTTGATTGATTGAGTTTTATGCTTTATTTTTATTTAGTCGGCGTTTTTTGGCGTTTACATTCGCTGAACAAAGGGCATTTGCTATTAGTTTGCGACTTTAAATTTGTTATGAGTTCCCGAAATATCTACGACAGGTATTTGGCCCGTCGAGAGGTGAAATTGATAAACTAATCCCTCTACCTTTGCATGGTGTGTGCTTTTTATTGTTGGCTATCGTTTATCATTTCATTGACGCATCATCAATTCAAAAGGGGCGGTGTGAATTTGATTGGCATAGGATTGGATATTGGTGCGAGTACTCTGGTTTTTTTTCACACGGGGCACAAATTCTTCAGCTTTAAACTTCTGTTTTCATATCAATTCAAGTGACTAGTGCCGGGTCATGAAGTGTTTTGCTCAGTTGGACTGATAGGTCAGTTATGTATTGAAAGTAAAAGTTGTGCCGGCATCGCTTATCAGTTTGTCTCAGTAGAGTGTTCACTATAAAAAAGAATTTGGTTAAATAAGTCCTTCAGGTGACTTTTAAATACTCGTACACTATTCAGTTGTGAAATATAATTGTGACGAAATCACCTAAGCACAAGTAAGTTAAATGCTAACGTTTGTATACGTTTAATGGTGATGAATTAAAATAAAAAAAAAACATGTTCTTACAGACAAAATTGTTGCATTCGAACTTTGTTATCGAAAATGAAACAAACGCAGTTAAGAGTGGTCGGTGGAGCTTATTTCTAAGAGTCTGACTAAGAAAAAAATAAATTCGTCTTATTATTTGAATATCGACGGAAAACGGATCGGCCTGGGTTTTAATTTGATATCAATAGCTTTTTACGCACGTACATATGTATATGCTATACTTACACAAGGTATAACATAAAGGTAACGATTAGAAGTCAAAATGAATCGTTAAAGCACCGATCTACATCTTAAATTTTCACAAAATTCATGGAGTTCTTATTGAATTAATTGAAAACAAAACAGACCCCAAGAGGGAAACATGTATTTTTAACAGCTTGTTTCAATGGAGAATGTGTTTCAGATTAAAAAAAATATTTACTGCTGAGCAACTATAGAAAATCTCTTTAGGGATCGGTCAGACGATGCTTAGATTCCTTTCATCGATCATATTTTACGAGTGTGTTGGGGTATGCCTCGTACAAAATGATCCTCTGCTGATTTAAATAACTCGACAATAAATCCATCAGGAGCCTTGTTGGAATTATGTTTAGACTTTATTATGTTGGACAGAAGTGTTGGTTGTTATCTGCGTTGATGCGATCGGCAGAAATAGTTTTTCGAAAAATTCAGCAGCATTCGATTTCCTTTTTCATTCCTGTAGGCTTTAGGCCTTGGCAATGGCATGCTTCTCTTACACACTGGTATTAATTTCGAACATCATTCCTGCTGTAGCACTTTTTATTTCCTTGATCTGGCCCGTATAAGTCCATTCCCCGCCAGGAATACAGCAAGCACAGCCATCAAGCACAACAGAGAAACGAATAAAATCTATTATCCCAAAAAAGAGTTGCTGCTGTTTGAGTAGCCCTCTCATTCCGAAAAAAGTTCTTCGATCAGCGTTTCTATCTCTTGCATCGTTAAAAACCTATTTTTTATAGGAACCCTCTCATCATTCGAAACAATGCAGTTATCGCACATTGCCCACTCACCAACGCATTTCACCATCTATTCACTATTCTATAGTTTTCAAAAGCACATTACCTATGTATATGCCGTTGTCTTTTCATCTTCATTTAAACTTCGCAGTTTATTTAATTTTCAAACTGCGATAAGAATGAGAAAAATCTCTTGACTAGGCATTAGTCAGATAATTCCAATGCAAATGAAATCATTTACATCCTGTGACGAATAAACGATTTACAAGTTGTTAGTGTTGTTATTAAGTATAATTTATACCAACGGATGGATTCTTGTTTTTGTAGTTATGTGGATGTATTTGATTATCATTAACTCACTTTACTTCTATTTCTTCTCTTACAGGTATTGTTTTAAGAAAAAATGCTCTACTGTCCGCCCAACATTACCCTATCCCAAGTATGGGTAAATCACGGGATATCACATTGTTTTATGGACACAGTCGGCACATCTGTTGTGGCTGGCTTCATTCTACTATTTGGCACTTTGCAATTGATTATGTATAAAAAATATGCCACTCGAATAACCGATCCAACTCAGATCTCAAAATCACGTTTATATGGACTTCAGCTGTTCTTGTTGGGATTTTTCCCAGTACTGGCGATTATACGGTTTATATTAATGGCTTCCGTGTATGATAATGCCGCTGTATATGGTTATATGGTGAGTGCAATACTCTTTTATACGAATCAATACATCAAGACAATCATAAAATTTTTTTGTAGATCCTTTCACTTATTTTAATCTGTTTTTCGTATCCATACTCAATTGTGTTGGTTGTGAAAGAGCGACTCTATCAATTGCCATCAGTTCCGACGCGTGGTCATGGCTTGGTGTTGCTGCTCTTCTGGACATTGGCTTTTATTAATGAAAGCTTGGCTTTCGTTAATTTACGACAAGAGGATTGGTGGTTTAACTTGAAAAGGTAATTAATTTAAATGGGTTCCACAATTGCATTCGATTTCATAGTCTTATTTTTCGATAGCTCAAAGGACAAGCTAGAGATGGCATTGTTTGTTTGCCGTTACCTCTGTTCATTGCTGATATTCGTACTGGGTCTTAAGGCGCCTGGATTAATGTGGCCCTATAATCGAAGTACCGCAGAAGAGCCATTAAATCCATCAGATAATAGATCAGCCTTTCATAATGGATGGAAAAAACTGCGCAAACTGTTTCCTTACCTCTGGCCGAAGAAGGATTTTCTATTACAGCTTGCTGTGGTGGTGTGCATCGGTTTGTTGATCGGTGGACGTGTGATTAAGCTGTTTCTCCCCATATATCGCAAAATGTTAGGTAAGCAACAATAGTTTATCGGGTGTTTATAGAAATATATGCAAATTTAAAAATTCTCTCTTTTAGTCGACAGTTTAACAGTAGAGCCAATCTCTTTCCGATGGGACTTTGTCCTTGTCTATGTGGGATTATCATTTCTTCAGGGCGGTGGTACCGGAACAATGGGTTTGCTAAATAATCTTCGTTCGTTTTTGTGGATTCGGGTGCAGCAATACACGACCCGAGAGATTGAAGTCGATCTATTTCGTCATTTACATAATTTGTCACTTCGCTGGCATCTGCAGAGGAAAACCGGTGAAGTACTACGTGTAATGGATCGTGGAACGGATTCAATTAATAATTTGCTGAACTACATCATTTTCTCGATTGCACCAACCATTATTGACATTATTGTGGCGGTTATCTACTTTGTTTATGCATTCAATTGGTGGTTCGGTCTAATTGTGTTTCTTACAATGTTTTTATATATTCGTAAGTTATTATTGTTGATAGTGGTGAAGTGAGTATTTTTTTTTTTTTAATATTTCCGTTATATTTCTAGTGTGTACGATTGCCATTACGGAGTGGCGTACTAAATTTCAACGTCAAATGAATCAAGCTGATAATGAACAGCGTGCACGTAGTGTGGATTCGCTTTTGAATTTTGAAACCGTAAAGTATTATGGAGCAGAACAGTATGAAGTGGATGCGTATAGAGAAGCTATCCTTAAATATCAGGTAAATGTGGAAAAAAAAAATTCATGTGCAATGGTACCCAGTTCTTTTGAATCCATTTTTTACTCAAATTTACAGAATCTTGTCCACATGAGTAGTCCGAGAATAGCGTTCCGTTGTTCTTGTATAACGCAACAAAAATATCACTAGGGCACTTACTCCTTTGTGAAGAGCCATATCAATCGATCTATCGTTTACTTAGCTAGATAGTTGTCGCCAATCACGTCTATCTACTAACATACATATCTATCAAGAGTTCCAATATTTTTAGCAGAAAAGACGACGGATTGAGTGGCCTGTAGGCCTTTGAGATAGTGTGACTGCTTTAGGAACGAAAATGAAATGCACATTCTGACGGGTTCTAGGAATACATATCTGTAGACTTTAGGCAGCAAGTAAAGATCAACTTGAGCCACGCTATTGTGACTCCCTCTGATTTTGCAGCATGCCTGGTTGAATATTATCCAAAAAAAAACACCATCGTTAGTGTCTTGGATACGGCAGGTGCAAAAATTATTTTATGGGTTCACCTTTGCGAATCTTATCTCTGTTTTTCTTGAGGAGCTTTACATTCTTCTTATAAGTGCATCACTCGATGATCCCTTCTTTAGCGATGTTTCAACTTAATCGTTAACTGCGAGTAAGCTCCGTAACCTGTCTGCATCATTGTTTCCTGTTGCAGAGGTGATATCCTGTACTGGAGAACATTTAATTGATATATTCGTATTCCTTTCGAATTGTAACCAACTTGCTCTGTGTGGGTTTCTAAAAACCCTACTTACTAACGGTGCTCAGTTGTATATGAATGATTATCCAATAATCGTCATACAGGAACGATTTTCGATTATCCCAGTCGACGATTTCAACGGAATTATTTGGAATGAAATTGTCATCAAACATTTTCCTTCTGTTTGCTGTTGCAAGAAATGGTCTGACATATCCAGGGTTTTTAGTAAAACCATTTTAACTTTCAGTCACTGAATCCAGTACAGTTTAGAGCAGTTGATGCTGAAACATTCAGGGTTTCCCCGAGTATAGTTTTCAAAACCGAGCGGCTAGTGTCTATACCACAAGGCTCTTTTAATATTGTTTCCATTTTAAAATCAGCCGATTAAGCTGAAATCTTTTCAGTCTCTGTTTGTGATTGCGCTTTTCGAGAGCAGCAGGAGACTTCATTAAAATAATTTAATCGTATCTTTTCTTAATAATTTTATCTGTTTACTTTTCTTTTCAGAAAGAAGAATTCCGTTCCTTGGTTACATTGAATATCCTGAACACCTCTCAAAACATCATCCTCTGTTTGGGTCTCCTAACTGGATCTCTACTTTGCGTGTATCTCGTTGCAAATCATCAAGTACTTACCGTTGGTGATTATGTTCTTTTCTTCACTTACCTCATGGATTTGTATATGCCATTGAATTGGTTCGGAACCTACTACCGTGCTATCCAGAAAAACTTTGTTGACATGGAGAACATGTTTGATTTGTTAAAAGAAGAGCAAGAAGTAATCGATGCTCCGGGAGCTTCTTCTCTTCTTTGTTCCGGTGGAAAACTTGAATTCACCAATGTAACATTCGGCTACTCACCAGAAAAAGTCGTCCTACGGAATATCAGTTTTACTGTTAACACAGGAAAAACTGTGGCAATAGTTGGTCCGTCCGGTGCTGGTAAAAGTACCATTGTTCGCCTACTTTTCCGTTTCTACGATGTTACTCATGGCGCTATTCTAGTTGACGGACAAAATATCAAACTCGTCCAACAGAAGTCGCTACGGAAATGCATTGGAGTTGTTCCGCAAGATACGGTGCTTTTTAATAATACGATTTTCTATAACATCGAATACGGTAAAATTGGATCATCACCTGATGAAGTTTTTGAAGCTGCTCGTAACGCTGATATACATGAACGAATTCTATCCTTCCCTGATCGGTATGAAACTAAAGTTGGTGAGCGTGGTCTTCGATTGAGTGGTGGTGAGAAACAGCGAGTTGCAATCGCGAGAACCCTGTTGAAGGCTCCAGTGGTTGTGCTTCTGGATGAGGCTACTAGTGCCTTAGATACACACACGGAGCGAAATATTCAGTCGGCACTGGCGAGAGTTTGTGCAAATAGAACAACAGTAATAATTGCGCATCGCTTGTCTACCATTATCCATGCTGATGAGATTCTTGTGCTCCAGGAAGGCGGCATAGTGGAGCGTGGTCGTCACGATGATTTGGTGCAAAGAAATGGTGTCTATGCTGAAATGTGGAATCAGCAATTACAAAATTTGGATGCTAACGGAGGCAGTAGTGATACTGAAGTCCCACCTAAAGAGACTGCAGGAGGATCAGTTGTTAGACTTTCTCATGGTCTTGGTCATTGAAACCATATATCATAGTGACACTTTCAGCTATGTAATAAATTTACCTTAGATAATAAATTCAATTATTAGATGATAAGAAATTTGTAGCGGCTAATTGTGGGACGCTATGTAAAGAAGAAGATGAGCCAATGACTATTGTGAGGGATTGATATGTGCAAGAGGACCGACTTAAATATAAAAAAATATATTTTTAATAATCTGTACAGGCTTGGACTTTGAATTTTGAGCGAATCGACGCTATCGATTGTGTATCGTATTGGTGTAGAGCTTACTGGAAAGAATGGAGTCGTTGCTATGCCATTCAAGAATTACAAAGGAACTGTTATGTGATCAGAGTTTGAATGATGATTAGCTCAGAAAATGGGGGGTACATCTCGATATGATCTCAAATCATTAAGACTAAAATTCCGTTACTCCAAGTTCAAATTGGTTGTTCGTAGCACAATTCTCGTACTGGTGCTTCTACTAAAAGAAATTTTAACTGCGATCAAATAATTCAAGAAAAAATAAGCGATGGGACTGGATGGTATTCCAAGCGTTTGCATACTGTGGCAAATGTATGGTAAGACCTCCTAACAGCAATAATTAAGAACTCATAGGAGAGCTAAAACTTCGCAGAAGACTGGAAAATGAGATGTTCATGAAGCTCAGTAAAAGTATTTTAAATTATTTTAGATCGATGACGAAGAAGCGTTTTCTCGCTTAAGATGAATCTGCATCGACCACATGAATACCGTATTGACCGTCATGTCGCGTAAAGGTCTTCGCTTTAACTTTTTTTTTTATCGATTTCAATAAAGCATTCGAAAGTATGAATTGTACACCCTTATTCCGTGTGGCGTTTAAGTGGCGTTTTATAGGCGTTTCGCCAGAAAAACGCCATATTCGAATTACGTGTGGCGTTTTTGTGTCGGTGAACGCCTTTTGGCGTTGAATGCCTTGTGGAACTCATTGTTTGACGACAAATGTCGTTTTTTCTCTTTCACTCTTATTCCGCGAGGCGTTAAACGCCATTAAAAACGACGATCTTTGTCGTTCAGAAAATACTGAACGCCTAAGAGCAAAAATCAGTTCAAAATATAAGTTTTATGAATTTTTAATTTATTTGACTATCGAAATTAATTTATTTTGATTTATGGGGTAAAAGTAAAAAGTAATAAGAAGTTTACGAATTTAGTCGAGTTAATGGAAGCAAATATACATTTGGATAAAGGATTCAGAAGAATGGCACCAAGCTTCAATACCATCGGTACCGATGCCGAACTTGTAGTTTCATGGATATGATTTTTTGTTTCGTCTAACAAATATCGAATGCTTCCTTGGACATTCGAAAAAACATCTTAAATCTGAAAACCCTCGATATACATATGTATTAATTTTTAAGTTAGATTTATCTTGCTATTCACTTCGCATCCGGCACATCCAACGGATTCGATTTTTTTTTATGTTTCTTCGTATGTGAGTGAGATCTTTTTTTGCATATTTTCTTCTTCGTCGCTACTCTAAAACATTGCAATACTATTCATTTTGTTTTCCAGCTTATATTTTCACGACTTTGTTTTGAATATTTTGAAATTTATCTACCGCTGACGTAAATCAGCTGTTGCAATGACAGTAGATCGCATGTGGAATGTAAATCTACTTACCGACGGAGGCGCTTTTTGGCGATCAGTTTTTGGAATAACACTTGAAAAGTGAAACGCCTCAAGAAACGACAAATGGCATTTTAGAAAAACGCCGCACGGAATAAGGGTGGTAATTTTTACTTTCATGCATTGCATCACTATTAAAATTATCTGCGAGGTTGTTAAATGCCACGTCTAGCACAATTTTGAGATGTCCAGTGGTTTCAAAGTTTTGAGTGGTGTTCGTCAAGGTTTCAATCTCCCATCACCCTAATTTTTAATGACTTAAAAAACAATCAGCTTCACAAACTCCACCGTTTAAGTAAGCAGCTTGCCAGCTTCTTAGGAATGATTGCCTCAGTTGACGTTGGAACCGAACGTGATGAACATCGCATAATCGGAAAAGCAAGAGCTGCGTTCTGTATACTGTCAAAAATGAAAATATTCGTCGCCACATAAGGCTGCTTTAATAAGTAAGCTGTGCTGAAGTACTTACTTATTTAGGTGGCGCCAGAGTTCGGGGTGAACCTGGGCTTGGGCCAACAAGTGTCTCCAGTAAGCCTGGTCTTTAGCTAACCGCAGCTAATTGTGCACTCTAATTTAGTTAAGGTCCCCTTCTAGTTGTGCGCACCACCTTCGGCGAGGTCGTCTTTTACTGCGTTTTCCCATTATGGAGCATTGGTGTCCACTCGCTTTACATGCCCTTGCCGTCTTAAGCGACTAAGGCACAGCTTTTTAAAAAGGTTGATATCGCTGCACAAACTTCTTCATTGAATCAAAGCACGTCAACGCAAATGGGATCGAATATCTTAAAAGAATTTTTCTTTTCTTTCTGACACACACATGTGTGCAAATCGATTTACTGGATATTAAAGTGATTAATAAAATTAAGAATTATAAATGTGCTGTATAAACATTGAAACAACAAGAAAAAGTTCTTATAACAATAACTATTATCAAAGTAAAGAAAAAGCGGTAAAAGCTGGACACATGATATCAGCAGGATATTACTATTCTAAGCATTTAGTCGTATTGGATTGGAGATAGACTTCGCTGCCGAATTGTATAAAAGAAGAAAATACTAATTGAATTAAATCTGTTAACTGATCCCAATCATCAATTTGCTACATAAGCTAATAAAGTGTGAGTATTTGATTAAAAGTATAATTTAATTATTTAGTTTCGGTTGGAAAACTACCTACTACCTACTAGTGGGCATTAATATGAGAACTATGTGTATCGTGATATAACAAGAGGTTGTTATGCATTTTGAGAAAGGGCTTGATTTTCTTATTGTCCAATAACTGTGAAAAGAAAAAGCGAAATGATTAATTTGAAATGCCTTATTATCATTTTCCCGCCGAGATTGACTGACTTTCCAACATTTATTTGGCACTTGCCTTGGGAAATATTAACAGTCAATGACCTCCGGAATGCCTAGATTGTTGGTGTTAAACATTAAAAATTTTATTGCCGTCTGCGCTGGGAAATTGTGTAACGTGCTTAGGATAAGTACAAGCTCATTTATCGCACATTTTTCTGTGAAAGAAATAATATTTTGCATAATTGCAAGACAACGCAACCTCCAAATTGAGAAAACGTAAATTAATGCTGTTCCTACCGTAGGGTAATTTCAATTGCATTGGGAACAAGAAAATAAAAGAAATGGCATTACACCCCAGCTCTTGATGCCATAAAACAAACGTAGTCGGTACCGAGCAAAGTTGTGCAAATAGCCAAGAACAAAGCTGGTGGCATTTTTCCAATTACCAGCCAAGTGATACCTTTCTTTCCTTTATCAGGGCCAGAAGAGAAAAAGAGTAAGAAAGCAAAACGGGAACGGATTGCAATCATACTCGTAGGGCACATCGGGAAAAGAATATCCGAGGGGTCTGCTTAAAAAGTCGAAATAGAAAAATGAGCACACAACATCAAGAACTGACCGACAAATCGTTAAAAAAAGTCTAACGAGACGCTACAGTTCCTTGAATTACTATGCCGCTGATCAGCAGTCTCTAGGAGCGCCAGAGGTAGTATAACGTTTAAGCAACCACAACTGCAGCTGCAAGTAATTTATTTATTCAACTCCTCGTATAAAGTTTTGAAGTTTCAATAATTTTTCCTTAAAAACAATTTTAGGCTATCTTCTGCGATGAGTGCCGCGTAAAAGCAATGACATAGACTGCAAAAAAGAAGAAAAAGACGGTAAAATGTGTTGAGAGCACGGAGTTACTTAAATCTAAACAGTAAGCACAAAGTGTACTCAAAGGTCCTTGTTTAGGAAACCAACATTTTAAAATGGGTGCATTCCTATAGTGATTGAAAACTTGTAACCTCGATCAATAAATTTAGTTATCTTCTACCATGGCATCCCGTAGTGATAGCTATGGAGGAAATTATTGGAACCTACTGCAATGCTCTCCACATTCGGATAGTGAAAAAGAATCTGCTCTATAAAACCCGGCAGAAACTTTACAAAATTGGTCAAGTGGGACTACGTACACGCATTGAATCACTGAACCGATTTTGGGGATTTCTTTATTATTAGTGAAAGAGATTGAGACGTCCGTAAATAGAAATTTTTTGGTGGTATTTTTCAGGATGTTTGGGGAAGGGATTAAAGATGCAATGTATACATATGAATATCTCGAAAACGGTTTATGATTTCAAACGAAGTACCTGCAGTGGATCTAACAACGGGAGATCTTCTTTTGGTAGTTGGTAGTCATTCAGAGTTTCCTTCCTTTCTGGATCAGTGTTCTACATTCCTTTAGAAGGCGCCCTGGGGTTTCGTCAACATATCCACAGATTCTGCAATCTCCACATTGTTCTATATCCAGGTTCCTGAGGTGCTCCCTAAGTCTCCAGTGATCCTTTAGGATTCCTGTATGAATGCGTAGATCTAGCTTCTTTTCCCGGGTATAGTTTCCGAGAAGTTTTTTTGGATTGGCTTAGTCTAGAGAGTTCCTCCCAAAGTTTCGCTTTTTGGCAGTAAGTAAAGTAAAAAAGAATGTTCACTGCTAAATTTGCTTGTACTGAACCCAAGTTTTTTTTTTTTGAAGCTAAAAGGTGATGGCAGACAGATGAACTGATGAATGAATGCTTCCGATTTATTATGAATTGGAAGACTCGTTTATTATGACGTGCAATGTATTGAAAGCAAACAAGTGTCAATATTTTACGCAAAATTTGAAAAATGATCGGTCTTTCAAAGTATAGAAAAACCTCCTTTATCCTAAATTCCAATAACTGCAACCTCTATTAACCATAATTTTTTGAAGAACTTTTATTTTTATAATTTCGACCTCTATTATCCGTAAAATCTCTAAAATTTTGAGATTTTAAAGACGATGAATTAAACCGCTATGGACTGTGTGTACAAATGCGTTGTTATTGTTGTTGTTGTAACTTTGCAAGTTGCGTCGTGGCCACGTGTGCTTTGTTTGGTTCTAGGGCGTCTAAAACGAGAAGTTACGCATTTTTGAAAAAAATTTAATTGATTGTAAGAGATTTATCAAACTAATATGGAAAGGGAGACTCCACAATTTGCGATATTAAAAGGAATAAGGGTACCATCAAGAAGTTTTATCCGGAAAGCAACTCTGCTAAGAACATGAAAAGTCGTAAGACTACCAGTGCGCGCTACCTAAGACTTCTCTGTTGTTGTTGAGATTTCCCTCTGTTGCGTTGTCCCTTCAGGGTACAGTCGAAAAATCTGCCAGCGCTTTATATGTCCTAGCCATCTCAACCGTTTTATATTGGGTCGATGTCACTGTTATTCGTCTGCTCCAACGACCATCAATGGAAACGGGGCCGAATATTTTACGAAGCATTTTTCTCCTAAAACCACCGAGTATATTAACATCCGCATTCGACAGAGTCCATGGTTTTACTCAGTCCGAATAAAACCAACCACAAATCGTCAAGGAAGCGTTGGCTATCAGATTTGGTTCCACTAAATTTCAAAACTACGTCTACTGCAAAGAGCTGTTATGATAGAAACTGACTATAAACCCCTTAAGACTATTTTCAGAAATCCAATGCAGAATGCGCCTCTTCTATCAAAGAGAATTTTTTTCCGACACGTAGTTATACTCATATAAGGTGTACAACATAAAGATATAATTGCCCGAATCGCTGGTAGAGACAGGACAACTAAAGAAGAGGATATGGATTAAAGAACGTGGGGCTAACACCATACTGACGATTTCCAACTCTTGAAAACTGTCATTCAAATGGCCAGACAATTATGAAAATCTACCAATATGCGTCGTTCAAAAAAGAAATAATCTTCGGAAATTATTGTTGAAATGTCATAAGCTCGTTGTTCCGAAACGTGAAGTAAAAAAAAAAAATTCAGGGAACGCATTTGGGCCACGCGGGATAACTAGATAAGTCAATTCAACGAGCTCGTCAAACACTATTAGTATTAGTCAAGCTAACGATATTAAAAATTGTGTAGATCGATGCGCAGTCAACAAACACAACAGGCAACCTAGCGGGAACCGATGAATATGTGTCAAAGCTCAGAGTATCCCTTTCAATTAGTGTCTACAGATATTTTCAAATTTAAAACTTACTGTCCAGGATTCATATGTCTCCAAAATCAACAACATCGTTGGGTATAATCCTAGTGTTACTCCAGTGGTTTTCGATTCATGGCAACCTGAAACATTGGAATCAAATGACATACCCGTAGGTGCAAGGCTCCAGATTTTCTATGTAACATCACTCTACCAGAGAAAGAAACGTGTCAAATGTCAAAGGGCATTCTGCTATCTCGGCACTACAAATTCGTACTTGGCTATGTTGAATGTTTCTTAACACACCAAGACACGGCCAAAATGTTTTTATGAAAGAACGGGAACCACAACATCTTTCAGCGTCGAGGTGCTAAAACCAAAGGTCGAAAAGGGCGTTACTGAAAAGCTAACAGAACTCAGTCAGAGACATTTTGAAAAATTTACCTCTACAATCCGGACGCGGCATCGAATTGTCCAATTCAATTCAATCAAAATTAATTCATATTTTTCTACCCTTTAGGTATCCTTAACCTAATTCTTATTCAGACAACGTACATTATTTCGAATTCTATAGTCCGGACATTTCGCTAATCCGTAGAGAACCAAACTTTATGTGCCCGGACTATCGAGGCTATACTGTATATGTACAAAACAGAAGTATTCATTCAGTCACCGGTGAGTGTAGGCAAAGTATTAAATCCAAATGAAAAAAATCAACGTCAAGCGAAACAGCTGAACATTCTCTGAGCATTCGCACCGAAGCTTCGACGAACAGCAGCTCGGCAGCTACACACATCGTCTTCGAAGTGGTCACAGATTCAAGAAAGTGTTTTTTTTACCATCATCCGCATCACCGCATAGGTACTGTACTGTATACCTTCAAACATATATTCACATTTCATATGCTTGTATGACACTTATATTATATGACACTTATTCATTAATTAGCTACGTCAAAAGAAACAGACGTCTTTTATTTAAACCCGTGTTCATTACTCACACCTTCTGGGTATACTATGTAATATATTATTCTGCCAACATTCTATTTACCCTACTATCCAAATCAGAGCGCATGAAAGAGAAGCCGATTTGATTGAGTAAATTATCTCTTTTTTTTTTCTTAAACTGTTATACACACACTCTCTTTAAACGAAGGCGAAAACCTTTAAAGAGAACATTTCCAATTCGCCCCGCTCACAATCTCATTAGAACTCTCTGCGTCTTTATCAAACAGATTCTTATCAGTAATTCGTCTGCCGTGTACCCGTATTTATCCTATTATTGTTCCATAGAATTTGCATTTGCACTATTTGGTGTAAGAGAACACTTTTGTCGTTTAAAAGAAAAAAAAATAAAAGTTATTTTGCTTTTACCTTTATATTTAGAAATTAGTCCAAAATATAATTCCCTTCGTTAGGACTGTCTGCGAGTGTTGTGGAAGCTCATCCCATCAATTCGGAAGGAAGGCTCCGCTGCTAGCTCCACTGCCATTTAAACACCCTCTTTAAGAAAGTTTTGTAGCGGTCGGAATAAGTTGTAGACGAATGGAGTACTAAAAGGAGAATGGCTGGAGTACTATTCCCCAACCCAACTCACAAATTTTTTGGACAGTTTTCCTTCCCGTAAGTGCTCTTGCATACTTATCAGCAGTGAATTCTGCTCTCCCTTCACTATCTCAGTCTCAATTGTATCCCCAACTGATAACTTATAAGAAAAGAAAAAAAGAAATTAATTCATGAGTGTGCGTGCTGTCTGATAAGATACATTCTCCTATATACACTACAAAAATATGATTCTTATCATTCGATAGAATACCCTTCGCAAATTCCCACCATCCTCTGCTTCCAAATATAACAGGTCACAGAACTCTGCAAATGGGCCAATTCTCTAGTGACGTATGCTAGAATGGGGAGTCATAATCCCCTCACAAATGAAAGGAAAAACAAAGCCAACATACTCCGGCGAATTGAAAAAAAAAGAAAAAAAAAAAACACATGTTTGGCGCGCGGAAATCTCAAGAGACCGGCAAGAACAACCCCCGCATCCGCGAATGCTATGCCAAGAGCTAAAGATACATTCATCTCACTACACCTCATTCATAGCCACAGCACATCAGTTGATCGTTGGTCTGTGGTGGTGGAAAGAAGACACGGTGCGCATGCAACAGCACTTTAGTACACCAGTGTAAAGGAACAACGTTTAGTCAGTTTTCGACCGCGTTATTGGTTGTTTGGTCGTTTCGATACGCTTCGCGGCCAAAAAATTCAAACAAAATTGTTTGAATTTCTTTTATATTTGTAATATCACTCTCTCCACACCATACACTCTCTCATACAAGAACTGGGATTAATTGGTCTCATCTTGGAGCGCACGTTGGTGGTAAAAACGGCAATAACGTTATCTCGCAGATAAAAATTTGAAAAAAAAAATTACTTTCAGTTTAAAATAGTTTTTGTTAAAAGTTAAAAGTTTGCTTGACAATTTTTTTTAAAGTTAAAGCTTATGCTTAATAAATCGCGGCAAAGACGAGGAAGACAATCGAAAGATACAAAAAGTATCTTTTCATCTTTTTAGGGACAATTCGGTAATAAAAATACAATTTTTTTTTACTGAATTTTTGATAAATGAATTATGCAATCAAATTTCACGGTTGACACTGCGGCAAGATGGAATTTTATTAAATTTTGGGTGCAAAAGTGCGTCGTTGAGTGTATCTGCGGTGATTTCGGTGTATCTTGCGGTGTATTTGCCGGTGTGCGGATTGATGAGCTATGGAATAAGAGGTTGTTAATCACCCCTTATTACTGGGGTCAAACGGGATTATCGTGAATTTGCATTTTTTTTTTGTTTCATTTACTTTGAGTTTGTCTATGCGTTAGTTACTATGTCACTTGGTGGTTAGATAGCGAAAGCTTTTTTTTTGAGGCGGTTTTGCCGTTCTTTTACCTAAGCGAGAGCATGGTTTTCGGTGATATATTGATGGCGCTCTTTGATGTAAATTTCCCAAATAAATAGTGAGTTTGAGATACATTTAAATTTTTTTGCCCGATCAGAGTTTCTCCCTGAGATTTTGGCAGTTCCACGCGGACCACCACCTTCTTCATCTGAAATCGTTGCCAACTAGGAATGAGATATTCCTTCTATTTTATTTGTATCTCGAGTGATCTCTGCCGCGTTACGCATGAGAGTTGAGATTGAGATTTCGATTCAGATAGATTTTTTTTTGTCTGTTCTTTTGTTTTGTACGGTGATTTGCGGTTCAGAGTACTTAGTGGATACGTAGTACGTAGGCAATGCAGATTAGATTGAAATTTATTTTCGTGTGGCATACAATAAATGAGAACACCGCAGCACCGTCGTGGTCGTTGTCGTCGTCGTCGTGTACCCGTAATTCCCAATCGGACACGCATCTAAAATGCTCTTATTTTGTTGTATATAATTTTTTTTTTGTTTTGCAATGATTACAAGAGGGAGATTTTAATGAGTGAGTGGTTGAGTATTAGCTTTAGTTCGTCATTACACACACCGCATGGCAAACACAAGATACAAGATACATGATAAAGTGCCGAAACGATAGATTCTCTATTTAGACTCAGTCGTGTTGACTTTTTCTGTCGTTTTTTTTTTTTTTTTTTTTTCTGTCTTTTTTACATAATGAGTATGGGATTTATTTTTTGTCGAGTGAACTAAATATCTGAAATAGTTATACAATTGCTTCCGGTTTAGGGAGTTCGGTGTTCGTAGTTTTGTGTGCACACGGTATATTGATGCGGTCTCGGGGTGTTGAGATTGATGCAAGAAATGTAAATATTTTTGTTATATTACTATTTTTTGCTCTTTTTTTTGTAACTAACCCTTGTTTAGAGGATTCAATTGAAAAGTGTGTGAAAGAAAAATGTGTTAAAAAAATTTATAGTTATAGTGAAAAAGAAAAAAAAATAAAACAAAAAAATGGTGATTTATGAAGTAAAAAAAAATCCATATAAGAAATTAAAATTCTTAATTAAAAATGCAAAGAAAGTGAATATAATTTGTGACCGGAATTAAAGGAAATTGAAATTCGTCAGAAAATAAAGAACGACTGCATACTACTTACCACACACCATCACCACCTTCGACAGAAAATCAGAAATCTTTACTCGATAAATTTTGGAAAACAAAAAATATATTTTCAAAAAAATCCTTTTTTGCTTGATTTGTGCTTTACTGGTGCTATTGTTCACGTTATTTATGGTATGTTACTGGTGATAAATTTAAACATTGTATGTAGTTTTTTTTACACTTTATTCGTTGATGCATAATATTTTTGTACCCAGAAGTGAAGAGATTTTGTTTGCTTTTTAAGTCTTAAGTCTTAAGCTCGTCAGTTGAAATGAGTATTTATGTGGTGAGATTTAAATTTTTACTGCTAAGAGGAAGTAGGAAATAACAAATTTTCGAATAACGTCTGTCATTAGGAATACATGTCGTCAGATTATAATCTTGATAATATTTTTGATTTCTCCTTATTTTTAACTCAAAATAGTCTTAATTATGTGAATAATCTTGATAATTCAATGCATGGATGAAATGAGTCATATAAAAAAATCACCACTAAATATTTAAGCTAAAATAATACCCGCTGGCATTTCCACAAAATGCAAAAAGTTTTCATAAAATTGAGTGTCCCTTTGTTGTTCAAAATTGTTGACTTGAATTGATACCTATGAATTGAAATATGTAGTATTAAATTGGTGAACTTTTTCGATCTTCAAATTTTGATCGGTCTGGCAATAATAAGTCTGTTGATGATTGTCTGCCAATTGTTGGAAAAATTTTGCGAAAAATAGTCTAAAATGTGACTTGTAAGGTACTTTATATTTATTCATGCACCATAGCTAGCTATACACCCTAAAACTATGTTTGACCATGACCATAGGTTTCTCCTTATCGTGAGAAGTACACGATTTTCCCTATACCAACTTACTTCCTTTTTGCCAAAGATGCCGCTTACGCTGAACAGAAAAACCTGAAAAACCTCTGAAAACTCTGAAGGTCTGTTAATATGTACATATGTTCGTTGGCCAAAGGGATTCTTTTTCATCTGTTAAATAAGGCTTCTTACGTGTGACATGACTATGATAGTCGGCACACGATATTATCACAGATTTTCTTTTTTCAAATTTTCACTGATGTCCTTTGCTAATTTAGATGCAGTTAATTGAGGGCTCTGCTGTACAGATTGAAGATTGTTTTTTTTTTCTACATTTGTTAATTTGGAAGGGCGCCCAAAACGTGGTTTTGTTACTAAAATAATTAGAAGTCATTTACCACTCTTTGAATAGAGGAAAAGAGGAGTTATTTCCATAACTTACAATGATTTTCGAGTTCACTGTTTTATGTCACTTTTTTGCAGAATTAAAACTTCTTATAAAGCAACGAAAAATTGTTTTAATATTCCAAATATACAAGAGCGCAACTTATTCCACAAATTACTTTAAGCCGAAGCTTGAAATTCAGTTTTTATAGTTGTACGTAAAGTTTTTCTGTGCCGCTGAACGCACTTTTGACAGATATTTATCGATGGATCTGGTGCTGCCAGGTTATTGGTATTGAAATAAATTTTAAATTGTTAAAAAGTACTTAGACTATCTAATGGTTACAAGGTACATAAATAATTTCATACAATTGCTTGGCGAACAGCAATCACCGAGTATAACAAAGAAACGAATAAAATATGAGTTTCTCCAACTACTACACCAAAAAGGAGTTGCTGCCTGGAAGTACAATGGACCGTACAGAGTCTGATTGCTTCTGGAATCTCGTTGTTCCTCTTAAATCAAAAACAAATTCAAATATTTGCGTTCTATGTAACATTGCAACTCGTTTGGACGCACACTATTTCTGGCAAGTGCATATACATAAGTATTGTAAGCAGCGGCCGCATTGTATCCTTTTTGAGGCTAGTGAGCGCTCTTTTTTAGTTTTTGCCTGGCCAAAAAATGTATGTTTTAGATTCTCAACATTTTTCAAGCTCTTAATAGTTTTAAACATAACGTAGCTAAACTATTTCCTTAATCAAATGGAATTTTGTAGCTTTATCTTTGAGTAAACCTACCATTGTAAAATTAAGACAACGGTTAGGCTAGGTAATTGCTCATATATACATATGTATGTGCTGACTGTTAGTGTGTTTCGCAAAATGAAAACTAAAATCCCGCAGATTTTTAAGCGTTTCTGTCAACCGAGCAACACACTGTCCTGTCTATTTGACATCCGCTAGTGATCCAGCTGTCAAGTATATAGTTGAGTACGAATCTAGAAAAAGTTGTAGAAAAAGGGTTGGCTGTCTTTAAAATTAAGTATTCTTAGAATGGTTTGGCGTTCATTAGCCTCTTTTTCAGAGAGTTTTATGTTTCATGGTTCAAATCGGCTGAGTCAAAATTAATATGTTCTTATCCATGCAGAATATACATATGTAAGCCTTAAAATTGTGAAAATACGCTCTTGGTTGAAGAGTACTAATGTGAGCAAGAGTACTTATGTAATGTGAGGTAATGCTTGAATATTGAAGGATTTTTCTTGGATTTGATTCTCGGAGATGACCAGAAGAAAACTTTTGGTGTTTTCTTTGATTCTTGCTAAGGCTGGTCTTAATGGACTGCCTGTTGAGCTATTTAGAGGGACTGGAAATGATCTGATAGAGAGCATATACCAACTGATTTAAACAATCTGGTCAAACGAATTAATGAAATCTCACAACCGTTTGCCAGTCCACAAGAATGAAGACCTTTTCAACTGCGTCCACTACAGATGCATGAGTCTCCTCAATATTGCGTCTCATCTGCCACATGGTGTGAATGTCTGAAACCTTTCACCAACAACTTGATCGTCCCGGCAGTGGGGTTGTAGGAAAGGAAAGTCTAGAATCCACCAAATTTTGCACTCGGCAGATACTGGAGGAAACCCAAGATGTCCACATCTGGGTATCGATGGATATCGATCTCTTTATTGATTTCAAAGCCACCAATCATAGCATTTTTTGAGACGAGCTACACAGAGCCACCTCTAGTTTTGGTATCACTGTCAAACTCGTTACTGCTTGTAGAATGACGAAGGTGATCTCTCGTTGCTCCTTCAAAGGTCGGGAATGATCTTGCTCTTCCGGTAAAGTTAGTGGTAATTTAATGTCGTTCCTAGTCCTTTCTGAACTTTAACCTTGCCATAGAATTTTTCCCAAATACTCGAACGTAGGTACGAGTATCAACATTTAGTTTTGAATAATAATAATAAAAAAATTAAAAATTCTCAGCACCTGCACCAGTAAACATTCTGTAATTAGATATTAATCATTAAATACAAATGTCTACCAGCTAATTTGTAGGGGAAAAGAACTTCAGAAAATATTTATGGATTTTCATTCATCCATCGAGATCAAGGGTCTTACACCATGGGGGGGCTAGCTATTGCTTTGCTACTGCAATTGCTGCGCATTGAACTCTTGCTATAACCTGTTGTGGGATGCAATAATTAGACAGTAATCGTTTTTAGATCCAGTTTTGCAAAATTGTGGTTTGAGTGTTGCATTTAAAATTGCATTTTTTTTTTT
The DNA here is from genome assembly GCA_946965025.1 of Blera fallax. Lineage (NCBI taxonomy): Eukaryota > Metazoa > Arthropoda > Insecta > Diptera > Syrphidae > Blera > Blera fallax. The sequence goes on along the minus strand of OX337244.1, from coordinate 109,641,225 downwards.
CAACTTCAAGTAGTAGCCGCAAATAATAACGTGATTGTCCTGCTTTTAGCAGGTTAGGACCTAATCATTCAAAGAGTGGATTGCATATGTGTTAAGCTATTTAGTTATAGAAAATCTTGATACTTTAGCATCGTCGTTCAATCAAGTAAGAAATTCAAGCTGTGAATGTCAGCTTCGGAGGTACAGTGAATTTTTTATTTGTATTTACGTTGACTTTTTATTTTACAATATTGGGTCCTCGCTTCCATTCAAGTTAGAACAATGTACTAACCACTGAGTCATGGTGCTCCTACTTCCTCACAACGAATATTTGAAGGAAGTGATTATCTCTATTTGTCTATTTGACTGTATAAAGAACGTTAATCTTAACAATCACTGAATAAATTTTGATGCGGTTCTCACTATCCTTCGGCATTTTATTGATAAAGGGCGATGTAAGAAGCAACTCTTGAAGGCAATAAGAAGCAACAAATATTCACTAAAGCTTTAAAAAGAATATTTTCTAGTCCTTCCTTGCAGAATGCATTGCTTAATTTAATTGAGGATGAAGCCAATTAATTTATTTTTTATTTAATTATTTTCATTTAATCATGTCCTGACTGCCTTTCTGACCGCGAACCGCGGCACTTTTCGAAATCGGGGGATGTTTAGTAGATTTCGCCCTTTTTATTCACAGAATGGATCACATACTCCTGACATTAGTTTCCATCTTAACATTTGCTTACTACATCTTTTTCGTACCTGCGAAGCTTTTTCCGCTCGTAGGAAACTGCAATTAGGAGCCTACTTCTTCTGCAACATTGGCAAACTATGTATGTAGCTAATGCAAGCACTAGCATCCTCTAGCGCTTAATCACCAGCTTCTCCTGGTTCAACGGATAGCTCTTTGGAGATGCTAGACCTTACTGGTCTAAACGAGGTTGCATATTGCTGCCTGCCACGACAACCTAACCTAACATTTGCTGTTCGCATCAACACATGATATTTTAATTGCGAAACCTAGCAAACTATTTTGCCATAGTCCGGCCATTTAAAGTCATTTCAACCCAATTTTCTTAGACGATATTCAGTACATTATCCGCGAATTTATTCTATGAATAGCTTCTTAGAATTTTCCCTTAGGTGCGTTAATTGTTTGTGAAACAATGTTCCTAAACTGTTGTCCCCAAAAAAAATCGAATGGCGTCAAATCGCAGCTGTTAACACTGTTACAGAACTTAGTACGCAAAAGATTGTTTGCTGGATGATGGCTGCCTTGGCATGTTGACCCATTCTACTGGAACCAAAGGCCGTTTAAGTTCAAATCGTACAATTACGGCCACAAGAAATCAGCTATCATGTCGCTTTAAGGCACTCCGTTCATCTGAACGTTGTTGCCAGTTTCAAAGAAATAGGGACCAATGATCCCACCACTTTAAGACCCACAGCAAAAGTTCGATCTTTCTATGACTCTGTGTGAATTTTTGGAACCCCAAATCCAACAATTTTGCCAAAATGTCAAGCGATTTAGTGTTGCCAGTGTCGAAGTAACGTGCTTTTTACGAATAAACCAACAGATGTACCTACCACACTTAAGCTCACAAATCTTGTAAAAAAACATTTGTCACACACTCGCAAGAGGTGGGACTGTGAAAAAACTTTTCGGTGTTTTCGAACTTCGAACTCCCTGCTCAGTAGTCCAATACACTATCCACTCTGCCACGGCGCCCATCTACGTCAAAATTAAGATAAAGAAAAAGAGGAAACAAAAACGTGGAACTAAAATTAAAAAAAAACTATAACATACTTCTAAGTGGTCGCACATTCTCAAAATACCAAGCACCATGATAATATAATCTACTATCGATTTATTTGATCAAAATTAATGCAATAAATGTGACGACATAACAGACAGATACTACAGTCATATTCCGTAAAATTGTTTATCCCCTTTATCGTCTTTTATAGCAGTGACTAAGTCCAATTCAAAAATTGGCGTAAAAATTAGACTTAAATGCCCTCCTGTTTTATGATTCAAAATGAGCGCATTTGTCCTAAATCTCAAACAAAACACTCTTTACTCATAAGGTTAGGGGACAGATTATTTTTAAAGGTTCTCTTATCATGTAATTAAGAGCTTTTTCTTAAAAAAAAAATTAAATACCAATATATATCCAGCATTCCGGGATTCAACATAATTTTATTTCTTTAATAAAACATTTAGTCTACTTAACACTAAATTAATTGATGAACACGAAAAAAGAAAATTTAACAAACCAAACACAAGCGAAACACCTCTCGAACAACTTGTTTACATAAAAGTAAATAAATTTTGAGTTTGTGCGGTTTCGCACGTCTTGCCCTAATATTAAAGCTTTCATACGGCGAGAATTTAAAACATTTCACAATCACCAATAAAAGTTTCATATTTGGCTTGTAGAAGTCTGCATAACTCACATTTCAATTTAGGTGCTAGAAACAGTACTCGTACTTTGGCCTTTTTATCTTTAATATTTTATTTTATGATTTTTCAGGGTGAATAGGGTATGCAAATGAATTTTTTGTACAGGTGTTTGATTCGATGAGTAATGAGAGGTAGATGTACGCAGTCAGATAACGTAAAACATACTTGAGTTGAGTTAATTGTTGCTCAGATCTTTGACGTTTTATGGTTCACTCTTTAATTGGTAACATTTAATTTTGTAAAGGGTCAGACAACAAAAGGTGTCATTTTAATTATGCGCTATTGTAGAACTGTCAACATTCAACTGTCATTGCGATGACTTTTGTTAAGTAAAAACTAGGAGGCTATTAAACTCGTGTCGATACACTTATCAAGCGCCTTCTTGCACAGCTGTAGTGAATTTAATCAATAAATTTGAACGTCTCGGAGGGGTTAGTAATGTGAAGACCCCAACTCGTGTTCGTCCGGCAAGGTGAGCTGAAAATATAGCCGCCGTTGTTGAGAGTGTTACTGAAAGCCCAGATATGTTTATTTCGGGACGATCACAGAAATTGGGCCTATCTACAACCACTTTGCACCGCATTTTGCATAAAGATTTTGGCGTACATGCTTATAAGAACCAGTTAACACAAGACCACTCGTCGTACTTTCATTGATTGGGTGCTGAAAATAAATGAGCAATTTCATAATTATTTACACAAATTGTTCTGAGTGATGAGGCTCATTTCCATTTGCCGTAAACAAACAAAACTGTCCACCCAAGGGCTTCGAAAACCCAAAAATAGTGGGACAACCTCTCCATCCACAACGAGTGACAATTCGGTGCGGTTGGTGCTGAGGTGTCGTTGGGCCTATTTGTTCAAAAATCTAGTCGTTCACGCGTCTTCGTCGCTCCCTTAAGGTCATGTCAACAACTGTCAGGCGGGTGCTAAAGTCTATATTCATAGTGCCGTGAAATAAGGTCATAGTGCCAGGCGTTTGCCTGACAGTTGTTGACATACCTGACATACTCTTAGCAGAGCGACTTAGTCGCGTGAGCGGCTAAACCCCTCCGAGAAATGAATTATTTTTATCAGAAAACCTTTGTTATGCTTTCATATGTATATTGTACCCGTACTTCATGGATTCTGATGAAATCTTTCAGCAAAACTTGAATTACTATCGCGGACTTTTTTTATTACAGACAACTATGGGGTTTTCCAGTAAGACATGTATATGTAAAGATTATCAATATTTCTTTGTTTTTTCTTAGAAAAGCGATGATATTTTTATTTTTACTACGAAGTGAGTATAAACTTTGCAGTTATATGGATGCAATATCGGATAAATGCCGGCCTTGGCTTTCTTATTGTTTTTTTTTTTAAACTTTTCGTAAGATTCTTTACAACATTTTGACACAATAGTGGCTCTGTTCCCTTGATGACCTTCAGTGCTGCCATTAACAAAAGCCCAATGGTAGAAGTATAAAAGTTAAATTGTAAGATTTGAGCGATCAATTGACGAATCAGAGTAAAGGCAATAAAGTCATATTTTCTCTGCTTTGTCTTTCCGTGAATTTGACAGTGGACTTTTAAATCACCATCTCTATTGACGTTTTATAATTCAATGATAAGGTGCTTCATGACGATAGAAAGCAGACCGAACATTGTGAATTGTCTTCCGCGAAATGTTCCCTATTTTTACTGGAAATCTTTTTAAACCCGATTGAACTTTGAAAGTAACTCAAAAATTTAACTCTTAATCAAAAATATTTTTTATTCGAAAAACCAATTCATAGCAATTTTGGATCACTTTTTCGAGCAGAGAGGTATCAAATCGCAGAATTTTGAATGACAATTGACAAGTCCGTGTGTCATAATTACTTTTTTTACCAAATTTTGATTTCATTAAGTTGAATGGTTTCGGTCACCGCTGTTCAAACCCCATATCGTCTGGATAAGTGCAATCCATACTTTCAAGGAAATATTCATGGATCATGATCCGGTAGCGAACTCCATTGACCGTAATGAGAGCTTTGGGTTTATTTTGAATGAAATATCATCTGATAATGCCACCAATGTGGAAACAGTGTCAAAAACCCAGTTCTGTCCAGTGGAATCCATCTCCCATCGTCGCCATATTGATCCGACAAATTTTTGCTTAACTGGGTCGTAGTAATTGGCAATTTTCCACACAAAATCAGTCTCCTCTGGAAAGGGCTGATGAGCTGTAGAAGCGCGGTTCGGCCCTCGACAGGTCCCTCTCGAAGTGTGCTCACATCCCGTTGGAAGTAGTCAAAGGAAAAATCCTCTCCAACACCAGGTGGCACGGGTTGCAGAATTGTGCCATATCAAGGCAGATGTGGCCCAACTACAACTGGTACAGAAAACAAAATCTCCAAATAGGACTCGCACAAAAATTGCAAAGATCATAGTGATTAGTACGGGTCACTGGCCAAATTAAGCATCCCATTCAACACACATTGTCGCAGCTGCAACAATGAGAGAGAGAGAGAGAGAGAGAGAGAGAGAGAGAGAGAGAGAGAAACAGTGTTTCATCTCCTCTGCGAGTGTCTCTAGGTAGGGCCAGACATCGCATGCTGGGCAAAACCTTCTTTACCATTCTTAAAGAAATCTCGGGGGAAAGAATAAGCGAGCTAGTCAGTTATCTAAATGCCACAGGATGGTTGTAGAGGATTTTCGCTCTCCTCTTCTAGGTTTTTACAACATTGAAAGTCAGGTCACGTGAGTTGTGGAATTAAAATGGCACTTCAGCCCTAACTAATGTGGGAGATAGATTGCTGGTATTGATACCATGGTGTAGCAATAGGTTAGGTTAAGAAGGGTGTGTGAAGGATAGAACTCATCACATTCACTCGGAGACCCACTGGTCCATTGTGAATCCCCTTTTATAAATTAATGAGCGGTATCTCGTGGTAACCTATCTAAACCAGTTACTGCTTTTCAAGAAGTGTAGGAGATCCGGTATCTGGACTACTGCTACCTCTGTGATGCTTGCAAAGAACCTGGATCCTAGAGTTCGTAGGCGTCATTCTTGCAGGGCGGGGCAGTGGCATAGCAGATGTTGGATAGATTCCACTTCCCCCTCGTCACTGCAGCTTCTGCATAAATCGTTGGACTCTGCGTTCCATTTACTGAGCATAGCTTCGATGGCACAATGTCCTGTGATTACTCCCGTGAGCATGCGGATGGAGTCTAGTGCCAAAAGCCTATAGGTATAGCAATAGTATGTTCTATACCACATGTCTGCCACTGCAACACCACGTAAAAAGCTAGTACACCATAAATAACACCTAGTATTGAGATTCGCAAATTTTTTGTGGTGTACCACCATCTTATTGATTGCAGCGCCACTTTCTTTCTGTTGGTGATTCTTCATAGCTTCTTTGATAATTCAAAAGCAAGCAATCAGAGCGAAAAAGTATAACTACATGTTTTGAAAATAGATTCAAGGAGAACAATTTTATTGGAAACAATGAAAGTAATAGAAGTTTGGAGGAGCAAAACGCAATATTGGAGTGTTGCATAAAATTTGCAGGGAGCTGGAGGAGGCGCAACAAATGTCAAAGTATACCACGTAACGCAAAAATTAACGTACTTATACTACGAAATGCAGTCTGTCAGGGGTTATGTGAAGAAAAGTGAAGCTACATACCACTTACATCTACCTACCTACCTGGCTACGATAAATGCGTATAAATATAATATTTTGTAGATCTTGCACGGTTACTAGACACCTTAAGTCATGAGAACATAAGTACATCTAACTTTTTTTTTTGAAAAAGAATCTTTTTAAAACTATGTAGTATTGATGCTTTGGTCTTATTATTTAGTGAAATTCCTTACTAATTGTTTTTTCCTTTCGAGAAACGGATGCTTTTATTAAAATAAGAATGCTGTTGATTGATATTCGCTGAACTGATTGGCAAACACGTTTAACGTTTAAAATTTAAAAATAAATAAAACACTGATGAAAAGCTAAAGCTCAACTCATAATTCAATTAGGATTTAGTCTTTGTAGACAACCGACAATAGAAATGAAAAATCTTTGAAGCCATCTTTTAGTGACAATTATCTGAGGTTCAATAAACTTTGGTGCCTTGCCTAAAAGATACTAAGTTAAAAACTATTAGCAATATATATAAATTTAGTTATATTCTTATTTATATAACAAATGCTGAAGATGTCATTTGAGAAAAAAAAAGGAAAAGAATCATCGCACATTCTACGAATAATATACAATTTTCTAAGAATATATTTTAACACTTAAATAAAGTTTCGTTTTCGTTTGTTTGTTAATAACAATATTTTATTTTTAACCATGTTTCAACCGTCACACAGAATGAGAAACACATTTTTTTTTTCATTTTCTGTGCAAAAAAAAAAATTATTTTAAATTGTTTATTATTCACGAGTCTGCACAGTTCATGTGACTGAGAGATGGCCTTCGAATATTAATGTTTTTAAAGAATATTAAAAATATAACAAATATTTCCTGTATTGCTGTAAACAAGTGTCGCCTAAATTTCTGACTTCTCTTGTAGTTGCCGCGTTTTGGGATTTAGACAATCCCACAATTGTCACTTGAATAAACAAACTTTAAGCTATTAAGTCGCTAAAGCATGCCTATAACTTGGGTTCCATTTATGAGGTCAATGAACTGTTTAAGTAGGCATTTCAAAAGACTTTAATAATTTGACTAGAATAGAAAGTTTGTTGCGAAATACCGTGTTCTGTGGGTAATAAAATTTTGTTAAACTACTCTGAAAAGATGATGATAAAAAAAAGTATCTGTAGGCGTGATAAACACAAGGAACTTCCTAATTTACTTAATTTGCCCTAAGTTTACATTCATCATTTTCGATTCTATGCAAATTAATTTGTGGGATGCTTACAGTGGTGAGTAAATGTTGCTTTAAATTAATTTATGTCGGCCTACATTACGAGTACATTAAATTTTAATGAGTATGTGGGAAGACATCAGAATAGATATAAATATAAGGCAAATATTTTTGCATCTAATCATTTAAAACTCATGTTTTTGATTGTTTTGTGTTACCTCATTGGTGATGTCCGAAATAATCGGAGAGCATTGTTACGAAATGGCTTAGTGGCTTAGTGTTTTGTGCGTTGGACTACGGAGCGGAAGATTTGTTCAAATCCAGAAAATATAAATTAGGACTAATGTCAAAAACGGATAAAACCAATTAAAATTAGCGGGACACTGCCAATATTTTCAAAGAGAAGTGAAATTGGAGGCAGCAAAATTATGACATTAATTTCGTCAACGGCACCAGTTTCAATTGAATGTAACTTTTTCGATCTAACAGATGACATATCAGTCAAAATGTTGCCAGATTTGTCTTTTTTTACGTCAAAATCTATGTCGTTTTGTTGTTTTGAGGTCATAGTAACGTTATTGAAAAACGAATTTCAAACGTCGGCTAATTTTAACCAAATTATGCCCAAGAAAATTGTCTTTTGCAATTATAAAAAAATTAATTCTATGAATAGCTACAGAGACATTCTTGCATGGCAGATGAGCTCGCCAAGCAGGGTGTAACCCTATCAATTTAGCCGGATAACGCGAATCTTGGTATGCCTATCGCTTTGCTCCTACTTAAGCGCAACACAATTAACTTAGCCAATCGAAGGTGAGTAAGTGTCTCATCACTTCGCAGATCTGGCCTAATCCAGAAACTCTTTAACTGTTTCATTGGACAGAAAAGGTTGCTCATTTCAAACGCAGTAGGTGTTGCTACAGGGTGCTGCATTATCGACAGGCACGCCGATGCTACTTAACGGGTGAATGGTTGTGTAGAACTGGTTGGGTTTTGGGGAATCCAAAAGCTTAATGAATAGACGTCATATTTTCATAAATTGTTTTATCCCCTAAAAAATCGTCATTGAAGTGTCAAACTCGGTATAAGAAATTGTCAGCGTCTGCACTCAAGGACAAATAAATCACAATTGACGGGTAAGTTTTTAGGCAAAAATGACGACAAAACATAATGATGTCTTATAAAAAACTAAGGAACAGACACAACCTGTTTTATAAAAACCTTATTCGCAGCAAGACGTTAGAAATTAGAAAAAAAAACAATATGTCCCAAGCCTTGAACCTTGTGGCGTCGCGAGTTACAGTGAATGTTTTGAACTATTGATGACTGATTTTTTTTTGGCCAGAAGTGCTTTTGATCTATGCGCTACTACGCGTCAAAAAGTTGAGTTGTTGCAAAGCAAAAATCTCAAGAAATATGGATAACAAATGGTCAGCAAGATTGTGTGATTTAACGCCATACGACTTCTTTCGTTGGGAGAGTTCTTTCGTTGATGTCGCATGGATATGTCAATAAACTACATACACTTTCTGATTTAAGCGGAAATCCAAAGTGTTATTGCCATCAGAGTCGTTGGCCGGTTTTGTCTGACATATCGTCCCATAATTAATCGCAATAGTCTTTGAATAAGTTTCTAATTTCTAAGCCTTCAAATGGAGTTTGTTTCAGAATTTTCCCTTAAGTCACTTAAAGCAAAAAAAAAGAAATGTATCCCCTTGACGACAGATTTTGAGCACCACTGTTATCGATCTTTGCATATCTTTACTTATTTGCTTACCTACTTTAAAGCCTTGTCATGTGAAAATTAAAGTGACGAAAAATAGGTAAATATCGTTTACGTTAGTAGCTCGCCGTAGCTCGTGCTCGAATAGAAAAATATGTACTACATGTTATTTTTAAATATGTTGTCAAAAGTATGCTATTTATCGTTAATTAGCTAGAGAGGTATTTTTGTTCGAAATTAGAGGTGCGAGTTTTACTATATTCCTTAATCAGAGTAGGTGTGTGGGGTTTTGATTTTTTTTTTACTTTGCAAATTTTTATCTGCCATCGATCATTCTTTATTAAACTGATTGGGTTAATTAAATCACGTGTATCACGATTTTATTGTAAATTAAATTTTTTATTGCATTTCACAATTTTGTATTGCCATTAAAACAAACACAAAAAAAAAAACAACATAAGTAAAATGTTAATCTGAATCCGAAATTATTGGTTATAATTCCTCCAATAAAAAAAAGAAAATTACTGAAGTTTGTAATTTCAAAATAAATCGTAAGAGATCAATAAATTTGAGTTTTATGACTCACATTTGGGGCACAATTTGTTTCTGAGTCCGTATTGTGTATTTGTCATTCTAACTTGGTCCATATTTCTGAAAATTTTGTTTTCGATCAGAATGATTAAAAATTTTAATGCATTTATCGAGGATGCACTCCTGTTCTCTAGGTTACGGTGAACTTTTTAATGACAGGAAAATTTCGTATTCCCTAAACCGTTTTTGATCGACTATTTCAGATTAGAAGCTTTTACTTCTGTCACTTTGTAGAATACTGATTTTTATTCAATTCCGAAAAAATAAGGTTTATTGCAGTGCTGGCATTTCTTTAGATTTTATCACTTTTTTCGTGTTTGGGTGGCTTTATTTTCTCTATTGTTGTCTCATTCCAAAGAATCAATACCCCAGCACCTGTCTAGCAACAACGTAGAAATTACGATATGTGTACATGTACACAAATATGCTGCGAATGCCTTGGAATTTCCGTATCGATGACATTGTGAACACTTATTTAAATATTAAATTGTAAGTTGTTTACTTTAGAAAATGTGTGAATTATGATTTTCGCAGTATTAAACCATTGCTTGCTTGAATACATTGTATTGTGTCTTAACTTCTCATAATTAAGAACGATACCGGAAATGTGAGACAAACCAGATATTATTAAATACGATATTTTTAGATTTATTGGGACTAAGTTTGAAATGGTTTGCTACAAAATTACAAAACTGATACTTATACCTATAAACACCTGACCATCATCAGCGTAAATAAGAATTTTCGATTTTTGGAACAGTTCGTTAATAAAAACGGAAAATAGAAATGAACCGAGAATGCATCCCTGTGGTACTCCAGCCTTTATAGGAAAATTTTTTGATTGTCTCTCTCTCTTGGAGAAACACTTTGCTGTCGCTTTCTTAGATATCGACCTTGAAAACGAAAAGCCAGCGGATTTAAGAGAGAAGAATATTTAAATGTTTGTAAAAGAACTTTCGCTTGAAATGGTGCTCTTGAAATGGCATGTAGATGCAGATCTTTTGTGAACATTCGATGTAAGGTGCTTCTTAAAACGTATAATTCTTGTGAAAGATGACGAATTTAGGTACCAGGGCTTTTCTCTCATTGCGCCTATGTTTTCAAGTAAACGTCCGCTACAAGGGCGCATGGGTGATTTAATCGTTTCAAAAGAACTAGTTTCACAATTTTTTTTTTATTGATCTACGAATGAGTCATTGGGAAGATTATCTCGAGCAAAAATTCCAAGAATTTCGCGAACTGTTTCAGCAAAGTTTACCTCATTTTTACAAATTTTTACTAATCGTAACATTGACAGATGTCATTATGACATTTGGAGTTACCAATGGAACTCTCGCGCGCTTCAACTCTCTCCAATGCTTTCCAATTCATTCCCAAAGTTCCAGACTCCTTTTTCAACCATTCCGCTTCACGTGTGTCTAGGGCAACCCCCAGTTCTGCCAGCTTGAGTAAGGGATTCCATTGCATGGCATTTTTGGCAACGTTCGAGATGCGATTAGACCAAGGATGATGCATAGACACCTATTTACAAAAGTCTGCAGCTTACGAATAACAATGACTTTGATTTTCCAAGTACTACATCCATCTACTGATGTCCAGCAACGCTTACTTGAGCAGTGGAAGTTGTTAGACTGAGTGACTTTGTCTTGACCATATTAATCCTCAACCCTGTTGTACCCCACTTTGGACTTCTTTAATCAACAACAAAAAACTCGTCTACTGTCATATTTTTCTAATTTCTAAGGATTCATACAATTTATAGAAAAAAATCATTTCATTTGTGCACAACTGAGCAAGAATTAAAAGAAATTTAATAAAAAACCTATCGTTTCGTTCCAATAAAATTTTAACGCAGTACTGATAGCTTTTTTTTTTCTTCCAATGATCAAGTAAACTATTTATAAAAATGACTTTCACCCAGATCTTCTTAAATGCTTAAAAACTTAACTTCTGGGAAATCTCATATGACCGCATTTGACGTATGCCTGTCAAAGTTATCAGCTGACAGATATGCTACTATCTAAATTAGCAATATATGAACGACAATCAATTTGTGATATACTTCAGTCAAAGTCGAAATGACCTAAATTATTTCGAACTAATCTCTATTCATACAGCAAAACTCTTGTCGCTTTAATAATTTTATTTTTTGATATAACTTTATTGCACACATGTTCATTTTGTGAAATTGGAACAACATTTTTGGCATTTCCTCGTAAAATTCGCGAATTCATTCATTTGAATTTCTTCCCCCATTTCGATTTCAACTTTAGCACCATTGCTGATAAATTTAATCAACAAACACATTGATAATTTCACACGGGTTATTGAACTCTTTTTTATATAGTCAACTATTAGTTTTACGCATGAAATGAAGTGCGTCTATTTTTTTTTAAAGATAGCTTATTATTATAGCTTACGATTATTGAGCTTGATGAGATAAATTATGTATTTTCCATTTGACCCGTCAAAATGGGGTAAGTTCGTGAATCCCCGATCTGTCATTTCAGCTCCTGCGTAATGTCAGTCAATAGACGCTGTCAAGCTTGTCATTTCCCTATCACCATTCAAAAGAGATCACGTGAGACCTCATTAATCGTTAACAACAGGTTTTTGTAATCTCTTCAATTCTCAACTACTTATAAGATTCAAATAAAATAAATTAATTGTCTAACACAGTAAAGCTCTATTTGACACCTTTTTTTGTGTGACTAGCCTGATAAGACCACTAGTGATACGCACATTTTTCGCATTTAGACAAAGACATTATGTATGTGTCGTCTTATCAGCAGTTGGGTATAAAAAAAAAATACAGATACAGATACTGCGCGGCGTAACAATGATTGATCTAAAACCGTCTGAATAAAGTGAGAACAATTCGATATAGATATGCGATATTATCATCTACTCTACTAAGAGATACTATAAGTTTAAAGTTCCAAAACCCTGGCTATAAAAATTAACTAACCCAGCAATTAACAGGCGCTTCTGTTACCACAGAGATACTTTATTTTCTATGCCTGATGGTTGATTATCTTCTTAAATAGTTGCAACTTGCTCAACCCACTGACAGACAAGACAAGGCAAATCTGAAGAAAAACACTCCAAAGAAACCTAGACGAAGAGGAAAATGATCGATGATGGAGAAGATACAAGCAAAAAAAAAGAAATATATAACTTGACTCTCCGTTTAGAGAGATACATTTGACATCATCATCATCATCATCATCATGATCGTCGTCGTAGATTGCTATCTCATCTGCGAGGGGCAGCATTAGCATAGTTTTAATCTGGAGGCTTGTTGCTGAGTAAATAGTTAAGCATCGCCAACTTATTAATCAACTAATGAAAGTTTTATGTAAACCTGATATGAATATTTACGCACATTTTTTTGTGGAAAAATTTCTGCTGTTTTATGGTGTTGCTTGGAGGGCCGGAATCATGGAAACATTTTTCAAACGTCGTCAATTTGTGTAGCATTTTCAGTGGAGGTTAATAACTTGTTAGACTTGGTAGTGGAGACTTTTGGGAGATACTTTATTTTTTTTTTAACGATGACAACAAATTTGGAATCATTTTTACGCATATTTTGACCTACAGTAAGGGGTATACCCAAATAGACAGGCTGGGACTTATTTTTCCCTTTTGTTTGCTAATGAAACTGGTTATAGTCGACGTTAAAAAAAAATTTGCATACCTCTAGAAAACGAAACTGAAGTACTTCGAATACTATCCAGGAATACTGATGCCAGGAGACAGCCGAGCCTAATGATGTCTAAGCCCTCATAACACGAATATAGGTGGTCTCGTTGGTCAAGAAACAGCAACCACAGCCACCGAGCATCAGAGATACATATGTACATGTACATAGAAAATCGAAGTGTCTCCAATCACTGCACTAAAGGTTGTACTACCTGTCAAGCGGAAGGGAACAAAATAAGTCAGAATGGTTGTGTGAATCGCCAGTGTTTTGAAGTCAACTTTTCAAATGCAATGTTATCTACTGGGTATCGGTGGCGTGTTATTTCTACACCCATACTCTAGGGCAAAATGGACTCAGTGTTAGCCTAAGTGAGCCGTAGGCAGCCTCCTGTCAACTAGGGCACCCGTGTACCTAACCTAACCTACACCCATACACAACTGACAGTGATTTCGTTTCGCCAAATGGCTTAGATAATAGTCTAAGAAATTATCAAGGTATGAGGTTGTCCTGGCTAGCTAGCCGAGGGCTTCATTGATGGAAGTAATCCGTTTTGGATAACCACAACTCACGTGATCTGGTTGTCGACGTACTCGTATATGTTTGTCATTTGAAGGAAAAGAGGATTTTAGATCCACTCTAGCGACTTTTAGGAGTAGGAGTCTTTTATTTTGTGTAGCTCCTTCGATATTGCTCATGGGCATTGAGAGTGTACCGATCGCTTTAAGTGGTGCTTGTACGTTAGATGAGTATCAATAACCGGCCCTAAGTGTTTAATACAATAGATGGCCCTGAAATGACATCGTATTCTCCGACTCTAAGACTTATCGTCTCACATACTTTTCGACTGCTGATTAGTATGATCCGTAAGTTGCAACCGGCCCCGAGGAGCTAGCACTTTATTGTTCTTACGATCTCATTACAGAAAAGTAATATTTTTCGATCAATTTGGCAACCCCCACGACTGTGATTTCATCTGATAATTGATTCTCCCCGTAAGATATCGACGTACATCACGTTTCATAGCAGAGGTCCTAAGACCGATCCTTGTGGTACACCGCCAGTTATTAGGTACTTCTTAATTCCGTTGTCGGAATCATAGAAAGGGATCCTGTCAGTGAAATAACTCGAGACGATTTTTAATAAATAGTCTGGTCAAACGACAATTCACCGAATTGAAAGCGGTTTGCACATCCAGCTTCCAGCGTTACTACGGCGCAGTGGTTTTTAGTGGCTCCTCTCCAAAGTTTTTCTTCTATAGCGGCTTGGGCTCTACTTGTTAGCCCGTTGATAGCACCTCTAAAGAAATTGGTTTGGAGTTCCTTAGATAAAATTTCACTGCCACGCTCAACAAGAACGAGGTTAGGTATATTACGTACATTCTTTCTTAACGTTTTAAGAATAAGGACAAGCAACATAGGATCCATTAAGGATTCCAAAGAGCATCGATTGGTTCCTAAAAAATTCTACACAAATTGCTGAAGACGTTCATAGAAGACTTTAGGGTCTGTGAATTCCGCATAGCGTTCCTCACCTAATCTACATCAACCTTAACTTCTGTGGGTAAAATAGAACGACACCGAATTTTTTTTTGCAGTGATTCTCAATGCCGTTCTTAAATATGCTTATTATCCGTCTAATAAAATTCTGACATGACAGTCCTCCTTACCAATTCCTTTTCCCTTCAACTTTTTTTCGGAAGTAGTTAAAGGACAATTTTACGATTGGAATGGAATGAAAAGCTTTTGCGTTTTTGGTCCATTTTATGTGCCGTATTCATCGAGAATGCTTAAGTAACCTACAACCCCACATGAACTGTTTATTATCAAATTGAGTCGACCTTCGATTTTTATTAACTTCAAGTTAATTAAGTCTGTTGTAGCTTGTCTGTGATAATATCGTTGAAAGGCATCATACGCAACCATTGCTGTAACCTTAGTTTGAAAGGTAGCAGTAACGTGCAGTGCGATTTATAGGGAATAATCGTTCTGAAAGTTACATACGTATAACTAGTCTACTGGCTATCGTAGTTCTGCAATCGAGTGAACAAAATATCTGCGTGACCTGTTTGGTGACCAGTCCACTGTGAGATAGTTACGTTTAAATGTGTGTCCTTGAGGAGTGTGGACTGCTGTAATGCAGTAGGAGTTGTTGTAATGACTTCAGTGGCCATTTGGTGCTCTTTGATACTCTTACGTTCACTGATTTCAGGATAGCAGTAAAGGTGCACACTGGAATGTGGAGTATAACTCCGGATTTGTCTAATGATCTCAACTGATGTAGCTTTTTGGAGTTTGATGGGAAACCTGATGGTTTGACATAAGGCTTACCAATGTAGGTCTTGTCCCTTTTCGTGTCTTTCAGACTTGTGCTTTTTAGGCTTTCGAAATACTCCTTTTCGCGGTTGCTTATGGCGGCCCACTTCTCGCATGGAGTGTTTTACAGCGCAGTTGACTTCACGTCTTAATGCGTTACTAATCCAACGCCTTATTGCCACGCTTTCATAAGGTTTTCTTCCCATTCATATATAATACTGATCGTTCAAGATATGATTTGTTCCGGAAATCGTTGACATCTGTGAGTGACAGAGGCATTCACCTACATATGTAGAAGTACTGACTTAATTTTGAGTTAAACAAACGAATCTTAGATCGAATGCAGGTCTCATTTCTACTACTCTGCTATCCAAATGGATTTCGGTAACATCGATGGCCGAAAGTGTGCTTCTTAGACTTAAAAAAGTAAACTTTCTCAACCTACTATCTAGCAGCTTTTGATGTTTAGCTTCAAGCAATTCATCTTGCTGGAGCCAAATCCTCCAAGTTCAAATCATTTGATTCATTTTCAAAGAAATAGGGATCAAAGATGCAACCACTTTAAAAGTCATGCCAAACAGTCACTATTTTAGAATGCATTGGTAACTCTATGACTACGTTAGAATTTTCGATGATTCGCTTGTTGACATAGTCTTCGAAATGAAAACAAGTCTTGTTCGAAAATATGATTTAAAATTAACGTCATTTAAAGTCACAAAGAAGCTATAACGAAGCGGATGATTATTGTGATTCAACCCTAGAGTAAGCTGCAACACGTGAGCAAATATGCGGAGATTCTTAGGAAATATTCTGTTCCTAAGCAGTTCAAAATGAAACCAACAGGTGGCCTACCTTTCTTTGGCACTGTTTGAAATATTTTTGGGTATCAATTTATTTTGTTTTAGTACTCTAATTTCAAGGAAGTCGAGTTCGAACTCTAGCTGCGAAAACGTTTTTCACAGGGCTCTGCTGGTCGTCTAAGTTAACATGGACTATTAATGGAGCGTTGGCGTAAACTTTATCCTCAACATAGCCCCAAAGGAAAAAGTATAATGGTGCTAAATCCAGGAAATTTGTCACGCAATTGCGCCATTGTTTTAACAGCTGTGTGGCATGTGACGCAGTACTGCTAAAAATAAACGTCACCCAAGTCCATAAAATCAATTTCAGTCAAAAACCGCACCAAACTGTCACCCGTTGAGGATGAAGAGGTTGTTTCACTATTTCTCTTACGTTTTTGGAGCCCCAGATGTGACAGACAAATGGAAATGGGAGACTGATCACTCAGAATTATTTTGCGTAAAAATCATGACTTTTTGTTGTTCATTGAAAATGCAGTGCAGTTGCGAATAGGCTCAATTCATGCGATCGGCTTGAAATTAACACACCTCAGTTTTCAGTCACACTCAGCTGTGGCGGCGATATTTTCAGCTCACCTTGCCGGTCGAACACAAGTTGAACTCTTCACATCACTAACCTGTCCAAAACACTGTTAGCTTTCATTTATCAAAAGTCATCGCAATGACAGTTGAATGTTGACAGTTCACCAATGGGGCGAAATTTGAAATGACATATGTATGTCTCCGACGTTAAATGGACTATTTCCGAATCGTCCTGCGTCATGTTCCCCACAAAATATCTCCAACATGAGCTCAGCAACACAAACGTGTATTTGATCAGATTTTTGTGTTAAAAATCTTAAGAGACCTGTTCATTTGCACGTTTAAATCCGATCAACTTTTATATCGTGTGACTTTTTCGTTTCCGGAAATACCATTCCCCCGTCTTATAAAACCTCATTCACATGTTGACGTGACAAGACACTCGCAATCCATTGCTAAACAGGAACTCGTCTTAAATCCAGTTGACTGACCATACAATACAGATCAACACAAATATTATTCCACTAAAATATATTGACGTTGCATTAGCCATTATTTCTCATAACTTACTGGTGTCTTTTCAGTTTGCATAGAAATTACTTTTAAATTAGCTGTTTAGAACTCATCAGTTTGCTGTATAATTAACACTTTCTCAACTCCGTCAAACAAATCATAAAATATTGATTCAAAAACGGTTTTCATAACAATAATAACTTTTGTAACTAGTTAGCTGATGCAGATGTCTCAATGGAATTTGAAAACACTTAAAATTCAAACTCAAGCAATGAATTTTTCTTATGAAAAAAAAAAATTATAATTCATGATCAATATTTTTTACTCGATCCGTAAATTTATTATTATCACAAAAAAAAATAAAAAAATTATAATATTTAATTATTCCACTAAAATAGGTTAACAAAAGACATTGAATAGTCTTAGACTAAAATTTTCAGTCTGAATGTTAACAAGGCTTGTCAGCCAGCCTTTGGCGGCCAAAGAAATTAAATTAGTCTGGCATTTCATTTAAAATTTAAAATTTTCCAAAATCAATCGTCTTTTTGAAAAATTAAATTAGTGTTACGAAAAATTACATGGAATGACTAAGCTTTGTTTCTTATTCACTTTACTATTTCTTCCTCTATTTCCGTCTGTCTGAGCTTTGGGTGTGACTTGAAAACTTAATGAATAGATGCAGACATCTGTTAGAAATGATTTTTGGTTAACGAACTCTTATAATTTTGCATAACGAATTTGGTTCTTTTTTTTTTTTTTTATTACATAAATCTTTAAAGCTGTCACTGTCTGGTCGTGACAGCGGTAGTAACTCGTGTTCGAAAATCGAATTTCGAATTTTGTATACGGTTTATAATATGAAGATTATGCAAAGTTTCTCTGTAGGTATAATCCACTTTGCTGAATGCATTAAATTTGCGAATTATGTTGCTGAATGGGTGTTTCTTATTTGTGTACTACAGGGCCGTAGTAGTGGGATTTTTCATGAGGGGCACGAGATCACCGTGCACAATTTTGGCTCGTAAACTTGCACTAAAGCAACTATTAATTAACGAACGAAAGTGCTCATAAATTTGCTTTTATTAGTTGAACGAAAACATAAACTTTAAGCGTCAAAGCCTCATTAATAACAACAAACAATACATAGTAATGACTTACAGGAGATTGCTTTTATGACGAATTTCTCTATTGATCTTACTTTAAGGTAATGACGATCTTGTTTGGGATAACTGCAAACTTAGTCTATTCGTCAGGACGTATATCAAGCTGAACCATGGGTGGACTAACAAGAATAATGTTGGCGCTGACTTTGCTGAAAGTCATTTGAATTTACTAGTTCGATGTCGCATAATAGTTCGTACAACTCGTCGTTGAATTATCTCCTCTGAAGATCGTCAACGCAAACGAGATCGAATATCTTCCGAAGATATTTTCGTTCACAACAATCGCGCCCTAAAGTAGGTCAACGTCCTAGGTGAAGTCCCTTTTATTGTTCGGGACAGGCCCTTACTACTCAATTGCCCGAGATGTTATAGTGGAGCCACTGTAACGTTCTGTAAAATTCTTAGACGTTGCGTTCTTGGTGACTGCATATACCTTATTTTGACATCGTTTACCGGTAGATTCATGACTGCCAGACTTAATTACTCGTTAGGTGAGCATGCCACTGAGGTGTACATATGCTATCTTAACCGACTATATTGCTAAGAATAGGTGGACGCGTCAGAGCATCTGCGTCTGCAGTGACAGTCAGGCTGCGCTTAAGTTATAACCAGTTAATACTTTGCAGCTTTTCGAGAAACTCGGACTATTTTATAAATCCACGTGTTACTTATCGCCTGTCCCAATTCCAAGCTTGCAAGGTGATAACACAATTCCATTCCAATGTTTGTTGATCAACTCATTTGTTCAATGTTCGTCAATTGCTGAGATTAAATTTTCTGGAAATTACTTTATTGATTGATATCAAATGACTTACAAGAAACACCTAAAGAGGTACCCATGTTTGCTAAAGTCCCCAGTTTTAGGATTTGATTTCTTTTACAGCCTTGATTATAGCTTTACTGTCAAGGGGTGTGATTCAAATTCCAAAGTCCGTATTTATTTATGACAGATTACTCAGAGTTCGTCTATGCAGTCTATTTTTATATTTAAGGGGGCAGTGCCTCTCATTTATATGAAATAAAACATTCTATCTGCAATCTATTGATCCACTTGATGCCACATGTACCTCAGCTGTCAGTCTTCTGTATTCCAATAAAAATCGAACAATTTTATTAGGTACACCTTTCAAAAAACACACACACATGATACACCGCTTTAAGCATCCATGAATTACTCGCTCGATACTAAAAATAAGACCAATTTCCAGACAGAAAAAAACCCGAAACAAAACGAAACAAAACTATTTATGCGTGCGTTTTTAATAGCATTCTATAAAGACCATTTAAAAGTCTCTTAAATATACATTAAACTCCTCATCACCGCATAACTAACATAAACTTTGAAAAAAAAAGAAAATGAAAAAAATAGTTTCGATTCTTGTATACACATACGCTACGTATACGTAATCAAATTCGAAAGTAGTTTGTTTAGATTTGGTGTATAGCCTGCTGTGATTTTAGTCTAGTCCTATAATAGTCCACCTGTCAAAAATTTGTGTGTGCAGTGGGTGCACGTTGCAGTTGATACATAAAAAAAGGAAAAAATGAATAGGGAGTGATATCAACACTTACTGACAGATGCAACTGACAGTACATGTACTGTCAGTTCGTTGTTAGTTGAGAAGTATATTATCCGAGATAAAATGTCAAAAGCAGTTCATTGACATTGACAGAAACATAAATGAATACCCACCTTAAATCTCCTGAGGAACTTTGTGTCCTCATTAAGAAGTACCGAATATCCCTTGTATCCTTCTTACTTCGGATCCTTCTTACTGCGGAATCTCTTGATATTTAAATTCTTAATTTCCGCATAATGAAAGCTTTCAACGAAAATCACATACATTATCCCCAAAAGCAAACAAACTGCAAAACCCTTAAACGTGTAATTTACCCTTTAAGCGGGTCGGCGGTTTTGTTTTTGTTTCCTTTTTTTTTTTTTTTGTCTGTGAGGTTGTGTGCCTAATCCCCATACTTCGAACGAAGAGGACTTGCCTGAAGTATCTAAGGGTCTTTTAAGTTAAGTACCCTTGCCATTGAAATCGATAACTTTCGGCGTAACTTTGTGTGTCAATAACCCTATTACCTACTGCTGTTGATTTAAGCCAGCCTAAGTAGGGTATCCGAAGTTAATGCCGGCACAGAGTCACTTGTTTCGGAAGGTATATGCGTATGTAAGCATACTGTATGTATGTGTGTCCGAAATTCGACATTGAAATTTTGGCCATCGTCGTAGCTTTGTGCGTATACACGGATGAAAATTATCATCATCATCGTCATCATCAAGTTCAGCATCACCAACGACGACGGCACAATAACAAACAAGACAGTCGCCAAAAATGAAAAAAAAACCAGATACCCAGATAAACGTAATAACAACAAAACGTAATGTAATTGAATGTTGTTAAATAAAAGATGACAGAGAGCTACAACAGGGGAACAAGTTTATTAATTTATGGTAATGAGAGGGTCAAAGTAGAGATCCGCCAAATTGGACTGGTCCAATGGATTTGTATAGGAGAGCACATTCATTTCTTTTTTTTGTCTTTTTTTGGGCTCTTGAATGTGGGCCACTTCCGATAGTGGGTAATCATAGTGATTGGCTTTCTATGGGTTTGCATAATTCGCAATTCTTTTGGAGTGGATTACAGGAGAGTTTTAGGGCTTGAAATGGACAAGTCAACGGATGGGTGAGAGTTCGAAAATAAACCAGATTCAGATTTTGAATTGCGATGTACGTAGTTTTGTTGATTTCAGCTAAATTGAATATTTTAGTGACCTTAAAAAAAAATTCACGTTATGTGGCGCCAATATAAACAACGAAACTGAAGGTTGTTTTGTTAAGATTAAATTGACTAGAAAGGATTAGGGGTTAGTCTCGTCAAAGCATTGAACAGAAGGAGTTCAAACCATCAGTAAACGAGCAAGCCGTTCAGTTCTACACTGATTGGTCCACCACAGGACGCAAACACATCAAAGTAAGCGTCAAAAATGTAGTCGAAAATGGTTGGTAAAATCTCGCGCAATTTTTGAGATTCTGAACAGATTTTGCAATGTTTTGAGTGACCAGGCTACTCGCATAGGAAATTAAAAAGCAAGGGCACAAAACCTGGTAGAAATACATTCTGGTAGAGAAAATGTTGAGCATACCAGCGGACTCTCTGGATATTCTGAGTTGGTTGAAGATACTCGTAAATGTATTTAAGTGTCAAATCAAATTTAATTTAACATTTTTTTTTGCGTAACTTGTGAGTACTTCTGTTTTATTTTCCTAAATTTGTACACAAATAACCTCCGCACCCTGTACACAGAGAGAATAATAGATGCAAGTAAGTCCAGACTGGAATCCAATGAGAAATTATGCTGAGAGTGGAAGTCTTTCAAAGCCTTAGGTTAGGTTGGCTATGAGGGCAGGCGAGGTGGAAGTAATTCACTATGCCACACTCAGGTCAAAACAGACCCATTGTGATATCATTAGCGAAGATATGTCTGCCAGTTGCTCATTGGATAACCTTTTTATCAGCCAACCTCTTACTTGAGATGAACTAGGAAACACCTCAGTTGATTTGACATAGTTCAAAAAGTCGTATATTTCTTCAAGGTCCTGGAAGAAGTGTCATCCAAGAAATTGATATTTGGTGGCTGAGAGCTGGACTTTCCGATAATGCATAAAAATAATTCCTTTCTAATGGCCGCTGTGGCTGGCTTGGCAGTTGCCCATTCTGTCAGCCCAATTTTGCTGTCCATTGTCGTTTGTGTGTCTCTCGATGGGTGTTTTCCTTAGGTGTGTCAATTGTTTGTGAATCTTTGGAATAATAACGATCTTTTATAGTTCCCAATGAAATAAAGCCAACGGCATTAATTTGGAGGCCAAATGACTAGTACACGATTACCGAACTGAGTGCGCCAAAAATTGATTGTTCGACGGCCGTTGTGGCACGATGCACTATCCTGTGGTACTAAAGCCCGCCTAAGTCCAAACTGCCGGTCATAAAAAGTCATACATATGTGGTCCAGGGTCTAGTTTTTCGCGACCATTCGTGTCAATTGGAATGGGCGTACAGTTTAGGGCCACATCCGGAAGGCTTTTATTAATTGAGACACTTTTTTATGACTGCTATTACTCTCGGACGATTCCCCAGTGATGGGAGCGTGAAAAAACGTCGAACCTCCGGCTCAGTAGTCCAATACACTAACCACTGAGCCGCGGCGCCCACAACATAGCCTCCGACATGAAAATGAGATTCGTCGTGGCTAGCAATTTTCTTTCAACACTTGAGTGATTTGGATCTTTTAAGCAGAAAGTCTCAAGTTCATTATGCAACATATTCGTCAGAGAGACTTGTAGGTATGTTCTGTTCTTGATCTCTGTAATAAGTTGAGCTTTATGGGTTTTAACACATACTTTGTACAATAGTAGCCTATGCGCATTGGAGGATCATGCGGAGATTGCTTTCAATACGTGTCAAAAATTTTTATGATGTGATAAATTATCTTCACAGCCATGACCATTCCGCGAAATGTTAGAATTTGAAAACTTGCACGATGCATAAGTTGCACAAATTTTTGGCACCCGCAAAGTCGGTTGGATCAGCTACACTCGACTATTTTTACTTTACGATGCATCTTAGAAAATCGTAAAAGAAAATCATGCATTTGTTTGTTAAGTTGCCGATGCACATATCTACGCACAGCCATATAATTTTAATTTTCTGAATCTCTAAGCGAAAACAAATGCTTCGTATAACCCTGGTGCAACCGATATCGACAGAAAAACGTGAAAGAGAAACCAAATTAATTTGCCTAATTAACTTGTCCCTTCGCCAATAATGCGAGACGTCTTAATTTCTCAATCCAAACTGTAGCTACATAAGACAGGAAAAAAAAGAGTTACCAAATCACCTAAAAATCGATTCACCTCATTTTGCGTTCCTACCTCAGTCGGGTGCCGCGTTGTTGCTTACGAAACAACTCAATTTGTCATCAACATTTTTTTATTTATTTTTTTGTTAGCCCTTTCAAAAGATCATTTTAAATTTGTGAATCACGGCCGAAAGTAAAATGCAAATGAATAGAAAAAGTTCATCGATCTTGACTTTCCCAAATAAAAACCCATTAATTCGTTCAGAAAAAAAAAAAAAATTTCGGACATTTGCCAGAATTCGATATTGAGGCTTTTCTTTTCGCTTTCGCATTATTCTGATGCTCATTTCAAACAACAAAAGATCTTTTCTTTTGCAAACTACCGAGTATGAAGGAAGAAAGACATTCTGATGTGTCTAAAAATCAGATGATCTAACGGTGACGTTATGTCACCAAAAACTTTTAAGTGCTAATTACAAACAAGCACAAAGGAGACATTCTTTGCGTGACTACATTTAAAGAGAATAAAATCGTATATTTATTGTCCCACTCAGCCGCTTGGAATTGCATCAAAATTCCTTCTTTTGATTTGCAACATTGACAAAAAGCAAGTGCCCAACAACATCAACTCGCCGCGAGGAGTGCGTTCAGAGAGTGAGTGATCGCTTTGTTACGTTCGATTACGTTAGTGTAGACGAATTGCAACATATTTTCGTGTCACCAATGAAGTTCGTCACAATTCATAGAAAATTTTCTAAATTTAAAAATAATATTCAAAAAAAATTAAATAAAAGGGAAAAATTGTATTTTTTTTAATATTTTTTTTTAAATTCTATCAAGAGAGAGAGAGGCATAGAGAGGAGAAGGCGACGACATTTTTCCGTCACCACATAGAAAAGACATTTTATTAGGAAGCAGAACGAACGATTCACATCCCAGATTAAAAGTAAAAATATCCACCACCATCACAAACGCTAGTGAGAGTGAGCATAGCCCATAGCCATTATAGAATAGCGCGCGCATAGGGTCATTGGCATAAATTTTAAATTTAACAAACTATCAGGGTGTATCTGTGTGTACGTATGCTGAGGTTGTTTGACACTTTTTTTTTGTTTTTTTTTTTGTTTTGTATGTTCAGTCACACATTTTGTGTACAATTTCACTTACTAATTGTAGTTACATACTTTTGGACGTACATGATGCGTGATTATAGTGATCTATTCGACGAAAAGTGTAGAAACGGGGGATACGCATAGCAATTAGAATTGGAATCCTTCTGGTTGTTTTTGGTTTTTGTTGGCAAACGTCACTTCGTTTGTTACGTCTCGTGGTCTCATTTCGATTTATTTAATTGAACTGGTCACTAAAATTAAACTTTAATTATGCGGCAGGGAAAATAGTGAAAATATCTTTACGTTGTTGTTCCTACATTCTATAAGCGTTTTGATGTATGAATGAAGTGAACAAGAAAAAAAATTAATTGTCATCTTGCCAAAGTCAAAACACAGGACACAAAACAAAAAAAAAAAATGTCTATTGGTGTTTGTATGATGTTTTTTTTTTGAGAGGGAAATCATCACGTTATTTGTTTCGGTGGAAGATAAATTTTGTGGCTGATGGTTATCCACCCCCCCTTTTTAAGGAAAAAAAAAGAAAACTTTTAGTTTAAAAAAAAAAAATTATATTCCCTCGTGATGCATTATGAAGTGTTACATAAAGAATTCCACGACTTTAAGGTGTTCGAGACATTTCAAGATGTACGATAAAAATGTCTCGTGAATTTGAGTGAAATAAAATGTCAGCAATGTCTTACTTTTTTTTATGCACGAATAGGATTAGGTTTATTTAAATTTTAATTGTTTGAAATGCTCGATTAACTAAAGGAAATACGTTGTTATCTGTCACTTTATCGTTGATCTAACCGGAAAGAATTATGACTAAGATATTTTGGGTTAACGAGTTGGATGATTCTAAATTCGTATGCATTCTTTTTAAGCGGATGAATAATTTCATTGGGAGGTTTGCCTAAAAGAATTTATAAAATAAAAATGGAATTCCAATGCGTGGGCAGAAAAAAGAAATGTCTTAGTTGACAGTTACAACATGTAATGATTTATTTACTTAACTTAATGTTATTTCTGGCATTAACAACTGTCAAATAATATCTTATTCGATTGACACTGACAGATCAATACACCATGTTACTAGGTGCGAATGATATGTTCAATAAAAAAAGAAATAATATTTTAACATTTGGCATGCGGGTGCGTATGTGGAATATTTTTTTTTCGAAATTTGATTTAATGTACATAGATTTTTAAATTACTTTTTGACGAAATGGTCTCAAATTGGGTGGGGAAGCTAGTTCTTTCTTACTTTTCTGTCCAATGTTGCAAAAGTAAACTTTCCATCATGCATGAATGCACATACATTTTTTAGAGGGTTCTATCTGATGTATTTGATTTCAGTCAGTAATTACTGGGTTTTAAACCAGAAACCAAACCAAAGCAGCTACGAAACAAATCTTGAATATGTTGCCAATATAGCTCAAGGTTAAAGGAGAAGCTTAACTTGCTACTTTTAGGCCGATATATGATGACGACCTACGCTAGGCAACAAGTTTATTTTGCAATAGAAAGGGGAGGGCACTAGAACAACAGCTTCCAAAGTTTTAGAACAAAATGGAGTTAATATAGAATTATTAGATCAGACTTTACTGCCAACAACGAGATTCCGCAATGCTCACGAGGCAGTACTCTTAGCTGTGGCTTAGTGCGCTAGACTGCTAATTATTCCTTTTGGATTAAAGGGCCCTTCCATTTGTGCGAAAAATATAACACGAACATCATGAATGGCTGCAAAAAGGTAGGCCCTGAGCCTTAAGTGTGCTGTGTGCACCTATTGGTCATGCATTTGTTCAGGACGATATTGGTGAACTGAATTTCTATCTCTGCAAACAGTCAGGCTTCATTTAAGGCAGTTGTAAAGCCAAAATCAATTTTAAATTAACCTTTTGGTTCAAGACCTCAAAGATGAAGTAACTATTCTTAAATTCCGAACAAATCGTAGAACTATAGAGCGACTGATTTTGATTCCCTTAAACTTTATCTATTAGAAAAATTTGCATTTAACTGATTAAAGGTCTAATGGTTTTATTTCCTGGTCGAAAGCCATTGTCGAAAAAAAATTTAAAAACCATTACGTTGCATGTAATAATCCCTATAACTCCTTTCGCTGTGGGTTAATTAAGTCTTCTAAAGAATGCTACGAAGAGGTTATTTTAGGCATGAGACCTCGAATAAATAGCGAAACATTTACATATTTTTCTGACAGTAAAAGATGTCTTTCATGCATATTTTAGAATCCATAAGAAACACTTCATATTGCGTTTTTTCTTTTTTTTTAAAAAAAGATTTTTTGACCTACATATAGTACAGTGTTAACTAATGGCATTCGTTCCGGACACTGTGCGGTGTTATCTATTAAGTGCACTATAATAAAAAAAAAAAACTTAATGCTTTCCTGGTAACTTGAGTATAAACACATTAAAATGTACATAAAGCTGGCTTTACTTCATCTGTTGACATTTTACTTTATTTGCTTATGATTTGTAGATAACACTTCTCTTACAACTTAGTAGAGCCATTCAACAAGTTGTCGCTTCAGATGGATTCTATTTGCATTCTCCAATTTTTGTTTGAAGATCATTGTGGTAAAAAAAAATTCTTAGGAGCCCACTTTTGATCAGATGTTTTCTTTTTTTTAATTTTGTCAAAGTATTATTGAACACAGCCTATGGTATGCCAAATGCAAACGCGTGAACACTGTCCAAAGTTACGTAAGCGAGAGTTGTTTACATCGGACAATAAGCAGCAACCAGTTCTACTAATTGAAGGCTCCAATACTAGTGATCATTGTACATGTACATGTACATTGGTCCTTCAAGTCGGATTCTGCCCCTAAAGGATCGCTACAAGTACTCGGCTATGCTAAATCTATACCGCTCTGCTACGTGCTAAAACTTTAAAGCCAGACTGCCACGAGTTATACTGTTGCGCTACGGACTGCAGTACAATGCTACGGGCCACGAGCTACATCGCTACGCTAAGAGTTAAGCCGCGACGCTAGGTATCATCAGCATGGCAGAACCTTTGGTAAAAACTGATGAATGAAATGAATTCGCACGATAGGTAGAACCTATCTTCAATATTTCGAGGTGCGTCTACATAAGTTGAAGATAGACTGGAGCAGTTGCAAGGAGCTAAATCCAAACGCTCACAATCTTAGTTTCATAACGAAAAGTTAGTGAAGGATTATCTGGCGGAATACATTAAAGGAGAAGAAGTCGCAATGAATCTACAAACGGTATTTGAAGGAGATGACCTTGTGTAAACGGACCACTTTCTATGAAATGCTTAAGACATTAGTGCATGAAATTGTTCAGATTCATGATGTGTAAAAGGACAGATAGGGCTTAAATGTTCTTTTCATAATGAGCCCTTCTAGTTTACCGTCCTCGGTAGCAATTTAAGTGCCCTAGCGTAGATTTGAATTGATATCTTCAGGTTTAACTTCCGCTCTATAGGTGCAACTGTTTCCCGCATGTTTTCCATGTCACGTTCCTTGTACGGTTTCTTTTCCGCTTATAGAACATTTCATATTATCACATATGCTACATTTCCCAATTAGAATCAGATTACCAGATTCTCAGTCAGAAAACATAAACCCTACATTATCGGAGTATGTCGTCTTCATTCAGCTTCACTGTAACTACATTCAGAAAAAAAACAACAACAAGGTACCTCACCTTTTGCCTCACTCTCTTCCATATCTCTGGTGTATTTTCATCTCTTCCATCGCCCTTTTCTTTTTCACTACTGCAACTCGTACCACCTCCTCCAATTGCATTCTTCACTTAGCAGACTTATTATCTAATCTCTTCGCCGCGAGGACTGAATCTAGGTCATTATGCATCAACTATGAAGTGATAAAAATAGCTATCGCACATAGAAAAGCCACACTCACGCACTCAAGCGCATACAAATACACACACACATACACAGTAAACGATTTAAAAAGAAATGTCACTACTCACTGTATGTGTGGTATTAATAGCACCAGTAAACTTCAAGAAAAGTATTTAGTCCATAAGTTAAGACAAGAAAAAAAAAATAGGGATTGTACTATAACAGAAATTAATTCTTAAATTTTTTTCTTAAATTTTACTTTCAGAGAACAACAATAAACATCAAAATTGAAAAAAAAAACAGCTCGAATCAACAATTGACAGGTCAAATGTCAAAACAATTGGCAATCTTTAGATAACTTTATGGAAAAGTTTATAGTAAAGATTGCAAGGACAATTATAACAAATTAAGAGAAAACAAAATAAATAAAAAAAAAAAACCACACTCCTAGGTTAACCTTCATAATATGCGAAATGGCAAAAAAATCCAGCGGCAAGGCTAAGAAACGTCACTTAAATGACGGTGATGACGATGAAGATAAAAATGATATGGTCACTTGAACTTGAAAACCGACATGAAAAAATAAAAAAAAAGAAAAATGCTACAAAATAAAATCTTATATAAAAAAATAACTGCATAAATGAACCCTTAATGAAATACACCAACACACAGATATAAGTTATGTGAATACGCGCGCGCGCGCCGTCGCGACAAAGTACTTTAGTTTTTGTTTAATTTTTTTATAACGAAACCTACAAAAAATAAGTCTCGAAATTTTTACTAGAATCGAATGAATCTTGTTTTCTATTTCAAAAAAAAAGATACAAATTTTATTTATTATTTTTTTATATATATATCTACATAATTGCAACTAAACGTCATCTGTCACCTGTGAAAGGTGTCAAAAATTCCAAAAAAAAATACAAAAAGAATAAAAGAATTAAGAGAAACAGGGAAAGAAAGAAAATTTATTTGCTTTCCCGGACCACAATTACGCATTTGAATGCAATCCACAGTGATTTTGCCCAGCGAGAAGATACTCGGGATAAAATTTGTGGCGTTTGTTAATGCGAATAAACCAAAGTCCTAATTGGAGGGCCCTGGCTGTGCTAGGTGCCCTCCTGTCGGTTATTATCGTATGGCCAACTGTCTTATCAAAGCCAATGTTAACAGCACGTACATCAGCAACCACCAATACTACCACAGATCAGCAGCCGCCATTAGTAACTTCAGTGTTAAATTTAACGTCAAATATCACGACAGTAGCGGCGCCAAATTTAAACATAACTGGAATATATAGTAATTATAGTGAACATGAAAGTGAACAAAATACAAATTACAGTGACTACAGTGATTATGGCAGCTATCTACTACAATTAAATGTTAACACAAGTGACATTGAAGATCAAGATGGTGATTACGAAGTTGATGAGCATCTAACGCACGCTCGCGGTGATATCGATCCGTTGTACGCAATAATGACATCGCTCGATGACGGTAACGTTTCAAATTCGCGTCGCGTCAAAAAATCAAATATGGTCTATAATAAACGTAAACGAAAGAAAGTCAATGACAACGACGATAACGACGGTAGTGCGGAAGATGATGTCTCTAATACAACATATCTGTCAAGTGCTAGTATTAGTGATGATAGTAATTCTATAATCAATAGCTTAAGTAATAGAAGTAGTAGTGTTAGTGTTAATAATAGTGACAAAGTTAAAGCAGCATCATCAAAACGAACGCGAAATTCAATCAAAAGTGACAGAAGTGAACGCGCCCCTAATAATGATGATGATGATTATGATGATAGTGATGTTGTATCAACTCAACAACCGTCAACATCAACAGCGAGAGAATGGAGATACTATTTATCAACAACGCCACCTGATAGCTTTGATGTAACATCAGAATTTTGGAACTTGGAAGAGACGTCCGATGATAACAATGACACAATTGTCACATCAACAACATCACCCGCACCAGTACTAAAAACAACAACACTAACACATACAGAATATCCGGTGTTATCGCGTACCGACCGTAGTGTGCATCTGAAGCGCGGTATACCGGAGAGACAGCGAGGCAACAAAAATAATGGTGGTACAGCTGTAGAAGGAGAAGGAGGAGGTAGCATTAAATCTAGGAGACTGAATAATCATAACAAAAATCATAATTATAGAAATAATAATCACACGAATAGTAATAGTAGTAATTTAGATCGTAATGAAAGATCTACGATATCGCATATATCGGGACCGGGGAGAAAAATTCAATTATACATCAAGAATCGGTTCATACAACTGATGCCCGACGGTACGGTAAATGGAACTCAGGATGATCTAAGTGATTACAGTAAGTACATGCATTTTTATTATAATTTTTTTTTTCAAAATTATTTTTTTGACAGGCATGCGAAATACCTTGAAAGTTCGAAATATCTAGAAATTTTGACGTTTTGTTCTTTAAGTGGGGTGGGTTGCCATTGATTCTTTTCGTATTTTTCACCTTGACAGAAGTGGGCAAATGAAACTCTTCAGTGATTGAGTGCCTCATCTGTCATACGTCAAATTAAAATTCGCGAACCAAGTGTTTATCTCTGTCTATTTTGCAAGGTGATAGTTCAACATTTTTGCTTACATATTTGACCGCAGTTCTGAAATTTCTTAATTTTTTTTTGAGATAGCGGCGAGTTTGTTTGATTTTTGGCTAACAATATACGAAATTAAATTGACGGTTGTAATTTTTTTATTAGTCTGAGTTGTAATCAACCGGTTTTTCTTATCTAAGCGATAATTATTCATACAGCCAGTATCTTTAATAGACTGAGGGTTCTTTGACTTTGGCCATCATTGTTTTCCTCTTCTATGGAACCACTCAAATTTAAATGTGAGGGCTCAGAGTATTCAAGTTTGTATATTTTTCAAAGTGTGTTTATCTAGGCAGTGGTTTATGAGCCGTCACTAACTATACGGAGATATTACACAATAATCCATTCATCAGAAGCAAACAAAATGGAAAACGGAAAACAAAACAAAACACTCAGATGACAACTAACCAAACTTACGTTTTCAATGGGCGCCATCTTTTAAGATGTCAAGGTCATATTTAGGGACTAATTTAAAATTGTTACTGAATCGTTGAAATATCAAAATGTAGAAATGTAAACTCTTTATCGCTGTTGTGGGTGAGATTTGTATGCTCATTGTGAACTTGTCTTAGTTGTTCGAATATGACAAATGGAAATTAAATGTCACTCTCCATCGTTTCACTTCTGCTTTTTGTTTATATGCTGACATTTTTCCGTCAGTAAATTTACTTCGACTTTTATTAAAATTTTACTTAAATACCGATGACTTGACATTTAAGAAACAATCTCATTATAATTTTTATAGGAACTATTACTGGACTTAATCTGCATATTATCTGCTACTCTACACCTCTGTAAAGGTTTATGTGGTTGCAAGATTGGCACTCTTCGAACTCAGCAACAAGATCATTTTCACAGATAATTTTACTTGCGTCGACACAGAAAAGATCCTGGATTATAGCTTCTGGAGTGAAAAGCCTGCCTAATACAGCCTCAGGGGATGACACAATAGGTTTTCTATGAAACGTCATTGCCTGAGTGTTGGTAACCTCTCCCACGTACCAATCTGTCTGTCAATGTGACTATTCATTGAATGTAAAGGTATTTCCATTGAAAGGCTACTTCGCGTTCCTCACGTTTTAGGTGCTCTCAACAACTAATTATCGACAATCGCGTGTAAGTTTATATTTTTTATTTGATTTCTCGATAATACCCCGTCGCGTTAAAATTTGTGCTCAATTGCATTTTTTAGCTGTCATAGCGCCCACATTCATATGAACCTGACGATGACATTACCAAGATGTTTTATTTTATTGCTCTGCTAAACGGTCGTTGTGCGCGTTAAACTTTATTTCAATTTGTTAAGTCCCCTTAAATTTTTATATCCAACGATTAATGCTTGAAACAAGTAAACCTCATGGTTGGCCATGAATTCGTAACCATCACAGGGTGAAACAGACTTCAATTTTATCTCCTAGCCGTTATCAAAGCCACACGACAAACAAATTAAATTTGCGAACCAAATACAAGAATACTCATGTTTCTAATGGATACATAAAATGACTGTCGTAAAACCAATTAGTTTTAGTTAAACAAATTCTGAAACAATTCTGCCAACATAAGGGCACTAAGTGTCTACAACTTGTCAATCTGGTCTAAATTTTGTCATCTTTGTGTCTAGTTCCGGGTTCTTCTTTACAAATCATTTGATTCAAACATACTTGTAAGGGTAATACAAATATAATAAAAAAAATACTCCACATGGTGCCGTGTCTTTGTCATAAAATAGCAAAGATAAAGGTGCACTTGCATAGGTATGTACATATATGCAAATTTCAGAATGAAAAAGAAAAGCATTTGTAAGACAATGTACTTATTTAGTCAGCTAGCAAACACTTATCAAATCAATCTCAGCAGTAACAGTCAACATTTTGATGAAAGACACACTTAAACCATAAACCAAAAGCTGGAAGTATTTTTTTTCTGTTTTGAAGTTGGATACGTGCGACAAAAATGGAATGTGGTCCAACATTAATAGTATCTCCTGGGACTAATTAGTGAATTGATTATACTAACTTGGAGTCTATAAGTGTATAATTTTAGCATGACTTTTCGTACAGCATTAAAGATAAATTGAATGTTTGGATAGAAATTGTTTGAGGTGATTACCCAATTTTTTAGAAATTCCGTACACATGTAAGCTGTGTGAATTTATAGAATTTGTGCGTAAAGTCTGTAATTTATGATATGTAACTCGATATTATATTGCGCTCATTTGCATACATTTCGAGTAAAAACTTATGAACTGTCGAATGTGGTGAAGTGGATGAAAAAATCGGACTTGTGGTCGAATCACGAATTAACTTAACTTAAAACTAGTAAGAGACAGAGGCAAAAGATGGTAAATCATTTCACTTTTATAGAAAAAATTATTACTTTTGGACCAATTAATTTGTGTGGATAAGGATAATAAAAACCTGTCAAATTATTTTTACGTCAAATTCTAACAGCAGAAAAATCTGTTTCAAACTGGGTTTACGATGATGCAATCCTTTTCCGACATTATTTTTTGATAATTTGTCATATATGTAATTCTTTAATTTACTATTCTACTTAATGCTACCTATATTGCAATACTCATAACTTACTAACCCAATTTATAATTACCACACTGAATGCACCCATAATAATGTCACTTTCTTTTTGGCGGAGTTGAAAGCTTCTGTGTGCATACTCCGTTAAAATTCGCTTCGAAATCTGATACACGTGTCATTACCCAAGGTATAAAAATAATCGGTCTAGAAAGTATTGTGAAACCTTTGGCAAATCACGGATAGTTTTTCTGACATAACTTTGCTCTCTCTTAAAACGTCAGTCTGAAGCCTTTAATTTTTCCCACGTTGGCTTGAGTGGATCAAATCAAAGTTGTGGTGATAAGGCAGACCCAGTTGCACATTACTTGTTAAACGTCTAATAGATTGCTGGTAGTCCTGCCACTGGCTTAAGTCAAACCCATCAGCTACGGGATGTATCAGTAGCTTCGAGTTTGAAATTTCTTAAAGCTGTGGTTTTGACCGCTACCAGGTAATGGCTCGAGCTTTTACGTCATCATTTTTTGTAAGTTTTTTCGAGGAAGTTTTAGTTCTCAGTTAATGTAGAAGCGCTTTCTTTCCAATGGGGGCGTAAGCGCAAGTTTTGCCTTGACGTTTCGGAAGTTGTAAACTGTTTGCTTTAACTCTGGCAGCAAACCTCGCCCAAATAACCATTGTTTCTGTTCACAGCTGCTTCGGTAGTAGATGATGCACGATCTTGGTTTAGGTTCTTTTTTCATGCAGCACTCAGGACCTTAAACTTTATTTAAAACCATTTATAAAGAGAAAGCTATAAGGAGAGAGATAAGTAGTAGAGAGGAACGGATACGGTATGAGAGGGCGATGATCATTATTTTGAATAATGCCGGTATGCTATTTTCATTTCATTATAAATCCCGAGCTGCCATTATTTAAGCCTTGTAGTATTGGAGAATGTCTGTTCGTTTGTTGACTACATGGGAGCACATTCGACATCAAGATCATTAGGTTAGGTGGATGGGTGCCCTATTTGACAGGGACATGTCAACGGCTCACTTAGACTAAGGATGTGCCCAAACATCAGTAAATCCGTGTTCTTTCTACATTTGCGTCGGTCATCCATAACTAAATCAGTCTTCTACCCGAGACTCCGCTGTTTCTCATCACTCAAAGTTTTGCCCTTCGAGGTTTTGAGGTAAACTTATGTCACGACGTCCAATGATCGGTTAATCGTGTTTATTCTTGGAATAGATCTCACCTGAACGCAGTTCGTTACACGACTCAATCCTTTTCAGCTAATCCAGGGGGCACAGCGTGGGGGTCTTTTATCCCAAAGGACAATACTTGGCATGTTTTCATAATTTGGATAAAATTTTAAAGAACATCAAGTTTTTTTTTTTGAATTTACCCTTATATAACCGGCTTACTTAACTGGCACAGTTTACTGGTTTTCTGTAGAAATAAACTCCAGACTGATCATTTATCAAACCTACACCAAAATTCTACACCTGTCCCAGAGATGAAGATCACAAATGGAATGAGGTCAGCTCATAGTTCCAGAATCAAATTACCTATGGTTTTCTTTTTCGACTCCAGTGAATTGAAACAATAGAGCTGCTAATTAGCTACAAACTTGCAATCAAAATTGTTTCAACATCAGCTCGTACATCATCAACCTTGGCAAGAACTTTTTTCGTTTGGTTTTCGGGCCTTAATTACTGTACCATTGTTTTAAAAAAAAGTTTTCTTTTTCCTTGTGTTTGAAACTTTAAAGTTTCCCTCTTTAAAATTAATTGTGCGCCCATCTTCGTCTCTCCATCTCGGTGGCACATGTAATTTGATTCATTAACATTTTGTAATCTCTTTTGAGTTCTTTTCGGTTTACCTCCTCGCTCAGATTTTAGTCTTTTTTTGTTTCCTCAGATAGTCTCTAATGAATCTGTCGTTTAATTAGCAACTAAGGGCGATATCACAATCGGGGTGGGCCAATCCCCCCTCCCCCCCACCTGAAAAAAAATGTTAATTTAAACAGATGTAGTCCGGTACTGATTGCTGTTTTTTTTGTTTCTGTTTTCGAGATTTCTTTTCTCTGGACAACATGTCACGCGTAATTTACACACTTAAGTGTTGATGAATATATTTTTTTTCCCGACACTGTTATACAGTAGCGGGTAACTCATGGCGTTTCACGCGTATGCAAATGAGATACAATTAATGTCTATATAAGGTAGCAACATAAATTTTGGCCTCTTGGCAACTGAGTTTTTCTGCGATTTGGTTTGGATTTTCTATTTAATGGTTTGCACATGCAATCTGCAAATAGATCGTGTGCAGCGAGAGTGGTATGCAAGACAGATGCAAAGACAGCGGCTAACGTATTGTGTGAGTATCTAAGCAAATTAAAAGGGAAAACAGTGAACAATGTTACAGGAAACTGAGGAGATTTAAGCTTTTATGGGTATTTGAAGGCTTGAGGGCATACTGTTTGGTTGATGGTTGCGATATATGCACGTTATTTAGCATTAAGTTGCGTACAGCGGTGTATAACTCAATTGAACATCCGGTAGGTAATGAAAGGAGAAATCTACTGGAATTTGAAGTTTCCTCAAAAGACTTTTAGAGGTAAAGAGATCCAAGATTGGCTAGTAGCTTTTCCTTAAGTTTTTCGTGTGTCTTGTGCCTTGAGGATAAATTTCGAGGACAATACAGCGGCCGTATCTACATACGTTGCATCCCGATATAATCTAAAACGGTTGATAGCATGATTTAAGGCCGGAAGGTCTTGGAATTTTCAGCAAGTGATTTGACACGACAAGAAAAATGTTAGCTCTCAAGATCGTGTAATCAAATAAAAAAGTATTTCTCCGCCGGCGATTTTAAACAGGTAACAACTGTACTGCTTAACCCGCAGTCTCAACAGCCAACAGATAGATATGAAGTTTTCGTTTTTGCTGGCCATTCTGACTTAAACCTTTTTAAGCCAATGAATGTTTCGGTGCACTTTGGATTACTTAAAAACGAGTTTAACTCTGCACAAAATTTTATGTCTAGTAATAATTGCTTGACGGACATGGCTACATGTGCCATAAAGCACCACAAAAAATGCTACAAAATTTTGAATACTAAGGCAGCCATGTGGACATTTAAAATTTCTTAGGTTGGACTTATAAGTTAGCAACAAGTTGGCCTTTAAAGTTACTTAACAAAACCTACTCACTCTTAAAAGAAAGTCAGGATCGTAAAGTGTTATTTGTTACGTAATACTTCCTGAATTGGTATTTAATTTCTGTAGTCGCAGGGGACTAAGAGTTATTTTCTTTAGGTTCGAAACTGGTATTCCAGAGAAACAGCAGTAGACGGATACAAGTAGATCAGTGATAGTCGTCTCGCTATTCATATGACTTTTGTCATTGTAGTCGCTATATAGCAACAAGCATGGTATTTTAAAGTTGGATAAGCATGATAAGCCAGGAGAGTCACTTATGAATGTCAGCCATGGAACCATAAGGAGAATCAAGAGCTGTAGTTTCCACGACATCTCAGTGGAAAATACCCTCTAATTTTCTGGTCACAGAACATAGCAGAGTTTTCTGCCACTTCATCTACCCTACGCTTACGCTTACGATAATTGGTGTCGTCATCAATGGTTGCTTCCCTATTGATCCCAGATCCCAGATCCCAGATACTTGAATTTTTCGCGCTGGCGAATCAGTTATCCATTCAAATAAATGTCGGGAATAATTCGGAGTCGATCAGAGAATGGGCAGTACAGGTACTCTGCCTATTTTGGACTAATACGATACTCAATTCCTTCCAAAAATCCACCCATACATCATGTGCTCATTGCAGGGACGTTTGATGCTCTCTTGTAATGGCTCCAAAGATTAACTGATGCACTTTCGGTACCGTCACTTTTCATGCAGACAGATAATCTAGGACTGCAATAAATAGCTAGGAACTTAAGACGCTTTTCTTTGGGAACTCTTCGGTGACTCCGGCGGGGCATCTTACTCTTGTTTTTGGTTCAGCAACTCCTCGATGTCTCAATGCCATTTACTTACCTCGAGGACCACTTCTTTTACCAAATCTATTTCTGGCCTAAAAAAATTAAGATAACCTACTCTGTTACTACGGTTCACAAAGGTTCTAAAGTAGATTGCTCATTTCAAGGGATGACAGGTGGGACTAATTCGCTATATAATATCCACTTTCTTACGCAAATGAGCGCAGAATATTTTATAATCTCATGGACAGAGGCCATCATCATCATTTCAAGTTTATACGTTCGACGCGGTGATAGAATAAAAATTAAAAAAAAAAATTGGCGTAACAGACCGTATGGCGTCTAAGGCCTAATTTCTAGACCATTCGTGTTTCACAAATTTAAGGGACCTACAATCGAAAGACCAAGGCGAATTGAGAAGCTTTCTGAGATCATTTTTTACGTCTGTTAGACTTTCACGAGGGAAAGAGCTTGAAAGACCTTATTCGTGCTTTCCGAACTTTGGGCCTCCTGCTCAGTACTCTTACGCACTAACTACGGAGCGTCAGCGTCAGAGCACTGACTTGTTAAAAGTCAGTGACCGCTTAACACAGCGGTCAGAATTTTAAAGTTGTGATCCAGGTGAAGTTCATAAAAGTTTACACTGAATTCGCCTGTTACAATTGTCTGACATGTCTTTTGAAATGGCTTTAGTCGACTACAAAACGGTTTATGAGCAATGATGCAATTTTAGTTCCACGGAAAAAGTGTCAGCCTTCAATATTATCCTGAAATTTACCGCAGCTGTGCCAATCACTTTCAGAGTCACTTGCCTGCCGAGAAGATAAAAAATTGTTTTACGACATGTTTTGACGAATCCACATGTAGTCACCTCTCTGCACATTATGTACCTATAGCATGTCTTGCATTGGAATGCACGGTTCCAAGATGGATGACGAATCTAGGCTACGAATTTTCATTGAATTCATCGGTGTTAATCTCTATGCACGTGAGTCATGTTATGCAGATATTTTCAGACCCAAATTCGTCATCCATCTTGGATCTGTGAACCAAACTAGATTGTCCTTCAAAATGTGAGTTTGATAAATTTTCCTACCTCAAAATATCTCTAATCATTCCATAAGTGAGCCATATAACGCATTACTGAGCAAGTCTACCTAACCATCACCCTCCCCAATGTAGTTGCTTGGTCACCCGTTTTCTGTAATTCCAGTAAGGTGTCAAAAATACTAGATGTTGATACTCCGTATGACAGCGTCTAAACCTTTTCTGATATTTTATTTACTTTTGCTTCGTCTATCTGATACTAAGTTAAACATACGTTATCACTGCGGTATGACTCAGAAAACCAAAAAAATAACCTGAAACGTCAAAACTGACGTTTATCATAAATCTTTTGAGATACATAAGACTGACAGAAAATCAGTGGCCAGATTTATCTAAAACAAAATTTTTATATTGAATTTGATTATTGTAGAATCAGCTTTAAAAGTTTGTTTGATTGGTTACTGAATTTTGTCAATAAAAAGAAAACATTGGCTGTGACATTTTCTGTCAACTTCAATTTATGTAGGACTCTCGAATGCATAAATTAATAACTTATTGGCAACACTTGAAGCATAAAGTATTTCCTTCTCTGCAAATTCGTTTTTAACACATTTCTATACTTCGCACAGATACTTTGGAAATCGAATCCGCCAAATGTATAACTCGATCAAAACTTCATCGGCGCAATCACCTGTACGGCTGTTCTGTAGCCGTCTACCACTAACGGTAAGCAATGCTGCTGGACGTCTGTTCGTATCCAATTCGCATGATCAGTCCGGTACAACCGATCACGTTATGTTAATATATGCTCGCATATATGTACCTATATCTGTCTTTTTTGTTTTGCACAAAAAAAAAAAAAAACCAAATGAAAAGAAAATTCAAAGAGCGGTTGTTGTATCCGCGCGTTGACAGTCATTTAACGACAAGCGCTCTGATTAAATTACTTCTTTGCGACGCGCTTCATTTCCTTGTGTGTATCATGATCACCCAGTAAATGAAAAGGTATCTGCGTATACTGCAGACATTTATTTCGATTGTTTTCATTTCGTTTCATATTCAGATTCAATACAATCGATACGTATTGCGAACACAGATGGATGACTCTTGAGTGAAATCAGAAATCTGGCAGACGAGACAACGGTGATAGTGAGTGGTGATCGTATTGGTGCTGATGATGGTGACCTAATAATGGGTTGTTCGGGTGGAAATGCGCACTCCACTCAGGTGATGATATGAGAGTGGATTGAGATACTCTCGCCGGTATCTGTCCGGTCCTCATCGTCGTCGTCTTCGTCGGCAAGTTTGGTATTTTTTTTCTTTTTTTTTTTTTTGTCGTGATTTTAGCAACTACCGGTCTTGGTTAGTGGAAATTGGTACTTTGAAGCTGGTTCAGCGAGACTGATCCGGTGGCACTGCCACTGTCATAGCGGTGGTCTCAAATTCCAATTGCGACATTTTACAAGTGCACTTGTCCAATAGATACAACTGTTCGAGTAATATATTATCTTTTGAGGACGACTTGGAAATTTATTTTCTTTTTCACCATGTGGAAGGTGTTAGGTTTTGACAGTGACTTGCCTTAGTGTTTTGGTGAAATTTGTTGATGTTTCTTTTGAATTTGTAATGAGTTGCAGTTGATGGAGACTTAACTGGAAGTGATACAATGTATCTACAAATTAATAGGGGATCCTATTGCAATGAAATTGTCTACGGAGATGTCTACATCACTAGAGAATCTTAAGTGATACTTTAGGTCTACTGGAAACAATGATTTCAGTTTCGTTATGTCGCACTGTAGATCACTTCAGTCCGTAAAATACCAAGACGCTTCTTTAAATTTGAAG
The DNA here is from genome assembly GCA_946965025.1 of Blera fallax. NCBI lineage: Eukaryota > Metazoa > Arthropoda > Insecta > Diptera > Syrphidae > Blera > Blera fallax. The sequence continues at coordinate 109,600,668 of OX337244.1, read as the reverse complement.
AACTACAGAAGTTCAGCTTGTTTAGAGCTAGCATACTTTACTTAGGTTGGATTTCAAAAGAATTAAACTTGCGAGTTTGTGTTAAAGGTTGTTTAAACTTGATAACATCGTTAAAATTTTGGCGCCCAACAAGAGGTCTGCTAAATTTGTTTAAATAATATTTTCGTTTATGTCAGTACCACCAAAAATCGACTTCCTTAACCAGCTTTTATGTGGACGTTGACCCTTGCTTTGCAATGCTAAGGATCCACAGATATCTATTGTGTTTTTCACAGTACTTTCTAGAAACGTTAAACTACAAGCTGTAGTAGAGTGTAGTAATTCCTTAAATTTTTCTTTTTATTCGTCGTACTCTCGAACCATAAAGAGTTTATACCAAAACTCCTGATATCCGTCATCGCTTGTTTTTCAAACAAAAATGTTGGCTTTTATGTTTTCCTAAACCAGGTGTCTCAGATTCAAAGGCGGTGTTTGTTTATGCGTTGTTGTTCGTACGGTAAATCTGGCCGAGTAAACCGAACCTTACACCTCCCTGTACATTAAACCAAATATCTCCCGAACAATTTTTGTTTAATAAGAACCAAATATCGGCTGAGCTTTCCTGTTCCTGCTCGTTCTGATGGCTTGTTGATGTTGAAATGTAGTACCTTTCATGTTAACACCTATTGGGTGCACTATAGCGCTCCAACACGAAGTGGGAAAAATTACATTAAGTGGCACGTTTGGAATACTTAAGAGGGATTGTGTCCATATTAAACAGCATGGTGTGCTTATTCTAGCGTTATGCGAGACCTGTGACTCTGTGTGCTCGGCGAACACTCGCATAAGGGACCTTGATGTCCATGATGTACTCAGTAGAGAGACCTTTGAAGGGGGACATAACCTTTCAATTTTAGTAACTTTAAATGTAGCCGGAATCCGGATTTCGAATAGGAGCCAGTACTTACTGTACTTGGGTCTTACCTTTTAGACCACTAACATTCTTATCATTAGCCATTTGATCGATCGCTTTCTCTCACGAAGTCGCCTATAAGTTTCACCGATTTTCAAAGTAAATTCGGATAGTTTGGTAGTATTGCTCAAGCCTGAGAATATTCACGGTGATTTCCCGGATTATACTGAACAAAAATATAAAAAAGAGCAGACAGAATGACAGTTTCGTTTGATCGATATTCCGATTGTGTAAGTTCTATCCAAGCAAACAACAAAACCCTTTAAATGGCCGCAGTTGAGCACCCAATATCACTACCTGTCACCCTTCCACTGCCTTTTTACACAATCGGTCACATTAATATTTACCGTTGAGCACAAGTTGGCAGGAGCTCATTTACGATAATGTAATGCGTTATTAAATGTTGAACGTGTCTATATGGATGTCGCTAATGTGCTACATGTAGCATGTGGGCCAATTTAGTGAATGTCGTCAACAAAAAGGGTTCCAAAAACGAGTTCTGCTAAAATATGTGTCTGAATAAATACAACTTTAGCACCATAAGTGCATAAACAACTTTTGTCTAAGGTTCAATTCTCATTAGATAATTCCGTCAAGCGAGAAATAGGAGCGCTTTCTTAGTTTCGCTACATCCAAGGTTTTTTCGCTAATAAAGCGAAATTCACATCTAATTGGCATGACGTTGAAAGAAAGTTGACATTGCTTCCAACTCTAAACAAAACGTCGTTCGAAATTTTCTACAAGGTGTCATCTGTCACTTGTAAGTCCAACTAATATGCTTCGGCATTTAGAAAAAAAAAGGAAAAAGTGAGCTCAACCCGTCAAGCCGGACATTTTGTCATTTTACTGCGATGAAACCATATGTCATGATTCCCCCGTTGGTGTCTCATTTGAAAGACTTTTACCAAATGTCAGTCAAGTTATTAAATGTCAATTTTAAACTTGCTTACGACTTGTCAACGAAGGTGTAAAGTTTTTTATGTTTATTTTATTTTAAGAGCAACATTAACTTCATCACCATAAACCCACCTTAACCCACTCTAAAACTCCATATTGCTACAAACTGGACTGAATAAACGCACTTAAAATGACCCGCCTCTGTGTAAATGTTAATGTCAAAGAATATAATAAAAAAAAAGTCTATTTTTCGATGCTAATATTATTCATATAACAATAAACAAAGATTATGCATATCTGGAGCAGGAAGTGAACTGAATTGACAAAAATTTCTACTTTGCCGAACCGCATGCGGAGGTGTGTTTCAAGTGTTTTAAGTGATCGCTGGCGCATTACATTACGAGTGTCAGTGGTATCGCTGACGCCGTACGTAGTCGCCCTGCAATGACTTGTGACAATGAGGGCGTTCTTAATGGTTTCTAAATGGCTAATCGTACTGATTGAGAAATCCTGAGTGCGCCGTATCATATAGTAGCTGTAGCGACATGTCAACCTGAAAATTAGTGTGGTGCAAAACCAAGAGCGTATACAGAGCCAGAGTATCTACGTGTATCTATGTGTATCTATGCACCCTTTATTTGTTTCAGAGGTGATCGAATAGACCGTTACGCACTGATAGAGTTCAACCGGACAGTTTTTTGTGCAATTTTTTGTTTGTTTTTATTACCTAGTGCATAATACGCAACCTCGATGGTTCGCTCAATAGTGCGAGTATATGCTAGGTACGCTCAGTATTGTGAAGTGCTAAAGTGGCCCATATTTGTATTTGTTGTTATTATAAGCGATTCAGAATTGTTTTTTGGAAAAGCGTGCATAAGTTCAGTTCAGTAGGTTTCTCTCTGTCCGTCAGTACATACATAATTCAAATCCAGTGTAATTAGATGATTGAAAGCGAAAGACAGCCAACAACGATGGCGACAAGTGTGGCACAAAACAGTCGGTGTTTACTATTTGGAAAACTTGTTTACATTTATCGTGAATTACTTGGGATTTGCATTGAAACTCGTTGAGTGCAGGCGCGCGATTATCACTTTGAGGCCGCTAATTTATGATGGTCATCGGGTGATGGAAGGTGTGTAAATGCATCCATTTGCACGCGGTAGAATTTATGTATCTCTTCGAGAGGAGGAACATAATTGACAGGTTGAACGAGTTTGATTTAAGCTTTTTTTTTTTTTGGTATTTTTGTGAAGGAGAAAATCTCTTGTTGATCTAGTTGTGGAAATGGGAAAATTATTTAAAATTCTTGATCTCCAAGTGGGGTACTTCTTTGCATAACAATTGTGTGAAAAGAGAGATTTAGTCTGTTTTTTTTTCCTACACTTTTCCCGGTCAATTTGCATCTATGTGGGTGATTAGCTGATAAGATGTTAAGAATGCGCGTCCGTTTTAAGTGGGCTATGCGGAGAACGTAAACAATTAGATAAATCTGCCGTATGTCAGTAAAACTGTGAGTCGCCAGCAAAGACAGATTGTTACTCGTATCTTTACCTGCATAAGATACCAACTAGAAAATAGATTTATGTAATTATGTAACTTTTTCCCAGATGTCTATCTACAAATGGCTGAGATACACATTTATATTTGCTTTAATAGGTCACTTTGTATTTCAGAATTAAATTGTAGGTTATCCAAACAATTTCCCGTGCAACAGGGTGTACTCGAAAGTGTCAAGTAGATTGTTTAACCAGATCAAAAATGTTAACCTACTTAATATCTATTTAACTCGACCTTCAAACATGACTTTGTTTTGCTGTTATCATGAAATATTTTAAGACGAAGTTATGTTCTCTGTTGTGGCAGTTGCTTTGAATGGTTACGCAATTATATTGCTAGCTTGTATCTGCTTAAAATATTTGCTCAGTGGTTTTGAAATACAGTTTTCAGAGTTAAAGTCTTGTCTTCTTGTGTAGCAATCAAGGTAATTTTACGATCCACATGGCGTCGAAGTATTATAGGAAATCATGTTTCGTTGAGCGCATGGACTTAATGTAGTGTCTGTCTGCCTATTTTTCTAATTTCTTCCGATGAAGTTCTATGAACAAATTTGCGAAAAACCTAATTTCAGGGAATAAGCAACATAGACGTTTACTTTATGGGTGGAGTACCTGGTAAGTGACCAACGTCGTCACAAGAAAGCTGCAAGCCTTCATAAATAGACGTCTTCGCCACATCGTAAGGATCTTTTGGCCGAACCGCAATAACGAGCCATGAGCCAATACACGTGACAAAATGGAGCAAAAAGTGGCAGTGGATTTGGTCACACCTTACCGCGCCATGACAGTTTCATTGCAAAGTACGTCAAGCAATGGAATCCACTTACCCAATCAGGCAGAGGAGTGGGCCGCCCTATGCAGGCATGGACAACGACAGTCGAGGAGGAATCTAGATCATTGGGAATGACTTGGAGAGAGCTCAAATTTTCTGAACTTGAGTGGCAAAATGATCTAAAACTTCGCTGAACTCGACTGAGCATAAAACAACGTCTTTGACAATAAATAAATAAATAAATAAATGGCGAATCAAGCCTGCAATGTCTCTTTAGACGTTGGTCATGCAATCTGCACTTACAGGCCACTGGTCTGGTGGCAGTCGTTTACTACGGATTATATTGGGTAGTGGCCACGTTGTTCATCCAATCTGCACTTGAAAGCCCCTAGTCTAGTGGCACACGTTGAACAAAAGTTAAATTTTGAGAAACCCAGGGTGTATTGTGTTTGCTTGTGACGCGGCCAGTGCAAGTTCGAATTCCAGTGGACAGCAACCACAGCCGATGAACAAAATGTAAGTTTCTACAACCATTGCATCAACCAGGTGTTACTACCTGATATTTAGAATGGACCAGCCTGGAGTCAGACTGCTTTGGAATTTTGTGTTTTTTTTTTTTAAATAGACTTAGAAGGTAGGATGCATAGAAGAAGGGCTAATGTCAGCTCTTTGACCTCATCCGACCGATTTGATCGTCACACTCCCGCATCTATTAGCTCTGGCCTAACATAGTTTTGTGAAAGACTGTATGACTCAACGAATTTGGGTGTACCAAGAGCCTTAACTCGATACTAAGCCAATTTTTTGTGTTTACAACAGACTCCACTATCCGCAGACTGAAATTCAAGAATGATGCTGCTGTTGGTCTCCCAATCAATTGAATTAAAACGCTAGTGTATTTCGGCATATCAATTTCCGACTGCGGCTTAAAAATGTTTTGCTTCATCGCCGTTCAGATTTTATCAATATTTCTAGGGGTAAATACTGGCTTTCATTGAAGGATGCAATGAATTTAATCAGAATTTAATGCTCAAATAAAAACCTCTTCGTGTTCAGTCGATCCGGCACCAATTTTGGTATCACACCTTCTAAGCTTGCATAAGTTCCTTATTTTAGGTCAGTCTACTAGGGGTTCAGATATAAAAAAAATAATTTGGCATAACCGTCGGCGCGTCAAAAAGATGCGCATCAGTCCCTTAAGATAGCTAAGTCATGTAGAGCGAATGGACACCAATGCTCCAGCCAGCAGGGTTTTCGAATCTAACCCGGAAGGACAATTCAGTAGAGAACGACCTCGTCTTAGGTGGCTCGTAAAAGTAGAAGATGACCTCAACCAACTTGGAGTGCGGAACTGGAGCTAAGGACCGGGCTAATTGGAGAGGCTTGTTGGTTGTATTCCAGGTTCATCTCGAACTGCGTCGCTACCTAAGTAAGTTAGTAAGGTCGTGGCCTCCCATGGGTTGCCAGGTCACAACAAAATATAATAGAAATAAGGGGGCTGACGAACTGAATAACTCACCAGACAAATGCAACCAGGATTGTAGTGAAGATAGTCATCATTCGGTCACTTATATGGTAAAAGTTAAAGACGCTTCAGAATTTTATTTACCTTGCATTGTTCACACTTCCCAATGTTTCGTCCTTAGGTCACATGATTCCAGTGCTCGTCATACTGCACATATTTACCTCAGCCTGTAGTAGGATGTGGTGCCGCATTTTTGCATGTCGATCATAATAAACTTCGATATCGTATTACGAGATTTAATTTCAAGTTGCGGAGATTTGATGTATCAGCTCTTATCTTACTGAATCAAGTAATTTACAAATTAAATTGCATGTCTCTGGAACTCATAGTTGAGTCGATCGACGGTTGAGTTTATCGTGTACACTGGTGCTGCTTAGAGTTGACTTTTAAGGCACATGCGTCTTTGTTTCGTTCCATTTTTTCTCGTAGAAGTGATCAGTGATCTTTGCGAAGTAAGTAGATCGTAATTGATCTTTATATCATCACACGTAGATATGTAGATGATCACACGTATTGATCAAAAATCATAAACTCTATAATCACTGGTGGATCAATGATCGAGGAATATCAGAATGGATTCATGGTCAGCAGTCATGGAAGATCCATTGCTATGGCTTCGTAAAGTGTATTCCATTAACCCTTTGTATTCATTCTTGCTTGCCACTGCTATCTCCTTGCCTATTCAAAGAGCAATATCCTTGTATTTGTAGACGAATTTTGTCTTCCTCAATAGAACGCGATGCATCCCTGATAATTATGTCTACAAATAATGACACTAGATACTCCAACCGACATTAATGACCTCAATCTAATTCCATCAGACATAAATACTAATTAAGAAAACTTTATTTAAAAATCTCCTCCTTTGCTGCATCTAAGTTTTAAAAAACAAGTCTTATTTTACACTTTTTTCTATTAAAGCTTAATAGCCTTTAGAAATTATATCGATTTTAAAAAAATCTGACAGATATATCTATGTATCCGACCAGTCTCATCGCCTACACACCGCATTTATCCTTGCGAAATAAAAAAAAAATAGAAATATTCGACGTGGGAAAGTATACAAATATTTATTTCGTTTCTATAAGAAAATTCCTTGACGTCTATAATTAAGTAAATCCAATAGAAATAAAAATATTTCACACACAGTTGACTGCGAATAATTCTGATATTCCCATCATCCACACATCTGATGTATAACTCAGTGAATGTAGGTCTTGTCACTTGGGATGGATGAATTTTGTATTTCAAAACCGTCATCGTAAAACTGTAATAATGAGAAACGCCAACATTGTAGACCCCACATGACGCCATCTATACGGTAGCCAAAAACAATATAATCATTCCGAACGCATTACCATGTAATTAGTAGGATGATGGAATATTAGGGCCTACACGCATGACGCAAAGACAATGCCCACTTCTACGGTTTTTTTGAATTTGTTTTTTTTTTTTTTTATTACTTGATTACACACATTTTGAAAAATGAAAATGTGTATCTCGTGTGACGCGTGTGAGAAAAAAACAAAAAAAAAATTTGTGGATACACAATCTTAACCACACGAGTGGCAGCGTTTAGTGTTAAAGTTCGGACAGAAGTTGTTGTATTTTTTTTTTTATTGCCACCACCAGTGGGGTCTTGCGGTGGGAATTTTTTTTGATTCTGTTTTTTCGGAAAAGCGTTTTTTGTAGTGTGTTTGCCTAAAAATTTTTTGGAGTTCACCAAAAGAGGGAGGTATACGAAAAAAAAAATTCTCACCTTAGTGTAAAATGCAGTGAAAACACCAGTTTAACACTTTAGCTTTTTATTACGTGTGAAATGTAGATTATTTGCTTTTTGTCTGAGCGGCAGGTTAATGTATTTAGTACGCGGTATTGACCCGAAGAGGCTATAGGGTGGAACTTTAATGGAATTCAGATTTATACTTAATCTTGTGTTGATTTGATTACAATAAAAGTCAATAAAACAACGGATTTAGGGTGGAACGAATTCGTTTTGATATCGTCTGTCTGGCTTTTCAGAACCGTGGGAATATTTATTTTTTTTTTCTACTTCCTTTGAAAAGAAGTCCGACTAAGTTAGGGTTAAATTGTGTTAGAGTGCTAAACATTCTGAAGTTGTTTACATTTGATTACAGTTTAATATCTAACTCTGGTTAAAACGGGGAAATTTTTCTTTGAAAGATGGGCTTTAGTAATTTTTTCAAACAACTTGCCTAGAGTCTGTGGGACAGAAGTCGCCCCTTTTGGTATTTTTTGACCAAAGTGGAAAATTTAGGTCAAAGGGCCGTGAGAGAAGGTTGATGAAGATGCTTTCTTTCTGAGATATGTAAATAATTTGGAACAAAGTTCAAATTTCACCGGAAGGTGAGTTTTATTAAGGTTTCAGTTTTAGACTTTGTTTTATCAATTTCCGGCTTTTAGTCGCTTTGTTTGCAGTTGTACGCTAAAAATTAAAAGACAAGGGCGTCGTGATATTTTGAAGGCATCCAATGTTACACAAAGCTTTTAGCAATCAGCATGAATCACTTATGGAGTTCGTTTCAAAGTTTTATAGTTTAGTGCCTCTTTTTCCATTTGTGGCAATTTTGTCTCTATTATATTGTCACGACTCTTGTTGTAACTTCCGGCGAATAGATACATATATCACGAAGAGTTGTTCTCCAACGCAAGTGTCCCACTACCTACTCTCACACATTTCTGGGTTTGTTATGCCTATCTTAGCTACATATGTGGTTTCAACTCCCGTGAATAATTAGTTTGTTTTAGGGTTTGGCAGATCGTCATAGATCAGCATTTACTTGAAAATACTCAGGCTAATTGCAGGTGATGCGTATAACATATGCACTTGAATTCCTCGAGGATTCACATTGCATAGTCGTTAAGGACTATTTTGTGTAGATGAATACTTATTGTAGACGTCAACAGTCAGTATAGGTGAAAGCTATCCTAGCTCACCATATTCAATAAACTTTAGCGATCACTTTTGTGATCACTTTTGTTGGTTACATGATCAGAAGTGATCGTGGATCAGTAGTTTTGAAAGATCGGAATAGATACGAGTAGCTCCTGAGTCCCTGAGGATATTTGATTTAGGAGATCAATAAAATTACTGAGGATCAGTAGATCTTTAGGATCGTCAATCACAGCTGAAAAGTTTTGTGAAATCATAATTAATTATGAAGAACAGTAAGTAAGTGTAAGAATTCAGGAGTCATTAAATATTTATGATCGAGAAAGATAAGTAATTTGAAAGATCAGTTGTCAAGTCTAATTACAAGTATGAAAGATCATAATGAGCAGTGAAGGAGTGCAACCTAAATGTCTATGATCGAAGAAAATCAGCAATTCTGCACGATGTGTGATCATATGAGATACGATGCTCTGGCTTCTTGAACCACCTAACCTAGCCTTAGAAAATCTTTAGCCGAGTTGCCAATTGAAAGGATTTCATACGATCTACTTCGACAAGATCTTTGGATTAAGTAGTATTTGGCGATCATTTCGTAGTTCATTGTATTGGATCGACTGCGATGATCCCTTTGGGTAGATAATAAGCAGTCAGCGCCGATCAGCAGTTGTGATCATCGTATTGGATAGCTTCGACGATTACTTTACATAAGCGATCAAGTGACGCTGATCCTTAGAGGTGAAAAAAAAGATTCCTAATAGAGGTCTGTATCTATGCAAGATTGCTAGTCCGTATATGTATTGCAAATGCACGTTGACAAATATTATTTACTAAGTATTTGTAGATATTACTGATTGTAATAAATTAGGCTACGTGGTAGATCACTTTGTGTATCTGATGATCACTCTTTTCGGTGTGAAACATCGTCGATCCGTTTTTAATCAAAATGTGATATAAAATGTTAACAAAAAGGGGTGTAGATCGCAGGGTATTATGAAGACTACCCGTTTTTGGAGATCAGCTGTCTTAAGAAAATATCTTTAAAATCCGTAGTCATACAGGATTGGTAGTCTCCGTTGGGAATTCATATGTAAAAAAGTAAAAAAAATACTGAGGATCGCTAGCTATTACCGTGCGGGGTAGGTTATTGCTATAGATCACGCTACATGGTCGATCACTGTAAGTCTGTGGGATCAGTGGCTAATATCAATCAGTACATACGTTTTTTTTTGGGTACGAATTACTCTACTAAGCTAAAAATAAGTATGAGTTGTTTTGTACGATCAACTGGTGAATGGGCCGGTGATCGTGAAAATTAAGAAGTGGAGCAATAAACAGCAGCTTGGCATCCATAGTTTCTTAAAAAAAAAAAAACAAATAAATACCTCATGGGCTTACCAATCGCCCAGAAGTTCTTTCAGAACATATAGTGGACCCTTAAGGTCCATTCACAGTATTCGAGCGAGCGAGTATTCGCGCATTTTGACATTTCCTTTACAGCAACTTTTTTTTTGTCTCAGCAGTCTGCGAATTTCTCTTGTCATTTGTTGCATTTGAAAAGAATTGTGATGTTAAACTGTCGCGAATACTTTGGTCGCGTGAATGTGGATTGCGTTCCACATCTGTGGAATGTGAATAAAATTTGACAGTTCGCAAGAAGTATTCACCTAATCGAGGAAAAATTAGCGAATTTTCAATTTCTTCGCAGAAACTAATTAAAAATTTAACTTTTTTTCTATTAATCGATACATAAATTAAGCTCTGTTCTTTTGAATTTGTAAAGTTGTCAATTGTATTTCAATTAAATGTACTAAAACTGGTTTGTTCGCAGTTCGCCCATTCGCCGGTCGCTGAGCTGTGAAAGGGCTTTTAGTGCCTTTCTACGATTCAGTGCATAGTACAAAAAGTATGTGGAGCTAATTTTTATTACTCAAAAACCATCTCAATACTTTAAACTCTGCTTCATTGCCAAAAGATATTCATGAACGCTTGATCCACTACTAAACGCATTTTTACGAGTATCTAACATAGAATAGCCATCAACTTCAAGAAAGCAGCGAGTATCAAGCTTGAAGCAGTGGTACCACCGATACCTATCAACAGCCGCTTTCAACTTACAAGATATCATCGCAACGAGCTTGTTCCATCAGTCAATTCAATACTAAAGCCAACTCTATTCTCAGGCTCTTCAAAAATGTGAAAGAAATTCCATTTTTCAAAAACCCGTCTCTCACTTCCTTTACATATTCCCCGTAACCTAAGTTTTTTACAAGGAATTGTTAGATTGAGTTGAAATTTGGTACATACTTTTATAAACCAATTTTATGAAAGCCTACGATTGATTTTTTCAAGTTTTCTAATCGTGCGTTTCACAGAATCTCCAAAGGGCTTCAATACAGTTTCACCTAAGATAGAAAGCCTTTTTCCTTCTAATAAAAGTTTTTATTATCGTCGCCCATTCAGTTGGACTTAAGTTAGGTGACTTCAAAATACTATGCAGACACCTAAATCAGTGATTTATTTGCAAGAAAGCCCTCAAACGTAACGAATCAATGGACGTTTTGGAATGCTGCACATTTGTGGACTTTCATAGTCTCTCAGGAGTTTCATATCTTTTAAAGAGAACCCCAGTGAAATTTAAGTACCTTCAACTACATAAGTCTCACATTTTTCCTTCAGTAGCCCACATTGATCATTAACCCCGTTGACCAGCCTGTACAGATTAAAAAAAAATTTATCCATACAACCCATTCAGATATACTCGTAACCCTCTGCCGTAATACTTCAAAGTGAATTTATGCTCTATTTATGCGTGCACTCATAAATCTATTGAACTATCTTGATGGTGTTAATTAAATTGCCACGAAGTGAACCCTCCCTTCGAACAGAGCCATAGCTCCAATGTGCACGATTCACTGGTACTTATTATTTTTTTTTTTGCACTATACTACTCCACACCTATTACCAAATACGAGATCAATAACATTCCGCACTTCTTTCACCGCATTAGATTCATTTCGCCGCGCTGGCCGTTGCCGCACCGCTATAGGCGGATACGACTGAACGACTGTTAGATGTGCAATATTCAAATGGTAGCCCAACAACTGGTGAAAGAGAAACCATCGGGCTCCAGAGTGTTTAGTCGTTCGCATTAGAAAAGATATTCAATTTCCATGAATAATTGCTGTTTGCGGTATTTCTCTGTATAGGCTTAATGGGTGGTAATATATAAGTTTCTCCCTTTGGGTTAGAGATGCACTTATAGTGCGCGAGGAAGGCAAAGAGATTTATGCTCGCGTTCGGATTGCTTTCGAGTGAAATTTAAATGTTCGTGCTATTATGGTGGATTATTTTTAGCTCAAGTCCGTTTATGTGTCTATTTTGATAGGAATACTAATTAAATGCGCACTAAATCAGGGCTTGACCACTGATGGTTGGCGGAACAAGTAATACATGCCATGTCAGGAGCATTAAAATTATCACAAGAGTACACATAGCATACATAGGTGGTAAAACCTTGCAAATCTAAAGGACCTGACATCGTAGGTATAATTCAACAGCATCTTATAGGTTAGGGTTAAGGGGGTTTAGAAGTACTTTTTCGGAAATCTATGAAGCTAGAAAATGTACCGAAGAACTAAAGATACATACAGTTACGAGCAAAATAAGTAATGCGATGAAAAATGGAGGAAAGACCGAAAGAATATTTTGCATCCATATATGGTGAAACGAGTTGTAAGGCATTCTAGGACGCATCCTTCTTCAGCAGGTACCCAGATTGCCGATAAGTTTTTTCTATTATGAGACCTTCATATGAAGAAGCCCGGGCACTATCCACTACACTTTTATACCTGTGAGACATGCAAATGTGGCTTACCATATCCTTCAGTTCTAGTCTGGAAATATCAAACACTGTTAAGAAACTGTCTGTGTATAATGAGCTCGGTGTAACAATGTAATACATTGCAGTCATGTCTAAATTGACTCAACTAACAAAGTGAAGTTGCACATTACACTCTTGACATGTTAGAAGATGGCTGAGGAAACATAATCTCAATGTTCGCAGTTTACGTAAGGTTCCACCTACCTCTTGAGAAAATCCTCACGTCGAAAAGATTTCAGTTTGCAAGAGAGCAAAATTGTTCTGTATGGCGGCAAGCGATCTCGGAAGTACATACATATGTATGTCAGGCGTCCACCCAATAAAAACCCAAAACTAACAACGAGTTGTGGATGGCAGCTAAGCAGTCCAGGAGTTTAATACCAACCGAACGATGCCAGCGTCTTTTTGACTCAATGACTCCATGAAACGAAGACCCCTTCAATTGCGCTAATTACAGAGGCATAATCCTCCTTAGTATCGAGTACAAAATCCTTTCTGTCATATTGTGTGAACGCAAGAGACCTTTCACGAGCAACCAGATGTACCCTTATCAGGGCAATTCCGACAGATTCTGCAGAAATCTAAGATGTCTGCAGTGATACTCACTAGTCGATGTTAAGCCCGCCTAAGGAAACGAGTTATATGAAGCCATCTCTAGTTTTGACATGTGCACCTGTCAAATATGCTTGATGACAATGGAGAATCCTCGCTTTTCCGTCAAGGTCGGAAGGAACATCACCGACAGATTTGCTGTCAAAAAAGGATTTTTGACGCGCTGTCATGCGATCACTCAAATGGATTATGTGAAGCTCAGAAGCCAACACCAGAGACATTATCTGTCAGTGTTCTGCACAACTACTTTCTTATGCCGATGATATCATTATAATTGGCAGAGCTCTGGGAGCTGTTAAAACTGTGTTTGGCAGTATTAAGACAGAAGCCTTCCTCTGTTTATAAGAAGGGATCGCCAAGAACGTCACAATGAAAAGGTATAGCTTCGAGGTATTCAGCGACTTTGTCTACCTCGACTCTGCTATCAATTCTTACAACGATATCTCGTCTTGCCAGCGGCTGTTTCTTTGAGTTGAAAAGGTAATTGAGTTAAGGCCCAATTCCGAAAGACTCAACGACTATAAAGGAGACCGTAACCATTCCAGTCCTATCCTATGGCACTAAAGTGTGAACTCCATCGAAATGGGATAGAGGTATCCTTGGTCGTTTCGAGAGAAAAATTCTTCGCAAGGTATTCAGTATCGTATGCGTTCACAGGATTTTGACCGGTCTGCCAGAGATGCCTAAGTTTCGCCGGAGATAATCAAACCTTGGTAGGTAATGGCCATGCAAGAGCCTTGTAAAAGTAGAGAGAAGTGAAACTTGAATTCCAAAAGCTGTGCTGAGAAGACACTGTTCACATATAAGCACAATGATCTCTGGACTAAGGAAAACCCCTACAGATCCTAAATGCCTAAATCTTGAAACCATCTATGTGGACAAGAGAACAAGTCAGAACCCTCTTGTACTTATCAAGAGTGTAGGTTGTATTGCGCACCAGCGCAAGCAGGACAATTCTTCTTAAATGTTATCCACCCCAACCGAAAGCCTTTGTAGATATTTGTTAATAAACCAAATTAAACCAAAACACACCATTTGCAAGATGAGTTCTTAATTGAAACAGGAAAATCTAGAAATCCTTGTAAAACAATTCAAAAATGTTGCACACCCCTGCTTTTAAATCAAATTTTAAAGAATTCAAAATTCCACGCATTCCACGGTAAATGAGGTCGTTTAGTCTATTGTGGTTTTTTTTGAAACAGAACACCATGTTTATTCGTCCACATTAGAGCTCCAATCCGATGCGTACAGAACCAAAAAAAGTCAAAATTCCACATTTTGAATAACAGTGTAAACAAAAAACGAAAATTAAAATAAATTCAGAGCACACTATGTAACATCTGTCCAAAGTCTAGAATAACGATTGTCGACCTACATTAGCGTTAAGCTCTCATTACTGCGTGTACATTATGCTTCATGATCGCTACGAACACATTAATCAGGCATAAAATCGAAAAAAATAAAGTTCATCATCGCTCTCGCACATTTCCAAAAAAAAAAAATTTGGAAAATTGTTTTCTTTTTTTTTAACGCTTCGATGAAAATTTAGTGTTTTTTGAACTTCCGTTCGCGCCAAACAGTGTAATGTCAGTCGATGGTAGTGATGTGCCAATGAAAGCTTCAGCATCAACGAATGCTCGGTGTTAACGAATGAAGAAGCCTCGTTGAGAGATTCTTGATTCGATGTGACGATAGGAACTCTTCAGTTTATACACATGATCTTGCAACTCCTCTATGGTGGAGCTCCTTCATTGGGAGTACGTTAGAGAGCTCTAATGCAGCAGATACATCAGCCACTCATACAGGAAGTATCATTTTGGATCGTGTGTTAATTGAGTGCTGTGTAGATGATCGGGAAATGCATTTCAAGTAGATTGACTTATTAATAGACTGCGCCGCGTGTATGCACTTCGACATGCCATAGATCACAAACTGAAAGGGTGCTGAAATATGGATACTACTGTTGCCGCCTGTCAGTGTTTGGAGTATATTTTAGGCATAAATTTTTACTACAATTAGAGTTGGGTGTGTTTAGCTAACACGCAGCAAGCTCGACTAGATCTGGGTCAGCAAAATGTGCGATAAAAGTTGAAGAGACATTAAAATGTCGTTGCGCCTCATTTTGCCGGCACAAGTGTAAGTGTAGTAAATGCATTCGTAGCCGGTTTAACCGAATCCACTTCACTGATAAGATATTTATGCCAGTACCTACAACAATGTTGCATTTCGACAGCGTTTCGCGCCATGCGTTTTCCATATCGAAGTCGCGAGCAATTTACAATTTATGAGATAAGTGATGACTTGGACGCGCATATATCGTGTACATGTTTACCCCTTTATTCAGTTTCATTGCTCTTTAGTGTCAACCGAATGATTAGATGTGCAAATAAGCGGGTTTTCTAGTGTGATTCGTGTTCGACTAGATTATGGAAAATGTGTAGACGTAGCTATCTGTTTAGCAACGGTCCGGTACAAATGTCTGAGTTTGGCGCCAAAAAAAAATGCATGTGGTATGTCATTTGAGTTGACAGAAAATGGGAAAGCAAAATTCATGAATTAACTGAAAAGGTTGTACATGTCAAACATGTATCTAAAAATTCCACGACGGAGAATACTTTGTTTACAAAGTCTTATGATATATGTATGTACGTCGGGGAATACCTTCAGCATGCACAAATGTCTAAAGGTCGATTCACAGCTTAGCGATCGGCGAATGGCCGAAATGCGAACAAACCGTTTTTAGTACATTTAATGGACACAATTGACAACTTTACTATTTCCGAAGAACAGAGCTTAACTTAAAAAAAAATAAATTTTAATTAGTTTCTGTGAAGAAATTAACAATTCGCTGATTTTTCCGCGAACAGGCGAGTACTTCTCGCGAACTGTCAAATTTTATTCACATTCCACAGATGAGGATCGCAATCCACGTTCACGCGACCAAAATATTCGAAAGAGCTTAACCTCACAATTCTATTGAAATACAAGGAAAGACAAGAGAAATTCGCAGATTGCTGCGACTAGAAAAGAGCTGCTGTGAATGAAATGTCAAAATTTGCGAATATTCGCTAGTTCGTATTCGCGAGTCGCTAAGGTGTTACCTTTATGGTTTTGTCAATCTTTTTGAAAATGTCTGAACTCAGTTCCGCAAGGGTTGAAAAGTCAACCGGAAAAGTATTTAAGTTTAAGAAACTTATCTCAGGACGACAGAGATATCGAACCGGACCTCTGTGACAGGTAGCGTTTGGAGAAAGATAGATTTTATTCCCTTTTCCTAGTACCGAACTCTTAGCGATCTCTTCGTAACAACGATGGTTTTTCTATTGTGAGTCCTTCATGTAAAGAAGCCCGTGTACTATCCACTGCGCTTCGCTACCCACGATGAATGACAGGTGGTGTGGCTTACCGTATATGTCAGTTTTAGTATGGAAATGTCAAGCACTGTTAAGAAACTGTCTGTCTATAATGAGCTCGGGGAAACAATGTAAGACATTGCAGTCATGTCTAAATTGACTCCACTCGCAGAGTGAAGTTGCACATTACACTCTTGAAGCAGATCTCCAGGAAATCCTCGTCTCACTATCGAGTAAAATATTTCACTCATCAATCGCAGACAGATTTACTTATCCCTTCTTGAAATACCATTCACGTCAATTTGAATGACAATACCCATTCACTCAAGTTGAAAATATTACATGCGAACAAGTACCTCCTGAAGACAACAACCAGCAGCAGCAGCAAGAACAGAAGCCACAGTAACACTCGCATTCCCCTGTGGCACTCCAAAATGCAACCAGGATGTTCTGCACATCGATCATTACCATCAATCGACGCCTGCTTCCTATCAATATTCATCAATCTTCGAAATTAGTTGTTTCAATACGTAGATACGTAGAACGTTCCTCGAGATCGCTTGACATCATGCTAAACATGTGTATTGTCTGCGGCACTTGAAGCCAGACACACTTGGTTCAGTACGTTTTGATTAATCCTTTTTTTTGGGTTTTTTTTTCTACTCGTACGCCCGTTGAGATATGTAAATGACTTGATGGATAGATCAGACAGACAGATCGATTGATTCCCTTGTGCATGCGTACTTAAGAAAATTAATTCATGAGCATTGGCACGATCACAATGATGCGTCGTTCATTGATTGATGGCGGTCCCTTCTGTGCGCTCGAGTTTCCAATTCTCTCCATCTTTGAGTTATCTTTCCTCAGCGGGTGATCTTTTGCTTTTCGGACAAATTAGCTGCCAATGAATACGAAAAAAAAACTACGAAAAATTAGTAATTAATGGGAAATTTATACAAATTTAATGCCACTACTTTTCCACACTTCATTTTCGAAAGCATTGAGCATAGATTTTGGATTTGGTGATGGTTTTCACTGTCCAAGTGCTTGGACTGTGAATCAGTTTCTGGGTCATTTCCCACATTATGACACGAGTGACAATGGGCGAATTTATTTTCTAAATCAGATTCAGAAATCGGAAGTGCATTTGCATGGATTAAGCGATTAGTTATGATTTGAAGTTTCTAGGACGGTGTTAAGCTTAGAGTTATGCGGAAGCGATTAGTTAGTGATGACGATACGGTAGGACTGTTCCAGTTTAGCACGAATTGGAAAATGTATGAAGGGCTATAGGAGTGGCTTCAAAGGAGTTACTCTGACGCCGAGGAAGGTTTACTTACCAGGGCTACAGGATCAATGAGATCAATAGCAACTGCAGCCTTGGAAACAATACTGAATCTGCTTCCACTTGATATCTACTGCGGTAAGTCGGCAGCTAGGACTGCATTAAGACTTAGGGATGCTGGTTAGCTAAACCCTATTATCACGCCTCAATTCTGAACCGGTGGAAGATATCGAGACTCCGGACGGAAACAGACTACATCGTCCCACTGACAACCAGATTTTCTATCAGAATTCCTACCAGAAATGAGCGATTTGACGTCTGTGCTGGAAATGAACTGATTATCTATGCAAACGGATCCAAAATGGACGTAGGTACCTGGTGCTGGTGTCTATTGCGAGGCTCGAGGACGATTGCAGTGTTTTTCAAGCCAAAGTCACTGCCATAAAACAAGCTGCGGACATGATTAGCGAGGGTAACAATCAGCATCTATGTTGACAATCAAGCAGCCATTAAAGCGTTACAGGCCAAGCTGAAGTCCAAGCTCGTAAAAATGTGCATTAAAAGACTGGACGACATCCCAGGGGCCAATAAGATAGACCTCTGTTGGGTGCCGAACCACATGGATATACCAGGTAACGTAAAGGCGGATGAACTAGCCAGAACAAGGTCACATTAAGGTGTCTCGCAGGCCCTTCCTGAGCCTAGCACATCGCTTAGAATAGGACCTTGAACAGAGAGAGAAAAAGACGTTGAGTCCAACGAGAATGCTAAGCGGCGTTGGTATCGATTAGATACATGTGCCATGGCCAGTCTAAGACAAAAAGAGACCCGCAGATCTCATGATACTCAGTCGCAGTGATAATTATATAGCTGTCGGCGTCGTGACGGGACACTGTGTGATAGGCAATCATGTAGCAGGGCCATGACTACCCCACAACGACTTCTGTAGGAACTGTAGGGGCGAAGAGGAAATAGAATCCATTCGCCACTTGCTATGCGATTATCTAGCACTAGACACCAAAAGGAAAAAAAACCCTCGAGAGCTACTTGCTGGATGATCTCTGCCGAGTTGTTGCTGTCAAAATTAATAGTAGGGCCAGATAGACAAAGTCCCTTACGACCTCGAAGTTATAGCTGTCGACTGTGATGCTCTGTCCAATTCGTTGATGCTTTTTGTCGCTTCTTGTTGACAGCATAGACTTGGTTTTGCCCTTATTTACTGCTAAACCCACTTTGACAGCTTCTGTTTCGACACTAACGAACACACCCGTGACAGTCCGCTACGTTCTGCTGTACAGCCTTCTGAAAGATTGTGCCTCCGGTGTTGGCTTATGAGTTCCGCACAGTTCTTTCGAAAATGCTGTCAAAGACGTCACATGACAACGCATCACCTTGTCTAAATCCCTTTTTTCATATCAAAGGTCTCGGTGAGGTCATTACCGACTTTGATGGAGCAGAGAGCGTTCTCCATCGTCAGCCTGCACGGACGAACGAATGGTTCTTTATAGCTCGTCTCTATAAATGCTGTCATATGCGCCTTTAAAATCAATGAGAAGATGGCGAGTACCGATATGGACTTCTTGGGTTTTATCCGGGATCTGTCGGAGTGTGAAAACCTTGGACTTTCGTGGCATGAAACTGCGCTGATAGGGACCAATCAGTTTGTTGACGAAGAGTATCAGGCGTTCACACAATATGGCGATGTCAAGGAGACTGATACCCCTGTAATTGGCGCAGTTGAGAGGTCAGATTTCTTTTGGATCCAAGCGGAGACCCTCTACATGAGGTTGATTGGAGATTCTAGGTTGGCATTCGCACTGAAACTCTCACAGAAGCCCTTTTAGTTTGAGAGTAGTTGGGCAATGCGTCGTCGGTTAACATTTATTCGTCGAATCTTACCACGGTTGTGAGATGAAAAAGTTTCGCTGGATATGATGACGGTTTCAAATTTTGAATGCTCCTATGGAAACCAAACTCATTCCCTTGGAGCAGTTTGCACCTTCTATACCTCTCGCATGAAAAATGTGAAATAATTTCTAGTTGCATGCTCATGAGGTTCAGTGATTAATCTTCTCACCTGGGACAATTGCAGACTATCCTTACAAGTAGTCTCCAGAAATAGAAATGCCTTAAAGGATATGAGAAAAAAAAAAAAACCGAAAAACAATTCCTCTGAAGGCGGCGGGATTCTCAATCACGATTGAATTGGGGCCCCCATTATGCATACCTAGAGACTTCTTGCTGCTTTCCTTAACTACCTTCATTAGAGTCCAACAAGCAAAGTCATCAGTTGTCCTGAGCTGACAAGTCATACTCGTACACAGACACCGGAATAGCATACCACTTAAAGCCGGCACGTCGTCGCCCTTCGTCGGGGCGGATTGTTTTCCCTTTTTTTTCCCCCAACTTGAAAGATGGAAATGACAGGCGAACGCGCCAAAAGCCATGTTCCGATATCGATTGCCCAAGTAACATAATTACCTCGCAGTGTGATTGTGAAATGAAAATAAATCAGGGATGAGTAGGAGGATGAAGAGGACTACATAAATACCAGATCGGATATTATCTCCGACGGTCTTGTGTGCGCATACGTAACAACAGCGAAAGTGAGGAGGAGGTGTCATTGAACATGCACCAGGAGGAGCAATTTTCAGCGCCGGTAGTTAATGTACCATCTCCCACACAGACACTCTCTGGACGAGTGGATTCGCTCCAAGAATAGACAATTATTCCCGCGCACAATTAATAAGTCGGGGGTCGTCTAGAAAATTCGCATGAATTGGTGGAGCGTCCCCTCAGCTGGGGCAGCAGGTGTGCACGCAATCTTTATCAGATACGAGTACCAAGGCGGCGGCGATGCACATTCCTTCGTCTAGTAAACGAGCGCATAATGGTTGTGTCCGCTTGCATTCGATTACCCATCGTTTTGGGGATCCAAACAGAAAAAAAAAATCATTTCAAGTTCTCGACTATTCGCGGATTGGGATTACCAGAGATACATTGCTGCGCCCCCCTCTCAAGTATCTAACACACGAGCAATTGCACTTTAATTTATGGAATTTAAATTGGATTTTCTTGTTTGGAACGCGTCAGTTGGCTGCGCCGGAGGACATTGAATGACTTATTCACTTATGCTTCGTACATTTTTGTGGTAAACACAAAGCTATGCCGCTCAGATGATGTGAGATACATGGAAGGGCGGCCAGAATTAATTGAAATATCGATGGTAAATAGTATATCATCATTTGATTGTCTATAGAGATAGTGTGAAGCCGCAGATTGAGAGGGCGTTTTAAAGGCAACACTGAAGGCGTACAATGGTTGTGTGCTGGAAGAAGATTATGCTCTCTAAGAATAGCAAAGAATGGTATTTGAAAAGGAGGAGGAGAGGTGGTAGGAGGAGATAGAGTGTCGGTAGATAAAGTTGTATCTTTGATTTATCTAGGTCGTATCTTAATGTGGTTTCTTTCATTTTATAGATCGCGATGCATTGGTAGGCAATTGATAGGCTTCTGATTAATATCTATGTGGAGGTCTTGAGACTGATGCTGAGCTTTTTGGGTGTAAACAGGTACAGCCGCTATACCCTTGATCATGCTCTGACTTTTTCCATCGGAATGTGGCGAAATATTCGTTGGTAATGGTAGCTCAGTTTCTCAAGACTTTGGCGGTTGAGAGGATTTATCTTTGCTACACCTGGTATACCGCTTAGTACCTATGTACACTCTGACCTTAGTTTGGAGTCACAAATGGCTTCCAGTGAATTAATACCTGCTTAAAAATCGCTTTAGGCAAGCATGAACGACATTTTTCTTCTCAATCTTAGTCTTGATCGTGTTCTGTGTCGGCCCTTTTTGGGCGATATCGCCAGGCCGGTCTGTCCTTGGTTGTCTGATCGTCCAGAATTCTATATCACATGGCCTTCCTTATAGTGCTGCTCCAGGTTTTGGGTTGTCTACTAAATCCTTGCCTCCCGTCCGGCAAATCAATCACAATCGTTACGTCCCTGTATAACATGGCCGTATCAGCGGAGGCTCGGTTCTCTTGGAGTTTTTCGCGGATTGGTGTTCCTTTGTTGCTGCCTCTTATATGCTGGTATGCATCGTCACCTTAGCATACAAAGTTCAGTGGGAAGCAGTTTTTGTTCTAGTTTCTGCTTCTGTGGTCCAGCAGTCAGAAGCATACATCGTAGCACGCATGGCGCATGGCTTCATATTGCTGTCCTGGTATATCAGTCCTAGCGGAACTGATATCTTTTTTTCCGCTCCTTAAAAAGTGATGGCCCACTAGCGATCAATGAAGCATTTCGAGTATACCTCCTGAGAATAAGTCACCCAGTCTTGGAATACGACCAACTTCTACACGATTGTTGGCCAAAGCCATTTCTCCATCTGGAGCTGGAGCAATCTCTAATATCCGCAACACAAAGTGGATCGTATCTGCTTTAAATCAATGAGAAGCAGCCGGTAAGGATGTCACATTTCCAGCATTACTTAAACTGGGAGCTGATATAAGAGAGAAGGTCATCCATGCCTGGAAAATCAACAGAGCTACCGAAAGTGAAGCCTTTTTTTACCGATCTGTCTTGTCGCCACTCCAGACGTCGAAGGAGCATACAAAAACAATTCTTTTGAGACTATTAGCCCTCAACAATTTGAGTATCTCATCGACCATTAAAAATGGATCATGTACATATTCAATGGAACCAGCATAGATGGTGTTGAAACATCAACACGATGGTCTCGCAAGGGGGTTTCCTGTCCTTACTTGTTATGAGCTGTCTACTTCAATTTTTGAAAAATTTAGTGCATGAGGCAATTGGTTACGTCGATGGTATGTAACGTAACATGCTTGGAAGTTCCGTATCAGAGGTGATACTATGTACACGACCTGAAGTATACTCGTGGAGACGGTGAACCAACGAAGGCCTCTCAGTGAACGTCAAAATGTAAAGTTAGGATCAAAAGTATCTCTTACTAGAAGTGAAAGTTTTAAGCGTCTTATTCGTCTCCCAATATAAGGTGAAACTATACATTTTCTGAAGAAAGTAAGTTACCTTATAGCCTTCGTATAAACCATACCGTCAACAAAGCATCGAGTCTTCGGAAGACTGTGGGGATTAGGATCAAATCTACCCTTACCTGTGCAGCAGTATTTGGGTGGACAAAGACTAACAAGGTCACTTCAGCTAGAATACTGGAACCGGTCCAACTTTTGACTCAACTATGTGTGGAGATCACTCTGCACACTCCCAAGCACTTTTTAGCGCCATCTCCGAGACAGGGGCTAGGTTTCGTCCTTAAAGACTTACATACTACCTAAGAACTAGAATTAAGAAAAAAACTTCCTTTCTCAAGATTTTGCTAAAGTGATGGAAAAAGAAGCGCGGACTTACCAGTTTTATGAGCTCGAGGGCGTGGGTTTGATGATTGTTTTCCTTCCTTGTAGATGCTACCTATCTATGTACCATACTGAGATGTTCATAGTTTTTCTAATATTCTATGCAGGGAGTCATTGCCTTTAAAACCGAAATCGTCTCAACCAACCAGCCTTTTCAGTTAGCCTGGTCCTTTGATAACTGCTTCTGGTTGCGCACTCAAAGTTGTTTGACGTCTGGTTCTACTTGGGCGAGCGAGTCGTCTTCTACTGTATTGTCCCTCCAAGTTAGATTCAAAGCCTCTACGGACCGGAGCAAGTCATGGTACAACTCGCATATTCCATCGTAAACTCTTCTCCTCCAAAACCCGTCAACACAAGTGCGACCGAATGCCTTACGAAGATTTTTTTGTGTTAAATTTTTTACACTACTGAAAGAGGCCTAAAAATCCATGTCGTATGCAAAATTTGGAATTACAAGGCGTTTTCTGACAGCCGTTACTTTCGGACCTTCGTCAGATATTCGCAAGAGGCCGTCAACAATTTTTTCTTGTGTTTTCTGTTACTTGAACCTAAACCTTCCTTTCAGTAGTCTTTTGGACTTACCACTGAATCTCGAAGCAGACCAAACATTTTTTATAAATGGCCAATACGGTGAATGTGGGAAATTTTAAAGCGTGAGTCATATTTTGGTTTCTTTTTGAAGTACCCGCCATTTCGACGCTGGCAACACTGACGCACTTGAAGAATTGACAGATATGAGGTGTCAAACGTCCGTGGAAAATTTTTAAAAGAATTGTTGGTGGAAATGGCGGTTTTTCAGTGATTGTTGTGAGGAAGCTTAGAAATTTTTCATGCTTATGGGTTGCAAGAGCTATCCGAGTGCTCACCCTTTCTGCGAGGAAAGTGTTAAAACCCAAGAACCTCAACTTGTCATTGAGTCGTTGCCTAAAGACCTCAGAACACTTGCTTATAAGGTTCAACTCTCTAAAGAGTTGGAGAAGAACAACGATCCGCTTCGTTATCACTTCTGAAATGACTTTGAAAACGACGTCTATTTTGGTCGCAAAATCATATTTTCTGACGAAGCTCTTGTATGGTACACTAGCAATGAAAACCATAGGATTTGAGATTCTGAAAATCCACACGTGGTTGGATATATACTCAAGGAGTAATTGTTTGATGTGGGTTTTGGAGTGCTGGGATCATTGGTTCTTTCTTCTTTGAAAATGAACCTGGCAACACCACTAGAGAGACTAGAGAGACTTGACCTTGGACGGGTTTTGCTGACAGTAATTGGCTCAAAGTGCCACACCAGTCAGCGCACTAAATTCCGCAATCAAGTGATCAGCCCTTTTGAAGACGTATTTTGGCTATCGTGCAGCTGCAATTTGACGTAGTTGAACTTCTATTGCTCGGAAGGCCATTGTTACTCCAACTATCCACAAATGATTCACGCACTTAAAAAAAAATCTGTCGAGCTACTTGCGAAATAGAGCTAAAAACATTGACAATGTTGTGCAAGGCAGGGTTTGCAGGATGGGTTCTGCCAAGCCATATCCGGCAGTAGCTCGAATCATGTTTTTTTTAAATAAGCAATCGGGTGGTGCGTTTTCTTTAACAAAGTAGCTATCGTTAAAAAATATTGAGTGGCATCTAAGACTATTTCAAAAAGAAACCAACAGCTGATCACTTATACTGCGCTACAGCCAACAAAAAGTAAGTTTGAGTTTTGACCTTTTACGGAAAAGAATCCGAATAAAAACAACTTAGGAACCAGGCAAAACCATAACCTCATCGTTAAATAGAATGGATGTAGCCACACCGATTTTTAGTGCCTTATTATAAACTCCGGTAGCGCTGCCTAATGACATTGTTGCCCTATAAAACCTAATGGCCAATAAAAGCCACTCATTTATGGAACCCCGTGAATTCTTAAATCAGTAGTCGCGTCCACAGTCGATTAATAGCTGAACCCCTCTCCTATCAAACTCAGTTACTCATTCGGTTGACACAAAAATCGTTGATCCTTTGTCATCTGGAATTGAGCGAGCTGCCTTTAAATCAATCGAAGCTAGCTACGATGCTTTGACAAAACCATTAGTTACACTGCCTCGACTCCAATCAAATGCCACACAGAAGAGCTACGATGACAACAATAAATGAATCTCTGCCTATGCATTCCATCTGTGAAGTGCTTCCTTTCAAATTTGATCCCAAGGTCAAGTAAGCCTACTCCGCAAAGCAAATATGCGGTAGTAACTTGATGCTCCCTGCTCGATCAGAGCAAAAAGATTCTCACTTAGGTCTAACAACCTTCACAGATTGCAAGTGTTCACAACGCCGGCCGTTCGAAGTGCTTCCTCTGAAGGAGCAAAATTAAATTAGAAATTTTCATCTACCACCAGATATATCTCACATCGCACAGAGTGTATAAAGGCCTCGGAGGTCACGCCCAATCGAATTAGTTTTCTATGTTAGAAGGCATAGACTGAGGAAGAACATCCGAAAGATAGGCTGGCAGTTCATTTGCTCTGCGAGCAACGTCTATCTGTGGAATGTGTGTGTTGATGCGATACTTTGTTGGTTTCGTATTTTTGTTGATCGTCTTCAGTTGAGGGTGGCGGTGTGTGGTGGCAATGCCGATCAACTTTTATGACCGCCACACGTACACACAGGGCTATACTCGTACACCTCACGTCAAGCACTGCACAGAGGTTAAATTGAGAAAATATGTTAACTAAAGTTAAGGCCCTGGCGGAGCTACGAGTGTATCTACGACTATGCTGCTATGCTCTTGGTCCCTGGGTGTTGGTATTTTGTCATTCGAATAGAGTGTTAGGTGAATGGAGTCCAGTCAGTGTATGCAAATCTCATTTATTTGGTAAAAATGTAAATTTTATGCACACGACTGTAGAGTTTGAACGAAAAAATACTTCAAAAAGATATACACTCGCGTGGTTATGCAAATTCTATTCAAATGCTGATGGCTTCCATTTTAAACGGAGCTAGGAAGGTTTTCCTAGATTCTGTTGGTGTGATCTACGGTTGTTCCGAACGTAGCGCGGATGGAATTGAATTTACATTTTTATCGTCTTCGTAGCTAATCAGGAAGTGATTCGTATGAGTGATGGGTAGTAACATCAATTGGTGAAGTGAAGCTGTGCTGAGTGTTGGTGTAATGTGGGGCAAGCCTTGTGCGGCTATCGGACGTAAAATTTGATGTGTAAGACTCTGGATTGCGATAGATTATTCGGGTAATGAATATGTCAGCAGATGGTGGGGATGATTTGTCACCTTTATACTGTTCTGTTTGTTGTCTGCTCCATCGTAGTGGAGGTAACCGGTGATAATTCTGCTATACGCAGTCGTTGAAGTCGGAAAATAAGTTTTTGGCTCTCTATGAGAGCTGATTATGTATCTTTCTCCTCATTAGTCCGCGAGATAAAGCAATTCCAGGCTAAATAGGTACACTTTCCTGGGTTATATTGGCAGAATAATACATCACATGTTGATGCTAATGTTCAGCAATCCAATAGGTGGAGGCCTAGTACCTAAATGATTGCACTCCACGTGCTGTCTATGTCGAGTCAGTTTTATGTTCTAACTTTAGAGGTAAGGCGTGTTGACTTTCTTTGTTTTGATTATCCGAAGGAGCGAAGTATCTAGTCTCGGTGGCTGAACCCAAAACAGCATATGTCAACACCGATTGAAATCTGGAGTGTCATAGTAAATTTTGAACCCATTTCAGAACTTGTTTAGTGAAGTTCGAAGGCCTCGCTAAGGGAGTCAGGGTGGTTATGTATGCATTTGTCCTTTTCAGTTCTATGTCGGAAAATGTATCAAGGGAATGTAACGTTTTTGAGTCAATCTTCAAAAGTTTATCTAGGTTCGCGGTCTGTCTAAGCTGTAAACAGAAACTCGCCTTTCTCTTTCCTTTTTTTAATCTTGAAACAAACTACAACTTTTATTAATTTTTTTCTTCTTTTTACTTTCAGGTGAGTACGCCTTTCAATATATCCCAAGTATCCTGTTCGTAAGTAGATTTAACTGTAAATTGTTGTTCATGAAAAGAGAATAGCAACCTTCTTACTCTGGTCTAGGGGAGGGAGCATTAAGACTATCATGTTTCCTTTATTAAAAAATAGTTAATAGAAACCCCGTTTGTGGGCTATGGGAGTTCTGGAGCATAAGGACTGTGAGATGGCAAAGGGAAGGCAAATCAATTTTTTTTTCTTTGACTTGGATATGCATTTATTTGCTAGTATAGCCGCGCTTCAAACCATGATACACCTTCTCCCGATAGATATCGTCGGCAAGCAAATGGCGACCAGCTCTGTCCTTCGACTGAGAAACTCTCGCCTACGGAAAGGGCAAGACACTGGTTATGGCAGCATAGTTCTGATGCATCGCCATCTCTCCAAGATTACCGACCGCTTGCCTACTGAAATAGATTTCAGTTTAGCCTTCGAACTCTCGATACCGGACAGATCAGAGTGGTTGCAATGCGATGTCCTGTACAAAGATTTGCTGTCTCTTTTCACGGATGGGTCGAAAACCTTGGACGGCAGCAACTTTTTTTTTTGTGCAATAGTTGGAGAAACTGAGATTTTACTCGTTTTTCACTTGTGCTTGGTGGCTGTGATTGCTGTTCCCCAAACGGGGCTTGAATTTACACCGGCCAGGTCACAGATAAGCCCACTACGTACTACTCCGTGGCCACCACTAATAACGCAGATAATCTGATTTCAATTTCTTCACGAACGATGACTCTAAAATGCGTGACTGTTACAAATTTTGAAACCTCGCAGCTCGCAGGAAGTCTGACGTTTCCTGTCAAAATAAAATCGAAGTTTCTCATGCACTATCGCGAAAAATTTGAAGCTATCTTCAACTCGCAACAGAGGGTCTGTCCTAGGTTAAGAACAGGTTTAACACGCAGCTAAGTCTCACTGGCCACCTGTGTCAATTAAGCTATAGCCAAAGCTAGTGAGACATTTTTCACAACCTGACCTCAAAACCTACTAAGCTTTCATCACATAAACAAACAAAAAAGGTCAGTAAGAGGCCTAGGGCATAGCCTTGTTAGGCATTCATGTTATGCGTGTTCTATTTGTTCCAGAAATGGAGGGACTTTTACTATAACATTCAAAAGAGGGTTTGAGAAGATTTCTGGTGGTCATTATTGGTGTGCGGCAAGTGTCAGCTATAAGCTTCGTGTTGTGAGATTATTCTTGAATCGTCGCGGCTTTGTGCGCTGGCGCTGAACCACACTCTCCACCCAGTGCTTAACAGCTGGCTCTAGCCCCTTTATATATTCGGCAGTATTAACTCGAAGACCTTGGGGAGGGAAAAAGCAGGCGAAACATAACATGACATTCACTGCTTACTATTCCAATGATCAAAACATCACCACGAAGCTTGGTGTCCATCACAAGGGGGATATAAAGGCTTTGCTCTGCTCTGTGTCATCACAGCCGATGGTTGGTTGAAATTTTTTTCATTGCAAAAAAAAGAAACAAAGTCGGCAAGGATCTTGGTTTGACTTGTTGAGGAGTCGGCTTCTCAGATATAAACTCGCCACTTATCGTGGCCTAACACTTATATCGAAGGTTTTCATGATATATACCGCAAATTAGTCACTCAAATCATTGAAGGTTCCTTGCAATTGGCAAAGTTCCAGAGTCCCAGTAAACACGATGTTGATCCTGTTGAACAATTATTGGGCTTTTCTTGCTGTTAGAACGTTTATAGTTTCAAAACAGGCGAAACATCGCTGCCAGTATCCTCTAACTCGATGCGAAGCTTGATAGCCTTCCAAAAGTCAATTTTTTTTTTTTCGAGATCTCTGTGGTCTGCGCATTTGGCAACAATCACCGCATGTCTTTCTATTTTTTGAGTATGTATCTGTACCCGGAATCATTGTACCCGGAAAAAATCTCTAAAGTCTGCTATACATGTCAACGAGATCAACACGTATCAACGACCCGACTCCATCATGCAAAAGTCCAAGAGAACATCAGTCATTTTCTGTATCACTTGGCAGGGTTGCAAAATATTTTTTCCAGGACATTGAAAAACTATTGCATACTTCGCTGCTAACCTTTCGTAACACTATCTGATGGTAAGTGGCCCGGTAAGTTGTACAAGTTGCAAGGATCTACCAATATGTATACATTCCATAGTCTTGAAAACGTCATCAATGCATCAGCGTCACCTTAGGGCCCGTTTGACAGAGCTGTGTATATGCGTCACCTAGCAGCCAACTCCAGATATCCGATTTCAAATACTCACAGCGTTGTTTGTATGTTTGACGTCGGAACCGTGTGAACTTCAGAGTTTCTCATTTCTGGCCGGATACATGTGAAACGGAGTTAAGCCCAAAACTCACCGAGTCTGTAGGTTAGCAACGTTGACAGCACTGTTCTAGACGTCATATCATGTTCAGCTCTTACTTCCTCGAACTCTCCCGTATATGTCTACACTCCTCCCTTCCACTTTCCAGGTTTGCAACCAAATCCCGAGGTCACCAGCAACAGCTCTATCTACTTCTGTTCCTTTGACATATGGACAATCGTCGAGCCATTTGCGATTGTAGGTTTAAATATTTACACCAGTCCGGTCTACATGACATGACACCTAAAAATCCCCATGTGGTTCCATGAATCGCCAAGCCTTGAGAGGGACTGCTCGTAACTTTCAACTCATGTCCCATTTCTTATCCCAAATAGCCCCAAGCTCATTATTTGTTTATTTTCCCTGGCATGCATGCAATCTCAGAGGTAGCCTGCACCCAGTGCACATAAATTGAGTGCATCCCTTTGTGCAGTGCTCTCCCGCACTGTCTCTAGAGCAGCTTAATCGAATAATCGAATAGATAAACAAACCATCTCCGTGGTAGATCCGGTCAATCATGACTACCGTACACACGGACTTCTCATAATTTAAATAAAAAAATTAAGTAAATAAACAAATAATTTAACCGTCAAAAGGATTCCATGATACCGGTGTGCAGCATAAATCAATGCGACCAACCGCCGTGCCGCGCCGGGCTGGAGAGATGAATCTCTTTTAAATTGATCCTCCTGGTTAATTTGCAGAAACCAAAAAGGTCCTACGTGTGTGCACAACACACGCGGAAGAGGTAGTGCATACAGTCAGTCTATTAATAGGTTCTCTACTTCACGGATGTCTTTTCCTTGTGGCATGGTGCCGCTTAGAAGACACAACATTTATTGCAACAAATCAACATTCAACAAATTCAATCAATAATCAATTCAATTAGAGAAGATGTTCTACTGGATCTTTTCGGTGGATGCCGGTACAGTTCGATACGATCGGACCCTAGCGATTCATCAAATTTCCACCCCAGAGCGCAGCGGAGCGCTAGTGTTATGCACATGGTGGCGCGCATTTAAAAGTGTCTGGCTGTCTAAGCAGAACAGACCCAGAACTCATCCGGGGAGTTATTAATAATTGAAGATGATGGGCCTTCGATAGATGTGAGGAGCTCTCTGGGTGACTATGATTTATTGGGGAGGCTCTTGGTCAGTTTGTGATGGTTATGATGATGCAGCACAAGCATTAAATTGTGTGCGTGAAGTTAATGACCTTCATGATCTGTGGAAAGAATCTGTGCTCTTGGTGCACTGTTTTGTTTATTTTTTTCGTACGCATGAGCGTCATTGATTTATGAATTGAAATCTAAATTGAATAACAGAAGATTTACTGTGACATGCATTTGAAGTGAGTTACTTCCTGGATGTGATGGAGATGCACTGGTAAAGGCACTTCCTTGACATTTATTGTATTTCACGGAAGAACTTTTATTTTTTGACAGAAGAAGTTTATGTTTTAATAAAACTGTCAGTCATATATTTGTCAAAAGGGATTGTGACGACAGCTTACGTCAGTCGTTAGAAAATCGGTTTGACGTTAAACTAAAATTTGACGTTAACTTTACGACAAATGTGCATTGGCCTGTTCGTAATGTAATTTTAAAACCAATGAATTGCATCTGATATTTTATTGGGGCGACAAAATACACGTTTTAACGTTTGACGTTTGTGGTATTCTGCATGGCAATCATTACAAGTCGAGTACTTATGTAGAGAACCCATCGTTTAACAGATCACGCCATCTTATCTTAGCTTATTTAGCTAACACCTGGATGCAGTACACATATTAATGTTCGATTGAACCGGTTTCGAACTGTTGAAGATGTGGAGACCCAAACTACTTCTTCATGTCAGTCAGTCAGTTTTACTCCACAAGTTTTTACATTACTACTAGGAGGTCAAAAATGTTGTAGAAGGTGTACCACTGAACCGCGTTTTGACAGGCATAAGTTTTGGATTCATAAAAACAGAGCTTCTTCAAGTACACGACATATTGAAGCTACTTTATGGATAGCCTATTAGAAGTGTAAAGTAAAAAAAAAAACTCCTCAAATTGGACTTAAGACAAAGTCTTTTTTAAGGCAATGAATTCATGAAGTTTTGAGGCAAAAATATTAAACATTCTGTCTCATCGTCTGCAGATCCATTGTCCTTAGAAGCCGTCAAAAATATTTTCAAATCCTTCCTAAAATTGGCTTCCATATAAGACATCTTCTAAAGATATGTAATGTCGTATACAGAGGCTTAAATTTCCGTTCCAATACGGCAGACTTGTATGCCAGAATGGTCGTCAGGATACAACCTTGATCTGATACTCAATAAAATTTGACGTCTGAGATTCCAGTGCTCAGCCTCTTAAATCAGAAATTGGCATCTTCTTACAAAGTCCGTATTCGTAGATTTCCAATAGTGCTCATCCAGATGGTATTCCACACTTAAGGCTGAGTGTAGGCCTTTTCATATGTCGTACTCTTTTCGACCCCATGGGATGGAAAGGACAATTACCGCAGTCGAATCATATACGTACATCCATCTAAGGACTCGTAACGTCTTGCTGGTATTCTATTGTGTATGCAAGTAGGCACGGAAAAGAAAGAAATAGCTGTTGAACCCCATTTCTCTTGCGCAGCCATCTTCATCAGAAAGGCTGTAGTTTTCCTTAAAACCCTGGCTAACAGGGATTCCAGACGACTCAGTGTTTCATATTCATCTGTAGCTGGGTCTGTGCGTAGAGCTGATGGATTTCAAGCTTCTTGTGGTTTTACAGCAAACGTATTCCTGTTTGTCGGAATTTGGCACATTTTTTCGAATAATGCTTGGCTACCAAGACGTCAATTTTTGCTTAGAAGAAATCGAAATCGAGAAATGTCAAATCGTACGCAATTTGAGTGACACGTCCATTTTTCGAAATCGACTTGTTCTCAAATTGTGATGTCAATTGGGCGATGCTTTCGGTTATCGACAGTAACGCGAGCTTTCGAATCATTTCTGAATAAATATGGTCCGATGATGGACCATTGTGAAAACTGTTCCGAACGGTGTCTGTGGGGTCTCTTCTGGTTAGTCTCACTCCATATGCGACAATTTCACTTACAAGCAAATCCGTTAAGACAGAAACCAGTTTCATCACTGAACCCAATTTTGCGGTACAACAACGAGCTAGCTTGCAACTGCTCTAGAGTCAGTGAAAGAACGAAGTAAATGACGGTTATGTGCCTTTAGGGTGTATAATTAGATTGCTTGCACGTAATAGAGGGACAGAGCTTCAACTGCTGCGACTGAGGGCTAATCTATAAATTTGGATCTTCCTCCACATGTTAGCTTACGGTGGGGTTATCGTTTTCAGAATGCACATTCCTTTGACGTGTTGGTGTTATTTAATCATTTTGAGGGTCGGTGGCATGAAAACTGTCCACAATTCGATGGGCAACTTGCCCAGTTGTGGATTATTGCGTGCACCATAAAAATCAAAAAGTTTTCTATAAATTTCGCGAATTGTCCATGTAGACAATTTGGTAGCATTGGTCTAGTCTCTCCATCTGTCAGACGATAGTCAGCATAAATGTCAAAAAAGGAGGCAGAATGACAGCTGCGTTTGACAGTTATGCCTATCGAGAGTTCTATATAAAATGAAGAAGACAATATTTACTAAATGACGGTGAACTCGACGATAATCTAAACCTCAGTTGTAATAGGGACAAAAGCATTTAGGGTCGTCTATAGGTTTTCCCTTTTTGTATTTTTTTTGAGCGAAAAAATCAATGGCATCTCCAAAAGCATTGCCATTTCGCCTAGCCTATTTTCCAAAGTACTGAAAAATTTCCAGATTCATGCAATTGTCACTGTCAAACTTGTCATCTAAAGGACTGTAGTGACAACTACAAATATTTGGTCAGCTTTCTGTCGCTTTCTCTTGCGTTTTCTACTCACGCTTGTCGCGAATTTTCTACGCCACATATTTCTAGGTCTTATCCATTTTCCATCCTGTTGTAGTGAAATCCATTAATTGGCACTATAACCCCCTATTGAATATGACGGCGCCAGAAACAGATCTGTACTCTCTCCTCCACTAAATGACAAGACCGTGTTGCATGTCAACTCATGGACTTAGTCTAGTCCCTGATTTCTATAAAACTGTCTTTTTCCCTTTCCTGCTCTCCTTTTTTTTGAATGGAATCCCACTTGTCATGTCATATCTCTCCAATTAAAGACATATCCTCCCCAAAGTCCCCACTTCGATCTAAGACCGAAGGCACCTTACAAGATACGAGTAAATCCTCCATCGGGTAATGGTACCATATGGTCACCATTAAGATGCGTCTGCATCTTCGTCGTCTGATGGTACTTTTTTTGTCTTCTCCTGCCTAAGCGATTAATGCATTGCGTGCGCACTCATAAAGTAACTAGAACTAGTGCAAGGAATAGATAAACGTCGTCGTCTCTTGTACGCTTTCACTTGACGATGATGACAATCGAATATTTACAATCCGCTAAGTGAAAGTGACACAATCCTGGTGTTTACATTGATTTCACTTTTTTTTGTTCTTTCATTTGTTACGCTTCGAGGCCTGCTTCGTTAATTTATCTAAGGAAGGGTGGCAGGGATACACCGGTACAGCAACGACTCAATAAACAACACTTGGCTGTCAAATGAATAGGATTAGTCCTGGCAGAAGGAGGGTGTGGAGCGCTTGTCTATTGCCCTTTTCACACTTAATTCGAAGGAACGTGTTTGACTTGGTTGGCACTAATTAAGGTTCTATTCAGAGGATGTGAACCATTTGTTGCACCTCCACTTTCTTTCGTCAAACGACACACACGTGTGTGGGGGGCGATTGCAAGGGATTTTGACACTATATTGAGGATTTGTGTAATTGGCTCAATTAGGTATGGTAATTTAGTCACCCTGAAGGTGTGGCTCCCAGCCAAACGTGCCGTCTTATTGCAGCGACATTTGCATACATAAATTGCAACTCAATTTGCCATGTCGTGTATTAATTATCCTCCTTATCACTTACGCGCGCACTGCGTTTTTCTTATTAGTGATTAATTACACTTGCACTTTATATGTGATCCCGCAACAGCGTATAAATCACTCACAAGTCACAGTTACAGCGCCAACCACCGCCGTACGCGTTGTGTGTGTACTCGTCCCATTGTGACACAGAGCATCATCTACAATTTGTATCTGCACGGTGCCGTCTGACAGCTGCTAATCGCATCGCTATGACACTGCATTACTAAAAGAAAAAAAAAAAAAAAAAACAGAAAAGAATCTCAGAAACATTGTCCCTCGGTAGAACCAAATAAAAAACAAACAATCCGTACTGCATACTGTGAAATCAACAAACCGATGCAGTAGTACTCGTACTTCAATCCGTGAGATCTTCTCCAAATTGAATTCGAGCATACGTACAGGTTTCGTTCCTCATCTTTGGGGCAGAAATGCGAACACGTTCCTACTCTGCTACAAGGAAGTGTGTTAGATCCTTACTCTGTGACACGATAATATCTTGATTAGTTGGGTTAAGGCTTCTCCAGAAGATTCGATGCTATGCTGTTCACCCGGCGGAACGGTGTACTTAGCTGATTAATAGGCTGTAGATAGTACATGGGCAGGCAATTTGAAAAAGTGTTACTGGGATAGATGAAAGGCCAGGCCAGATGGAGAGAGAGAGAGAGTACTCATATGTAGTATCAAAAATAAATCCGTTAGATGGTCTGTTAACATGATTGCTGGCAGACAGGATTCAGTGTTGGCTTCGAGAAATGTATGAGGCAAATGGGGAAATGTAGTTTTGCCAAAAGGGCAACGTGATTAAAGAAGGAATATGAAATGCCGTAACAGGATGTGTACATTAGTGAGCTCCTAGTGATTTGAGAGTGTTAAGTTGCTGAAGCGGTCTACACACAGTTGAACTGGTGTAGATTGATGGTGAAGGTAGGAGTGGGATACTTTGAGTTTGCTTTGTCGATCGATGGATTTTGCATTTACAAGTGGACGCAAATTTAGAAGTTCAAACGGTCTTTCATTTTTGACTTTTCAAGGCCTAGACTGGCCTTTGATCATACCTGTCCTCTGACATGGAGTACAGCTTATAAAAGTGGTAGTAGATCGGAGCTTCCAGAGAGCTGCCGAGGAATGTAGAGACAAACTTTTTTTTTAAGCAGTAGAGAGTGGCACAGTGCCTTCTTAGGAAAATCCAAGCTTACTGTGTCGGTAGCATCTTCTCATCATGGATTGCTATTGGACGGAAATACACTTCTACCTCATTCTCAACCAATGCTGGTGTACCTCAGGGTTCAGCCCTCTCTCGGACCCCATCTCTCTCACTCGCAATCCAATCCATTCCTTTGCGGATGCCAGCACTCTTTACTTCGCTTATTTTAATGACTCCACGGATGAGACCTTAAGCTGTGGATTCTAACCGGCAGCTAATGTCTCCTGAGCTCAACTCCAGCATCGATGCAACCATCAATTGTGGTGCAAAAAACCGAGTTGAGCTCAATTCGTCAAAAACCGAGTGCTGTCTCTTGTTCCTGAAGCGGGATACTAATGTAGCCAAACTAAAAATGATTGGAGATGATATTGACAAATGTAATGGCGTGGCGTGTAAGTTACCCCAGAATTTCGCTGGAATCATCAGATTTCTGAAGCTTCGACAAGTGGCGCCATGTGCCTCGGATTCCTCAAGAGGTGTAACCGTTTTTTTCAGTCTTGCAGACTTGGCTACTTTCTATAAAGCTTATATTCGTCCCAAACTCGAATACAACTCACATGTTTGGGCGGGAGACCACGCAACTTGTTTGAGTTTATTAGGTCGTGTCCAGTGTTAGGTATGTGAACTGTCAATGCCTTCGTTGGAGCATCTTCGGAATGTTGGATGCTAATCGGTCCTGTACCGATATTTCCACCACAGTTGTTCAGATGAAATTTATAGTTGTGTCCCGCCTGTTCGTGAGTTTAACCGTACTACAGGAGCAGCCTCTCCCGCACATCTTTATCTTGTTAAACCTATTTTCGGTCGCACTATGAAATTCAGAAGCTCGCTCTTTAGTCCCTCGACACGTATGTACATATGGAATGACTTGCCCTCCTCTTTGTGTCCATGAAATTTTGATGTGCAAAGATTTAAGGTCAACGGACATCGGCACATATCACTCTTTCCTTTCCTACCAACTTCTAACTTCCCTATCCCCTTTCTTTCCACTCCATCACTGGGCTTATAACTTTAAAGGACTTTAGTCCTAAGTGGTGAAGTAGAAAATAGAACCGAAAGGGAGATCCTAGAGTCTATGCGCTCGATGTGGCCGATATAAAGAAGTCAGTGGGCTTTCATATTTTGGCACAGCCTGAGGCAAGGAAGCCTTTCTTTTCCGCTGACCATAGGCACGCTGTTTCCAATTGTCAAGACCAGGCGCTCTCACATTCGCGATAGCTTGGACTTATAAGCCGAGGTTCTGTCTTCCTGATCATCTCGAACTTAAAAGCTGGGACTCGAGGATTCGCGGATTTTCTTATCCGTTGTCCATGCGCTCGAAGTGACCGATCTAAAGTAGTCAACGTATCCTGCGCTTTAGGGGCTTATCCATATCGTGGTGCAGCTCGAAGAGTTCGCGGTTGCATCTTCTCCTCCATTCGCCTTCCTCGCACACAGGACCAAAAATTCAAGGCAGAATTTCTCGCTTGAAGGCCCTTAATATTTTCTCTGTTATCCTGCTTATCGTCCACCATTCGACGCGTTCGGACCTCGGACTAGCGTTCGGTACAGCATACCTTCTTTCCATCGAGTAAGGGGCTTGGCCAAATCAAAGAATCATCAGTTTCCAAGGGTCGGTCTTCGACGGATCTCCTTAAAAGTATCATTTGTAGAGTTGATGTTGATTCCGAAGTAGATACGCTCTTTAACTACCTCGTTGTAGTGATGTTTTGTTCCAGGCGGTGGACAGATGGTGTTTCGTTTGTTGGTAGCATACTTATACTTGGTTTTGCCCTCGTTTACTTCAAGACCACCTCAGTTGTGAAGAAAGCCTCTATGACGGCATGCTGGGTTGACGTCGATATCGTCTGCATATCCCAGCAGGTGGACAGCTTTGCTGAAGTCAGTTCTTTCTTACTCGTATTTCCTTGAGAGGGTTTGTTGCCTGTCTTATGCACCTAAACATACAAAAACGCATTTCAAATCGACCCAGCCTCTCACGAATTCAAGCGTTGCA
Organism: Blera fallax; assembly: GCA_946965025.1. Classification (NCBI taxonomy): domain Eukaryota; kingdom Metazoa; phylum Arthropoda; class Insecta; order Diptera; family Syrphidae; genus Blera; species Blera fallax. The sequence continues at coordinate 109,562,931 of OX337244.1, read as the reverse complement.
TCGTACGCGGAACAAATACAGGCCATCAGCCTAGAAATCCCAAACTTCGTTACGAATCACGCACAAATGCCTCCATATGAATAAAAGTAGTTCCTACTCAAATCTGCTTAGAAACAGTAACCGATTTTCTAACGCAACCTAACCTACAAAAACTACGGAAAAAAATAAAGAAAAAACAATTTTTAGTTCCACCCCAATACGCACACACCTTCCACCATCGTGTCGAAAAGTCCAGCCACTGCGAGGGGCCACAGTTCAACAGTCGACTCTACAAATCGCATTCAAATCGCACACACAGTTCGCCTACACATGCCGAACGCTGCAATGAACATGGCCTCCAATTTACCCAGCCCATAGCTCTTCAAATGGTGCGATTGAACCGAAGACTCTTAGCTGGTGCCACCATAATTAGATTTAAACAAATTGGGCCAAAAGAAGTTCTTCACGTTCGCTTTCAATATACTTTTCTGACGTCTACGTCTTGTGAGACACTACTAACCAAAGGTACCCAGCACCTTCCTTTTGTTTAATTCGATTAAAAAAAAAAACGCAAAAAAACGCCGTCCAACCCTCCACAAGAATCTGTTACACATTTGCATATTACACGTCGAGATAATTTGCGTGTGCAACTTTCGTCACTTACCGCTAAACGAGATGATGAGTGCTGCAACATTAAAACCATCACACAACCAACAGCCAACAACAGATTGTTGCCACTTGATAAGGTACGTGTGCAAAATGGATGCGAACCGCCGTTGGCGGTAATTTCCGCCCCGATACTCGTAGTTTGTTTTTGATAATCTTCAGCAAGGTAATTTGAACCGCGTTACCTTTTGCGCGAACAACATCCATCGCATCGGGAACAACAAGGCTCGCAGTGTGTTGTTTCGTCCAAGATTGTGATGACAGATAATCGTGTGTACGGATGTGTTTTTGTGTTGCCAGATAATTGGAAGGCGCCAAATTGAGCTGGAGAATTGCAAAGGAAATCAACTGATCGCTCCCGGGTATACAAGGTCGAATCCTTGTATTAACAGATTGATCGGCGAACTAATTGGGCATGAGAATGAGACTCGATGAGTATGGCCGACATTGACCGTGTGGTTCAATGGAGTGGAACTACGGACAACTACGAGTACTCCTACTCGTGTCTCAGCATAGAAGACCATATTTGGGTGTAGAATTTTACACCTCGCCAATGTGGCTAAAATGTAGGTGGCCATAACCGATGATTTATCGTGAAATTTAAATATTAAATGATCGCTACATGGTCGACCTTGTGTCACGCAATCATACAGACACACCATGTGGTGTTTGGCTGCACAAGGAGAAACTGGAGCAATAATTAAGGTTAAAAGCATTGGCAAGGCCTCTTCGATGATACCGTGTCGGTTTTGAAGTAAAAAAAAAAATCCTTTCTAAAAATACGTTCAAAATAAAAAAGTTTGTTTATTTCTGGGGATTGAGTGGAACCTGTGGATTAAGAGAAATCTTGTGGAGTGTGTTTGTGACGACGACGGTTTGGTGTCGTTTTTTTGTCTCAGACATTTCCTGCAGTTTGCCAGCAGCAATGGAGAAACCCTTCAATATTTTTGTATACGGTTCGTGTATTGCACCATCAATGGTGACTTCTGTGAGAGGAGTACTTTAGTCCTAAATGTGATAACAGTGGGAGCCGCAGAGACGGTTCCTCTCTTATGCTTGAGAAGCCCATTAGTTCTTCTTTGGATGAGTTTTGGTCATATTTGCCTAACGATAAGGCATAGTCCAAGTTGGCTGCATCAGCGCATCGGAGTGGATGGGATACTTGGGGTGGCAATGGTGTAGTGGTAGCGTCATCGTTTGTCGAGCTGATGGTTCACAGTTCAATCCCTGATGTCAGCAAGTATTATATGATAAGAGGCAGTCCGATCAATTGCGAAAGTTTGTGACAACACTACTGCGAAGGCATAACACTGGCAGTAGGTTTGTCATATGACTGGAGAAATTGATCGCTCTGTTGATAATTGATATGCTTATGACATCAGGTGGATCGGGAAAAAATACTGTGAATCAGAAGCGAAGGCAAAAAATATATGACAGCATCAAATCTCCCCAGTTATTCTGGACACCACCCCTGGAGCTAATGTGAAACCTGAGATACAGCTGAGTTTCAAACCACTACATCAATTTCTTTCTCTCTCTCTCTATCTATCTTTCCAACGCCCGCACCATGTGAAAAACATGTAAAAGGGTATCCATAACCCCTTGAGTGCGGGTAAATTATAAAAAAAAAAAAAAAAAAAAAAAAATGAGCCATTGGTGCGTCAATATTGGCTATAATTATGCTTTTGGTACCGGAAGAGCCTCGTCTAGCAATTCCTCGAGACGTCAAGTGACCTGGTACTCAGGAAAGGTTAAAGTTGTACTGTCCAGCTACTCGTTGCGCTTATTCCATCTGTTTCAAGTTTGAGTTCCTTCCCAAGGCGGTCCACCACACCATTGTGCACTACACGAGAATCAGCCTTACCACCGACGTGCATAGCTAGTACATTATGTTTGGTTGTAGGCCCCATGTAGGGCCCACCGCTTTTTTACATGGGTAGATGCCAACCGTTACTTTTTTGAAAAGTTTGTTGACGTTCCCTCTCCAGTGGAGGTCTACCTTTAATCCCATGTAGCTAGCGCTACTTGAGACACTAGGAGTAGAACCTACCAGTGTAGGATGCTTGAAGCAAGGTATTCTGTATTTTCAAGTGAAGAGGACTAGCCCAGTCTTGGTCGGATTAACACTAAGACCGCAAGCAATACGTCCAGCTGACTAGTTTATTTAGGGGCGAGTAGCTTGACAACGGCAAGTATCAGTGCCACATAAGCAACAACCCTACATCCGGTGTTCTCTGTTTCCAGGAGGAGTTCGTTGAGAATAAGATTCCAGAGCAGAGGAGAGAGTACGCCTCCTTGGGGGCCTCCTTGACTTCACGTAGTCTCAGAGGGAATAATCGAGACCAGTTGACATGGTCCGTTTATCAGAACTTCAAATGTATCGGAAATTTAAGGTCGACTTTGTTTTCGTTCAGGATTGCATCGAGTCAGAATTTGAGCCCGGAATTAATTTAAGACTAAATTTACTAGATGGCTCAAAAACAGATTAAAGTTTTGGTGCTGATGTTCGAGTTAAAGTCGACATTAAGCTCCACTTATTGTCATGAAAATATGCTTTGAGATAATAATTGAATTGATGTCGGTCTTATGCTATAAGAACGCTGCTGTAGAGGAAACGTAGGAAACTAAACCTCCCATGCACTTGCAAAGAAGGGATCAGAAAATTCTTCCATAAGTCCGCAATCGATATTTGGTGTTAAGTCCTGAACGGGATCGGTGCTTGGTGCTTTGGTACTTTTGGTACTGGTACACTTTTGGGCACTAAGTTGGGAAACAGTGTCATTTTAGAGATTTGCGCAGTTTTTGACTTTAAGGCCTTTAAAGGCTTTGCAATATGCATACGCATGACGTGGTACAGAAATATGTGTTGAAGTCCCCATATTCATGTGATCGCTAACTCTTAAGTAAAGTGTTATCAGCTTTCCATGTTTCCTTGTTACTGTCATGGTATTACTGACATTCAATTCTGTTGTGGAATCCACGTTGCATAAACTATTATGGGATACCTTTGTACCCCAGAGTTGGTAGGTGCTCCCATATTTTTGTTAGAATAACCTCAGCAATGTTTTTACCCCCTTCATTGACACATACTACGAGGATCCTCTCCCTGAATTTGGAAAAGTTGTCTTAAGGCTCAACTATAAAAGTCGAAGGCAATCGGAAGTAAATGTCAAGATTCTACGTTAAGTTTTCATCATTACTGTCAATTGCTGAAGTTGCTCTTAATAGTAGTATGTGAAGGGAAGCGATTACACAGCTGTTAAAATCAAATGTCAAATTTTCATACGAAAGAGCGAGTGAGCAAATGTGAACGAAAACTTGACGAATCTAAGCAAGATGCTATTACTGTCGTAAAATACAAGTTACTTGTGTTCGCTTAGTTACGTTCGTCGACGTACGCACTCATTCTACTATTTTAGTTCGGCCTTAAAAGTCAGAAAAATCCGTCATGTCTAATATTGTTCAGTTGACAGCTCTTAGAATGAAATTTTCATTTCAATCAAATCACTGTTCGTTTGCTCCCATTCCTGGTAAAAGCAAGACAAGAGGCGTAATGCCCCCCTTTCTCCTATTTTTCTTGGAACTCAACACCCAGCTCTGAATTAAAGGGTAATGACTTTTTTTGTCCTCCTCGACTTCAGAGGAATGTGATCTGTGTCCTCTTCATTACGAAATCCCGCACATGGGTTCCATAGGTATGTATGTTTACGATCGTGTTGTTGTTAGTTTAATGACTTTTATGAAATCCAACAAAGCCAACAAAGTGCCTACAGATACTAATCACAAACTTTAACGTGCCAACTAATTAACAAACCGGTTCCTTAAAAATAAGGCCAACTTTTCAATAAATAAAACACACACATCATAACAATCAAAAACAACCGACAATTTACACCAAAAAAAAGCCAAATCTTTGCATAAACAATTTTGCAAAAAAAAACTCACCAAGTGTAAACAATTCAGTTTTTTTTTTCTGAACATCGAACAGATAAAATCACGTTTCTAAAACGTTTATTGACCGTCTCATGACTGGTCAGCAGTCTATCCGATGTATCATGGTGAAATAAATCAATTATCACATGTATCTACCTCGCAGGCTCCTCCCAAAAGCCAACAAAGATTTGACAGTAAAAAAAAAGTAATCGAGGATGACAGATCGATTAGTGTGTTAGAGTACATATTTACCTCATTCGTCGATAACACTGGTAGTCACTAGTCAGTTTGCTGTCAAAATATTTTCATTTCACTCGCTCCAGATACATTTCGTGGATATTCGTACGTTCATCCGATGATATAATTTGCTCTTTGCGAATGCACTGAAGTAGAAAATATTTCCACACATCACATAAATCCATAATTTTTTTTCCACTTTACACACTTCACCACCTTATGTCAGTACTTATTTGTTTATCTGTTATCTGGGTGCAAAATGAAGCAACAAAACAACGAAAAAAAAAAAAAACAGCAACAAAAAAAGAAGAAGAAGAAGAAGCGAGTAAATACAAAGCCGGAAAGGCACTGACCTACCCCAACTGTGATCACATTGAATGGTGCTTGCGTTTTTCAAACAATAACACAGCAACAGCGACAACAAAAGTAGGAAAAAAAAAGTATCTAAAACCGATTGAAGTCTTAAAGCCACGTGGCTGTTTAGCAACAAGTAGAGCATGACAGACATAATAGAATATGTTGCACTCCTCTCCACTCCCCAGGTCCACCCCATTTCATCCCTAATTGTTTTATGACAGAGCACACAGAGCTTATAAGTGTGCAGTCGGCGACAACCACCGAAGCTTATGTCATCGCAGTATTGTTATCGATTGTGTGTTTAGCAGCAAAGAGCGCGGTTGTAATTTAAGGGTGAATGTGGGAGGGGGTAGTGAAATTATTGAATGAAATCAATGCGTTTTGATTGTCAGTTGTATGATACTCTCGTACATAATCAGACTGGCGCCGGGCACAGTAGAGCCGATTACGGAAAATATCGTAAAATGAGTCGAAACAATTGTTTCAATTATTATCGAACCAATGGACAGCGATATGTGTTTTTTTGTGGGAAAATGATTTGTTCTTGTTGTTTGCTGCTGCTGCTGCTGGAAATGGGGTGTAACATTGGTGTAGGGCGGCAACATATGTGGTCAAACGGTTGCCAGTTGCCAGTTGCCAGTTGCCACCATGTGGCGCCAGCTTTGTTCTTTGCGGTTACAAAAATTTATTGCAATTAAGGTGGAGGATGATGTTATCTAATTTCAATTGGTTAGTGTACGAGTATAGTCTTAGATATTTGTTTAAAGTTTAAATGATTCATTGCGGTTAGTTGTGGTGTTAGTTATGTATGTCTTATGTGTCTTTAGGTAGGGCTTCTCATTTGTCGTGCTTGTGGCGCCAGTGAGTGGAAGAAAAAAAGGGGTTTCTCCCCATTTCTTGAGGTTTTAACAAGAAAAGACTTTTAGGGGAATGTCAGTAATCGAGCAAAATTCAGTGGAATATTGTAATACACTCACTGGAAGAATATTCATCAAGCCTTAGACATTTATCTGAAACAAGTTGAAAATACCGGTCAATGTTGGGAAGCAAAATTTATAACAACAGGGTGAGCCAAGCATACGTGGTGTCATAATCATGGCTTCCACTATCGCTTCCGCCATAGCTTCACCCATGACTCGTTTGTAGATGCAGGAGATTTTTTTTTCTTAATTTAAAAGTATGATTTCTAACCTAAAATATTCGCTTATACTTGAGCTGAGCCTCAATTCCCATCCAATGCACGCCAAATTTATCGTTCCACGCTCGGGCGCCACTTAAGGTGAGATTTTCTTCCACTGTGTTTGAGGATTTAATAAATTCAAAGAATATCTGGACTAAAACGTTAACATCACGTTCACTTTGTATATCTTAGTAATCTTATCTGTTTTATTTTGAATTTTGTGACAGGACATATGCTACTACACCTATCGTACAGTTTGCCTAAAAGGGAACAAATATCAAACCAAACGAATTTTTCTTGAAGCAGTTCTCATAAATTTTTAATAATCTCGACGTCTCTGAGGCATGTCGGGGAGAACCTGGGCCTCAACCAGCAATCCTCTCCAGTTAGCCAGGTCCTTAGCTAACTGCCTTCAGTTGCGCACTCCAAGTTGATTGAGGTCCGATTGTAGTTGTGCGAGGTTGACCTCTACTGCGTTGTCCCTCCTAGTTAAATTCGCGGGTCAAACATGCTCCGAACCGAATGAGTTCAAAGCGCCCTGATTTGCTGTATGACACTTAGCTGTCAAAATATGAAAGTTGACTATCAACTCAACCTTCTTCTAAAGAAAGAAGTTTTAAGCAAAATGGATGAGAAACAAGCCATGTCCGCCATTTTAATTGTTTTGGTATTTTCTGACCTTTATTTTCCCTGCCGTCAAATGTGACGTTGGGTGCTTAATATATTCTAAGCTCATAAAGCGTGATCTGATTACTGTGCTCAGGCTGTTAATCTTAGTGAGGCATTCCCATCAAATCTTGGACTTGATCTAGCGTGACTTTAGTACCTTGATGGGATCTGACTAAACGTCACTATTGTGAAGACGGGGATACTTTCGTTCGAGATTAAATCAGGCGCATCCTTCGATGACTTGAATATGACGATGGCTTTGCTTATCTCGTGTATCACTTGGGTTGTCTAAATCGATTCTCGCCAGATTCACTGCTCCAGTTCAGTCCTAAAACTTCTCTTCTTTGAAAGCAATGCCCGTATCATCTTTGCACTAGTCCAGAAGTGGGGCCGAATTTAATTCGCCACTCTTAATCCGGGATGAATTACCCATTTCATTGCTTAATCGTTTCTAGAACTTTGAGCAGAGAGATGAAGTCTACGATCATCGCTAGAGGGCATACATACCAAACAGGTCTCATTCAAAAACACCTAGTCTATGCGATGTGAAGCATTCAAGGCTCTAACATTTCGTACGAGCAGTTTCTTTACGGATCTCAATATATAATCTTTAATTATTTACATAAATGGAATGTAAAACAAATGAGCCGATAATTACTACTCCAGTCTGCTCCTTGCAGAGAGGCTTACAAAATGCCGGATATCAGTTTGTATGAAACTATTTCATGGCTGCCAACGATTTATAGTGAATCTGCAAAAATATATTTCCCTCACTGATACTACTGGTGAATGTAATTTATTCGACTTATGTATCGTTACTTAACAACAACTATAAATGGATCTCATGAGCTGCTATAGAATAAAAGCAATTAGCGGCGAATGGTGGCTTAAACCAGTTTCAGTTTCACTTACGGACTTCGATTGGAATTGAAATTTTATGAGACCACTCTTGTGTTAACATGATTCGTAAATGTTGTTTATGCGTGTTAGTGTTATTTTCAAGTGCGTTCAGGTAATGCGAATAGACGTGCCTAGTAACTTCGAAACTCTGGGAAGGTAGAAGGCTTGAGGGGTTTTGGGAACATGACTGCTCTCTCATAAGGATACATGACTTCTGAATTACTTGTGATTTGAAAATCTCAAAAGCTGACAAGTTTTTGAAAATAGGCGGACACGGGACAAGTGAGATAGGTCGTATAGAAGTGAGGTGTCAATGGTTGTAGGTTTCACTAAAGAAGGGGTTATAGAGCATATCTGTTAGTATCTGAAAGGTGATAATATTTCTATCTAAGTTCCTAAGACCTCTTTAAGGCACCAATTGCGGAATTTTTTCATTGGTCTACCTCTACCTCTCACGAATGTCTGACAATCGTCCGAGCGTAATGACTGTCATGAGCTTCTCAAAAAAAGCAAAGCATTTTGGATACGGCTCTAAACTGTAGTATCCTTCCATTTGTGCGGAAAAATATATCAAGTACAACACAAATGGTCGCGATAAGCTAGGCCCTGGACCACATACGGTCTGTTGCGCTAAGTGTTTGCATTAAGTAAGCATGCAGACTGATCAGTAATGAGGCTATTGGTAGCCAAATCCCTTGACTTGAACACTGGCGAAATTAGGACTTTGCCTTGCACTTTCATACCGGTACTTCCATTTATAAGGTTAGGTTCTGTGGACATGTGGTTTCTTCTGTGCATCCCTACATTTGAAGATCTATTTTCCTCCACACCGTGAAATTTAGAAGTTCGTCTTCCAATCGCTCACCTCTGGTGTGAAATAGTTTGATTTGCTTAATATCTCCAAAGTCGTCCTTCAAAAATTGCAGCACGTGGCCACATCACTCTTTATCCTTCTGTGCCTAATTCCCTTTCCTTTCCCTTTATCACTGGATTTAAGGAGATTTAAAGGAGATTCTCCTAAGTGCGGGAGCCTCTACTGTATATCAGGACAAGTAGCAGTGGAGGCACATGAACCAATTTGGAATCCGCATTCTAAGAAGCGAACAAGCGAGTAGTCTACGATCTGGAACGTCGCAGAATACAGTGTATATATTATTTCGAAACATTTCGAACCAGACCACAGTACTGGGTCCCTTTTCGCCTCTCTTTCACGATCCATCTTAGCCCGAGAGGCTCTCTGGATTTCACCACAGTTCTTCTCCGGCTTTGATTCCTCGTGTCAGCATCTGTTTAACAGAAATCTGGTTCATCTTCTGGGTTCCTACCCAGTGGCGTCCGAAGACCTCCTTTTTCTGATAGCTAATGCCGGACATTGACAGAATATATGTGGCGCCCTCTCGATTTCCTCCAGGCATAGTTCACAGGTATCATCCTCCAGAAGTCCCAACTTCTCTAGGTGATACCCGAAATTTCCATGACCTGCAGATAACGCTACCACCCATTTCAGTGCTCTTCGCTTAGAACTTTTCTATGAGTGTAGCCAGTCGGCACTTTAATAGCCAGTTTAGCCTGCCTACAACCTTCTACGGTTGACCACATTCTCTGGTGTTCTGCTACGACCCAGTTGTTAATCAGGTGCTCCACCATTACACTAACATTTGCAGCAAACGGTTCCGGACCAGAGAACTCCGAAGTGGGCTCTTGCTTTGCTAGAGAGTCCGCGTTTTCATTGCCTTCAACGCATGTAACAGAGCTTGATAGACTGAGGTATATTTCCCCAGCGAGGCTAGTTCTAGTTCTTCTGAAAAGATACCTGCTCCCGCTTTGCAATCCATCATGGACCCATCCGTAAATATGGTTATATCACCAATTTTCTTGTCCGGAGGTGTTCCATCCTCGATAAGAGTTTTGTGATACCTTCCGGCAACACGCATAGATGGTCCCGCGCCAGTGCCAGTTGTCATCCCGGCGCAGACGTCGATGCTGCCATTTTCTTAGTAAATAAGTCCAGCGCCAGAATGCCTAGGATCGCTTCTCAGCATCTCAGTGAAGCAGATACGGAAGAGGATGGTTAGGTTGGCTTGGCTGTCCGCACGGGAGTGCAGACACACTTAGACCAGTAAAGGTCCTTTGTGAAACCATGGATCAAAACCGATTCGCTACTCAGGGATTAACAGAACCAACCGGAGCTTTTGATAAAGCGATAGATGCGCATGACGTCTAAGGACGCTATGTCACCAAGGACTTCAAGGAAGGGGGATCCTAAATGGACCATTCTTTTATGCGACAGAGCTGGGCAGTTACATAGGAGGTGAGGGATACTTTCCTCCTCCTCCTCGTCCCTGCAGCTTCTGCAGTAGTCGTTTGAAAAGAGCCCAAGTCTTTTGGCATGTTGGCCTATAAGGCAGTGTCCAGTGAGAACACCAACAACGCAGCTGATCTGTGATCGCTTTAGTTTGACCAACACGGCACTGCGTTTATGATCCAACCTGGACCAGATCTGTCTCGAGATGAGAGACGTTGACACGTTTTCCCATCTGAAGTTGGTCTTGCTAATAGCATTCAGCTTTAGTAGATGCTTACATGTGGCTAGGGGCATACCCAGGGACTGCCTATCAGACAGAATCCTTGGAGTAGTGCCTTGTCTGGCGAGTTCGTCTGCCCTGCAGTTTCCTGGAATGTCTCTATGGCCTGGCACCCAGCATAGGTGAATATTGAACTGCTCTGTCATCTCCATAAGAGATAAACGGCAGTTGAGAGCGGCCTTTGAAGTAAACGAGCACGATTCCAGAGACTTGATTGCCGCTTGGCTGTCAGTGAGAATGGTAATATCCCTGGCAGATAGTACATTACACTTCAGGAAGGACAGGGCTTCCTAAATCGCCATGATTTCCGCCGGAGGCGGAACGATAATTCGAGGTTGAGCTTTTCGGAGAAAACACCACACTCCACCCCGCCTTCGGTCTTAGAACCATCGGTGAAAAAGTGTACCGAGTTACCATCGATAGGGGAAGAATTGTCCCATACATCCCGTTCAGGGATGCTCGTACGGAAGTTACGGTCGAAACACATTTTCGGCGGGGTGTAGTCTGTATTTTCGTGCTTGAAGTTATGGAGATCAAGGATCGAGGAGTGGCCAGTGTGATAGCTAGACCACTGAGAGGAGGCTTTCAGACGGATGGCCGTACAGGCAGCGATCTGTTTACTGAAAATGTCTAGGGGCAGCAACTTGAACGTAACGTCCTCAGTGCACCACTGATGCACATGCATGCAGATCTTTGCACCTTAGCTATTTGAGTGAGGTGGACAGCCCTGTTAAGAGCGGGCCATAGAGTAAAATAGCCCTGATAACGGACACGTACAGCCAGTGAGTGATTTGAGGTTTCAGACCCCAGCTCCTACCTATAGCCTTTTTACAGGAGTAGACAGCTACATTGGCTTTCCTGACGCGTTCTAGTAGATTGGCTTTCCAGTTTAGTTTTCTGTCCAAAATAAGACCCAGATATTTTGCTTTGTCAGTGAAGCTCAGACTGGTGCCATTTATCTTGGGATGGTCTGTGGAAGAGGATAGTCACTGCAGATTCTTCAGGGATTTCGGGCAAACGTTCAAAGGATACCTTAAATTATTGCACTACAGGAGCTGGTCTACTGGAGTACCAGTTCAGTGGTACCTTGTTGCCTCTGCATCTACACCTCCATATGTGACGAGCATTTGTGATACTGGCTTTAATTTCCTTTATTTCCCATTTCCTAATCGCATTAGTGCTGCCCTATAACATTTCCTCAAGGCCAGGGGACTCACCGAAACAAATTGAAAACGAACACACTGCCTCGTCTGGGTTCAAAAAATTTTAACAATCATTTAGATAAACTGTAGCAAATTGATTTGTATCGGTGTATCTTAAAAGTTCAAAAGCCAACAACAAGGCAAAACAATAAAAAAAAAAATAAAGTGTGAAACAAATACAAAACGGAAAAGAAAAGAGAAGCAGAACAGAATGTCAATATTTTCTTCACACCCAATTCAAATTGTCATCGCAGGCATCATGGGCAGGAAATAAAGGTGATGTTTATTAAACGATAGATAAACGCCCATTTCGGGAAAATAAAAGAACTGTATCTCGATGAGAAATTGTTGCAACTGAGGTGAAATAAAAGAAATTTATTGATGTTCATCATCGAAGGACAAATGAGACTGCAGATACCAAAGATGAGACGATAGATACTTTCTTGCTTCAAAAAAAGAAAGAAAAGAAACCCATAAAAATTAGTGTATCTCAATCGAAATTAGACGGAAAAAAAACCCGAAATGTTATGGAAATTGCCCCAAAAGAGTACAAAATCATCACCGACACTCATGATTGTATTTGTTTACAATCAGAATGAGCCCAAAAGAAAAGATAGAAAAAAAAAATGTTAACACAAATATTTACATAATCTCCATAGAGATCCATCAAGCGAGTAAATCACAGATTCAGATACGAAACCGATTATAAACGCCTTAACGCCGAACCACGTTTTCTTTCTTTTTTTTCAACTTGAGATACTTTTTTTTCGAAAGAAAAACGTTTCTCTCTCGTTTTGGATCCATGTACACGCCTACGTATCTCTATAGAATGCGATCACACTTCTGTATCAGAAGTATGTTTACACGGGCGTATAGTTTGCAAAAAAAAAAAAAAATTATTGAAGAAGGGTACTTGAGGGTATACAAACAGTAGACACAGACGGGGACAATGCACAAGTTCGAATAGCAAACATACAACATGAGAACGTGTGGCGATCGTATCCGTCGATTATGAGATCTTACCACAGGGGAACATAAAAAACAGATTACAAATCGTCTTGGACAGTGTGTCAAGGTTATTTAGTGCAAATTAATATTTAAATGGATAGTTAGTCAGATGAGTTGCTGATATTGTTTTTTATTTGCATTTTAAAGAGCCAACACTGGGCCGCACGTCATGCAGAACTGATTGGGGTGAGCTTTGGTATAATTTGCATAAGTGCTTGAGGCTTTGCACTCATGACGCTTTCTCTAATCACCTGAAAGATGTCCTGTCACACGGAAATACCTGACAGATTTGTGGTCATGATCGGGCAAGATTTATGGGGGTCTATGACCCGTACAGGCAGGCGGACGTATTTACATAGATACATGGGCACACAATGGAGGAGAGCCCAAGAGGAAGAAAACCCTGGATCATAAGAGGGGGAAGACATGATGCCAAAACCTGCCCCTACGAAGAAATCTCTTCAGCAGGTCGGAGGCGGAGCTTTAGCCACGTAAATATGCAAGAGCATGGAATCTGGCATAACTGGCAGCACGAGCTACCGGGTATCCATAAAGAATTTCACCCCTCCATCGCATCAAAGATTGCAAGCTGCAATAGTCAACCTCACTTAGACCAGTAAAGTTCACTGTCATACCACAGGATCCGTTCCAAAGTGCTGAAGTACGAGGAGCTAGTGATAAAGCGCTGCGAGCGGAGAGAGAGAGAGAGGGAGTATCCAGTTATGTAACGATTGAAGTGTCAGGAGCAAGATACAAATTTTATAGACTTGTCGCTAAGCAGGGGAAACACCGCTGGAACAGCCAAATTCTCCTTTTAATGAAGCGTCTTTGGACACATAAGTCCATTAATATACCACATTCCGCAGTACCTTAAACTTCATCCTCTCCTAAGGTGTCACAGATAGTTACTCACTCAGGCTCTCTCTTACAGATTTTAGTGCATCTATCACTACACTTCGCCATTGTGCTTAGTTTCTATCAGTATGTCTCAGATTCAACCAGGGCTTGCTTAATTGCCTAGATTTCAACTGAAGCGCTCCTCTGTAGCACTGTACCACGTACTCCTCATTCGTCTTGAGCCAGTGGGTGCCACGTCATGGCCTGGCGAGCAATGTATTGATCGTGTCTGACCCTGTATACTCCTTACTCTTTGTCAAAACAAAAATCTGTCTGTATCCAGTGATGAAGCACCAATCTCAACGTGGTGTTTAAGCTTATGGCAATGCTTCGCCAATGGTTGCCATCAATGCTAACTCACGAGATAACATGTCAAACGTAGCTTATGCCTTTTCAATTTGACAGCAGTTTGGCGTCACCATAAATTGACGTAATATTTCCAATCTTCCGGAAATTCTATTGACTGCTCCTCTGCAATGTTGCTATTTTGGTTTTGTCGGTCTTTTTCCTCAACAAGGTTCGCATCTGTCAACACAACAGCGACCATAAATATGTTTGACTATATAGAGTATGCGATTGTAGTTTAAAGTCAATCATAGATGCTGACTCTGCTACACGTGCTGTGACAGAAATAAGACTGCTCTTGTAGTTTTGTAATCTTTTGAAAGTTCTCAAACGATGAGGCAATGACCTCAGCGTATTCTGGCTATGATTCCAGATGCAGGTACTTCTTCATTTCTACCTGGTCCTTACAGGTCGAGTAAGAATTCGAAATCTACATCATCATCCCGAGAGCAATTTCTGACAAGTAAGAAAGAGCAACAAAGCCAGATTCTGATCGAGTGTAGAGCGTGTATCTGAGCTCAGTTTGCCTTCAGTTTCAGAAGTTGAATTTGTAACAAAATGATAAAGATGGAGAAGATATTGCAGAAAATAAAGCGAAAACCTAAAAGGTGTCCCAATGAGAGCGCCAGTTTGGTTCTTAAAGTAAACACATTGACAAGAAAAAAAGAGACACTATTTTAATTACCTTGCAAAAGACAAATATTGCGATTGAGAAGGGGAACCACTCTGCTGGCAACTCTTGCCCTTTCGGTGCAATTTTCGATAACATGGTTGTATAACTTGATAATAACACGTGGGATTCCCCCTTAAACTCAAGAATTGTTTGTGGTTTATTGGTACGCACAGCGACTAGAGACAAGTCACGTAGCGTAAAATCACGAGATCTTACTGGCCATCCGCACTACTTGGGATTACATAACCTACAATGTTGCTGTGCGTTTTTCCGTAATCATTAAGTTCAAAGTGTCCTTCATCGCTTGTGATGAAATTCTAAGTAAATTTGTCATTCACTACCGGATGCTCCATCAACTAATTAACGAAAGCTCTTCTGGTGTCGTCTTAGGTCAGATGGGTCCTGACACAGATGCAGATCTTTCGTGACAATTCGTTGTAAGATGCGTCTCGAAACGTTTAGTGTCTGGAAACGATGACGAATTGATGTCCGCTGGGATTCCGTAAGATTTTCTCTTAGGTTAGGTATATGGGCTGGCGGGGAGAGGCTCTCCACGCCGCACTCAGGTCAATGCTGACCCATTGTGTTGCCCGTTTGGGGTAAAGAATAAATCATCCTTTACTGTAACGCTACGTCTATTCGTTTATACTCAACCTGTTTTGCGGTCCTTCACATACAAATGATCTTGTCGATTTAATGAATGTCATTAGAGCTTCCATCGACGTTCTGAAGAGTTCCTCTAGGTTATTGAAGAAGTGTCTTCCCAGGAACCTGTATCTGGAATGTTGGAGGCCAGGGCAGTGGCATTAGAAGTGGGTTGTGTCCTCAATCGCTTCCTCATCGCCACAGCCTCTACAGAGCTCCTCTTCTGTCAAGCGTAGTTTTTTCATATGATACCGTAGAGTGTTGTGCCCTGCGATGATACTCACGATGGTGAGTGCTTTGTCAAAAGTGTTTCCTTGTAGTAACGCAGGTTTCTATGTAGTTCCACTTGTAGTTTGCCTCTCTCGTGGCTTTTTCCCCTGCTTCGAGTTTAAGTGTACAAGGCGGGATTCTCACGGATGGGTCTGTCAATTCGGTGGTCAGTGCAGATCCACTCCTTGCTAGCTCGTCAGCCTTCTCGTTCCTTCGTGTCCAAGAACCCTTATGCTGCGTGCCAAGAGCCTTGAGTTCTTCGCGACAGCACATCACAAGCTTCGATTTTATGTCAACGGCAGTAATTGCTTTAATAGCAGCCTGGCTGTCAATAAAAAAGGTGATACCTTCAGGAGGTATTGCCCTTACCGCAGACTCACGGGCTGCTGTAGTCACTGCCAGGACCACCGCTTGGAAGACGCTGCTATGGTTTGGGAGTCGGATTGATCGTGCTATTCCCAGCGGTTCGGAGAAAATACCAGAACCAACGCCAGTGTCCATTTTGGAGCCGTCTGTGTACACAGATATGGATTGCGCATTTGGTAAGTGGTGATTTTTCCATTCATCTCTGCCGGGGTAGGTGCGAAAAAACGGTCTCGTGAAGTTTAAATATGGCGTGATGTAGTCTGTGATAGGTACATTGCCAATGTAGGATCGTTGAGTGACCCACAGTTTTCGGACTGGCTTATTCTTAGGGCGCTCATGGCTGCCTGTGACTGCATGAAGATATCTAGCGGTAGCAGGTTGAGGATCGCCTCAAGACCTGCCGTTGGTGTTGTCCTTATGGCACTGGTGGTACCGATGCACGCTAGTCTTTGTACCTTCGTGAGGGCTTTTAGGTTAGTGGGTTTTTCGGCTGCCTGCCACCACACTAGACTGCCATAGGCCAGTATTGGTCTGACATTAGCTGTATTCATCCACAGTATAATTTTGGGAGAGGGGTCCCAGGTTTTTCCAAAGATTCGGCTGCAGGAGTAAAAGGCTTTATTCTTTCATTTATATTTAGTCTCCAGTTTAGTTCCTTGTCAAGCACTAGTCCTAGGTATTTCCCACTATCTGAGATAAGACTTTCTCTTATTACGGCTATGTTTTCTAGTAAACGTCCACTACGAAGGCAACAATAACGCGTTGATTTATGAGGAATCTACTAAGGAGATTTACAGTGACAATCCTTAATCTAAGGTGGATATCCTTTGACTCTGAGCTGAGTACGATTTTCCGTTTAGACTGATGCATCATTGCATTGTTCTTCTTTATATATCGTACCTATTCAGAAGGCTGTGAGATGGTTCCCTGAACTACAAGATCCCAGTTGAGAAAGAGTGGTCGAAGTATAGAGTGACCCTATGTCGGATATCTGGACACAGAAGCTGATCAAGTAAAATGCAGTCCAATGAATCATTCTTACAAGAGTCACAGAAGAAGCTATACTCATACTCCATTTCAAGGAAGGTATTTGAATCAATGAAGGCAGGGAAGCAAAAACCTTATACACATGCAAAAAAAACCGACAAAAGACAATTTTAACTTTTTTTTCACACTTAGCCCATGAGGGGCTGTATAAATTTTAAGCATCTGATCGTTTGCAGCACCCGTTATCCAACATGTCTTTGTTGCTGAAAGGATTTCATCTTTCCTATTGACTCTTAAGTATCGCGTGGTTGCTTAAAGAATTATTGCATTCCACAAAATTCATAGTGCTCTCTGCACTAATCCCCCTTAATCCCTTTTTTGAAACCAACAGAGAAGTTCTATCCTGGCCCTAGATACCGTGTACCTTCCTCGTTTTTTTTAAAAACTTTATGAACATATACTCGTAAATCTCGCTCTGAAATCAGGACAGAATTTATAAATCTGACATGGCGACTTAAAAACATACTAGATTCGGAAATGTCGGCAAATTACCAAGTCGTTTATTTCGAATTTATGTTGTGCCAACGTACACTTCTTGAGGTGCCATAAAGTATCTAACAGCAGATCTCCCCCATGCATTCCATCAATATAAAGATTTTATTACGTCTCTCTACTCAAATCTAGGGTGTTCTAGTCATAAAACTTCTTTCCGTACTACACTTAGCTTAGCTTGCAGGCTAACACGGGGATTCTTTTGCACTAATTTTGAATGTATAGCACGTATATTTTGCTATAATAAAAATAAAAATTGCATGCATTCTTTTGCAATTCCCTTGGTGGGCATTTTATGCCTCGACATAAACATTAAACATGAAACATTTCGCCCAGGTATTTGGAGTATGAAGTTTAACACAACATATCCTGGTGAAATTGGGAATAACTTTAAAGTATCTGTTGATATATGCAAGTGCAGTTTGGTTTCTTTTTCGAAAGTGTAACCAATTTCAAATTGGTCGTATCAAATTATCAACATCTCTCTGCGAACATTGCCACAGATACATCGTTACACATCGTTCTCCATAAGAAACCGGAAAATTTTTTTTTTAACCAAATCAATAATCATTAACCACTGCGCGCAGACATATTTTCCAAAAGATAAACACCAACCGATAAGTACTACTATGAAATGTTCAATCAAAACATTGAAAATAAAACTCGATTTCAACGGAAGTATTATTTTTTATTTTTTCCTTATAAAATGAAAAAAAGAAAAGAAATGAAAAAAAGTATCTTTAAGTATAAATCGAGCATGAATCAGACGCACATTACCCAATAAGATACGTAATTTCGCCTGATTTACCGATTTAAACTAGTCCAAGTCCGAGAAAACCAGCTGGACGATTAATAAAAAAAAAATCCTGCTAATTTCCCAACATTAAAGCACCATTACACCAGCCGCCCAAGCCGATGAAGACGCCAGTCAATTCGTTTATACGAGTATCATCATCATTTTCCTCGAAAGTGAAATTTTCTTTTTCTTACTCCACCACAATTCAGAAAAACAGAGAGAGAGGGAGAGATGAAAAAAACAATTCCAAAGAATACATGTGTTTTCGTCTCAGACTGTGATTAAAAATTTCATGTATTGCTCGTGTGTTTAAATTGCTCACGTAATTGGGTGCCAGGGGGGTAACACCCGCAGGAGCTTTTCCCCCTCCTCGAGTAACTGACCGTTTATCTAAACAGAAAAAAAAAGAAGAGATCTCCCACACAGTATTCAGGGTGAATTATTGATAAAACATTTTTGTTTCGCTCAGTGTAACATAAATAAAATATTTGATTAAAAAAAAAAAAAAATTTGAAGAAAAAGATACTCAAACATAGTTGGGGGTGAAAACAAATAAACAATCTGTCAATCTGACAACACGCATGAAAAATTTCGTGGAAGTAACAATTTGATATTTAAACTTTTGCAACAAAGTGTTGATGTACACTGTACAGTGTGGCCGAAAAGATCGTTGGAGTGTTTTTTTTTTTGGGTCTTATGCGGTTTGCGAATTCGATGTGCGAATTGGTTAGATGAAAATAATATTTTTTTTCCAACGAAGAGAAATAATAGTTTTTAGTGGCCTTTGACCTTAGTCTCTGCTCAGAGTAGACTCACCATCAAATGGGTCCATTGTGTGTCGAATATTTTTAAAGGAAAACACTGCTACTGACACTCAAGAAGTCTGTCAACGTAATTTGACATAAATACTTATGCAAACCCTACGTCAAAGTAACTGCCAAGAGCCTTTATTCTTCTCTTCGTTAAAGCATGACATTCACACAGAAAATGGCAGATAGAGTATTCCTACCAATGACGCAGTGTCCAGCAATCGTGCCAGAGTATCTGTGAGTCCCGTGATTTACCAGATCTCTTCTTGACATAGGCTTCTCATTTTTGGGTTCAATTGGTTCCAGTGAGTTTTTGCTCTATTCATGTATTCTTCATCAATTATTTGGCTAACAACGGTTATGAGAGAGATGCAACACCGACCTCTTTTTTGCGAATTCATCCGCTTTTATATTTCGGTACATTATAACCTCTCTCTCTCCTACCTGTGTATCTCATGTCAGTCAGACCTGGTTTCCTTTGTTCTTGTTTGCTTATATGCCTTGAATCTTTTCTAGTTATAGTCCCCTCCGAGTTCAAATGCCAGTCTTTCTAGCTTGGTGAGAGTTTATGGGTTTTATCGTTGCTCTGGCAGCTTTGCGACGTTGCATTTAGGATATGAATTGCAGTGTACAACCTTCATGCCGGCATCTATCCTGCTTGGGATAGACTGGCAACGGCGAAGTACGAAGTATGTAGAAACCCCGCTAGGGAAAGACCAATCACAGCCACCAAGAACAACAAAGAATCGAATTAAATCTGAATTTCGCCAATGACTACACCAACCATAAAAAAGAGTTGCTGCCTAATAGTACAATGGACTGTATAGTGCCTGGGTCCTTCTGATATTTGGTTGTTCCTGTTTTCATTTCGAAAAAATCCTGTCTGGGGTGGAACTGTCGGTACCGCCTTGTCATCTGGCTGGAAATTCAAATCGTACTAACCGTATCAGAGACATCCAAAGGCCTCCTACATAGCTTTCCAGGCACTCTTGTGACCGTTTATTTGTCCGGTCATTTAAGTGCACCAGAGTCATGAGGCTAAAATTAGCGGGTCCAGTCATGAAATTAAATGTTGCCAAAGCCTCTCTCCATGTCCACGAAAATGCTAAAAACCGGCTCCCAAGTGGTAGAAGCATGTTCAACGGAGTGCCTATGTATCCAGCGAGGGAATGTTTTTACAGACTCTGCTTTGGTTTACCAGTTTTTGAGCTGCTTAAGAAGATTGAGGATAACGTGCGTATTTTTCTCACAATTCATGCGAGCATGATAGAAAAAAAAATAGCAGTGACGGCCTAAGTCACACATTATGTCAGAACTATGACTGCAAGAAGGAGTAAAAGCATTTAAGCTGGCTAGCCCTCTTTAGAACCTATCGAGTTCATGTATGTCCACAATGGTCACGAAAGCTTTTGAAAAATTGTTCATGTAAAAGGTGGTATCCAGATCGGCCTCGAAAATATAGTTAGTGAACGACTGGTTGAAGAATTGAGCGAAAAATTTGCGCCTATTCTACAGTCTGCCGAAAACTCATGCGATTCAGAAATTAGGTCTGGTAGATAAGGTTCTGTTCACCTCAGAAAATTCCACTTAGTTAACTTAACTATCAATTTCATTTCTATGGATTATTACAGCAGAATGCAATTTTCGAAAAATAAAATAAAATGTATAAGCGCCTTCACAACATAATGTCACAAGTTTCGTTCCTTCAGTTATTCACAGCAGCATAAAACCGTTCCGTCGTTTTGTCAAGTGTCAACTGTCTAAAAGTGAAAACTTTTTTTTTTAATTCCTACACATCAACAAATTTATTCATGAAACGTAATTAAAATTGAATTAAAGTTAATCGATGCCTAGGTGTAAAAAAATGTGCGACAAAACGTACATCACGTAACCGAACTTCAGAACTTGAATGTCGAATTCGGTATTCGAAGGTTAATTAATTTTTTTTTCAGATTTTTTGATTTGAGTAGATATTTTTTTGTCGCTGGAAACATCAATTTTTCATCATGTAGTTTTGGCATAAATTGACACTCGTTTCCACATTTTGAACATAGAATTGGAAAATGGTTCATTTAGCTTTAAGCTATGAGTTTACTATTTGAAAAAATCATAAACATTCAAACGTTCTTTGCAACTTGTGTCAAACAATGAATCGCCGAATTTTCTGTGTCAAACACTTTGGATTTGAACATTTGATACGATTTAACTTTTTTACTCCCAAAGCAAATTTGACGAGTATTTGTTGTGTTGTAGGGAACCAAGCGAATTGCGTCAAATAACTTGGCATCGTTTGACATTTTATTGAAAATCAAAGTGTCAAATTTGACAACAACAGAGTTGTTGCGAATAAGTTTATACATACATACATATGTAGGACGTTTAATGTGAGTTTTGCACTATAAAAAAATATTAGGTAAAACTCTAACCAAATGGGAATGAGCAGATAAATTAAAGTTGTGACTACAACTCTGGAATTTTGACAGCTCTGACATTCCAAAAGCTGAAAATAAATAAAGAAGTGACGGCAACTAAAGAAACTAACAGGTTTAGCGAAATGATGCACATCTTCTTGGGTAGATTCATTAACGCATACATGACTTAAATTCGTTCTTAATTTCTGGCATGCGGGCTAAAAAATGCTTATGAAAGTGCACGAGTACAGTACAGAGTTCAGCTCTTATTTACTTTTGTAACTTCGTAAAGAACTCTTAAAACAATTTGGATTTGCCTTGATGACTACCGGGCTATCAGCCAATATTGCGATATTTGAGATTTCGTTTACAGTAGGTTCATGCTCTGTCGAAAAATACTTCTAATAAACTCCTTCAAAACTTCTCTTCAGAGAGGGACATGAATAAGTGTAAGGCCGTGATTCCAATATTTGACACCTTGCCAAAAATAGGGTAAATTTGAATCAAAAGTTCGTTTCTCTTCTTCTTCTTCTTCTTCTTCTTCTTCTTCTTCCTTTTGATCGGCAAGGTTATGATCGGGATTATAGGGATCATAACCCTCCCACTTTACTGCATCCCTACTGGTCCGCCTGTGGGGTTCGCTGATTCGACCTCAGAACATATCTGCAGGCCTCCCGGTTTCGGATCACTTCGTCACTGCAGCCGATCAAATGCTGCCGTTTTTGCATTTGGGTGATCCAGGAGTTTTTTGGCCTGCCTCTCTTCGGCGCTTCTGTAGGAACGTTGATCGACATTGCCCTTTTGACAGGGTTTGTAGGATCCCTCCTTTGAACATGGCAATACCAACTGAGCCGATCGTGCTCCAATTCACAACAAAATAATAATAAAAAATTTGACACTAGTTTTTGATAAAATGTCAATCAGGCAAGCGGTTTCAAATGCTACAAGAATGTTAGTGTCAAATCGTTAGTACGCTAATAAGCCATTCGCTTTGTAAGTGAAATTTTAGTTTGTATTCCAACCAATTGACTTCAAATAGTGTCAAACCGACAATCAGTCAACGTTTGACTCAGAAAATTTGATGGATGCACAGGAATAAGTTTGACACATTTTCATATAATCTCAACAAGCAAACGGTATGAAGTGCTGCCATTACACTATTGAATCGTAGCTTGTTGTCAAACTACCCGACGTCAAATGATCAGCATTCGACCTGGGAGTACTCTGTGTTCTGTTAAACGTTAGACACCTTTTCAAACAGTGGAATCGTAGCTTAATAAACATAGATTTTGTGTGTTTGAACGAAATAAACATTTGCTTGAGATTTTTGAAATTTTCTTTACGAGTATTTGTCAGCATTGACATTTTCCATTGAGGTTCTTAATATTCGTTTATAGAGGGTTTGAGCAGAGATTCGAACTGGATTCCTACTATTTGACATAAGGCTGTGATCCTTTAATGCCATTTTAGACCTCGCTTTTCTCATATAACATCAGGATTTCAGACCTTTTTATTGGCAAACATTTTGAGCATACTGTAGGTAGTTCGTTGTTGCCATCTGAACGCATTCTTCCTCATAATTCTCATAAATTTAACTAAATTCTTGCAAAATTGCTTCGTTCTACTTTATCAATTTTAAAACAAAAAAAAAAAAATCAAAAATCTGAAAAAAAGTCGATTTTCATTGAGATTGATGGCAACATCCAAAAAGCCACAAGCAAACTTTGTTTGGAACCAAAGGCATACTGCTGCGTATACATCATCTTATCTTCCTTACAAAATATTGTACAAGCACTATACACGATTAAGGGCAACAGACGCGTAGCTCATAGCTTGGCTATGCACCAGATTGAGATACTCCATACGATGTTGGATGTTGGATGGGTGGTGGTGTAATGTGCGTTCATTTTTGATGAAAGTGCGTTGAAGATACTGTAAATAACGATCATGAGATGGGAAATCGTAAAATTTCACGCTCATCTCGAGTAAAGTTTTCTGCTTCGTTTTTTATTTTTTATTTTTCTTTTTCATCATCTTTGAAATTAATCAATGGAATGGTATTGTTGAGTGCGAGTTAAAAGATTTTGTACGGATGGTGTATTCGTTTGAAAACCATTCTATACGAATACTCTGTATTTAATGGGTTTTTGTGGAAAAATGTTTAAAGCAGCACACGCACTGTATAATTGGGTCGATCTTTGACATTTTTTCAGATTTTTTTTTAACGATCGATTTGTACGAGTATGACAGTTTTTTTCGTTGCACTGATAAGGGAAATCATTATTTTATTAGACGAGCATTTGGTAGGGGGTTTTCGACGGTTGGCATATTGAATTAAAGTAAACTTGATTGTTTTACTAGGCTGTCTAAGTTTAGGACTGGTGGTTAGGTGCGTACAGTCACTGGACGATCTCTACAGGCAAACGTTTCAAGAAGACTCACTGCCTCCTTGTGGCGGCCACCGGGCAACGGCCCTCATGCTGTAGCAGTTACCATCCAGCCGAGGAACTTGTCACTGTGCTTATGTGCCTCTCTCCCTTGGGGTCTAAACCAAAAATGATACCTTGGATGTATAGAATGATGGTTAGGCCTATTACCACGTACGCGGCTATCATCTGGTGGCCGAAAGCTCTTGAACGGACAACGGCAGCTTAACTTCAGAAGTTACAAAGAATTGCCTGTCTCGGTATCACAGGTGCTACCTGCCCAACGGCAGCTTTAGAAGCAATCGTTGGGCTTTCACTCCTCCATATCTTCATTAGGAAGGCAGCCGCTGGGTGTGCTATCAAGTTGTAGTTAGAATACCATGTCAGGTGACCATGTGGGGCATCTAAAAAATTCTTGACTCAATCCCCAAAAGAGACATGTTTTGTACCATCCCTGATACCATGGTCAAGGTGTACTGTTTCGGTAGGTTATTTGAGGTAGAAATATTAGATCGTGCAAATTGGTCTAATGGTGTTCCGGCACTAGACCCTAGAGGTCTGGTTTGGTGCACAGACGGATCGAAAATGGAATCTGGAGTTGGAGCTGGTGTCTTTGGACCCAACACCAAAGTCTCGATACCTATGGGACTGTGTCCCACGGTATTTCAGGCTGAACTCCATGCCATTGAAATCTGCGCTAGGTTAAACCTTAGTAAGGGTATTAAGGGCGCTAGAATATTTATATTTTCAGATAGTCAGGCAGCACTCAAAGCGCTGTCGTCCAATTTAGTGGACTCCATATCAGTTAAAAGCTGCTACGATGCACTGCAATCCCTAGTAAAACTTGGATGGGTCCCCGGCCATCAAGGGATTGTAGGCAACGAGTTAGCAGATGAACTAGCTAGGGCTGGCTCAGAATCTGCGTTCATAGGACCTGAACCTTACTGTGGCATCAACTGGTCTTTCGACACAGCGCTGATTAGTTACTGGGAACATAAACTTCGCCTGGACCACCGGGAAATTGTGCCAGGGTTGAGACAATCCAAATTACTAATCACACCCTACTCCTATAAGGATGTACTTAACCTAAATAAGGAAAGTACCAGAAAGCTGGTGGGCTTTCTCACTGGCCACTGTGGCTTGAGATACCACCTTAACAAACTTAACCTGAGCTCAGACACGGAAAGTAGGTTCTGCTCGGAGGAATCATCCGAACCTACAAAAGAGCGGAACTATCAACGTTGTCATGAGAAAATTATTAGAGGACTAATATCCAGAGCGAGATGCTATCATGTCTATTCTGACGCGATATCGTGAAGAGTATCCTTTAAGTCATCACGTTAAATAGGTATACAAATCGTAGGCTATACTCATCTTGATGTCAACTATCAGTCAGGTTTTGAAATCTGCTCTAAAAGGGTTTTTATGTGTGATATACATTAACCTAGGCTAAGGGCGAGGGGACAAACTGGTAAAGGTTGGTCAAGATGATTCGATGCACTCTGAATACTGTCAAGTCAAGCGAAGGCAACAATGAGACAAATAAATGAAATTTCTGAATTCAGACCGAAAGTACAATAATTCGAATATTCACTGGAAACTTGGTTACCAAAACCATGCTCGTAAAACGCCAACCTAAGTCTAAAGCCATAGAGAGACGAGGAAGAGGTGAAATCGAAGTACTGAATCTTCTTCCACTTGACTCAACTTTGCAGCTAAAACTGCACTAAAACTTAGGGAAGCTGGACTATGGTTAGATAAACCCTATGGGCACGCCTTCGTGACTTCGGAGAGAAACGGACTGCATAGTCCCACTAACAAACTGTAATCGGAGATTCTCTGTCAGAAGTCCTAGCAGGAAGGAGTGCAATGAAGGGATAGTCTGTACCGGAAATGAACTGGTTACCTATACCGACGGATCCAAAATGGACGTACATAGGTACTGGTGCTGGTTTCCACTGAGAGTCTCGAAATACACACCGGTCCTTCAGACTTACAGGCGATTGCAGTGTTTTTCAAGCTGAAGTTGCTGCCATAAAACAAGCTGCGGACATGATTAACGTGGATAACATCTTTGGAAAACAATCAGCAATCAGAACGATACCTCAGTGGCCAACAAGTTGAACCTCTGTTGGGTGTCAGGCCACATGGATATACCAGGTAAAGTAAAGGCGGATGAACTAGTCAGTTGTAGTCTAAGCACCTTGCAGAACCTTCCCGAGGCTAGCATACCGCTTAGAATCTTGACCACAAAGATTGACATTCAGTCCAACGAGGACGCCAACAGGCGTTTGCCATAGCCAAAGTGCTATGACGAGTCTATGACAAAAAGAGATCCGCAGGTCCCATGAAACTCAGTCGCAGGGATATTCAAATAGCTGTCGGTTTCGTGACGGGACACTGTGTGACGGGCATTCATGCAACACGGCTAGGACTACCCCACAACGACTTCTGTAGAAACTGCAGGGACGATGAGGAAATAGAATCCATTCGCCACTAAGTTCTCTAAGTTCTCTGAAAGCAAAGCAGATCTAAGAATTTAAGCGAAATGGGATCTACAAACTTTAGTTTACAAGTGATCAGATTTCCAAAGCCTCTGGAGTCCCTCAATGGAATCTAAGTGGACGTAGAGAGAGTATAAGTCACTGCATCACTGCACCAGCCTTGTAATTCACCAAAAGTGAAACATTTTTGGAACTAAAACTGTTCCTTTGGTTTGTACAGAAAAAAGAACGACCTTCCTAGCCAATGGAATTTAAATTCTAAACTTTTCATCTAGACAGAAAGCATCCAGGTCTACGAGCATTCCAACATCCAATTATTGCCTAGCAATTTGCTGCCACACCCGTTACGGCTCCACCGCCATAATGACTGCCATGTATAATCGCCAGTTCTCCGATTTCAACCCCAAAGTCTGGAAAATAACTGCTGAAATTGCGGTTATGTTGGCAGCAAATCGAACAATCTATTTATTTTCAAAACAAACTTTGAAAACCGCATGCAATTCTGGCCCATTTATGGCAATTATTTGCGCGTCACCGAATTTTCTTTCCAAAGTAACCTGGTAACTGTAACCCAAAACCCCCAGCGCCATATCGATACGTTTCGTAATTAGCAATTTATTTGGAAATTCGAAAAAATAGAAAAAAAATGGAAAAAATCGATTGTAAATGTTTATAACCGCAACCGATATGCTATAGTGTCTGTTGACCTACAAAACCTTTTTTTTTTTCTGTCGTTTATTTGTTTATCTCAATGAAATTGTATTTTTTTTTGTATCTGTCTCATTGTTCCGCTTAAAATGCAGTCATAGGAAATGCATTTATTCAACTGACAAACTAGAAAGATACAAATAACCAGTAATAGATACACTATACTTGTTTATAAATTATAAATTTGTATTTCTAATCAGAATGTATCTGTGCCGTTAAAATTCCTTCGAAATGTGGTACGGGGTCCCGCCTTCTTCTCCTTCTAATTAATAATTTCTGTACACAAACATGAAGTGGACACATGCTGCTGGGCCATCACTGTCCCATCACTTATCGTTAAGTCTTATTAGATTATTTGAAGTGAGTGGTGTAGCTAAATGGTAAGCTAACCGCTACTACTACAACTGCCTACAACTGCTGTGCTGGTGCTTGTTGAAAAGTCAACAAGATACAAATTGGATTAACATGCACGCCGCCGCCCACCATTAGCCACCAAAACCAGCATTATACACACGTACCTAGTCTTGTATCGGATACCAATTCATTTTGGGGGGATAGATGCATTATCGTCATCTCAGCAGCATGCTGTTACTACTGTGTCGGTGGTCAATGAAAAATCTATGGATGCTATCAGTGAATCTATCTTGAGTTGTAACTTTGAACTTTCTCTTGGCTGCTGGTATGGAAATTACGTACCAGCTCGGGGTAACATTACTACTCGTAGTCGTATTTGTTAGATGCACATATCTGCACTGCCAGCCAAATTAATTTGTCAGTGATTTGAGTTTGCCATGCGAGTGGGATGCAATGAATGTCATCCGTTTGCATATTTAAGAAAATTTTTTATGAAATTCTGTAATCCTTGTACAGTTGTTATAATTTTCTTTTTTTTCTCTTTTTATTTGCAGGTAAGTTTATTTGGATTTGTTGGTAATATGGACCCAGAAGTGACATGTAATTGGTATGAGTATTTTTTGAAGTGACATGCATAAAATTACAGGAATACATGTAGAAAGAAACTAAGAGAAAAGTGCTCATCCGTTTAAAACAGATCCTTTGATATACCTCAACTGTTTTAGGCCTGACGATTTGTAGTTTTTGATTCACACACCCACAGCAAAACCACCCTTCTTTGAGGGCATTTCCTTGTTTTTTAATGAAATTTGATCACAAGAAGTACTTTTTGTGAAATTTTTACTTAAAAAAGTGGTCGCGGCAGCCATCATTTATGGTACTTATTCTAAGGTGCTCGAGTATGCCTGCAGATGCCTGTGATTCTGGGGACTGAAACTTCCTAGAAATATCCCTCGTTCCACAGAACTACGGTAGTATATTCACAAGTAAGCGGCCCGTTTTTGATGGGTCAATATTTGGAAGTTGGATGTTAGTGCTGGAGTTTCTAGTAACGTTGTCGAGTATTTAAAAAAAAATATGTTAAGGCCAAGTCCCAAACGTTTACTTGTGCTTCTCAAAAAGTATTTTTGTTTTTCGCTTGAATAGAACTCACGATAGGGACAGCTGTCAATCGGTGCTGCCATTCTCTCCGGTCTTTTTGACATCTATGCTCAGTAAAATCTGGCAAATCACGATGAACAGACTCACGCTTCAAAAACACTAGCAAATCTACTTCAGAATTTAATCGTCGATTCGAGAAATTTCTATGGACAGAATCATCCATTTAAGAAAACCATCTGTTGCACTATGGTACGTACCAAATACTCTTTAACACCAGCTTGTCAAAGGAATGTACCTACTGAAGAGATCACCGCTGTAAACGAGGTCAGGCAAAAAGAATAAAAAATATCATCGTTGGTCACAGAAACTGTTGACAATGGTGTCACAATTTTTCAACGGGAATACTTGGCATAAGAACACACCCGATTGCTACTTATTTACTAAGTGGAAACAAATAAGTTTAAGGACGCACAATCCCTTGTCTTCCAGGCTATGCCATGTGCTTGCAAAATTGTTGATTCAAATGGTATGAAACCTCGGTACTTAGGATTTTTTCTTTAGATTTTGCCACTTCTTCTAAAATTGCGTAGCATTCCTTACTTACATGCACCACCTTAGCATGTACTTACATGCACCACCTTAGCATGTACAGTTCGGGGTGAACTTTGTCCTCAACCAACAAGCCTCTCAAGTTAATCCGGTCCTTAGCTATTTGCGCATTCAAAGCTGATTGAGGTCCGCTTGTGCTTGTGCGTGATTTTCTTCTACTGCATTGTCCCTCCGGGCTGGATTCGAAGACTCTTCGGGCCGGAGAGACCGTAGCCATTTCCAGCGACTGGTGCGCAGTATTTTGAATATGTCGATGTCACTGTACAGCTCATAAGCTTTACTGAATCTTCTCCTTCAAAGCCCGTCAACGCCAATGGAACCGAATATCTTGCGAAGAATTTTTCGAGGATATCTTTATCCGCTTTCGACAGAGTCCATGATTCATCGCCATAGAGCAGGACTGAGATGATTAAGGTCTTATAAAGAGTCTCCTTAGACTTTCGAGATAGGGACTTACAACTCAATTGCCTTCTTAGCTCTAAGAAGCAGCGATTGGCAAGAGTTATTCTTCGTTTTATTTCCGTTCAGATATTGTTGTCAGAATTTATAGGAGAGCCAAGGTAAACAAAGTCCCTTACTACCTTGAAGTTATACCTGTCGACTGGGACTTTCTGTCAAATTCGTTGATTTTGTGTGTCCCTTGTTGTTGACAGCATACACTTGGTTTTGCCCTCATATACCGCTTAACCCATTTTGACAGCTACTGACAGCTACTAGCGAACGCACCAGTGACAGCCGGCTTTATTCGGTCACTTATGTATGTCAATGCCGTCGGCGTACGCTAGTAGTTGCACAGACTTTTAGAAGATTGTGCCTCCGGTGTTGACTTGTGAGTTGCGCACAATTCTTTAAATGAATGATATCAAAGAAGTCCCATGACAGTGCATCAGCTTGTCTAAATCCTTTTTTGGCATCGAAGGTCTCGGTGAAGTCATTACCGATCTTAATGGAGCAGGGAACGTTCTTCAATGTCATCCTCCACAGACGAACGTGTTTGTCAGGGATGCCAAAACTAGACATGGCTCTGAATAGCTCGTCTTTATAAATGTTGTCATATTGGACCTTAAAATCGATGAAAAGATGGTGATATTGATTATCGATTTGGACTTCTTTGGTATTTTCCAGGATCTGCCAAAGTGTGAACATTTTATCGACTGTGGACTTTCCCGGCCTGAAACCATACCGATAGTGGCCATTCAGGTTATTGACTAAGGGTTTTAGACGTTCGAACAAAGTGACAGATAAGTTGAGGAGACTGATACCTCTATAATCGGCACAGTTATATCCAGCTGCTTTGAACAGCTTGACTTTCCTGTCCACTAAACAAAAATAACATAGCGACCTTCTAAATTATTGCGAATTGCCGAAAGCCCGTTGATTATTGCCTTTAGCGTCTTCTATATGTACTTGAAGGTATGGAAAGAGCTTATTGGAAAACACACAGATCCTTGTGGTATATAATGGACCTAGTGTGGCTGCAACTAATGTAGTCTGCCACTAGAACCTAACCTTACCTAAAGCCAGTAGATTGAGGTGAAGGAAAACTGGTTATGTTGAAGTCCTTTAGGTCATAAGGAAAGCACGAGGCCACTCAAACCCTGTTCGGTGCTCAATTGTCAAGCTGCTCTCAAGACACACTGCTCTTAATCTTCATCACGCACAATTGTCTTTCGCCAGAACATCGTAAGTTTTGCAAATGGAATTTAAGACTTCAGCTAATGGCGACAGTGCTTGCATGTTTACATGACTAACCCCAAACCACTTTCTTTTATATGTCTCATGTCGAATTGGATCTTGTTTATGAGGTCTTCCATTAGGGGCCATATTTCCATTAGATACCATATTTGGTCACCAGATTTCGCAAAACACATCCACGCCAATGAACACCTGCAGCAAATGTTATAACTAACGACAGACTTTTGCAACAAATCACGTTTGATACTTACACACCTAAGTAACATTCGTGTTAAATATGCAGATAATGGAATTGAGGCTAGTATCTATCGTTTGACCGTCATATAGGATACACTCCTTGCACCACCAGCTGTATAAAGCAGTCTCTGTTCTCAATAACATGCGCTTCATCATCTCTCCATGATTCATCTTTAAGCCTTCTTACCTGCCTTCTTTCGTTAAAAGACAATTCATTGTAGGAAACGTGTCGGTTTAGTTAAAAGTTCTCCCAGATGTTCTCTAGTTCACATTGGATTTCTCCATCCTTCATGCGTATCTGAGTCTGAATGATGGTGTTTGTGTGCACTAGGTGTCCTCTATCGTCATTAAGTCAGATTATTGGCCATGAAATTTGGTTCGGTCTGTGTAGAAATCCGTAAGAAATTGGTTCAGATACATACGTCTGCTGTGTATCCACTAAAATTAGTACTTGCGTAGGAAAATTCGTTTAACTTTGTTTTTAGTTTTTAAATTAATCTGCCCACTATCACGCGGATTTTATTATCATTAATGTGGAAAATAATTAAAAAAAAAAAATAATAATCATCAACTCAAGGCCCCGGCGAGATTCGAACTCACGATCTCCTGTTTACTAGACAGGCGCTTTAACCAACTAAGCCACGGCGCCTCTTGGCGAACGTCTGTCCAACCGAATACATGATGCTAGACAGTGGGGTTGAAAAGTGATTTTGTATTCCGCTTGCAGATACAAAAATAGTTCCACGATAAGGGGGCCTATCTCCCAGACAAACGTGTATCTTTAGTATTCCATTCGATACCAATTTTAATTTTTTATTTTAATTAAAACTCATGACGTCAAGAGCATTATTTATTTTTTAATTAAAACTGAATTCCCTTAGCGCCAAACATTCCTCCTCATTTTAACGCGCAATCAAACCGTTTTTTTTCTTTATTAAGTTCAAAGAAAAAAAACTAATTTAACATACTGATGATGGGAACCCTCTGTTGAACCGTTAATACTATAAAAACTGCTTAACAACTTAATAGTTTTTCTCCAATCCACACTCTCCACTAATTATTATCAGTGGGGAATTTCTGTTTCTGTTTGGAAAACATTTAAAAAACATTTGAAAAAAAAGACAAACTTAGCAATAAACGCCACGAGAAGTATCTATAAAACTTTGTGAAAAGAGAAACGATCTCAATTGCATAGGGACCTAATCACGTCACAGCTAATCAACACCACTGCATGAGCATATGAATAGAATTACAATAAAAAAAATTACGCATGTTATAAACTTCTAAAATATTGTTATTAAAAAAAAAGACAGCAACAACAACACGCAAGTATACAACTCGTAAATTGGTTTATGGAAGTGTGAGCGAGGAATAAAAAAAAATAATTTATTGTCCTGACATCGGATTTTATCGGCGCCATAAACTTTTGTCGTCATATCAATGCGCTGGGAATAGTGATTACAGCAAGGCAAACATGCATGTTTATGGTCAGGAGAGACTGCAATTATGTATCTGCAATCTAAAATGAATAAAACATGAAAAATTGTTAGATATGATTGAATAGGTAGCTTCCGCATTTCTATGAATGGACTGAGTACGGCTACTGGGCGAAGAAGTTTTACTGCCGATTGAGATGCAAAGTTTGAACCTTATGCGAGGGTACGCACGCTAAGGTTTAAGCTGTTATGAGGCCTGTGGGTGTGGGAATCACCATAAAATTGGTAGTCTTGAGAGATGTCGTGAGTAGCAGTAGGTAGATCATGAACAATAGTTTTCAGCGTTTCAGGCACCGTCAAGCCTGGATGATAACACTCGATGAGACTCTCGTGCCTATGCATCGGTAAGTACTGGTAACTTAGACCTTTCTGGTGGCATTTACTTCGATTAGAGGAAAAGTGAATTTGCTTTTTGAGTGTCTGTTTTCACCTACATGGGGCTTTAAGCTAATCAAAAAACAGCACGGAGTTGGCAGGCCTTCCTGTTCACTTTTCTTTTAACCTCTAAGTTTGGCACTGACAAAGCCATGTCACAAGTTTTCCGGGATATATTTCCCGGGCATGTCACATCAGATAGAAATCCAGTTCACACTGTTAAAAGCCTCCTCGAAGTTGATAGATAGTAGTTGCACTGGAGACTTGTTCTCATGAACTTCTCTGTCTAAATCTCTCGAGATAAAAGGTCAACAAACCCTTTGACAAACGTCTTTTGATGGTTGTAGTCTTGGGAGGTTCACGTTCACCTCCGCCATGGTGATGGTTCTGTGACGAAATTTTTGGAGACTTCGTGGTGTAATTGTGGCTCTATAGTGGCAATTATACGTTCGATCCCCGCCTTAAGATCAGAAATTCTTTATGGCTTATTAGCATAGGGTAGGATTGCTAAGAGTGGTTGTCTCTAACTCGGACCAAAAGAGGTCCATTGTGATACGACTACCTACGGATTTATTGAAGAAGAGCTTCTTATGAATCGAAAAATACTACTCACGTTAGTGTTCGCCTGCCAAGGTTGCCAAAGAGAAGAGTTCCTAGATGGAACATTCTTCTACGGGACATGGGTGGGTACGTACAGTGTTAGTGGACAATAGTTTCCTCGTCATCTCTACAGCCTCTGCAGAAGAGTTTTCAGAAGAGGCCTCTGATTAGAGTGTATACTTATTGGACAGTGCCCCATTAGGACACTGACAGGTCGTACTATTTTCCTATCTGTGATTTGCTCACATTGATGGTTGGTTGTTAGATATTCATACGCACACCGTTGTTGCAATTAGAAAAGCCTGATTGATTCAAACTTTCAATAGGTATGCTGGACGAGTGTCTTCTGTCCACTATTGGATAGTTTTATGAACAGTCTGTCAGCTCATGAGGTGGAACCCTCTCTTATAGATGTTGGTAGAAGCCACGTAGTTCTAAGTTTTTCAGTCATGTCAACTCGAAGACGTCCAAGGCGCTCTCTGTCTTCTGGCAGTATAAGGGTGCTTTTGGCAAAACGTGGGACTTATCACCGAAAAAGGTTCTTTGGATCTAAACGTCTATGGTAAGACCTTCTCTAGCTTATGCGTCGGTCGTTTGGTGGAGTGGGCTTTCGCGTAAATATGTGAGCTTCAAAGAACGGCCTCTATCGGCTGTACGGCAGCTTTCCCGAGTACACATGGCTCTGCTCTATGACGCTCTGCTTGATTCAACTCCCCTTGTTACGTATATCATAGGTTGTACTATCTATCGTCTCGGACGAGGTGGCTTTTGGTATCATTCGCACTGAAGTTTCGATAACCTTGCGCGAGGCTTATCCTACGACACTAGTTCCATGGATTTGCCGTCTAACGCAATGACACCGGAACTCCGGCTGGTGTGCAAATTTAGAGGCGGCTTTCCTTGCGTTTAGAATTGGCTTTGTCAGAGTCTGAACTTGGACTGAGCTGTAGTCGAATTATCACGGATGACCTCAAAATTGGTCAACGGTCTGTCGCTGGTGTCTTCGTGGAGACCGACAACACTAAACTTCACTACTCGTTAGGTGTGCATGACACTGTTTTTGAAGCAGAGATGTATGCTATCCTAATGGCTATCGACTATATTTTGAAGAATAGGTGGAGGGGTCAGAGTATCTGCAACAGTCAGACTGTGCTTAACGCCTTGCTAAACCATGTAACCCGCTCCCAAATAGTTCGAGAATTCAAGAACTCTTTGAATTTAGTCACAGACTTGTTTGGGTCCCAGATCACACTGGGATTGCTAAGCAAGGCTCAGAGGATATTTCCTCAAGACTTGAAACTGCGTTGGGTCTTCCCACGTCCTCGTTCAGAGTCTCCATCGAGGATTGAGTCTCTCACGAATACAATTGAGTGTGGCACGGCTCTTCAGAATGCAGGTGGGCTAGACGACTGCTCCCCTCAGAGTTTTCTACAAGCCAATTCCCTTATGGAGTACAAGCATGTAAAATTATTGGCCTCCGATATTAAAATGATTCCTGGATTTATCCGTCTCCAGATAATGTTTTGATCCTCTATCGGAGCATGACGATAGAATTTAAAGGAGGTTCAAGACGCAAGCTCAAGATTTAATGTTTAAGCCTTCTTCCAACAACCAATTCACAGCAAAATACTGAAAAAATCTAACTCTGTTCAGACTCCCGATAGTATCTGAAGCAACTCCTTGCCAGGTCTATCTTATTGCAGTTCCTGAATAGCAAAGTCTACATATGTACGTACGTTTATTCGTCTAAAAAACCGAAGGGATAGGGATAAGGTACTGCGAATTGGCAGTCAGTTAAGATTACTCAAGATTTTCAAGGAGAGAGATGGCTTCCAAGTATCTATACCCATCCAACTACACAAATGTCGCGAATCTCTGAACTACCATCACGTATTTAAGTCAAGATATCTGAACCTAACATAATTTTTGAAGTATCTCTCGGATAAACTGTAACAAAAACTACCAACAAGCTCAGACCATTTCCCAAGCTATTGCTCAGGAAATTTTTTTTTTCTCTCATTAATTTAAGGTGCTAATTAAAATTTCTTGTAAATTCCTTGATGACACTCTCACGTGTTGGAAATGAAACAAAATTCATCCAAACACACACCCAGCCATTCGAACCAAATTCTTCAATGGAACACACACAGAGGATGTGATCTCTCAATAACCGTGACTTCGCCTGATTAGCAAGTTTTATCATTCAACGTCAACCATGCGACGTCGTCTCTATGTCCATCTTGTTTTTTTTTTTTTTGTGTAATTTCTTTTGTCTTTTTTTTATACTCTGGTTTCAACTGCATATCATTTCGAAAGTGGGTCATAATGCATTAAGAAAATGCCAATGAAATTCCACAAAAATTCAAACAAGTTATCAAGGTCTGTACGCAATGCAATGCCGAGAGTGTATCTTCGCGGATTTTAATGTCTTTCGGGACTTATAACACCATTTCATTGACGTTGTATCCATATCTCAGTTGTGTATCTAAAGCGAAGCGAAAAGAGAAATAAAACAACAAAATCCGCTCTTCTCATTATTTCAGTTCAGTTCTTATCGCCAGAACAAGGTGTCATAATCAAATTAATTGCACTTTTGTTGATGCGATCTTGAGATACATAGTTTCTACTTTTAAGGTTTCTCGTGTGTATGAGTATCTTCTACTCGCTATCTTGAACAGGTGACGTTTTTTCTGAGTTTTTATGATGTTGAAACGTTTTTCGTTTGCAAGCTTCCTTAGCGGTTCTTTAAATTTTCCGGTTTTCTTAATTTTCTTGGAAATGAAGAACAAATAAATTTCTCCGCCAAAGAAGTGTTGAGTTAAAGTTGCAAGGTGTATACGTATCTGTATCTATATCTATAGATTTATGCAACATACCGTTACATTATAATGAGAGATGCACTTTTCACATAATTAAAACCGAAGGAAAAGTTTGGCGGAACCGAAAGGAAAAAAAAAATAAAAGATTTCGTGATCCTCTCAAACAAGGCATGCGCACGCGGTTTTTGTTCATTCGAGGAAGTGCAGCGACGAGTAACGATTTCTTTTCATTTTTTTTTTTTTTTGTGTTTTAGCCTTAAGGCGGCAACACAGCACACAGGTTAAATGGGAAGAGTCGTGAAAATTTATATTCACTTGAATTTACATTACGTGTGCGGATGGATATGCTTTATTAAGACAAACTACCGAATTTTATAAATAAACATTTAACACAAATTGTTAGGAAATCAGAAATCAGAAATCAGGTGGATTGCATAAGTTCGAATGCTACGGTACATCTAGGAAGATCGTAAAAGATACAGTGCATCGCAATTTGTTTATACAAACTACTTACTTGCAACGAGAATGGGAGACAGGAAGACAATAGCTGTCAGCGGAGCAATAAAATAAATCCATTTCGCAGATACTTTTGAATTTATGGAGATTGAGGGCGCGAGGAATCTGAGGAATTCATCAAATGTCGGCCAAATGGGTTCTCTTTTTAGTACCTAAGAACGTTGTGCTTGTGTAATATTCTTCGAGATTGATTGGGCTCTTTGAAGTATAAGCTGTCGTCGTAAAGATTCTTCAGACGAAGTACATATTGCCTTCTTTAAGCAAATATGATGCACAATGTACTCAGGACAACAAGGATTATCTGAACTGTCAGTTTCGACGAGAAAAATATCTGCAAATAGGACAATTTGAATGTAAGAGCATTACTTTTACTTTACTTTCGTTGGTGCGTAATGCTCCTGTTCCTCAAGTAATATGCACCTCCAGCCGGCTCGATCCCTGGCCCGCCGGCTCCAATCTCGTACGGAGGTCTCCTTCTACCTGGTTACACCATCGAAAATGAGGCCCGCCTTGGTTTTTCGATCCTTCTGGTATGGAGTCGAAGACTTTACGGGCTGGAGCGTCGATGTTAACCCGCTCTACGTGACCCAAACATCTTATCCATTGGATACGTATGCATTTCTTTGACAAGTAGTGGCTGGCGCATGATTAAATGAGGGCAACTCCTTCACTGGGTCTGTGAAGTAAACGGCCTCGTGCCTGTATGATTGTTCTACACACCATTGGGTGCACGATGTTAAAACAGTTTTGTAGTCAAGGCATCATAGCGACTAAAGTACGGATATCTTGCTATATTGAAGGTAAGTGTCAAGAGAAACTTATTTTTTCCTAAAACTCCATCAGCCTTTCGCCTTCGGAAACACTAAAGATGGTTCTTAGATGTGTTAAATCTACTCCTGAACTGACTATTGACTGTGATGCCAGTTCTCAGCCCACTCTATGGGGCAGCAGCAAATGCAATCAAGGAGTGATAAGCTGACAAAAGGTGACGTGGTACAGAGTGGGCCATTGAAACCTTCGGCATCTGGCAATCCTATAAGTTTGACATCTGTTTTCTGATCGGCTTATGTCAACCTGCGTTCGAAGCGTCATGTCATTCAAAAAATGTTCTCAATTGTGAAAACGCAACGTGTGTATCGTGCAGAATATCGAGTGAAGGAAGTGCTTTCAGACCACAGCATCATCCCTGATAACGAATATTTTGAAGCCAGATAACGCCATGGACACCTTCTGAGTCCAACAGGACGGCGCTACAGCTCATACAGCCCGAGCCACGATCGTTTTATTGTGTCCTTTGTTCCTCGGATACCTAGCTTCGAAAAATTTTGATTTTGACAGGCCCCCGCGATCATCCGACTTAACGCCTCCAGACTTTTGTCTGTGGGTTTTTTTGAAGTAAAAAGTTTATATCAACAAGCCGCGGACTATAAAAGCCTTGAGAAACAAGGCGCTAGTGAATACCACGCATTACACACAGAGAGAGAGCAAGTTTGCCAAATGAAATAAAGTCTCTCTTACAACGGTACCTGGTAATAGCGGATGGCTCCGCAAAGGACTGATCAGAGACTACTCCCATAAGTCCGGCATCGATAATTTGTGTTAGTTTAGGCAAGTTCTACACTCGATGAACTCTCAGATGGTCTCTGAACTGAGAAGTCGAGTTTAGACTCATGCAAAACCACCAAGTGTCTTGTAAAAGCGTCTGATGAGATCATTAAAATATTCCTGCCTAATTTGAGCAGAAAAGACTGTAGAAGACTGGTCTGGGTATCCATGGAACACAATGTTGTCATCATACTCGCATGATTCACATGAACATCATCACGAACCCTACGTGTGACTACTGTCTCGAAGGCCAGGGATGTGATGGAGTACTTCCACTGCCAGCTTTTCCAAGAATCCTACTACGCACCTTGGACCATGATGCTATACGATAAGTCCCCCAGTATCACTGATATTGTTCAGTGCTAGCTCGATTTAGAAATAGTTTATTGCCATAATGCGAGAGTAGATTCAGGTTCGAATCACAGAAAACGCCGAAGATCTCCTTAGTCACACCTCTTGCAAATGTCTGACTAATTTTCGAGAATAATAACTTTCGTGAATGATCCAGCAAGGAATTGGCCTTGTAATGGGGTCTCGTCTCACTCCTCCATAATG
This sequence comes from Blera fallax, assembly GCA_946965025.1. NCBI lineage: Eukaryota > Metazoa > Arthropoda > Insecta > Diptera > Syrphidae > Blera > Blera fallax. The sequence goes on along the minus strand of OX337244.1, from coordinate 109,523,864 downwards.
AGCCTCATCGCTGAACGCAATTTTGCGTCAAAACAACGAGTCAGCTTTCAACTGCTCTTGGCCCAATCAGGGCAAGAACATTATAAACAGATGAAAGCCAAGAGCTTTGCGCAATAATTTTCCACTTAGTGGACGGACAATTGCTGTGACCGGCGATGAATCGATGAATTTTGATCTCCCTGCATTTCTTTTACACCGCCAATATTCTCTTCACTGCGCAGATACCTTTGACGTGTTACGAACTTTATCCACAGTTTGACAGCTGACTTGCTCAAACGGACGATTATGTGCGCAAGTATCACGAAGTCGTTCATAATTTCGCGAATCGACTACCTATTGTTAAAATAAATTTGGATCGCTTGGTCGCGTCGTTCATGCTTGAGACTACTGACGATTATTTGCCCGACTATACTGAACGCAAAAGGCAAAAAGAGCAGGCAGAATGACAGCTAAGTTTGACACTATAGTGCAGGTGCTATCGATGTCAAAAAACACAACAACTTCCTACACTACTCATTTACTGAAATCTAGAAAGGCCATGCGTCAACAGCTGTTCCGGGTGTCATGGATCACAACCCAATCGTAAATCATAGTTCATCACTGTTTAATGTGCTAGCACACCCCTGAACCGTTCTAAAATAAATCCAATTAAATCCCATTCCTTCATCTGTTCTCGTGAAGTAAACAGCTAATTTCCTATGTCATCGACCCCTTAAGTAATCGACAAGCCCTCTCATTCGAAAACGCATTCGAAGCATGCAGTTGACCCATTTGTCTCACTTACCAATGGTCCCACTTATGTCCGAACATACTCCATCATTATGCAGTCAATTTTCCATAATTCCCTTCCTGAGTGGGAGTGTAACTTAATCCACCAGCATGTATGCTCCACACACACACAGTCGTATGCAGATTTTTATCAATTATGACCTCCACGGGAATATGACGAAGCTTTTTTTTTTTTGGTCAGACTGCCATCTGTCATCGATAGCCGCCACCAGCAACGACGCCATTAAATGTCGACAATTGACGTTTCGCTGTGGGTCCAGGGAAGTTCACATCCTCCCAAGGGAACATCATGCGGTAGGGCTGTGAAATAAATACTCTTATTGCGGGTGGCGAGAGGGGCAGGTCCAGAGCATTAGCGGGACATTATTCTAATTAAAGACCGTTGCGTCTATCATTTTTCAAAACCTCATTTGCATACATTTGCTCCGTATGTGCACGCGTGCGCGCTATCTCATTCCAGATACTTACGATCGGATAAAGATAAAAGCCTAAACCTATCCCATTTATCATTTAAATCAGCAGAACCCCCCACGAAAATTGTATCTTTATTAATTATACCGTTAGAGTTTACCTTGCATCATTTTGAAGTGACAGCATAGTGTATAATTATTTTCGGGAACGTATCCTATGCCCACCATGGGTGTTTTTGGTGACCCTGCACCAGAAAAAGACCAAAAAAAAACCGAAAACTCTTGAACCCAACCGAGATCATGTTGTGAGAGTAAACAAAATGCCAACCTTTGACACATCAACAAGGGGCAGCAGTCTCGCCAGCAGCGTGTACACGGAATTAGTGAGGATTACCGCGGCACGCAGCACTTTATGTCCACTTAAATTGCTTGGGTCAATAAAAAAGAGGCTTGGCATCGCCATGGACTGAAGTTACTTGTGTGCGAGGCTTAAAGATGACTTCATTACGACATTTGTTGACATTGCAGTGATCGATATTGTAGCCTTGTGTGGATGAAGTTGTTATCACCTTTTGGTGATGGTATGACCTAACGCACTGCATTCCGTTAGCGGATTTGAGTACTTCGTCACTCCTCCTGTCAAGAAAGCGTAAAGCCAACAAACTTAATGTTAAAGTGGCGGACTGGGCAATGAATGAAGGTGTTCTCGTCTTGAGGTTTTGCGGCGTCGGCGCGTTGGCGTTGGAAAGGAACATTTTGAAGGAATGTCTTTGACAGATATTTTCTGGGTAAATATGTTTACTTATTTCGAGTTTGAGTACTTTGGTGCTGACGGATGGACAAAAAAAAGTTGGGCAAAGGTTCTAATAGACTATGGCGATGGTGGAGATGATGTAACACTTTTTCATTTCTTTACTTATGAGGCATAAGCTCGGTTGAAATAATTGTTGATTGGAACCTAACTGGGTACCTGATGACTTACGTAGAGTGTCAACACTTCGGTGTGGTCAAAAGGAACAGGAAATGGTCTAGAGAATCATTATTCAAAGCGAGCAATAGATTGAATGCGTTTTTCCAGGGTTCCGTCACTAACGAGGTGAAAAAAAGGAAAGATTGAACCCAATTTTGAGGCGGTTGGTCCTCTATCCACCTATCTGTCTGAGTTTCATCACTTGACGTGGAAAGCTGAAGTTTGATTGAAGTAGATACTTTGGATAGGCATGGCCTTTCAAAAATTTGTGGGAAGTAGCTCTCTAATTTGGAGTTCTTAGACTATGCTTGAGATGCCCTGGAGTCAAATTCACTGGAGGAAACTCCCGTAGCCGCACCAGACGCTGTTTTAGATCTATCTGCAGCAGTCTAGTTTCCGTATTTTAGGTTAATCGTGTCATAGGGTACAACGTAGTCCACTTTGTTCACAAAGAATAGAATTTCAGCCCCTTAGAGTGTTCTGCGTTAGCCCTAGTCGGCTGAGAGGATCTCCTAAGTTATAGTGCTCTTTTCACAGTCATTTGCTTCCCAAAGGTATCAACAAAAATCTAGTGACCCATCGCCTATTTTAAGATTCCATTGTAATGGGGTTTTCTGTGGCTTCGTGCCTTGAAAAATGCCAAAGAGCTGGTATTCCTTTTCTGCCTTTTAAAGGAGTCTAAATAATGATGTGAATATTTTTTTTTTCTAGGATGGTTTAAGGATCATTTTGTGACCCAGAACTGGTTAGTAGTTATTTTGGCTCGACATGCAGATTCCATTCCTTTTTGGCTCAATTTATCTGTACCTTCATAAGAGCACGTGATATAAAGGAAAGCATTTAGATAGTGTCCTTACCTGAAAACATTCTGGAAATGGTTACCTTTGAGGCAGGTGTACCCTATTGCTTTCTTAGCATTCCTTTAAATGATCTCTTGTCTACAACGTCTAATCCAATTCATTCCTTGTCTGATGACAGTACCCTCTTATAAGGCATTTATCTGCCCAAAGTAACAATACAACGCTCTTATCTGGACAGGTGCAATCAACACCGTTTTGCACTAGAATTTAGAACCGCGCGTCAAAACTTATAGGTGACGGAGACATTGTAGGCTCCATAGTCTCACTTGAGCATGTCTCATGTCTTTCCCTATTTTATCGCTTCCTTCACAAAAAATGCTCCAGCGAAATAGCCATCACGCTTGGAATGCACATCGGTTCATCTGAAGCCTAACTTCAGACGTACTGTCAAATACAGGGATTCATTCATAAGCCGAACGAGACGTACGTGGAATGATCTTCCAGGCTCTATATTTCCTCACCGTTACAACCCTCAAAAATGCAAAGCCAACGTGCACTGATACCTCCTTTTTTTACGAGCTTGGATCTTATCGATGTGGACTGCAGAGCCATATTTTTCTCAATAACCATGTCCGCAGTTTGTTTTATTGCAGCAACTTCAGCTTAGTAAACACTGCACCTGTCCGCAAGTCTAAACGAGCGAAATGTGTTTCGAGACTCGCAGTATACACCGGCATCCGTACCAGCGATCATGTTAGATCCGTCGGTGAAGGTGGCCAGTTCATTCTCGAAAGGGACTCTGCTTTCATTCCATTCCTCTCTGCTAGGAATTCTAATAGAGAATCTCCGGTTGCAGTTTGGTAGTGGGATGATGTACATATGTAGTCCGTCTCCGTCCGGAACGCTTTCAAGTTGGTACTTCTTTTCGAGCGTTTTCCACCGGATAACTGAACCGTACGTTAAGATGGGTCTTACTACCGCTGTACATAGCCAGTATACCACTTTAGGCATGAATCCCCATGATTTCTCGAAGGCTATTCTACAGGCATTTAATGCTACAAAGGCCTCCTTGATCCTATTGTCAATGTTGGCTTTCCAATTTAGCTTGGAATCCAATATTACGCCGAGATACTTAGCAGTTTTCTGATGTATCAGATCGATACCGTTCGATCTTCTCCTAGTGAAAAGTACTAACTCGGTTTTCTTCGGGATCACACCCAGACCTCTGTCTTTGAGTCGTTCGCTGAGTGCGGGAAGGAATTTACCGGATACCAAGATGGCAACATCATTGGCGTAGGCCGCTACGTTGAAGCTATTCCTTTCTAATATATTTAACACCTCATCCACTATTAGGAGCCACAAGACTGGCGATAGGACTCCGCCCTGGGAAGTGTTCCGCTTGACGAATTTGAACTTGATCTACTTTGCAAACTGTAGATGTTTACAGTGGGCTTTCTATATTTTTATTCGTAGCCTCATTTCTCCGTCATCATGCTATTGGAGTAGACACTTTCGATGTGAATCCTGTGTATTCCCAAATAATTGTCCTTCCATCCTGCTCGCGAGTATCTGAATCAGTTGACGGATTATAACAGAATGAAGGGATGCAGGGTTAAAGATTAAACAGCAATACTTTCTTACCAACCACTAGAAACCTACTTGCGTATGACGTCGACCTGCCACCTCCTATTCAATGTCAACTTCTGTTTGAAGGCTTTCCATTTTTGGCCCAAATCGAAGGCTATCAAGGCAATTATTCTTCTCTGTCATTGGTTTCCCATAAAATCCGGAAATTACTACATAAAAACTAATTCCCCACACCCATGTAAATTAACATACAAACACATCGGCCACTCATTAAGGTTTCTGAAAGGGAACCGCCTTATAGAGCGAAAAAAAAATGTCCACCAAGCATTCTTAATTGGTGCGACCAAGATTTTGAAGAAATTGTTCCAATCTCAGTGTAGGCGTTGCAACAACTGCGAACAGAACTACCAGAACAAATCCATCTGAGTTGTCAATCGTGACAAGAAGCTAAACGCCGAACAATCAAAATGTTAATTAAACACGGCTCGGTGGCGCAGAGTAGTTAAATTTCATTGCTCCGCTCAATTAAGTTAATTAAAATGAGTAATTGTCGCTGTCAATGATTTGTGGTACTTTCTATGGTGAGCGAAAAAAAAAGTCGACTGACAGTAGTCACCTGCGTATGCTGAGTGGTTTGACAGTTGTAGGTAGAATGAGTACTGGAGTCAACGCGAATGTCAATTGTACGTCAAGCTGTCAAGTATTGCCGTCAAAGAGCCTTACAGCACACGCATTTTCCGTTTTTTTTTTTTTCCTATATGGAAATTGTTTCGATTAAACAGATGTGTGTCACATATTTGTCTCCAGCAACGGCTGGCGGATGGCTAACTGACAGTTGGATCAAAGGGCTCCGTCTTGTTTATCTTTACGGTTTTGTATATCTCTACTATGCTTTTGGTTTAAAACGAAAGTTTATTTTGGATATTTGCATTTGGAACCTGTTTTCGAAGCTGGCAGTGCAGATGGTACTCTATTTTTCGGAAAAGTTATTTGCCCCTCTCTGGTGGCTGTCCATTAAAAGCCCATAAAGTATCTGGAATCTACTTGTCTTTAAATGCAAATGGGCGCATCGTTTTAATTTTTTTCTTTTTTTTTTTTGAAATAAAAGATACAAAATAAATTAAATCATTTGGTTTATTTTTTGGTGGGATGCATATTTATGAGTCCTCTGGTGGGCAGCAGCACATTGTTGGGTGCACAATGACAGTCAGTCATATTTATAATGTGCTGATGTGAATTATGAGCCTTAAACAATTGATTGGGAGACGTGAGGTGGATATGCGATTTTTCGGCACTCATGGTAAAAGGCTTGGTCGTAAATTTTGCATAATGCAAGGTTCTGTGGGAGGTCACAAGGAGGGTTTTCATGTGGCGGCGTTAAGTTGCGGGGAATGAATAAGTCTTGAGAAAGGAAGTGCTTTTTAAAGTGACAGTGTGCAGAGAAATATAAAGACTGACGTGTTATGTCCTTTCCGGAAGTCGTTAAGTTTATCGAAGGTCTGAAGAACCGTTCTTAACCGTTGGTTTGCCATTAAAGAGTAAGTTGTAGCAATTTAGCACAATTGACACGTTTCCGCGTGATGATGGGCTGTCAACGGACGAAGAATTAATAGTTCAGCTACCTGTTGGGGATTGACTTTTGATATTTACTGTTGTATACCTGCATCTATTTTTATGCGATTCCTTGTACGGAATTTATTCAGTGACTTACAAGTGTCAGTTCGAAAAGAATTGAATTTGGGGGACCAAACGTCATTTAAATGTCAACCATTGAAAGGAAGTGTTAAAGGAGTCTATCTTTGCATATTTTTTTGTGTAGTGCGTCAAAGGCTTTGAGGTAATCAAAAAGACTAAAAATATCGTCATGATCAAGGGGAGTCAATCAAAAGGACAAAATCTATCTAAGCGTCTCGTTAGACCGCCATTAGGTTGTCAGCGGAAATATCTATTGAGAGGCAGCAAGAATGCCACTGAATTTTTCAGAAATGGGGGAGCATTCGTTAAGACTGCCCGGAGGAGGAGGATCTGACGCAGGAAACAAAAAGACCTAACGTAGAGTCAAAGACTTTGACTCCTTTGCGAATGAATTCAAAGAGTTTTTGCTCTCAGACTGTTTTGGAACTGGTTAAAGGGTTGAGAAAGGCTTTAAGCGCGGCCTAGCTTTCGTTGCTGACGCAGATATTCCGATCCCTCCATCGGTTCCTGTTTCTCCGGTTGAAAAACAGATACACCCGAGCCTGGCGATATGTGAACAAAAGTGGAATACAAGTCTAAAGCATATATGGCAACAGACTGCGTTGCCCTCGTACCGATGGATCTCGCCCAAAAATCCTTAAAGTGATCAGGGACCCAATTCAAGAACCTTTCTAATCTTGCAAAACGAAAACCTCACGATCTATGATCTATGTAAGCCGACATCGTGTTCGGAGTTCTGCAACGTGCTAGAGCTCCCTCCAAGTCATCCCAAATGATCTGATTACTCCTCGACTGTTTGATTGGGTAAGTGAATTCTATTGCATGGCGTACTTTGCAATGGAACTGTCTTCTCGCCATATGGTGTGACCAATCCACTGCCACTTTCTCCTCCATATTTTGACGTCTTTTGGCTTTTGACTGTCTTACGTCTTATAAGACAGAAAAGGGAGCTTATCTCCAGCATAGTAGGTGTCGTTACAGGGCACGCCACTAGGCTAGTCCTCATCGCCAACGACTTCTGTAGCAGCTGCATGGATGAAGAGGAGGAAAACCGATGGTTCTTAATGAGTTTCTGCTGATCCCGTGCTCAGCAGCTTCGATACTGTGCCAATGACTTCTTTTATATTCAGGGCGCATTTGATTGCTTTGTGGGAGGAGTTATAAAATGCACTTGTACGAGTATACCTACGCAGTACTGCTTCTCGTCAAGAGTGCTTTGAATGGTTCCTGTCAGCTGATATAGAGTAGTTTTCGTAAATCTGTCGGTACTCAGATCCATTAGGGTGAAGTCAACTAAATTATTTTTCGTAGAATTACTGCCACAGAAATCAGTCCATTCTACTGATCCTTTGCTTCCAATGATATACTAGACAAATCAACAAAATTTGGATAAGACTTTCACTATTGACGTCAAACACTGATTCCATTAGAAACTCCCACAGATCAACTTACCCCCATAGTGCTCACCCTCTCTTCTCTACTACGAGTATTAATTGCGATATCTCTTGTTTGACATGATGTAAGATAAAACCCTACCAACGTCTTACTCTATAAAACTAATAAATTTTCCTGAACTTTGTAGGTGTCAGGCAGAGAGTGCCTCTTACATTGCCCACACCACCGACCGCGACCGTCCCTGACATTGAATTATATCCACCATTTAAGCTTTTTATGTTTGTTTTGATCGATCGCGCCTTACATAGACCGCCCCCCCCTTTGAAATCGATGTGTCTTTTTTCACATCGTAAATTCCCACACACTCGTCCAATTAAGATTAAGAGGCTTACATGCTATGCAATCCGCTAAGAGCTAGGTAACTAGTCTTCCCGCCCGCACTAAAGTGGCCCTTTATCAAAACTTTCTTTCCGCGTGTCTCTATCTGTTTGTCTTTCACCCTACTACGCTGGTAAAAATAGATTAAGTGCCGAATTAAAATTTCCAAAAAAAGATACAAAAAAAAAAAAAAAAAACGCGAATAATCGACGATTCCGATACATTCATGTCCCACATTATAAATCAATGCACCCTCAACTCAACTATAAAGCCTCCCAGTTATTTTAATTGCATTTCTTAATTTATATTTATCCCGTTGTGGACACCGCAGATATCTCTCGGATTTATAATTACACGGAATGAAATTCGGGGAATTTTCTTTTCGTTTATTAGCTGCCAATAAAGTTTATAGCCGAATCCATTCGGTTGATTCCACTATGATGTGATTGTGAGTGATGTTTTCTGGCTCCAAACAGGAGGATGATGCATTTTTTGACCCAGAAACTTGAACGCATCGCTTTTGGATGCATTTCTCATGAAACTTTTTTTTTGGGAACTTAATTGAGTTATAAAGCTATCCCAGTGGGGATTTTGAATTTTATTTGGCATATATCGTGTGTTGCGACGTTAATTCGTGATTGAGCGCGTAAAATTTGACTTTTTTTTCTACATAATTGGAAGCCCCGTGGGAAAGAAAGCTAAATAAAAAAAAAAAAACTTAAATAAATATTTAATTATTCAAAAGTTGTTTTCTTTGGGGAAATAAAGCATAAAATCCTTTAGTACGCGGTTTTTTGACATTTTCAAAGACCAGAACCTTTAACGGCATTAAACTGTCATCTTGTATAATCGTCCATTTGAGCGAGCCATCTGTCGAACTGTCGATAGATTTCGTACCAAGAGCAGTGACAGCAAGACGTCAAGGGAATGTGCGCATGGAGGAGAATATCCCCGGTGTTAACGAGAGTGTCCAAGAAGATCCCCAATTTATCGATTCTTTGTCCATCAATGGGGACTTTGTCTATCTACTACGTAGAAAATCTTGCGTAAAGGTCTTAAGGTCCATTCACAGCTCAGCGACCGTCTATAAACAAACAGGTGGTGCGTTTCGACTTGAAATTCATTTTTCTTTCCAGGATTTGTCTATAGTCGATCTACCAGGCTGAGAGCCCTATTGTTATGTGCCATGGATTAAGACGTTCACACAGTACGCTGGACAGGATCTTATATACGGTATTCAGCGAGGATATGATAGACGTAAAACAGAGGATTTTGTGTAGAGCTGATACTCCAGTCTTCGGGCATGCTTTTGTCCCCCCAAAATACAAATACTTGGCGCAACAGACTGTATGTAGTCCAAGGCACAGCTTTGTGTGACCATTTGAGTTGGGCGTGTTTTTCACATAAATGCAAGGGACCAACAGTTTATTGCCATATCCGAAAGGCTTTTTATGAGAAGCGGTCTCATGACAGTTATTACTCTCGCACGTTTGTCAGAAATTCGCCAGAGGTGGGACCGTGAAAAGATTTCTGGTATTTTCTTGGACTCGAACCACGAACCTCCCGCTCAGTAATCTAACGCAGTAACCACTGAGACAGGGCACTCACTTCGTCCTCCCATAAGTTGTAAATCGTGATGCATGCTTCCAATAAAAATACCGCATCCATATATGAAAAGCTCCCGCGGTAAGCCATCGGGATGGACTGCTTTATACCTTCATAATAGCTATGCCAACCTCCTTCAAACTGGGAGGGCGAACTACTTCATCGACAGGCTGTGACTGCGGTGTCACTATTTCTGATTGATGACCATTCAGTAGCTTCCGGAAGTGCTCATTAAAAATATCGAAAATTCCTAGGTTTCCTTTACCGGGTTTGAAGCTTGGCTTTCTTGTAAAAATTTCGCATGAAGTTTCTGTGACGAGACACTTCGATATCATTGAGCTAGAAAGCTGCGTAGGCCCTCTTCTTTCTTCGTAGGGCTTTCTCTTGTCTCTGTACTCTTCCCACGATGCCGCAGCGCTTGTAGATATGCCGTTTCCGTCACCTTTTTCCGATGCGTACAACAGGGATTTTTTTTTTGGAGGGTTCCCTGCACCCTAAGATAGTTTCTGCTGATGGTGCAACAATGGACCAATTGGTCGTTGGCGTTTGTGCAGGTGATGCTATAGTGCAGAGTTTCTAAAGCAGTCGCTCTCTGCAGTCTTTGACTCTTTCTGGTGTGCTTTGACGCTGAATGGTGGTCGTTAGGGCGGACCGAGTTTTCCTCTCAGCTCTGAAATTGCCGATGACTAGAAGAAGGTCCGAGTTTGCTCCCTGAAAGTGCACTCAATAAGCACGTGAACGATTTGGTTGGCGTGTCGACCATCTGGGGGGAATCAGGTTGCTGTGTGAATGAGGAAACCTAGTGCAGCGCATCACTGTGAAATTACTTATCGCCACACAATTTCAAAACAAAAAAAAAAAACATAACTTTCCTGACTTGCCATCTGGTATTCAAATGCCAGTCTATCACTTCCCATTTGATTGCGTTTGTAATGTTGCATTAATGGCGCGCCAATTTGTCACGACAACACATTTTAACGAACATCGCTGATTATTCTTCAATAAAATATTTATTCGAAAAGAAATCCCATAAACTGATGAATTAGTCGCGTCTTTAATTAAAATTTATTCATTTCTACGATTATCTCTACCGGCCAGAGCTTATATTAGATCAGCACTCTTTCGACATTCAGCAATTATGCGAGTGAAGCTTAACGCCATGCAGGTCACTACTATCATAAAAAACTTAAACTTTGCTCTGTCATAAGTCATAAAACTTCTTAGATGAAAGCAACGATGTTTTTTATGAAATTTTTGATAATATTTCAAGCGTTGCTAAAAGGTACTTGGTTGCTTGGATAGTTCTTTGAAAAATATCCCAAAAATACTTCAACATTTCATAATCAGTTTTTAATGGAGAAATCTTATCGATCCTTAAGTTGATTGACCCTTTTTCGGTTAAAAATATTTTCAACCCCAGCAACAGGAAATGAACATCGAAAACCTCATCCCCTATGCAGAGAACCACAGAAGTATCTCTACTCATATCCTTAATATCCTTTCAATTAGTTATTTATTACTAGCACTCAACCCTCGAGAATTCTTCCTGTGTCATTATTTTTATCCGCAAAAAAAAGTATAAGTGGCCATAAATTTTCGTACAAAAAAACTCCAAACAACTACAAATTGACACAGTTTCAAGTGGTTGTAGACTTTCCCTTCGAAATAAAACAGCACGATACCCATCTAAATGTCAACATCCTCTATTGGAATAGAAAGTCAATTCAAGCGTAATAATCTGCAAAAAGAGAAAGATACACATCAACTGAAATATTGACACCCTCTTCCTTTATTTTTTTTTGCTTTGCTTTTTTGCGGGACTGTATTGGATGTATCTTTTGTAAAGTTGCGTATCTCATTTCGTTGGCATTTGCCATTACATCCTTGGATGTGGGTTAACCAAAGTTAGGCAGGGGACCCTTCTTGTAGCAAAAAAAAAAAAGTAAATAAAGGTGCTCGTATCTGCCGGATGAGGGGAAACATATAGCACGCAACAGGGCATGAAATATGTGAATGGCTGCGAAAAGGGCAAATAAAGATTAGATTTTTGGATTTTTATGCAGAGGGGGAGAAAAGTTTGTGATCAATGAAGAGAGAACTGGAAAAGATTTCTCATTAAAAAATTGAATTATGTGTCTTCTGATACTGAGGTTTCTATTAAAACGAATCAAAGAGGAGTACAAGATACGAGTAGGATGCCTGTCGACGTCTAGATACAAACTTTTTCGTTGTTTGCCAACTAATGGCAGGGGGTTTGGGTTGGATAGATCTGAAAATACGTTTATACTCGTACATGACTACCTTTGAAGTATGACTTCAACTGATGTTTATAAGTGACAGCAAAGTGGGTTTAAAGTTGCCTTAAAGAACGTCTGCAAGTACATACATACAAAGTGCATTTACAAACATATATGCTACCCGTGAATGGTATCAGAATAGAACCACAAGGTCAAGTATCTAGGTATAACACTAGACAGCAAACTTCTCTGGAAGAAACACGAAGAAGGTGTGGTAGTCAAAGCAACGCGAGCACTGATGGTGTGCAGAAACATCTCAGGCAAGACCTGGGGATGTAACCCAGCTTCACTGAGGTGGTAGTTTGGGCTGGAAGAACCAAGCTGAGCACAACAAGGAAACCCTTTATAAAGTACAGGGACTAGCTTGCATTTGCATAACAGGGGCTATGAGGACCTGTCTCACAGCAGCATTGGAAGTGATATTGGGACACACCTCTCTACACCTAGTGCTAAAAAAAACCGCCAAAGAAACTATAATAAGAATAATCAAAGGAGGCGTCGGGAAAGGAAAATGCATCCCACACAGGCAGCGAGAAGCACTTTCTAAATCAGTCCCCCTTCTGGACTGGCCCAGAGATGATGTGGTCTAGAAATACTGCTTCGAGAGGAAATTCAACTGGAAGCTGAGTAGCAAAAGGGAATGGAGTTGTGAAGTCGGAATATGCCAACTTAGGCAAAACACCATAAAATGGTACACAGACGGATCGAAAACATCTATAGGTGTATGTGGGCCCAGAATTTTTATTATTCGGAAGCCACCCCAGTATCTTCCAAGTGGAAATCTCGATAGGAAATATCGTGGGCAAGACATCGCGATACTGTCGGATAGCCAAGCCGCAATAAAGGCTTTAAGCTCCTATAAACTCAGATCTACACTAATATGGGAGTGCCTTGACAAAATACCTATAAACCGACTAATTGTCAACAACAGAATCAGCTTCGATTGGGTACCAGGTCACGTAGGAGTAGAGGGAAATTAAGCAGCTGGTAAACTAGCAAGAGAAGGATAAGAAACTGTATTCACCGGCCCGGAATCATTTTAAGGAGCACCTCAGGAAACTGGGTACTGAGCAAAGTGGAGACTTCAAATTCTGTGGAGATGTTTTTCTGAAACCCCGGGGCACCTCCTAAGGATATGTGGAGCACTGATCCGCAGGATACCTACCAACTATTAGAAGAAAATCTACCTTTGTTAGATCCAGTCCAGATACTCCGATTCATCAAGGATATCGGATTGGAAGAGGTGCTCTAAGTCGAGTATCTCATCGACTACAGCTCCAAGTCGGGGTAGCACAATAGATCTATAAAGGTCGCAGTGCGCGTGTATGGGTTTCTTTAACCAGGTCCAATAAGTCAACCTTTATCTTTGGAGATGGCTCGTAAAGAGCCAAGAAACTCTGCCTATCGATTGATATGGAGACTCACCTTTCGTCCCCGAATCACTGTAGGTGTCTTCCATGCCGCCTCCTTGTTTTTTTGCCCAAAATGATTTTAACATCCAACTGGGGGCATGCGTGGATTTCTTGTGCATGTTATTTCGATGCTGGCAACACTAACGTGCTTGAAAGATTGACAGATAGATGCCCCACCGTACTACCTCAAAGTTATATCTGTAGTAGTTGCTGGGACTTTTGAAAGATTGTGCCTCCTTGGACACATCTGACAAGAAATTTGACCCGGGAAGGGATTCAGATCATCAAGGACTTCAATAAGCCAGCAGAAATTGACTTTCTGACTCTAGTAGTACGACTTGGAGATTCATTGGTAAAATTCGTAACACAAATGACGGAATAAATAGACCGAACTCAAACAGGTATAAATTGCCTTTCTTCACTCCCAACTCATGAGGAAGAGTGGTGCTGGATAACGTTTGAAACTCATGCCAAATTTCAGAAATCGCTCCAATTTGATCTACACAGTCAATACACTCTCAAAACTTGTCGGAAAGATCAATCAAGAGAACTTCAACTTCGTCTATAGAACCCAGGTGCCCGTGTACTCGACCATCTGTCTAAATTTATTCAGAAACTTGGTCATGTTTAGTCTCGATCGATCGGGTTAGTAAATCTCCTTGTGAACTTATGGTTTTCAGTTCATCGGTTGATCATTACCGAATTCCATTCCGTAAGTCAGAAATCTACAACTGGCATCTAATTTCACCTTTAAAATTCAAATCAGACCACTGAGGGTTGCCAACTTCAATCATTCATCATCTGAATCTTCCAATAAATCCACATTTACCACCAAATGTATGTTAATACCGACTTAGATCGTCTCTAATTTATGCTAATCAGCCTAAAGTATTCCTTCTTCTGTTCTACGGGACAAAATGTCTGACAAAGCTATTAATTAGTAGTAAATCATCGTAACCACAAAAATTCAGAAAATATTCCCATCACGTTCGAAAAGTGTTGATTTTGGTATTTTTTTTTTTTTTTAGCCTACAAAGAGAAACTCCTTGCTGCGTTCAGGTATCCCAAGTGTCGCCATTGTATGCAAATTGCCGAAAAATCCAATGCGCATGCTTAGCATTGTTTTGGTAGCGTATTTATTTATTTTTTTATTTTTTGAGAGCCGAAGATTTATTACCATCGACCATCGGTTTTGACACAAATGTGTGCATTAAATGTAATTGTGTCTTGATTTCAAGTCCAGCAAGTTGGTGATGACTGTGTCATGAAACGATCCGAGATCATAATCATTTTGGCCAAAGTGTGGCTACAAAAAATTGTTTTTTTATTTAACATTCTACATAAGGTTATCGCACGCGGGGATTCATATGGGTGAGTTGGATGGTTTGTCTTGATGATACACACATAGATTGGCGAATAGATTAGCATTTTATTTTCAATTAGTTGGAAGTTAATAAAATATTTGTTCGACTTAAGTGATCATAAAAAATCAATTTAAGGAAAGTATCTATTTGTTGGTATAGCTCTTAATTTACAGGGTGTTTCAGTGAGAGTGATCTTGGAAGTGCATGTCTTATTAAGATCGTTATCTGAATGGTATAACTTCACGGTGAAATCTGAGGATGCACAGTCCTTTTATGCTTAATGAGTAACTTTGCTGGTGATCCAACAATATTGAGTCACACGAATGAGTGTGTGTTGAATAAAATCTTAAGACTGACATCGCACTAGCAAGTCGTTAAATTAATGGCAGAAAATGTGGCAGAAAATGATTGTCAGAAAAAGAATTAGTAAGGCTGTAAAATTAGCTGACACCACAAAATATATTGGTATGCAAAAAAGCACTTAGTCTGTGTTGCAAGTTGAAAGCCTTGGTTTTAAACCCTTTAGACAGTAGGGCCTTGTATTCATCAGTCGGAAGAATGGCAAAGATGGGAAACTGCTTATAGATAAAGTGAAAGGTGTCTGAAATATTTCAGCTTTTTGAGTTTCACTTCATATCCAACCGAAAAGATACGTATGCAGATATGAGCGGATTTACTGCCGATATCTATGAAGTCTTAGATTGTTGTCAAAAGGCGAGTCGAATCTGTTTCAAAATTTGATATCTAGCATCAGGAAATAAAATGTTGGTTAAGCAGACGATAGCTACAGAAAATGTAAGTTTAAATGAGAAATCAACGCTTTTAACCACGCTGTAAAAAAAATATTATAAAGTATGCCTCTTGTTGGGCGCCAATCGTTTTGTTTTGTCAAAGCCAACGCATTGTTAAAGGCAACACTTGAAATTGCTTATTTATATCTGCGAATTCAATTGTTATTAGAAATTTTTTTCGAGTTACAGTAGTGATAATGACGTGTACTCCTTTTCGGGCGCCAATCGTTTTGTTTAGTGAAAGACAACACTTCAAACTGCAGGAAAATGGTCTCTAAGTAATTAATTTTTATTTGTGCAATGAATTCTTTATAAAATGTATTCTAACTATCCCGATTCCTTAGAGTAGTAATAATAAAGTACGTCTCTTGTTGGGCGCCAATCGTTTTATTTTTTAACGCAACACTTTAAGCCGTCATAAAAGAGTCTTAAAGTGTTGATCCATTTATATGTGGAAGATTAATTTATAATAGAAAATTATGCCACAAATTTAGACTATATTTTGGAGTTCTTTAGAGTTCTGATAATATTGCATGCCCCTTGTTGGGCGCCAATATTTTCCACTACAATCGGCTGCACTTCCAACCATCATAATATAGTCTAGTGTTGGTTGCACGTATTTTGGAAATAATTTCATAACACTATATCAATTAACCGCTGGAATAAATTGGAAGTGTGCATTTATAAATTTATTTTAGAAATAAAGACGTCAAGGAGTTCACAGCAGGAGGATTCAACACCCTTCGTGCTTTCTCCACCAACATTTTCTTATGGTATTTTCGTAAATACAAGACGATGAGGTCAATTCAGATTCTAAAGACTTTAACTTTATAAGGAATTGATGTGATGGACTAATGCGAAAGTATAAAAACACTTGGATCACGCTCGCGTGCATTTTGGAGGTTATTTGCTCAGTTTCCTTTGTTTTATTTTGCTACTCTGTTTTTCTTATACTATCTTGTGCGAAGACTGATTGCACGAGCAATATCTGTATCTTAGTTCACACAGACGGCTTGAGGGTGAATAAAATCCCTATTAAGTTACTGGAGATCTTCATCGAGCCCTGACTGGAGCTCCAATGCCATCTAAGTATTCATTGCCTGCCCATTTTCTCATAAAGCTGTTTACTTGAGGTACACTGAGGACCAGTCACTCGTACCAAATGCGTTTTTTCGGTACCCTTTAATGAAGTTTGTAACACTTTCATGACATTCTCATTCACTTTCTGAGCGCTACTTCTTGGCGGTTAGTGCGTTGGACTACCTTCTTAGAAGTTCGACGTTCGAACCGCAGAAAACACAAAGCCTGGCAACCGTCCGAGGGTAAATGTTGTGGGAAAGTTTTCTAAAATTCGCGCTACGGAAGTTTGCTCAAGTCCTCGTATTCGTATTTTTTTAGCTGTCACTTGTCAGTTCTGCGGCTGACAGCAGTTCACATTTGAGTGGAGCGTGGTACATATTTAAAAACTACACTACTTCACTACATCTTTGGCTTTTGACATTTAGTTGCTTGCATCCATCAATCGTGACAAGCCCTTCTGTAGTCCGTCACTAATCACCACCAGAAAAAGTAGTGGTGTCAGCTTTGTCGAAAACCGTGCCTCCGACAATCTACAGTCCGAGGTAAACCTAAACTTTCCAACTAACTCAATACTTAGGTCTGCAACTGACTTTGTTTTTGGACGCTTAGTTGGCTGGGTTGCACTGAATGGATTTTGAGGCTAGAGTGCTGGTATGTACATAAATGCTCTAAATATGCATACTAATTCCCTTTTTTCTGCTTAGTTACATAGTTTCTTTCTTGGCACGTTCTACTCATTCACAATAGGCTTATTTCACCATCATTAGACGCAGATAGCTCGCAAAGTCAAGTTTTACATTTAAAGTAAGTTACCTTGCTTCCATTCCCAAGCAAGTGCTACTTTGGATACAAGTTCGGAAAGTTAAGCGTTATGCTCCCTGGCAGCATCATTTTTATTCATTTTTTCTCGACGGACCACACCGTCATTTTAATTTTTTCAAACAGAAGTATTAAGTCGATGAAGCGGTGCTGCTTGCAGTCATGTTTTATTTTCCAAAATGACCTCTGAATTGCGGTTGCTGTCGGCCGGTTCAAGGCACAAGCAATTTCTGCATTTCGTCGATAAGTGCACCGCAAATTGTTTTCTAAGATATTGTTGCAGTAATTAACTTCATGTTGTCAGAAGCGTATTTTATCATAGAGACAAAAGACAGGGCTCCCTGTGTAGGGGCCGCTGACAAGTACTCAAGTACATAACACCATCATGTCAAAGGAAGTAATAACCGCTGTAGAAAAAGGTGGGCAAAAAGATCCAAATTTATCGATTCGTCGTCGGTTTCAATGGGGCTCTATTTATTCACTACATGCTAAGATCTTGACCTGCACTTGTATAAGATCCACATGGTGTAGAAATTAAGGGCTCACGACAATCATTTGCGTCTTTATATTGCTAATTGCACCCCAGAAGAATAGCGAACTGAACCGTTGTTTTATCGTAGAATAACACTCAGGAATGAAGCTAATTTTTGGTTAAACAGGTTTATAAATAAGCAAAAATGTCGCATATGGACTGAACTCAATCCAGAAGAGACTGTACAGACCCCATTGATGCTTTTTTCAAAAATGAGTTCGGATCTCACTTTACGGTCATATGTAGATATCGATAGTGGATCACTGATTATTTCAAAGCACGACGATACGGCGCTCCGACAGCCATGGCGCTAGATACCAAGTACTGACCGAAGCCTTTGAATTATTGAGCTCACAGCTCGGCAATAATTTATCTAGAACATTTGCCAGGAAAATTAAAGATATCCCTTCGAAGCCAACTACGAGTATGTATAGGTACATATTAGACATACATACATAGCTTCTCTATGTGTTGTGCGGATACGTAGTTCATCTTGTACACTTCTCGGCCTAATTTCACTGATCCTTAAGGTCGACTACCGATGGTTATCTTTAATGACATTGCAGGTTTTTTAAGAACCTCCTAGTCACACTTATTTAAACGATAAAAATCATTTTGTTTGTAAAGTCCTAATTAATCTCTATCCTCTGGCAATGAGCTAGCTCTAGGCACATCTTAAACCAACCACTCTTCCTTTTGCTAGCCTGGCAAAATTCTTTCTTTGGCCGTCATTCGTTTGGTATGTTCAAAACGTACAAGATTTTTAAAATTAACGTTAAAAATATCGCCATACAATTATGCATGCTACCTACAATTTTACTTCTGTGAGCTATGAACTTGTTAATGAAATAGGTGTCACGACGCGGCGCCTAGTTGGGCGCCAAAAAAAAATCTTTCACGATCCCACCTCCTATAAATGTCTGAAAAACATCCACGAGTATTACTGTCTAGAGAGCACTTTTGAATCTCATTTTTGGATACGGCCTAAAACTCTACGTCTCTTCTATTCGTGCTAAAATATTGCACATACAACACGAATAGTTGCACTGAAGCTAGACCTTACACCTTGCAAACTTTGAGATATTTGTACTCGTTAATGTTGCTTATACTAATTCCAACATTAGTCCACATATAGTCTGCGCAGAGCCTTCCTACGCCCTTTTTGTCTTATCAATCTGAAAATACTGCAACAATGCCGTTGTAGACCTTTTATAAGTTGCGGGTCATCCAAAAAACATAGAAAGATACATAGATAGATTGGTTATAGGCGTGTAGGCGCACTGCGACCTTATTGTGCTCGCCCGACTTGGAACTCTAGTCGATGAGATACTCGACTAAGAGCACCTACTCCAGTCCAATTTCCTTGATGAATCGGAGTATCTCAGTTGGATCTAACAATGGTAGATACTCTTCTGATAGTTGTTTCTATCACCCGAAGAACATGTTAGATAGACTATATCATTTGCAGAGGCTAGTAATTTAATGGGTTGTCCTGCTTAGCTTACTTAGGCTACCGCTGGATAAATTCACGAAAAATCTTAAAGATTTCTGTCCCGAATCAAATCATAAGAGAGGTCACTGCCTGGTATTTTAATCATCCTCCATTTTTATGAACCCAAACCAAACACCGCGGTGTTAATTATCTCTAATAGTCGTCTATGCTCATATCTTGTTGGCTAATGCTATGGCTAATTAGTTCAAAGCGTGTCTAAGCAAATAGCTCATTCTGCCAGTTCGTAAAAAAATAAATATTGTAAGCTAAAGATTAGCAGCTCATTCTTTCCAACCAGACGAACCCCCTTTGGAAGCACCCTGTATGAAAGTCTCATTAATAGTAAAGCAAATTTTAAAAAAATATCTTAACATTGACTTAAGCAGATCTTTATGAGTTAAGTGTTAGGTGACTAGGTATGTCAACTTTTCCAAATCCACCTCATGTTACACTTGCTTCAACATATAAGCCAGATAAGATACATTTTTATGATTGCTTGTGTTTATCTAAATTTACATAAATAAATTTAAGTGGAAATTAAAGAGAAATTCCTCAACGTGTTTGTCATGTTGCTAAATCTAATAGGGTACCATAAAGAGCGGTATTTTGTATCTTTTACATCAGCAGCGTGTGTATCTCGAATTACTATTAATTAAGAACTACCAACTTTGCCCTTAGATACTCGTATGTCATGTCACATAGGAAACAGACAAAAAATTATTTCGAGATACAGACGATACATCCAACAACCAACGTCAATGATGAGGGTCCACATGGCACATAATATCTCATGCGGAGCACGGAATGTGTCAAAATCTGTTCAAACAAATGACGAGATATGATAAAATAGTTCGCCCCTTTGTTTGTGTCACTAGGCAAACAGACAGAGCTGTTTAGTTGGCTGGTTGGTAGAAAGTGTCATAATTATCAACGAATTGACAGGGTGTATCGGTCGGTAAGTAATTTATGAGCAAGTGACTTCCTTGGGTGGGCTTAAATGCCTAAAGGATCACGAAGAGCTGCTGCTTGCAGTCAGAAGTCCACCTATCTCCTAAATAAAGCCAAGAAAGCGTGCATGGAACAAATTCCTACCATGTGACAGCGTCATGTGTGGAGTGCCCGTTGCATACCAATGCTGCCCTTGAAAGTGGAACCTGTGACAACGAACTTTAAGGGTCACATTCACACACACACACACACACACACGTGTCATTGAATAAATATGCGAAATATTTCGAGTTACTTATGCAATGTTTCGCTTCCCACATTGTGAGACCACCGCGGTATCCGTCTCTCCAGCGTCAGTAGGTCATCCAGTTGGTGGTTCACAACCGAATCCGGAAAAATCGGGCCAACTGGTTGTCGAATTTGAATTTTAGATATTTTTTGCTGACTGGAATTCGCATCCATAAGACGCGTCGAGTGTTCGTATATATCTCGGGTACATTCTGCACAGAAAGAGAGTTGAAGGAGTTCTTCTCCCAGGTGGAAGCAACCAGATGATTTATGGTCAACGGGTTTTGTTTTTTTTTTTTTTTTCATGAGTTATACTCCAACGACCATTAAACAGCAGGAAGCCACGTAATAGTCTCAATTTTATGCGATTAACGTCTCAATTTTTCCAGATTCCACGAAATTCCTTTCCGTTATGTTTCACATTTTTATAAAGGAGAACGTAAGGTAGCCAGGTAGATGATGATTTTAATCCTTTCAAGTTGAATAACCGATTTTGTGGAGCAGTCTTATACCCAAAGTGATGGAAAACATAAGTTCACGCTGCGGCTTCTTTATTTCAATATCACGTTGTGTGTGTGTCTGCGTATTCGTGTATCTAATACATTGTCGGAGAATCCTGCATAGAATATCAATTGAATCGGTAGCACCCAGGCAAACGTCCAAGTTGAAAGCACTACGAGTATTCACCGACCATTTATGCTTAATTATCATGTCCACAAATGGTTAAATTGGCGAACTAGACACAGACAGACAGACAGCCAGAACCAGGAGGCACAGTGCAACACGAGCGTGAAGAACACCCCATGCACGGCGCGTCACGTTCTGCATTTTAAACGAGAACAAACGCCAAAGCCGACAACAATTATGAAAGATACAGAGCGCGTAGAGTGCGGGCTCTTGAGCTATTAACACGTTAAATGGGTTAAGTATTGTAGGATGTGTATGGAGAGTGTGCAGTTCTGTTTGATTGATCGATTGGCGTTTAAATGTCTCGCTGGTGCATCTATGAGATACGATTAATTGTTAAAGGGAACCGAATAGACGGGCAAATCAATTGTTTGACTGTTGATGGACTTGACAACTGGCGCGTAACACACTAGTGCGGGACTGTGTTTTTGCTGAGATTTTCCAACACATGTGCTTGCATGAGCTTAGTGAGTTTTTACCGAAAAGCGTCGAAATAAAGCGAATAAACTACAAACCCTCTTTCGCGCTACCGCTGTGCAAGGACATATGAAAAAGGGTTTTTTCAAGCAGAACCATGGCTCTCAGAAGAGTAGTACAACTCAAGCTAAACCGAATCTGGAATGAATAGTTTCACTCATACAAGAATTTGGCGTCCCACAAGGCAGCTATTTGGGACCGGTATTTTTAACTCTAGAGATCAAACACTTTCTTTTGCTGGAGCGTGTCCATGCATTCTATGTGTTCCTTGGTTTTAACTTGTGGGAGTCTATCGACATCTTGATGCACAGTTTTTCTTCTAACTTCGTAGTTCTATACATATTTATGCAATGGGATACTTTTAAAGTAAGGTATCTGCTTGATTGGTACAATGGTCCAGCAATCTATGAGTGCACCAGTAGAAAGTAGCAACCTTCAACAAAAAAAGAGAAGGATACTAGAGCTTGTTTGTTTTTGTGTATATCCTGTATATCCTTGTGGGTCCTAGCGCCTCTACTGCCCCGCCTCTTCCCAGTCTCCACTGTTCTTCGCACATGTTATTCGTCTTCTGCCTTTCTAGCCTAACCGATTCCGCTACACTTGCGAAACGTGTGACCAATCCATTGCCACTTCCCTTGTCGAATAGTTGTGCCTATTGGTTCTTGATCAGTTCTCAGATAAAGATGTTAGTTGGATATCCGATTGGGGCAGAGGATCCTTAAGATGTTGCGTAGGCACCTATTTGCAAAGGTTTGCTGCTTTCGTGTGCATCCATACAACAATCGCTGCATCCATACAAAAACACAGACTCAATATTGGATCGGAACAGTCTTAGCTTGATGTTTACATTACTACATCAGATTTCGGAGATCATCCCAAACGCAGACTTTGCTTTGCCTATTCGGCTGGCTATATCTCCAGTTCGGTTCCACCTTCGGTCGAGATAATGCTCCCAAGATATTGGAAATCCTCTACTCTCTCTACCGGTTGTCCAGCAATGATTTTCGTTTTGGGCGTATATTTATCCTCAGCCCGATGACGCAACGCCTGCCTCCCTCTCGATACCTACTGCCATTTGGTGGAGGTCCATAATTCTATGCGAGAGCACGCACACATCTTTAGCGTTGTCGAGGTGTTTGAGTTCGGCTGTAAGAGTCCATCGAAGGCTTCCACTTCCCATTGACAAAGCTGCGTGGATTACGTCGCTAGTCAACAATAGAAAAAGAATCGGCGACAGAGTACAGCCCTGTCGTACGCCATTTTGGACCTCAAATTCCTCAGACAACCATCCTCTGTCCAGGACGTGACTTCTACACCCATGGTATGTAGCCTTGATAATTGCTATTAATTTATCTAGGATGCTTCTCCTCCGTAAGGCAAGCCAAATAAACTCCCTGTTAACACAATAAATGAACAGAAGGGGAAATAGTGACCGGTATTGAAGGCGCTGTTTAGTAATGTTCCCAAGTGTGTTAATGTGGTCAACGCAGGAGGATCCAGAGCGAAAACCTGCTTAGTCGGCGCATTTTTGGATGGATCTTAGGAAATCGAAGGGTGGCAGGAGTGTGCGGTGGATCAATGGTTGGCTTAGCTCTGAGCCTTTTCTAGTTGTGGACATGTCTATCTCGTCCTAAGGATCAACAGAGTATGACGTTGTGCTCATGAGAGTCTTAAGGTCCCTCTAGCAACCTTTGATCAGTTTCTATGGATGGCTAGTTAACTATCCAGATATATGTACACCGATATATTTTCCTGGGAGTGACAGAGAGTATAGCTACCAAGAGTCCTTGGAACTTCCGCTAAAACTTCCATCTGCAAGACGCAACTATGGCTTGGAGATCTACACATCGTCTCTCTATCAGAATGTATATTTTGCTGGGGTTTATCACTGCTCCTTCTGTCCAATATTCTCTCGAGAGGAATTCGTATTAGGTTTTAAGCGAAAATTGGTGTACCACACCATGATCACATCTCTGTGCCTACATATGTATGCTAGACATTGGGTCTTTGGGGGTGTGTTAAGGTTCAGATCAGCGGGCTTATCTGCCCGTAACCCTTTAAAGCACTGAAATAAGCTTTTCCAGCAGCTCGTTTTCTACGATGGAGACCTCATTCTGAAGGAGTGAGTGAGTGCCCTGGTCTAAACCTTGACCGCGACATCACTATCGGATCTATTTCATCCGTTTTCCTCCCCTTTTCAGGATTCTTTTCGTTTTAATAAAAAAAAAAACGATGAAGCAAACCCCTCTCTCGGTTGCCACGGCGCACGCTTTCAAAGGCGTAAAACATATTCTTATTGGTATCCTGTTCTCTAAGAACATTTATAGCCATGAAAACAACTCAGCTACAGGTTATGTAACAAAGAAGATACAGAAAAAAAGTGTGAAACATACCCAACACGATGTGACTTTAATCAAGTCCTTAAACTCGACGCCTTCTTTCATGAATTTAGCGCCCTTGTTAATGCCTTTAAATGTCGAAAATTTATAAACCAATTAATACGGTTGAATTTTAATCTTCGACACTCTTCCAGAAACGTTAAGGAATCACACCTTAAAGTATCCAAAAATAATGTACAACCCAAAATTAAAAACACTGAACTTGTTAAACCGATCACTTACAAGCGACGGGAAACCTCCTTCAAGCTATTTCCATCCCGTCCCCCCTTCAACAGATTGTTTCATTCCCCACCCTAAGCCCCAAATAATTGCCTGCGTTCAAAAGACAGCGAACCAGTTCGAATTTTTAATCAAAAAAAAAAAAGATACAAAAATGAAAGTCACTCAACTTCTCCTGCTGCTGCAACTACAGCCGTCACAATTAATAAATTCACGAAATATTAACTCACAAAGTCAACCATAAACGTGCCGGTACCACGGTGCAAACGATTTGCACATCACAAACGCACCACACACACCTTAAGATACAACGACTTTTACGCCACCACAACCAATCAACCAAACCAAACCCAAAGACTTCCTGTTTCTGAACACGAATCACTACGCCAGAATCCAGCCAACATTTCAACTTCAGAAATCATAAAAATGACCAAAAATAAAAATAAACACAAACTGTTCAGCCGGCTGTCTCATGTAAAGGCCTGTCTCAGGAGAATCCTATTAACGGGCCTCGTAAAAAAAAAAATTCGTGCGCGGTTAAGTTGCTCTTAAGTATCTGTACGTATGCAAATCCATCCACGTGAGATTGCTTTTTACACAAACAGCTATTAAACCTAAATTAGATGTCACCAATCGCATTGCATAGAGAAAAAACTTGCTCATAGATACTTTTTGCGTGGATTCTGTCCAAGTTCGAGGAAAACTCGTGGATTAACACAATCACTGATTAGTCCATGTGAACATAATCACAGCCCACTTGGACTAGAAAAAAACACGCAAACTGCAATTTCGGATTTACGATCACCACCCTCCCGTGTGTATCCGTCGACTGAAGTGCAATTTGGTGAATGGCACAGCGTACTTAGATACATAGATACACAAATTATCTAAAGATAATTATTACGAGCGAGCATTTCGTAAAAGTGGGACTGGCCTGTCCACTAGCGGGTCACCACAGCAGTGGATTTATGACGTCTACTCGGTGAGAAATTGCAATCAGACCGAGAAGGGGTGAGCAACCTTTTTTTTTGTTTTTTTTTGAATCAGCAGGAGATCTTGCATTACAGATACATGACTCTCTTTTGTTTGGCTTTAGAGACGAATTTAAGGATTAATGCGAGTTTGTGGTGTGGCCGGTTGCCAGACAACTTGACAGATAGCCAGCAATGCCACTTAGATAGACGAATGAGATTTTTCTTTTCAAATGCTAATCGCAACTCAAGCTGAATAGCTGTAATGGGTGATAATGGAACAGCGGGGGTGACAGTTGTGTGCGATAGATGTGGGTGGGTGGCTAGATGATATGATTGCAATTGTTTGGTGCATTCTCTCTAAGGGCCGTGACATGTTTATCTTTCTAAAGCCATATTGATGACCTCCGATTTATCATAGTCTTAAACGACTGTGTTCCCTGGAAATATAGACAAAAAAAAAACTCTAAAAATTGGGTGCGTATTGACCATTTTTTTTTTGGAGGATCAGTGCACGATCACTTGAAACAAATCTATCTGCATTACAAAAGTTGTGACAGGTGGTTTGGCACTTGCACAATGCCTGCACAGCAGTTGACCCATACGCACGAATTTATGATCACGCGAACACAGAGAAAAGATCGACAGCCTGCATCTGGTTGCCGATAGATCTTGACAGATCTACGACTTTTTTTGCCATTCCCATACGTTTTCGTGTGTGACTTATACAATGAGAAAAACAGGCTGTAAATTATGACGAAATATGTAGAGTTTTACTGCACTTCATATCGCAATGGAATATTTGACAATTTGCCAAGAGGATCACTTGGATTTCTCGAGATATCTAGTTGACTATCGCACATCTCTTACTAATTGGAAATTACCAGCAATTGCGTGCCAGTGTGGAATGTATGATATCACAGTAGTCCTTGCGGCGGAGATAGTTGGTGGTAAAATTTATTCATAATAGTCACGAAATAATTACAACAGAAATGCATTTGCGCCTTATGGACCGCGTGCAGATTTATTAATGACATTGCATGGCCACATCGACAGGTCTTTCAGTTTTTCGAGGTCAGTAGTGGCAAATCCAGAAAACCGTTTAAAAGTGATAGTGCTTATGATTTATGCCAGAATACACGTGACGATAAATTTATGAGTTGTTGACAACTTTCAGCTAGAGGCGAATTAGCTTTCTCAAGTCGGCTGTAAGGTACTAACTACTAACTTGTGTTTCAGTCATGTGATATACTGCAAGTTTCTTACCGTTTGCCTTCCAGATTGTTTTTAGTCTCCAGACAAATTGATCACGTCAGTCTATCCATTAAGGAGAAAAAGTGAAATCGAGTGTGTACGAGTACTTGGTTTCTATGGCGAGTCCTGATCTCTTCAATTAGTAAGCACGCTCTTCCTTCATCTCAACATTACCAACCATTACCACTACCAACAACTTGGTAGTCCCCAAACCAGCTTACTAAGGACGCGTTATATGTTTCCAATATTTTGGATGTTCGCACCTTTTGGCCAGCGAATGTCGACTCAGACTAGTACCTTAAACGCTTATGGATACCCTGAATAACTCATCATCAGAAAAGGACTACAGCAAGTTCAACGTCGAATGCTTGCAATCGCAAAAGACCGCTAGGATCTTTGTAGATACTTTACCTCTCAAAATCTTAGGGAGTCTACTGACGTCAGCATCAGTTATGATGAAAAAGTGGAAACATTTCAATAAAACTGTCGAAAATCATCACACTCTTCAACATTTTTGACGTTCGTCCACAACTTGATCTCGGGTTATCGCAGTCCTGCTTTATGGTGCAGAAATCTGGTGGATGAAAGTCATCTTAGCTACTAAGATCTTCGACTAATTTTTGGTTTCATTTGTACCCATGTAGTGTGGAAACGAAGATCAATCGCGAACCCCGATATGAAGTAAAAAAAATTTAGCGATTCACCGTCGTATACTATTTAGATCCAACGATCATCAGCGTTCTGACCCAGAGAGTCTTCGAATTCATAAGATCCAAATAAATTTGTGGGCTTTTCGGTGGAAAAGAATGGTTTTTCTGACTGCTTGGAGGCCTTCCGAGGCATGCCCAAATTAGACCTGCTTAGATGCATAGCGTCTTAAGGCTAGGCATGCACATGCGATTTCAATTGCGCGACTACTTAGTCGCAAAAAAAGAAACACACACACTTCTCAATAGGAGTGCGTGCACAGAACATCTAAAAATCGATGCGATTAGTATGTAGCGATTTTTTACATTTTTTTTTACCAACGCGATAGTCGTCATATGAATTGAGAAGAGTAAGCAACCCACTGGCGATTTTAGTCACCGAAATTAAAAACTCGTAGTCGCACAATTTTCTATTGCGCTACTATTTATCCGCTTATATTCGGAACTCGCACATTTGCGACTAAATAATCGCTGAAATAAGTCGCAAATGTATTTGCGATTTATCAGTCGATTTTATTTAAGTTTTAATGAAATGGTTTGCATGGATGCCAGCGCATACTTAATCGCAAAACAGTTTGAAAATGGTTTTCAATAAAAAGTGTCGTATTGTTGCTTTGATGCTCCTTTTAAAAGTAAATAAGAAACACAAAATTGATTCGTTGTCAGATATAACTGCGGTCCAAAATAAACGCACAAAATTACGTCCAAACACCTTATAGAACCGCGACTGAATAATCGCCAGTGAGCATAAAAGTTATGCTTCTCTCTATGTGCTGTGTTTCAGGCTTAAATTAAAATTTGTGGCTTAAAAATCTTCCTAAAATTAGGGCTTAATTCAATCGTGGCAATTGTTTAGTTGTAAATGCACGCACTTGTATTAGAAGTCATGTGCTCTATTTTTTCCGATTAAAAGTCGCGGCGTTTATTGTCGCTTGTGCTTTGGTACGCCCCTTGTTGATGATTTTCAGCAACACTTATCCTTCGATTCCTGTTTTATGAATGTGCTATCTTCCGCAATGATACCAAAAACGACTGCCAAAGCGCTGAGAACTTGCTCTGGTCATAGTCTGAGGCAGAAAGAGGCTTCAGTTCAAATTTTTTTCGGATGCATCCACAACCAGTCAACGGTCGAGTGATGATGTCTTCGTTGAGGGCAATTACTTTAGGCTCTCCTTTCTGTATCGGTCTTTCAAACGAGGGCTTATGCTCACTTAATAGCTTGGAACTATAGTGTTTGTCATCTGTCAGTTCAACGATTCAATTTTTCAACGATTGATACTCTATTGAAGAGAGTGCTCTCTCCGATTATTTATGGAGAAATTTATTCATAATTCAAATGGCTGCCGTAGCTGGCTAAGCCCGTCCTGTCTACCTAATTTTGTAGCACATTATCAAAGGATTGTGGCTTTATTTGTCGAATATCTCAGACGGTCCACCCTTCATAGTCTAAAGAACACATAGAATAGGAACGAATTATCTGCGATTCTAGTGACACCTAGGCAGCGCCCGAAGCAGTGGTTTTTGCAAATTGTTTCAAAAATTTAAAAATGCTCTTAACATTGTAGCATAAGCCAGGTGAGGAGATTTCTTTGTGCCTGCCACGAAACTGAGAGAGAAACAAAGTGTCACGCGTTCCATTTGACGTTCAACAAAAGTTATTAAATGTCATTCGTGAGTTCATGGGTACATGACCATATAGCGTTTAGTTACGCCTCGTATTTGCGATTTAATTCGAAAATTTGCTTACAGCGTAATGTAATCAAATTAGTTTTGGTAATAATTTATTTAACAACTTTTTTTTTATGAATTGGTTTTAAATTGTGAAACTAATTCTGAAAAATTAGTCAAAACACGTGACCGATATTTGTTTTCTTTTCAAAATTTCCGGTTTTCTTATCAAATTTAGAACACTTATGTGCATAAGCATATGTATGTACATACATACATAGAGTACTCTTATTGCATAGTGATCTACGCGTCACCCTGCCGTTGATATCATTTTGACAGTATCTCCTCTGACAGCTGTAATGTTTTTTTATTCCTTCTGTCAAATGTCCCAAATTGTGAAGCATAAAGGCTCCAACACAATGTTAAGAATTTATTTTACCATAAGCGAATTTATACAATTTTCTTTCGTATGTATGCATAGTTATTTATTTACAGTTTTATTTAATTTTATTTTTTTAGCAATATTACAACGAACGACTGTTGATGTTGGGCGAATAAAAATCCAAGGAGTAGCCACATGCTTGTACCTATGCATGGATCAATGTGGTGCGGTCTATGGTTCGGTAAGTAATATTATTTTACTGGTTTTCACTTTTTTTTCCTTTTCTTCGTCCTGTTTATCCTAAAAAAAAAAGAAATCTCCTTTGTACACTACTAAAATAACGGATACTCGTATTTCGTGAAGATGTCAAAATAATAGACACGAGAGTATGCCTTTTTCTAAGGCGCTAACACGAAACAAAAAATACAAAAAAAAACAACAAAAGGATATTCATTCACATAAATAAAAAGAAACCCGACAGTCATCGCTTTTTTCACTTGCATTTCCTTTTTTTCTGTTGCGTGGCGATGGTGGAAAATCTGAGAAACTGAGGAGAAGGTGATAAGTGATTTTGGTTGTCGTCAGCGCGCAAAGAGCAAAAGGATCTCATTAGAGTTAGATCAGATATCCTGGGGTGAAAGCGAGCCTTTCTTTTTCTTTAATTTTTTTGGTGTAATTGTTGATCCTTCTCAGTTTTTTTTTTAGGGAACAATTGTTGTGTTAACGTATTAATATATGTGACAGGTTTCTTTAAGAGGGTGCCGGGCGCATAGCAGGTCCTTTTTTATTGTCATTTTTTAAATTTCTTTAAGGCGCCGCTATTCAGTTGACAAGGAATAAGGATTGGCCCATGTAATAGTCGTTGAAAATTTGATTTGAAGTATTGATTGGGGTTGAGGTGAGGTTTTTTTTTTTGGGAAAATGGCATCAAGTAGGGGTAATGGAGGCAGGATATTGTGCTCGCAACGAGCAGTCGACCGACAAGAATGTTTCTTAGGTCTCTCAGTTTCAATGCTAGTTTTTCCTAAAGTTTGAAGGGACAGCTCCTCTACTAAGAAAAAAGCTACAAATTTCCTTAAACACTTCACACATTTAAGATACAACGCTTTCAAAGGTCGAAAGAATTGGATGTGAGTTTGAGATATTAGCTGAGGCATATGTGTCTTTATAAAGATCTGCTGATTGGATTGCATTTGGAACAAAGACCGTAAACTGAGAACAATTTCAATACTCAAACCTGCGTTTAGGAGTACGTAAACTCTTATGCGGCATCCCAAGAACTGGTTAAAAGGATACGAACTTGCCTCACCCAGCTGTTAGGCTTGCTATAAAGCTATGATGAGGCTGTTTGACATGATATCAAACGTTTTGTAAACAGACGTACTTACACCCTTTTGTGCCATGAGTTAGATAAATCATTAGCAAAAGACTGCTGTCACCCTCAGGCTGCTAAGCTAGAACCTGCCTAGAAGTCTAAGAACGCACTGAGGATGATCCTCACGCGACGTAGAACTGTGGTTGCATTACAATTTTGCTGTCTCTCAGCAATGGACTGCGTCAACTTATTGCCATCCTGCTGGGGCTCTAGGTCTAGCATCTAAATGTGATATGCTCAAGTGACACTACAATCCGCTACGCTTGTCGAGAGGGCGCCATAAACTGCCGAACATTAACTCTGCTACTGTCCTACCGTCGCACCTATCTGGTAGCCAGGGCAGGATCACATCTTAGCGCAGACTCTTCCCGAAGCTAGCAAACCGCTTAGAACCTTGAACAGAAAGATAAACGTTGAGTCTAACGAGGAAGCTAACAGGCGTTGGTATCGATTAGATACATGTGCCATAGATAAATCGTTTTGGCCAGTCTATGACAAAAAGAGATCCGCATTCCCATGAAACTCAGTCGTAGGGATATTTATATAGCTGTCAGCGTCGTAACGGGACACTGTGTGATAGGCAATCATGCAGCACGGCCAGGACTACCCCACAACGATTTCCTGTAGGAACTGGAGGGATGAAGGGGAAATAGAATCCGTTTGCTTCTTGCTATGCGACTGTCCACCACTAGACACCAAAAGGAAAGACACTCTTGGGAGCTAATTCCCTGAGAAGCTGAGTAATCTGAGAAACATTAGGTTCTCAACGATCTACTAATAGTCACAATGAACTCATCGTTAGGCTGAGTGAGCCGCTGACAGTTTCGAGTCAACTCGGGTACCCGTCTACCTATCCTAACCTAAAAACCTTTTGTTTGTCCACTTCGGAACTCAAAGTTCTCCGACATATTCTCCCTGTGCAAAACTCCTGCAGCTATCAGACGCATGCTTCCACTCCCCAAAAAGAGTCAAATAAAATGTGGATTTAAACCATCAGACGAAATCTGTTGCTGGTTGATGCTCATCAATATTTAAGACGCTAAACGCACTTACCGAGCGCGAGCGATTCCGCAAAACAAGCAAATGCTTAACCATACAACTTCCTACAAACATCCATGTAAAGAACATAAAGGAGGATCATTGGTATTCAAGACTCCACACATACCTACCTAGGACAAAAAAAAGCACTCCTAGCCATACCATCCAATCATTGTGAAACGTCGCTCAGCTTGTGAATTTATTGTTCTCATCTGTGTATCTCAGACGTTTTCCGTATCATGCAGCAGATCAGTCTGAAACTCAATCTTTCACTTGTCCTCTCGCCTACATATTGGGACAGGGTATGTCATAAACCGAATTCACTTTCTTCGTAGTCGCCACGTACAAATTGTGAACTGAAAAAAAAAAAAAAACTGAAGCGTAACGATGCAAATCAGTCACCCACCCCCATGCCATGCCATACTATGTATCTTAGGTGGCGACAAGGAACACATAATTTAGATACAAGTTCCCGTCCATTAAGAGAAAGTTAATTGCAAACTATTTTTAAAGTTTTCTCAATCTGCTTGACAACACATTCCATCAGAGTTTGCTTGCCTAAGAAAACTGAAGAAATGTCACTTCTGTCAAAAGTGACAAATGAATAGAAATGTCAAAATGTCGTTTTTTTTTCAAAGATGTCAAATAAATTCCCTGCAACATCAAGCCTTTTCGTATCAATTTTCATGACTCAAAAAAAATCCATTAAATCGTGTTATCTATGCCATGTTACCAATTCTATTTCAGTTGCACAATCGACTTCACAGCTAAAAATACACCGTAAACGTGCACCCGTCCATCTGTCAACATATCCGAGAAATTATTTATCTTAATGCGTTCGGCATTTTTTTCTTTTTTTTTTTTTTGGTAAATTGTGTGTTTGGCGTGTGGTAAGCGCGATGGTGCTATTGCGAGTGCATTAAACGGAGGAGGTGGCGGATATTAATGATTATCTTCCGCAAGAATGGATACATTGGTTGTAAGAATAAGAAAATGCATCCTCTACACGTGAGAGCACAGAGCAGTGGAATTCGTTTTAAAGATGCTGACGATTGAATTATGGTGGTTCAATTGTAAATATACAATTTCGACGTTCAACGTTGTAATTAGTCAGGTTTAATTGAGATGTG
Source organism: Blera fallax (assembly GCA_946965025.1). NCBI lineage: Eukaryota > Metazoa > Arthropoda > Insecta > Diptera > Syrphidae > Blera > Blera fallax. The sequence goes on along the minus strand of OX337244.1, from coordinate 109,490,905 downwards.
TTTGGCTGCACTGGCTGGCTCCAGGGAGAGGAGAATCGGGTGCGCAAGCGAGGACATTCTTTGCAGGATGCCGTTTGTTGTATTCTTTAGAAGTTTGTTGGTGTGATCTGATGGCAGGTGTTAATTACGCAGGTGGAAATGAAATTGATCAGTTGAAGCAGATCAGAGGGTTTGCAGCGTTACGTTTAAACAATAGATACGGAGCGACAGATTGTCGGGGTGGAGGATTTTTGATTTTTAATTTACACCAGGCACCATTACTTTTGAGAAGGGGAGGAGCTATGTACCTTGGTGGCGTCGAGGTTTGGATGGCTTTCAGTTCAAACAAGTCATTTGGCGTGAAGAGTTTCTGGTTTTTTAGACTGAGTCGATGTAAAAATTATTAGAAAATAGAAAGTGAGCTCGATGGAAAGTAACCAGTAGCCCGTGAGTGATGTTTATGTATTCTGTGCTTCATTTTCCGTGTCGAATTAGTCCGTTTCGCTACGTAGAATCAGTCATTCGTGGGCCTTTTGCTTCTGGTTCAGTTTTGTTTTTATAAAAACGCTTTTTCTGGCCAATTAGTTTAACCTGAGTTGAGGTAGATAGAGGTTGGTGTTATGAGCTGAAGTGCACAATAATCCCAAAGCAGTATTGTGAGTTTCTTTTGTTATAGTTTTCGTAACCTATTGGATTGAATGGGTGTATTTTTCAAGGGAGGTTATGAGGGATCATTGGATTTCCTCCAAAAGTTTGTTTGAGTCGTTTAAGAATGCTTTGCTACATCCACTCTGCTGGGGATACGCTCTTTAAATTGGACACTGTGTGATAGGCAATCACGCAGCGCGGCTAGGTCTACCCCACGACGACTTCTGTAGAACTGGAGGGACGAATAGGAAATATAGACTATGCCACTTGCTATGTGAATGTAAACCACTGGCCACCAAAAGCAAGGACCTTCTTGGGAGTTGCTTCCCTGGGGAGCTGGATGATCTAAGAAATATTGAGCTGAACAAGCTCTTGATAGTTACACATACTATGTATATATCTGGGTGGTTCAATTCAGCCGTCGATAATGAAGTTTAGATTCTTAATGGTCTACGAATGGGCAAAATGGACTCAATGTTAGTCGTTGACAGCCTCCTGTCAACTAGGGTACCCGTATACTCAACCTAACCAAAAAAATACGATTGAATCTAGGGTCCCTCATCAAATATTTAGCCGTCGTCGATAAAATTTAAAAAAATATCTCAAAATGTGTCTCTTCTGCTTTCATATTCAATAACTTAAGTCAACGATATATCGTCCAAAATGGCAAAACAAACTGAAAACCGTGAGAACCCCTCGAAAGACCTCTCTGGGAATCTGTCGAAGCGAAAACGAATTTATTTCTCCAAAAAAAATTAAAAATTTAAATCCGTTTAAGGTCTGAAGCCGTTGACAGCTCCTAAACCCTGATCATAACTAACCACAAAAGTCAATAGTAAGCTCAACAAAACCTAATTCGTTACGATTAGGAATCAATTAGTTTGCCTCCTGTGGCGCCCACTTTATGAATTGTTTGATCGCATATTTCTCTCCTTTTGTATCTCGAACGTCCTACAGCGCGACTGATCTACATAACTCAGTGAGTTTTCTTTTCAAACTGGTCTTGCGCCATCATTACACTCTGCCGGTCCATCTATTAACCAAATTTACATTGTGTATCTGTCTGTTCGACATAGTTTCCAATTTAACACGCAATCCCTTTATGGGACTACAGTCTTATCTGGTGCGGCTGGTTGAGCGCGGCACAGGACAACTGAAATAATTAAAATATATACGCCGCAGGGGTTTCTTTTTTTGGGTGAGATACGAGGAGTGTATTTTACTTTATCATGTCAACACGACTTGTCGGAGTCTTTTTTTTCCGAAACCACAATCGTTGAGCTAATGAACGCAACTCACTTGATTATCGACTAATCGTTGATAAGAATTGTGGTCTAATGAATTGGTTGACTACGATTTTGAATGGCTGGAGTATGGCTTGGAATGGAAGGTGTGGTGGCTGCTTTAGGTTGGTTGGAGGTATTGAGAACAGACCACACAGAAATTGTACCAATGATTAAGCGGCACTTGGAAACTAAGTTGGGTTACTTCAAAAATTGTGGTGGAAATGTAGTTGAATTGTTGTCGCAGTTTAGTTGAGAAGGATTTTCCAGTTAGTTGACTTATTCTCGATGGAATATCGCACAGTACGGGCAGCCTTTTGGAGTGTCTGTATCCCATCTTGACTCTGAAGTAGACATGGATGCAGAGGACAATTTTTACAGCCACCTCAACGGAGTCAGTCATCCTTCCAGAAGAATATCAAATTCATGGCAGACAGCGACAAAACAGCGTGTGATGGGCATGTGACGGCCTAGTTGACTGACGCGACAACGCCGAACTTTTGGAAGATTTCTGCAACATCAACCATCTTGTTACCAGGAGCACCCTTGAGCATAATATCTGCCCTAATAACAGCTGAGTTTGGGCTAACAGGTAGTCAACATTCTTGTAATTAACCGGTATTTGAGAGGGTGTCCTTTAGACGCCCGGAAAATGAACCGAACGCCTTCGGAATAATGCGTGACACACTAAATTATGATAAACTTTTGTCGTCTACAATACCAACAAATCAGGGATCATCTTGCCGAAGTCGAATGGAAACGATCAGAAGCTCTGTCAGCACTTGGCCAATTGTTGGAGGGCTGTGAGCTTAGCAGATGGCAGAGACCTGGAAATGCTTCAAATCTAGCCGAAATATAGAAAATTTAACTGTCCTCATATCACCGCATGAAAAGAAGCTGCCGCATGACAATGGCAGCAATTTCAACACCCTTGATCCATAAGTTGAGGAAGTAGTAAATTGAAGCAACTGTGGGACCGTTTAAGGGATCGCAAAGGCACTAATGGACATTCAGAGCTTCAAGCAATCTGGATGAATTCTTGCTGATCTTGGATGGTGATCATCATTCAGATATAAATACCAATCTCCAAGCTCAAACGAGCTGCCCGTAGTAACAAGTTCCCGAATACACAGTAGCGCCCCAGGGAACATAGAGATTTTAACCGCATTTAAAGCACTCAGGATTAATAGGGCGACGGGGCTTCATGGTATTCCTGCCTAGATATCCCCACAACGTCCTTCATGGGAGAATAGAAATGTAGACTGAACCAAGGAATACCTTGAACCAATTCTCGATGTCGAACCAGCAGTTTCCCGTTCGTGATCATCCTGCACCATCCACGTAAAGCCTTTGCGGATCAGCGAAGAGCACTACATTGAATACACGGCTTCATATCACATCACAGGAATGCTTCGATTACACATTGTTAGCATGTCCTTTGCAGGAGGCACTATTATCAAGGCTTTACACAGGGCTAAGCTAAGTACTTGATAGTTTTGGTGTGCATCAGGGCTGTATACTCTGACCAGTCTTGTTTTGAGTGATCACACACTAGCTGAATGGAAGAAAATATCAGCACACAATGGACACTGACGACGTACATATGTACCTTAAATACCTGAACAACGCTCCAAAAGTTTATTTGCTTGCCCAAATCTACATCAAACGGTCTAGAAGCAAATGCAAGTAAACTGGAGTTTAATGTGACCAAAACATATGCACAGTGGCTAGGACACATGCTCCGTTCCACTGAGCCTTCGAATCCAATCAGAAAGCCCAACGTAGTAGACAACGACGCCAGCTAAGGTGACACGCACACATAGAAGGAGAATCAACCAATTTGCACTGCGCAACTGGAGGCTGTTAGTCAAGGACCGGGCTACTTGGAGAGGCTTTTTGAGGCCCAGGTTTACCCCGAATTGTGGCGCCAACTGGCGAACGAAGCCTAACAATCTCCACCGCTCGAGTGAGTATTGTTACACAAAAAGTCGGGAAAGTTGACAGTTTTCTTTACTAAGGAAGTATTATTTCGGCCAATGGTCACACGGGCAGTAATATCGGTTCCATTCGGTATGCTCTCTAAGGTCTTCAAAACCAATATTTTCAACATGAAACCCCTGAACTACTCAACGGATGGAGAATTTGAAAGATCACAGCTACTGTCATTTGCTAGAAATTCATCTTGGACAAAGCTATAGACAAGGGATTTATGAACATCACGAAAGACAGTAGATTGATCATACCATGCCGAGCAAATATGCCAGCCACTTTAACAAACTGATGGTGATTTGGAGAGAACTGCAAAGATCCAAACACGATGACGAGTAGGTGTTGTTGACTACGTCCCAAGAGGGGTGACACCGTCTCAAGAAAGCCAAGAGTACTGGGGATTTCAGCAGTAGGTAGAATGTCATGAAATTTCGACGGTATCCTCTTGCAGATACATTCAGATACTCCGATCAAAAGTCAGCTCTGACACTTCTTTTGAAATTTCGTATTCTAAGGCATACCTACTCCAAACAAAATTCCAACAACACCTCAGACTCAAAGACCAAAGCAAAAAACAAACATCCCCTCATCATAAATTCATCACTCTACAAGCCCCAAGTCTAGACGCCTCTGACTGCAAGTGTCATACCAATGTCATTTGACGCCACAATTACAAGACAACTCAACCGAATCCAAATAATTTTCATCCATCCGAGAAAAAACCTAACATCCTCCAAAAAAAAAAGATCCACAACCACAACTTCAACGCAAAGGCAGACCCAATGCCATTGGACCATAAATAAAATACCGAACATTGACTATCAACGGTGCAATGTTAATTACCCAATTGTATTCCAATCAAAATGATAAAACGACATTAGAATCGGCAATGACTTTGCCCGCAGATAAATTCCCCACCGCTTCTGGCTAATTAATCTCCCCAGGGACAAGTGTCGGGCACACGAGCCGCATAAGATTTGCATTCCAATTGTCGGCCGACTGGAGAGCTGAACGATCTGACAGAGGTAGGCAAAGGCCCGTGTACACGGGGTAGAAATTGTCGTTCGATTGAACAGGCGCGCCGCCCCAAAAGGGATCCCTTCTTTTTGGCGTGTGTGACAGGCGAAATTAGTTCATAGTTGTTAATTAAATTTGAAAGGAGTCGACGTTGTGTCGTCGCCGTTAGCTGCGACGGACAAGCCCGTGCTCGGCGAGCAAAAGAGATGAATCTAAGCAAAACTAAGACTTTGAGCTAAAAATACAGCCCGGGTTGTTGTTGCTGTCGCCGCGGACATACTTCTTGCAATCGTCATCGAAAGGATAGGAAAATATAGGGAACGGAACGTGCTAGATGGATGCAGTGCAGATGGTGTGTACACACACAGCATCCAGACAAGATATCAAAGGCATTGTTGGGATGCGCACAGAAATGTTTGTACTTTTGGTCGTCGTTTTTCCGTTTGTTCTCAACTGTGCAACAAATTAAAATTTTGTTTTCTTTTTGATTTTGTTTTTGAATTGAGCTCTGTAGGGTATTGCTTGGTGGTTTGGGGAGAGCGATTAAATATGAAAAAACTACGAAGGCCATAAAGCATGAAGGAGTTGAATTGATTCGTATATGTATGCTTCTGATGGCCTATCGACCGAGTTGCTCAAGGCAGCTGGAAATGAGCATACACTAGTCTGTGATGAATGAAATCTCAGCACCGTTTGATAAATCAGGTATCAGTCTTCTCAACATCGCGTACAAGATCTTGGGTGCCTTATTATTTGAATGCCTAACTCTCCTCGTCAGAAACCGGATTGGCCCCTATCAGTGTGGTTTCAGGCCAGGAAAGTCCACAGTCGATCAAATTTTCGCACTTCGGCAGATCCTGAAAAAAACCCACGGAGTCCAAATCGATACTCACCATCTTTTATCGCTTTTACGGCCGCATATGACAGCATTTATAGAGACGAGCTATACAAAGCCACGTCTAGTCTTGACATCCCTGCCAAATTCGTTCGTCTGTGCAGAATGACGATGGAGAACGTTCGCTGCTCCATCAAGGTCGGTAATGACCTCACCGAGACCTTTGATGTCAAAAAGGATTTAGACAAGGTGATGCGCTGTCATCTTTAACATCGTTCTTGAAAGAATAGTGCAAAACTCACAAGCCAACACGCCGATGTCATCGACATAATTGACAGAACACAGCGAGCTGTCACTGGTGCGTTCGCTGGTATTGAAACGGAAACTGTCAATGGGTTTATCGGCAAATGAGGGCAAAACCAAGTATATGCTGTCAACGAAAAGTGACACACAACATCGACGAATTGGACAGAACCTCAACGTCGACAGCTATAACATCGAGGTAGTAAGGGGCTTTGTCTACCTTGACGTTGCTATGTATGAACTCTGAAAACAATATCTCAGCAGTAATCAAACGAAGAATAACTCTTGCCAATCGCTGTTTCTTTAAGCTCAGAAGGCAATTGAGTTGTAAGGCCCTATCTCGAAAGACCAAGACCTTAATTATTCCACCCAGTCCTGCTATATGGCGTTGAAGCATAGACAGACATAGAAAGCTGTTGAATATATTCGCCGTCGTTTCGAGAGAAAAATTCTTCGCAAGACATTCAGTCCCATTTGCGTTGACAGGCTTTGGAGGAGAAGATTCAACCCGCTGTTCGGCAACATCGACCTTTTCAAAAAACTGCGCATCAGTCGCTTGAAATGGCTAGGACATGTAGGGCGTATGGACACCAATGCTCCGACCTGCAGAGTCTTCGAATCTAACCCAAAGGGGCAACGGAGTAGAGGACGACCTCGCCTATGGTGGCGCACACAAGTAGAAAAGGACCTCAACGAACTTGACGTGCGCAACTGGAGACAGTTAGCTGAGGACCGGGCTAACTGGAGACGCTTGTTGGTTGAGGTCCATGTTCACCACGAACTGTAGCGTCACCTAAGTAAGGGGGAGAAAATGGAGCAGCATTTCCAGCCCAGCTTGTGGTGTTGATCCCAGTGCTCCTGTTACTCCTATACGAGCTTATCTTTGTACCTTATTGAGGAAGATAGACTTCCACCATGCTAGTGCTCCATACGTTAGTAAGGGTCTAACGATCGCTGTATATATCAAATGGATTATATGCGGTCGCATTCCCCAGCGTTTACCAAAGGTTTTCTTGCATGTATAGAACGCACAGTGCTTTTTTCATACGTTCCTCTGTGTTCCGCTCCCAAGTAAGCTTTGAGTCAAGGACGTATCCAAGATACTCAGCTTTTATGGAGAGTTTCAGAGGAATTCCATTTAGTTTTGGTAGATTAAAATTATCAATTTCTTTCTTCTATTGAATAGGACTAACACATACCAAAGGAAAGCGATACAATTGTCATCGCACCAGCATCAATTTCGAAAAAATAAGGCCCAATGGTACCGCCAGTCCAAAAACCGCACTAAACTGTCACTCGTTGTGGATAGAGAGGTTGTTCCACTATTTTTCTTGGGTTTTCGGAGCCACAGATGCGACAGGTCGGAAATGAGCCTCATCACTCAGAATAATTTTGTGTAAAAACTCATGATCTTCTTCTTTAATTTCCACCATCCAATCAGCGAAAGAATGGCGTTGTGCGTGGTCTGCAGAGTTCAATACAACTGTCAACTGAATCTTAAAATCATGCAGGCCAAGATGGTTGCAGATAGGCCCAATTCGTGTGATATTCTCGAAATGGAGACACCTGGGTTTTAAGTGACGCTCTCAGCTACGGCGACGATATTTTCAGCTGGCCTTGCCGGATGAACACGACTTGGGTTCTTCACATCGCTAACCTTAAAAATTTATCGACAAAAACTCACTATAGCTGTGCGCGAAGGCTCTTGATGATGACCAAGTGCGAACTTTACGAAACTTTACCGTTTCGGAATGAATTTTCACTATTTCAACATGTTGTGCGAGTTGTATTGATTCTAGTTTTTACTTATCAAAAGTCACCACAATGACAGTTGAATGTTTTGACAGTTTAACAACGGCGCGAAATTGAGTAAGACTCAATCTTGACCGACATTTTTAGGCCAATCGGAAATATTTGGGGCGTCAGTTCCATTGCTTTATGTCTGTGACTCAAAATTTATGAAAGACCATAACTCGGCATTTAACTACATCATTAAAGTTTTAATGCCTTCTTGTCACCACAATATCCTCAAATTTGCTAACGAGAACATGTGAATTATGCGAAACAATTTCAATACTCTCCTACTCCCCCATAATGTCCTTTGCATATCACTCAATTACGCAAGATCACGCATTGCATGAGGCACTTATTCCACTCTTACACTAGATTTCAAAATACCATAATGTTGTTTTTAAAGAAATTTAAATAAATAACACAAAACACAATCATGCCTTAGACTTGTCTGCTGCTCAATAGAGACATGCGGAGACATTTTCTTTTTCTATTCTTAAGTATTACAACGCCCCCCCTGGCAGCCCACCCATAGGCGTAGTAGACATTGAGGGCAGATTATTTGGCAGCACTACATCGCGAACAGGACTATTTTTAAAATTAAATTCAACAATAAAATAGAAATCTTGCTAAATGGAAAAAATATTTTTAGAACTATAGCATAATTCAAGCACTTAAAAAATATTTATTTATTTTTTTCTGTTAATATATTATTTTTTATTCTGTCGAGATAGTCATTAAATTTGTGTTTTTCTTTTTATTTTCAACGTCAAAATAATAAAATTGAAATTTACAACCGATATTTAATGATATTTATGAAGAGTTGATTATTTTTGTTTTATTTTTTGTTTTATTGCTTGGAACGCAAAATACTAGCGGAATTTTTTTACCCTTTTTTTTGGGAAAATCAGACATTTGTCACGTATCTTTAGAAGTTTTAAAAATACACTTATGTTCGAAACGGAGCACGTAAGAGTATGTTTCGGTTTTTTTTATGAGATTGTTGCTGTAAGAGGGGTTAGTTGGGGTCAAGCGTTCCATTCATTGTAGAATGGTTGTAAAAGTCAAATAAACACATCCGGCAGAGGATCATAAAAAGAGTGCAATGTACGAGCTCCTTTAGTTCCTTATTGCTCACTTGGAAGCATAATGAAAAGATCTGCGATGTGAACTAGGGAATGGTATGGTAGAGAGGAAAGCAACCAGAGGTGTATAGCAGTTGGCCAGTTGGTCCATTATGATTCCCTACTTATTTGTGGCACCATCTCTTTTCCTTTTCGAAGTTATTTTATTCAAAACCAACCCGTGTCCTTTTTGAAACTAACTAGGTTTCAAAACTAGGTCCTCTAATTCCTCAAAGAGTCTTTTTCCCTGACGGGTTTGGAGGTTGGGGCAGTTATAAAAAAAGTCATGTCACAAATGGCAGCTTCTACAGTAGTTAGGAGAGCTGGTGCCCCTACTGACGGGCATTGCACTTATCGAGCAGTGTCCAGTTATACTCCTTTCATGATGCTGATTGCTCTTCTGTTCATTGATAAAAGACTTAGTCCTTCTACCGTCACTTCTACACCGACGGATCAATGACCAAAAACCGAGTTGGTGCAGGTGTTGTCTCAGATAGGCTTTCCGTCTTCCAAATCATTGTGTTCCAGGCGCAATTAGTGGCGATCAGAGAAGCCCTATCTTGGCTTCAGAAAAACGTGATATCTGTTAGAGATATCCGCATCTTTTCAGACAGCCAAGCAGCAATCAAATCCGTGGAATCGATCTCTATAAATTCTTTAGTAGCTCTAGACTGCCGTTCGTCTCTTGTGGAGGTGTCATCACTGGACACTGTCTAATAGGCAAACATGCTACAAAGCTAGGCCTCTTTGCGAACGACTTTTGTAGAAGCTGAATGGATGACGAAGAGAATGAAACTATTCCTCACCTTCTTTGTTTCCCAGCTCTCTTCCGCTGCTTTACTTAGGAGCCGCCTATTATAACGATGTAGGCGACCTGATGAATATTGACATCAAGAGCCTCCTACGCTTCATAAGAAGCTCTAATTGGTTTTAACGAGTAGGTAGAGAGAAACTTTCCGCCATGATCCACGTGGTATCACAATGGACCTCCCATTGGTCTAAGTGTGTTGGCGACTCCTAGCTGCAGCCACTTCAACCTAATCTAACCTATCGTTCATTATTGGCCATAAGCCGCAGTCACCTCTAACTGCCCAGAAGGTGTTCATTGTTTCTCTTGCTTTAAGGTCTATTCTGCTTTTCAGAACACCAATAGGGACGGCTATTGATGTCTGAAAGAGGTTTTCATTTATTGCTGATCCCTTCCGCGCCTGCTCATATCCTGCTTCGCTACCATCTGTATCACTATGTCTGGGGACCCATCAAAGAGTGACTTCGTTAGTGCTGCATACTCTGTTTCTAGTTTTCCGGCATTTCCGATGTCGAGTGCCTTGAGTGCTGCTCGACTATCCACGAAGATTTTAATCCTGGATGGATTTAGTTTCTTAGCATGCCCAGAGGAGCTTTGCTTCCATGTGTTTGATTCCCTAAGGTGAATCTCGCTTTTGGCAGGCGTGCTTCTTATGAACTCATCTAGAGGAGGAATACTAAGCATCACTTCCAGCCCTGCCTGAGGCGTTGATCTCTGTGCTGCGCTTATGCTGACGCATGCCAGTCTTTGTGCCTTCATAAGATTACTGAGGTAGCTAGTTTTGTCTGTTGCATTCCACCATACAATTGTTCTGTAGGTAGGTTAGGTTAGGTTGAGTAGGGTTATGAGTTTATCATAATACACTAGGCGCCAAAGTGGGTCCATCGCGATCCCTAGGTGTTCTGTAGGTGCGATAAGCCAGCTTCATGTTCCAAGAAGTACGGAACAAGAAAGGCACTACTCCAAATCCCACATAAAACCATATCCCATGCAAATAAGTTTCATCTGTAAAGTTGATTGTGCGACCAGAATCAGCTTCATTTTGCAACTCATTTAAAGCCCACATAGAGAGGCTATCACGAAGTGGATGATAATTTTGCTTCAGCTCCTGAGAGACTTGAATCTTGAACATCCGAGGTTTTTGTGCAATATTTTACCCCAGAAGAGAGCCGAAACGTATGCCAGACATTGTGAGTCATTCCGCCAACACCCTTGACTTGTTTCCTACTTCGCACCCTTATAAACACACCATTGATGTTTAAACACCCCTAAGGCCGGTCCGACCAAAACACCATAACAGCTAAATTCTCGTACTCCGACCACACAAGCAAAAATATTACAGTGTCCCAAAGGTAGTAAACATTTTTGGTCATTCGTCAAAAACACTAAAAACTCTGCCTCATCTGCCATCCCAACGCTCATTTACAATGACATTCCAGCTGTCAGCTCGTTAGACATGGTCAATCTGTTGCTGCATAATTGTAGCTTTGTCTGTCCCTGTGCGTCGAGTTCTCTTTCGCACTCGCGCAGTTGCAGGAGTCTCAACATACACAAATTCGCTGGTCCAGATGGTTTCTCCCCTATAGTCTCGCTGGCAAGCTTAAGCGGACAGAGACTCTTCTGGGCTCTTTCCGAGAAGATGAAAAACAGCATTTGTCCAGCTTATCCTTAAAAAGGCGAATTTTCCATTGCATTTCCGTTCCTTCTTTCTAAGGACATGGAAACGCTGATAAATCGTCAGCTTATCAATTATTTTGATTTACGAAAACTTCTCAATGACCGGCAGTGTGGTTTTCGTAGCAACAGGTCCACTGGTGATTTGATGGCACATCTCACAGAGAAGTGGAACCAATCTCTCCATCACTTCGGTGAATCAAAGATGGTTGCTCCTGACATTTCAGAGGCATTTGACAGAGTTGGGCATCAGCCTTTTTTGTCGAAGATACGTGCATAGGTTTGGCATCGATGAGCTTCTTCTTCAATGGATTAGAAATTACCTTCAATACAAGTTGTCTTGGACGGCTTCAAATCTGCTACTCACCACATAAATTCTGGTGTCCCACAGGGCTCAGTTTTGTCTCCGACTCTCTTTCTCATTGTCATCCATTGTATTCCTTTGCTGACGACAGTACTCTCACTTTTTCATATTCGTTCCCTAACTCACGTCCCTGCTCTTCAGCCGTAGAAGAGAAACGGCAACGTACATATGTATATTGAACTCGCATCCAAAACACGTTGCTGTCTTCTGTCCCTCAAGCGAAATCAAGACCCTCAACCATTATCCATGAATGGAATGGTTGCTTGCTTCTCGGTATGTTTATTGACAACCATCTTCGTTGGAACGATCACATATTCGAGGTGATTCTAGGATTCCTTAAGCGATGCCAGAAATACTTTACCCCGTCTGATAAAGAGGGCATTCATTCGCCCAAAGCTGGAATACAACACCCTTATCTGGTCTGATGCACCCAAGACCGTTGTGCACAGTCTACATAGGGTTCAGAACCGCTCGTTAAAATGTATTTCACTACTGTGCCTGTGCGATTTTGTATACTCTAGAGCGAACTATTCCATAGTACAAGTGTCGTTCAGTATCTGCACCCATCCGAGTCACTAATCCTCAGTCTTCTAGAATGGAATTTCGACCATGAAAACTCCTTATTTCGTAAAGTTTTTCGGCAGAAAAATAAAACACTTTCCGGCCACAAGCATTGGCGTTCCGCAGACGCTGATCACGAGCTGAATGTTCATTTGTTGGCGAGACTCTGAGGTTGCATACTGAACTGATGGCTCTTATGGATTAAATCCCAAAAATCCGCATCCTAATATCTGCCGATTCAAGGTGCAATCGTGCTGGCAAAAGCTCTTTGATCAAAGCACAAAGAGTCAGTCGGTGAACGCGTGGTGATCCGACTTCAACAGATCACAGAAAACTCATTCAAGTTTGGCCATGGCCCACAAAAGGACTGTCCATCACGTTGTACCTCAATCCATCTACCAGCCTATTGGTAGAAATCTGATCGTTTGACCTGTAGACTAGATACATACTAGATGTATGCTTATTCTTGACCTTTCGCGCCATTACTGCCTATTTTTGTAGACAGTTGTCTTGCATGTTAACAAATATAGTCCGACTCATAGCCTAAGTATCGTGTATCTATTTTTATTTCTCTTGTTTACGTCTAATGTCAATTTCAGCCTAGTTCTAAAATTTTATCCCAATTTAAACAGAATCTTTAACTCTGATAAAAATATCCACGACAACGCTTAGCGCGCAATCGAATTGACATCCTTTAGCTCTGATAACGTCAACAGCCGCCGTCGTCGTCTATGTCGCAGATACTTGTATCTCAATCGAATTTTTCTCCCAAATAACAGCCAACGAATCGTTATTTTCACTTTTTTTCAATTTTTAACGAACACCCTCTGACTGATGCGTTTTAAACAACAACAAATAAATTTAATCAAGTGTCAAAGGCGGAAGAGGAATCATCTCCTCCTCATCTTCAGCACAAACAACTGGCCATCGCCGCCGCTGGCACACACTAGAAACTAGTACGTTGTGGCATAGCGTGTGTAATTATCAAGTCTCGCCGCGTACAGGTAGGAGTGTAATGTTCTAGTCATTAACCATACGCACCGTGAAACGTATTAAAAGTTCCCTATGAGGTGGCGGATCCGTCACCGTCAAATAGCGACAGAATCGAGAGTGAAATGATATTTTTAGCTTGACGAGAAGGTGCGGATTCTTCTATTATTGTCATCCGACAATAATTGGAAAAGAGATGCTCTTTCATCACCAGTGTGTGCATCCTACGAGACGGGTTACAACAAAAAGGAATTTCAATTCGCTTCGTTGGCGGGCAATAGCGGCCAGCAATTGAGATACACGATTTGGGCGGAGATGAATTTTATGTAATTAATTCAATTTAATTAAGTGAAATGGTACTGAATGAGATATTTATTCGGATACTTAATAAACAGTTGAAGGTTGGCCGCGTGACAGTCATTAAAATTGAATAGGAAGAGTGTTGCGCTATTTTACACCAAATGTGTTAAAATGTGTCTTTCAGTCCGAGATATGACATACATAGTCGTCAGTATTTATAGAATTGTTTAGCTTCAGAATTTCCCTCTATATAGGCACGACCGCTTTAATATGTCGTATGCTTTCCAGGCAATAGATATCCCTGACACAGATATGTACGCATGTACGGTCCTTCTTTGTCAGAACCCAGCACGTTCAAGGTTCTATTTTCTTAGATTCCGTCTAAAAACAGTGCCTGTGACAAAAATTTGCTTGTGTTCAACACGAGTACGTCGTTTCAGTACCAAAGGATACCAAAGACCCATTGCAGATACATAGCGTGCTCATCACCACTTCAGTCAAACTGGTGTGACAACAGTCTACCGTGAACGAAAAAAAGATTGACATTTCAGTAACTAAATCGCCTACAACAAGAGTTATTTGGTAGCGTTTGAGAGAAAGGATAACGCCATACCGCAAAAGGAATTACAAGGTAGAACGTAACTCAGGTATCGGTATCGTATCGGTAAACAAAGGATGTTTAAATTCGATGGATAATAAAGAATTTAAATTTATGGATTGGTATTAAACGAGAGCTGCAGCCTTTCATTTAAATTTTCCAAATTATTGGATCGACTTTCGGCAATCCTTTGAAGCATTCGCAGCTGAAGTTGACTTGAACTAAATTACAGGAAAGAGAGCCGAAATATCTGAACCCATGCCTTTCATGGGTGACATTTTGATGTGGTCATGTTCTCATGATCAGAGGTCAGGTCCAACTGATTTATTTTAGAGAGTTTCTCTATTGTCGGCGCCGTGGCTTAGTGGTTTGTGCGTTGGACTCCCGAGCCTGTGGTTCGAAGTTCGAATCCCGGAAAACATTAAAGAGTTGTTTCACAGGCCTATCCCTCGCGAATCTTTGACAAACGTCCACTTCTCACTTCTCAGTTCTCAATTCACCTTTCGCATATGGCTTTAGACTGTTGGTTCCCTTCCATTTGTATGAACAAGTATAACTCGCACAACACGGATGGTCGCAAGAAGCTCTGGGCTACATACGGTCTGCTGGCGCCAAGTACTTGTACTTCTCTATTGACGACAACATTTACTTGGAAAAAATTGGAATTAAAAGTCGTGGTCACCCATTTAGTCCAGCATATGGGAAGTAACACAGGAAAATCTGAGAAAAATTGAAAATAGGCTGAAATTTGATAGACGCGTTAAAACAGCCATTAATGGTTAAACGTCAAAACTCTCCAGTGCTGCCTAGCTCTGCATATTTTTTGTACGTGCTAGGACAACTCTGCCCCTTTTGGGGAGAGGGGGAGCGGCTACACTTTCTTCCGTTACTGGTGATAGAAAAGAGTAAATTCCTCTTACTCATCGCAGGCATCCATAACGTCTGCTCGATGTATTTCGGAGTTTTGGGACGCGTTTCAGCTCGCTCTACTTCATCCCATTGCCGATTCCCCCTTAACTATTTCCGCTTTCCTGCGCTACTTTTGATTAGGGCGGCCTGCTTTTTTGCCAGACTGGGTAAGCGAATTCCATTGCACAACATAGCATATTTCGTAATGGAGTTGGCTGCGGCTGTCTGTAAAGTAGGACCGATCCACTGCCACTTTCTTTGCCGTATCGTACTGTGTATTGACTACTGACCTGTTCTCATAAGAGGCTGTTCGTTTGAGATACGATTTGGCTAGAAGGCGCTCAATATAATGCGAAAATAACTCTTTTCACGATGGTTTGTAGCTAACGAGTGACTAAGGCGGTCTACACCTAAGGCGGCCTACACCTATAACGTAACGATCCAACGTTGAAGCAAAACAGTAGCAGTTTGGTCTTCATCTTATATGCATAGCTTACCGATCACAGCTTTTGCTTTCCTAAGCCTTCTGCCAGCATCAAGTTCGATTTCATCGACACGTTACTTCCTAGACAAAGATAGCTTTCAAAACAAAGATCTTTCTAGCCATCCTGTCCAACAATGTTGAGTTGAGCTAAGGAGTTTGAAAGGCAGAGGGTTTTTGTTTGCCTCGCCTTGTAGATTGTGGGTGATTTTATGTAGCTCCATGGTATCGCAATGGACCAATAGGCCCCCGTGCAAGCACCTTTTTGGTGCACATCCCCCTCAACCTATGTAGGTCCATAACTCTAGGTGAAAGCGCTGTCATACCCTGCTGGGGATATCAAAGGCATCTGACAGCTTTCCATTGGAAAAAATGTGATATTGGCACCCGCATATGTAACCTTTATGGTAACGATGCATCTTTTCTAAAAGCTAACCAGTTGAACTCTTAATACGCGATGTCGGAAAGTCCATAGAAAGCAGGTAAAGCAGAGATCTATACTCGACACATTGCTCAACAATGATCTTCAAGGAGCAGCAGGATCCTGAGTGGAAGCCTGCTCGTTCGACATCAAAAGCTGATCTTTGATCGTTTCCAGGAATATCTTCACTACTAATTTGGCCGAAGTCGGAAAAAATACATAAAATACAATCAATTTTCGGCGGGATGTTACTTGAAAGTATGTCCTCTTATGAGCTTCTAAATACTAGCAAAAATGGTCCCACTGTCACACCGATTTGCTGTATTTTCGGCCTCCGTGGCTAAAGAGTTTATGCTCCTTCGCTTGTCACGTCTTACACTATGCTGTACTTTCCTTTCTTTCACGACGTACTAGACTTCAAGGTCACATCTCTCCACAAACTGTAGAGTCAGCTGCAATCCAAGCCTCGATTTAAATACGGTCTTCGATTTGTCTTCAGGTGTTGGTGATAGTCATGTGTTAAATCGACAAATGGATACTTTTTTGTATTCGTATACCTCCCATTTCTTCAGAAGAGCAGACACCTAAAACGGCTACTCGACCACATGAGCTCAAGGCTCGTCGCTAGTTGTTGGTCGCAGCAGAGGATGTGCTGATGGGTTATATTCCCCCATCTTAGATGCAACAGGTGTGATTAATTTTACAGTGGATGCATTCGAATGCAGAAAAGCCACAGCCTCTGCATAGGTCGGTGGTGGTGATTCTCATTTTCCTGAGTTAGGCCGCCATTGAATTGTGACCAGTAAGGATTCCAATGAGGAGTGACAGCTGTGGTCTGTTTAATGATAGCAGTTCTTTGGTCCTCTTTTTGTCAAATTGGGTCTAAAGTTTTCTAGAGACTCGGCATGCGTTGATGGTATTCCACCTTGCGTTGGCCTTATTTAAGAAGTCAGTGGAGATTTTGGACATGAGGAGACCGATGGGCAATAGTACAGAGTTGTCTGCTTGTAGGTCATTTGATTCTGAGCCTTTTCTGGCTAGTTCGTCGGCCATCTCATTCCCGTGGATACCCATATGGCCCGGAATCCAGCAGAGCATGATTTTATGCCTCGTACTGAGGGATTTGAGTTCCTCTTTGCATCTATTGACCAATTTGGATTTGGTGGTGATGGTTAAAGGTAGTTGAAAAAAACATTTTTTCATCGAGCTAACTACGAAAAATACTTAGCACTTAAGAATTAGCTTACTGGGCTGCGTGAAAGCGACACGTATAGCCTAAGAGTTGTAACAGTGCATCCAGAATCCCTGCAGATGTATCAGTGCGAGTATTCTTGATGTAACTAGCATTTGCACGTCCGACAACTTTATGACGCGTACACTCCGTATCTTTTTACAGAAATCATTCTCAAAATCTTCCATTCAAAGCGTTTTTCAGTACCTAATCTTATCAAATAAAATTTAAACATCTTCCGTCTCAAAGTATCGCCCTGCCACAGATTAGAAATTCGATTTCCGCAACAGAAACACGCCGTGATTGCGCACCTTCCCATATCAGTTCATAGATTCTTTGGTATATCTCCTCGTACAATTCGTATCTAATGAATGAACAAAGTATCCTTCCAACATCCCCATTTCCTCGTTCGATTTATTATTTTATTTTATTTTATTTTATTTTTTTTTTTGAAAAAATAACCGAAATAACTTATTCTAGTTGTTTTGTTGCAGAAAGAATTCACCGACGACTGCGTCTTCAACGAATCCATGGAACAGCACAACTACAACACATACTCATCCACATATAATTCCAATTCACGTCGCATCTATTATCTGGCACTGAATCGGCACGGTGAACCGCGTAAATTACAAATACCGCCAAGCCGTTCATTAGGTAAATTGGCCACCTATACGAAAGCCATCACCGAAACGGTACCACAAGATCGTGTTGAAACGCTTATAGCGAAAAAATTTGGCGCCAATCGTGTAAAGCACGGAATCCGTCAACTCTGTGATACTGGCAAACCGCTCGTCGAACTGACCGACAAAATTTTAAAAGCACGCCCCCAATGCACTGCAACTAATAGCAATAGTAATAGTAATAGCAATAGCAATAGTAACAATAGTAATAAAAATGGCCAATCGAACGTTCCTGCTGCCAATGATAAATCTAGACTTAGCAATAGCAATAGTAATCTAATAACAAATAGTAATAGTAGTAGTAGTAGTAGTAGTAGTAGCGCGAGTACGAGTAGTAGTAATAGTAATAGTAGTAGTAATGGCCATACTAGCAGTAATAGCAACAATAACCATGTAATCAAGAAGAAAAAGAAAAAGCGGCGATGTCGGCCAGGTGAAAACGAGGAAGAGCACAATTGTCAGCGCGGTGGCCCGCAGGCCATGAAAAAGCGGCCGGCCAGCAACAATAATAACAACAACAACAACAATAAAATGGCCAAATGCAAAGATGCAGCGCCAGATACAGCCGTCGAATGTGCGAATCCGAAACGACCGAAGAAGGGTGGCAAGAAACAACACAATGGCGGTCCAAAGCACAACGGAGCCAAACAAAATGGCGGCGGCGGCAGTGGTGGCCCGGCGAGTGCTGACGGACGCCGAGGCGGTAAGAAACTCAACCAGAATGGACGACAGCAGCAAGGAGGTAACAACAACAACAATAGTAATAAGAAAATTAATAATAAGCAGCCAAAAAACGGCTTGGGTGGAGGCGGACGAACCACCCCAACAACAACGGTACATCCCATAACAAACAGCAAAATAGCGCGAACGCCAAGATCGCGATCGACAACATCAACAACAACCACAACAACAACAACAACAACAACGGCAGCAACCACAACAATGGCAGCAGTACAACCACCTGCCAACAATCGCCAGGCACTTGTTAGCAGTAGTCAAGTCATGCAGGGCCTTAATCAAACATCCGGCGAAACCGACGATTTCGACGGCGAAGATACCTCCGCCGAAGAGGAGACAGGCGAAGCCGAACCAGAAGACGACGATGCAGCCAACGAGGACGACGACACCAGCAGCCATTTGCCATTCATTGGTGAACACACGCAGCTAGTTGGCGGCGCTGATGACTTCCTGTACGACGACGACCTTGATTTGTGAGTCTTTTCCTAAATTCCAAGTAAAAAAAAAAAACACACAAAAGATATCAGAAACTTTAAATTTGATTTAAATAGTTTTCTTAATTTTTATTTTCGTGTTTTGTTGTGTATGAATATTATTTTTATTTTTTTTAATTTATTTAATAATTTCTGTGCACTTTCTTGCCATTGTATGTGTAAAATATTTGATTTTTTTTTAAGTAACTCAGGTAACAAAAAATTGTAACAAAGTGAATATGATATCTAAAAAAAAGGAAAGACAACTAAAGCATTTAAAAGGATTTCCCTTATACACTAAATTTCACACATTTTTTTTTTCAAAAACAAACATTTAACAAATTATTAAAAATTATTTTTTTTTAACAAACGCGCATACAAAACATGGATTTGATTAACTTCATTTGCACTTGTTCTGAGTGAACTATCATTTTTTATGTTATACATAAATTTAATTTTTTTTACTCACGTATAATCTCACATTCGAACTGCTGTTAGCATACACAGATATACCTATAGGTATAAATATTATTTTTTTAAATAACATGCAAAAACTGCAAACACTTTTGACTCACTCTTGTAAAAAGAAAATTTAACTGCAACCGCATGGGATTTTTTTTATACTTAACAACATTTAAAATGTGGTAAACTATTCAAAGATAAAAACAAAAAAAAAAACTTTACGTTCGCCTCCACTTTATATTTTAATTATTTTCTTATTTTTAAATTAAAAATAATTATTTCTAAAAAATTTATAAAAAGAAAAATTATCTCATCAGTCTCACTAATACTTTAAGTTACACTCACCAACACACCGTTACACACATTTTTTTACATAAATCATTTTTTTTTGTTTAGAAGGTTGACATAGTATTATTATTCAAATCAAATACTCATTAACTGTATATTCATTTAAAAAAAATAAGAAATATATATAAATACCTATACAAACCCATTGAATCATGTAGTTGCTTTGACAGTAGTTATATAATTTTGACAGGCAGACATTTTTGTATGCATACTTAGAAATAGGGGGACGGAATGGAATACACAATGAAAGAAGTTAAGCATCTACTATTTTGTCTATTCGTTGAGAGGTTGTTTTCATGGACAAGGACTATTTGTGTCAGGCTTAAGACCAGCTACTGGTACCTACGAAGATCGACTTATACAGACAATCTCTCCTTCGATTCGATGCAAAAATATGGTTTCAGATGGAAAAGTTCGGACGACTAAGAAATGTCTGCCACTAGAGATGCATGTAACAGCGACATATTTTAAGATTCCAGTAAACAATTGGAGACATCTCTCGCCATTAATTACTATGACAATAATAACGTTCCTCAGCCACCGATTAATGTTTTATTTCACCACTAGGTGCACAGCTACTGCCTTCCTCCTAGCAAGACTGATTGTTTTGCTCGACTATTATCTATCAATTGTAAATCAAAATAGACAACAGTTCATTATTGTCTTCATGCATAAACTCTGACCCCAAAGTGTACTGAAATACCATAAACTTTCACTACTTCTTCCATGGCTTGACACTAAGCTTTTACTAGTGTTGGACTTCATCTTAGAACCTTTTTATTATATCAAAAAATAGACAAACACTTTTTTACTTCAAACTGCCGTAATTTAGTTAATGAATCCAGACATTCCTAGATCATTTTTATTAAAACTATTGTGGCCCCACATTGGGCGCCAAATAAAGCAAATCGCTATTGAATTTTCTCTGGATTCCTAGCACCTTTTTTTCAATAAAGCAACTTGTAAATATTCGCCAATATTACAAGCAAAAGTCTTGGCTAGTTCATCTACGTTTCTATGCTCATAGATTGTCATCCGACGTTTGTGCACGATCACCGGAAGAACGAATACTTCACCTAGTTTGGCGTTGAATTGTAGTCCCGTTTCACGTTAAATAACTGCTTGGAAAGACCTAATGAACGTCCGTACGTTATTCGATGAATTAAACAGTCCTCCAAAGATTCTGTACACAAAACCTACAAACTATGAGAATATTTCATGTATCCTAGCACTGAATAATTAAGTACAGCATCGTTTTGAATATAAAAAGAAACTGAATATAAATAGAAACACTTGGCGCAAAAGATTGTACGTGATCCAGGACTAGACTTCTCCAAACCATTCGTTTTATGCGTATTATATTCTTGTGCACGAATGGAAGGACCTACAAAGTCATAACCAGAAGGCAAATTGAGAAGGCTTCTTATATTTTTTGGACGTTTGTCAGACATTCGCGAGAGGTGGAACCGTGCAAATCTCGTTGGTGTTGCCTGGGATTCAAAACTTTAGCAATCCACTTTCTAGTTTAACGCAGTAACCACTGCGCCACTGCATTTTTATAAAATGGAACTGTCGAGCTTGAAACTTTTAATAGAATGTCAATAACTGGCAAGCCTGGTTATTAAAACTACAACTAGTCCCACATTGGGCGCCAAAATGAAAATTAAAAAAATGAAATCGCAGCCAATGATTGCGAAATTTGGGACACATTTTGCCTGGAGCCCCTAAAAAATATGTTTCAGTTATGCATATATCGTCATTGAGACCTATTTAAGTGAAGAGAGCTAAATATGCAAAAGAAATTGCGTTTACAAAATACTATGCTATGCTTTATTTCGGACGATATTGCTCTACCTTTCTTGAATAATGCTCTTGCTCTTGACTTTGGCACCATTGACAATCTGTACTTATTTTAAGGGCTATCATTGCCGCCTTCCACACGGCATTCAACTAAATAAAATAAATTTTATGCACACTGGCACTATTGCCAACAAACGATCTGTACCAGGATACGTTCTAAGAGACAGTTTACGAGCTGTCGCTTAAAAAGCCATAATATCGCCCCTCATAAGGTAAACAAGTTGAATAAAACTCTGTTACTTTATACATCGAACACTATAAGAAAAATCAGTATCTTTATAGCTAATCCACATCACTATTGCGACTTGGCATGCAACTTC
Source organism: Blera fallax (assembly GCA_946965025.1). Classification (NCBI taxonomy): domain Eukaryota; kingdom Metazoa; phylum Arthropoda; class Insecta; order Diptera; family Syrphidae; genus Blera; species Blera fallax. Next base: position 109,468,715 of record OX337244.1, on the reverse strand, counting down.
AGATAGGCTTATCGCCTGTATTCATTAGAAACCACTTTTCTGCATGTTCTCCAAGCTTCATCCATAGCTGAACGTGTTGTCATTATCGAGATGCCACTGACATCTTTTACCGGATCTAAGACTGGTTTTCATTGTGCACAAGTGTCTACCGCAATTTCGCTTAAGTAATAGTGTTTTCCAATACAGTGGAGGTGTAATCCTCTCACGGGTAACTGATTGGCTCAATTGGTGACAGTTTAGATACAAATAGTCGTATCTCTTCCAATAACGTCATGAGGTACTCCTTCCCGCGATCCACCTCCTTACTACTGAACAAGTTAAAGGTGTGACATGTAAGTTTAATAGCTCATTGCGATAGAAGTGTTGCATTCGTGATGGAGTTGAGCTGCACATGTTCAGAACATAAATCTACTCAACCCCGCACAGATTTCGATGTAAGTTTTAGAAATCATCTTCAGTCTTAGTCCATAAACGACGACTTATCACTCACTGGCTTCTTTCAGAGTGTGTTCCATTTTTGTACATAAATATATTTTTGGTGTTAAATTTTTGGGTTTTTGGAATAGATTTGGACAAGGATTGGTAAATGTAGAAAATCTTATATTTTTGGTATAATTCTTTGGGTAAATTTAAAATTTTGCATTAAACTAAATAAAATATTAAATTCATAAAAAATAAAAATTGTTGGCACAGCAGCAATGATGCTTTTTTATTATAGCTTTAGATCTTTGCTTGTATTTGCGTCTTAAACAATTTTGACTGTCATGCAGCTCTGCTCCTACACCTTTCTAAATGTGTCATTGATTCTGGATTCCATTCTGCATGACAGTCAACTTACCTATATTTGTAGCTTTAAGACTTGAAAAATTATAATTTGCTACGCATGCAAAAACTGTCTACCTGCTTTGCAAACATCTATACAACTTCAAACGCGACTACAATGAATTCCTTGACAACCACCAGACGCGACACATCACCTGTAATATTTGCTCACCTTTCATCTATGGCATTTCAATTCACTTGTATCTAATCACACACCCACACAAAACTACACACCAACACACTATTTAGACACAAAACATTATTTTAATTTATATAAAAAAAAAACACAAAAACAACAAAAAAAATAGTTAAACATTTAAAAAAAAAACAACAACAAATTTGGAAATCCAAGGCAGCTAAGCAAGAAAAAAAATCAACGCAATGCTATTCACGTACTATGTATACATATCACATGTAATGCAACCATAATTTATATATAAACTATGCATTAAAAAAAAACCCTGACGTTTAATAAAAAAAATGTCTACAACCAGAATAATTTGTGTATAATTTCTTTTTTTTTTCGTTCTATTTTGTAGTGTAATATTGTAAATATTTATGAATAACATTTAAGAAACCTCGCTGCCTCTCAGTAAAAACAAAAAAAACTACAATTAAATACTATATGAGAAAAACTTAAGAAGGAAATAAAATTAATGAAATATTTATATTAACTAATAAAATATACATAAAAAAAAATCTTTATACATTAATTATAGAGATTAACTACGCCTTTTTAAGAATTTATTTTTTAAATTAAAAAAAAAAAAAACGAAAGAAAAACTTATTTAAAATGTATACCACTACCACCCCGCCCCCATCAATGAACCACACTCACACACAATCACATCCCCAAAATGGAGAGTACATGAAGCTGAAGCACTAGTAAACAATTGTAATGTAAAAAAGAAAATAAAATAAAAACAACGTCAAAATAGTCATTATTAGAGTATATATGTATGTATATCCTTAAAAAAAAAGTTATGGAGAATAAAAAAAAACGTAAACTAACAGTATGATACCAGATAAGTTAAAAAAAAAAAAAAATATTAAGAAGCAAATAGAGCAAATACACTAAGATGATTTTCTTTCATTTTTTTTTTTGCATAAAACTACAAACAATATATTTTTTTTCTGTGCAAGCAAAAGAAGGGAAAATATATAAACATTAAAAATTAATGAAAATACAATATTTTGTTTAGTTTTTTTTATTTTTTATTTTTTTATGGTTTGGTAAATGGATACTGTAGGAGAGCATCGATTTAATTTTAAAATCCATAACAGCATGATGGAAAGTAACATTAAATATTTAATACAATAATATTTAAACCGTGGAAAGGTCCTTGATTATGAAGGCTTCTGACCAGCGATACATAAGTTCAGGGTTAGATAAGTGACTTTGTTGTAGAACATCATTCAACCATCGTTGGTGGTAGGGAGTTACGTCACATCAATAATAAAATCTTACAATAAATGATCTACAGCACAAATAGAGGATTCAAAGTATGCGATATTTCGATGCTGGCAACACTAGTACGCATGGAATATTCTCAGATATATAGTGTGAAGGCTCCGTGGTAAAAGATCGTTTTATCTTAGACGGGCTGCAGAAATAGTGCGAGAATGCTCCGTTGTTCTTGTCTTTTTGAAGTGCGCGTTATTTTGATGATGGCAACTCCAACGTGCTTGAAATATTGACAAATACTTAGCGTCGAGAAAAGATCGTGGTAAGAAATTATCATTTTACCATTCAATAACGTTGCGAAATTATTTCCAAACGCATTGTGCTGCAGAAACAGTGCGAAAAAAGTTTTAAGCCGAAATAAAGCTCCCATGCCCTTGTCTTTTTGAAGTGCGCGTTATTTTGATGCTGGCAACTCCAACGCTTACTATATTGCAGAAAATCTGCGAAATTTGAATTTAATAAAAAAAAGTTCAAGGAACTACCATGCGCACAGAGGAAAAAATTGCTGAAGCTGCTCAACGTGTGCATAAAAACTCAAGAATTCAGATTCTCGACTCGAGCTCTTTTTTTTTTTTGTCGGCTAAGAAACACTCCACTGGAGCACTTAGATGCAACTGGTTCGTTGTACTACCACAGGAAGCAAGACCCAGTTTTGCCCATTTTACTGGAATTTCTTTGGCTTTCGGAGAAAGCCGAGAAGGCACTTCAGTGATGCAGAGCTTACAGTATCAGCACTCACCACACCAGCACCGAAGATCTGCCACCTGATCCGAAGAAAGGCAGGACAATAACAAAGGAAGTTATTCAAAGTATCCTCTCCCTTTCCACAAGCGTCGCAGACAATGGTCTCTCTTAAGCCCAGCACGCTAAGATGCTGAGGGAAAGGAAAATGTCCCATAAGAACGCCAATAAGTTGACCAGTCTTTTCGGTTGCCGCTGATGTCTTACAAATGTTCGGGAGCAGTAGTTTAGTCCACCTGCATCCTAGAGAGTCGTGCCACACACAATTGTATTCGTCAATAGAAGCCCTGACAGAGGACGCGATGCAGCTTACGGTTGTGAGGAAATATCCTACGAGCCTTGCTTAGCATCTCATCGGAGATCTCATTTCCTGCTCGAGCTCCATACTGAACATCAGTTGAACTTCACTGAGTTGAATATTACATAAGGACCTGGGATTCTTTGTTACCACGTCCAACTCAGGCAAATAATCATCGTCAACGCTTCTCGGTGTGGCTTGGTAAGTCAGTTCGATTTTGGTCATAAATTGATCTTTTTGAACGAAGCTCATGTTCATCTCGAAGGGTATGTGAGAAAAGGAATCTTTAAAATTTGGAGCTTCAAAATCCGAACGTAGTCGTAGAAAAACCAACACATCCTCCAAGAGTGACTGATTCATGTGGGTTTAGAGTGGAAGCAACATTGCTTTGACATTCACCAGAGACGTGATAAGTGCATTTTTATAGCCACAATTTAATGATTTGGAATTTCACGGGCTTTAGTTCCAGCATGATGGTACATCGAGCCACACTAGCCATCAAAAAATCGATCTTTTGCATTCCGCCGATCAGCGGACATGCTTTGCCGCCGCGCTGTTGCGATTTGACACCGTTGGACTTTTTTATGGGGAATCGTTAAGGATTGTCGTTAATCCAACGATCCTCAAACAATTGGAAAAATTAAGGAAAACATCCATCCAGCTATGCGTGAAATAGAGTCAAAAATTATAGGGAAACCTCTATGACAGGTTGAAAGTAGCCCAAGCCAGCCACGACAGAGATGTACGAAAATGAAGATATTTTCTATAAATAATCAGAAGGTGTACTCTATTTAATAAAATCATTAACAATATTGAATGGTGTAGTTTTAATAGGAATTTCGAAAAAAAAATGCACCAACAGATGCAGCGCACTTTATAAAGTTGAATAGCAAATCCAGGCTCAGATCAAGTCCATTAATGGGAGCACATGCAATTGCCCACTTAGGAAGCAATTGCCCAATGAAATACTTGTAAGGTTTAGAGACGAGGAGACCTTTTGTCATAGATAAAAGGAAATGATGTGACTGTGCTTACGTGTTACCTTTTACACTAATCGCCAGGAAGCACACACGGCATATGACGGCCCGTAGGCATGGTAGATGCCCTAAAACAAAAGGATACAACGTTGACAACTGTTTCAAATTATTTGCTACTTCGCAAAAATAGTCTCAAACCACAGATTTTACAGTTGTTAAGCAAAGATCTGTACTGATCCTGTTCACCAGAATTGATTGATTCTGATCTTGGCAAGATGTGGTTCCCGGAGGACTGTCATACTACACGCGGAAAAGTTAAGTTGCTGCGGGAAAAATTGCCAGGCCGCATCTCAAGAAATGCGGATACGAATTCGACATCATGCTACTTTTATCTTTTTTTAGAAGTCGAATGTGCATGCCAACAAACAACATACAACTCCTGAGCTTAAGGCGGAAACCCAGTGTGCTACTGCTACAATTAGTGCAACAATGTCATCGAAAATTTCATCAATTCTCACAGTGCAGCGCCATCGTAAGTATTGTGGTAGGCACAGATGTATGTATGTACCTACCTGGCAAGGATGTTGATGGCATTTAATTTCTTTCATGTACTCATGTATACAGGATGTCCCAGTAAAGAGGTATAATCCTTTAAGTGGAGATTCCTGAAGTTCCGGCAAACAAAAAATTGTATCTACATACATACAATCGCTTTAGACCACTTTAAAGTGATGGTGATACTTGAAATGCTTTCAAAAATTGTAGGTCCTTATTGTTTTCTACAGAACTGAAATATGTAGACGTCACTCTTTCTCAAAGAGAAGCAATTTTATGCCACAAAAGCAATTTTATGCCACAAAATAGGCGCAGAGAAATGTCGCCAAGTGTCGAGGCGAGAGGCGATAGTAAGTATCTACGATTTCAAATTTCACTTTAATCATACAACGATGACTCTTAAATGTGGATAAAGTCAGAAAGTCCTACAATTTAGGACTTATTCATTTAAATCCCTTAAGCCTTTCGCATGGACTTGTGCATCTGTTTGTTCAGATAATGGCAAGTGACAGGCTTCCGAACCCCCTTGTTACCTTCCAGCTGTAATCTTAACCTTCATTCTTCATCAACTTATTCACCAAAATATTATGTCTTTCATATTAGAAAATTAGTCATTAATTAAACACAATTGTAAAGAGAATTGAGGGCATAAATCCAAGTGACTCGAAATCATAAACATTTCGATGGAAACAAGCAACGTATTCATGCTTTATGGTGCCCATAAACAACTTCGTCAATGAATAAACCTTACAGTGCATTAGTCATGACCCGCAACTAAGCAACTTGAAGTAGGTTAAAAGCTTCCTCATTTTAATTAATACTGACCCTAAGTCGCTTATTTCCTTCACCATTTCATCGAAATTCTTTTCAGCTTGCATGATCTACAAATCACTCGTATCTATTAGCACGACTTAGTTTATTTAGTTCATCTATTTTCAGTGCATGCCCATCCTTAAGTAGTTAACAGTCTTGCCTGGATTTGCATTCGCCAGTAGTCATAGATTGATCAATAAATTTTTTTTACTTTTATTTTATGTCGATTTTTGACTTTATTTGGATTGGTTGCATTAATAAAAAAAAAAAAAGATTTTCAAAATTTAAATTTTATAAAAAAAAAATAAAAGTAACTCAAAATTGATCGAATTATTCCCCCAAATTTTCTTTTTAGCATAAACCTTGGCCTATGGGAGATATTCCTAGCAATTTGGATAACAAAATGGTTCCTCTAATTCGGATGCGTTCAATAAACACTTCTTTATGAATTCCATTCGAATTCTGATTGCTTGAAACCCCAAAAAAAATTAAATTAAAAATTATACCCAGGACAATCAGTGAACCTAGAGCTACTTAAATGGTACCTTTAAATTTTTACCAAAACAAAGTAAATTAAATTAAATTATACCTGCTTACATGGCTCTTAAAAAAAAAAAAAAAACAAACAAACTCACTTCTTAGTTTCATCGCATGTAAATCCTATGACCTATGCAATCATTTAAAATTGTTTTGTATTATTATACGTATTTTATTTGTCTTATAACGAAATTAGTATTTAATTTATTTTTAGTTAGGACTATTTAATTTTTAAAAAATAAAAAATAAAACGATATTAAGACTGAAAATCACATGGTTAATGTTTTTCTTTTAATATTAATCATCATCATCATCATTATCATAGGCACATAATTATTTATTTAACAATTAAGGCAGTAGCAGCAGCATTTAACACCACTTTGCAGCCCTTTCCTTAACTCAAACAAACACTTTGCTGTTCTGTATCCGCTTTGACTAGAAGTATCCGTGCATTGATCCGGTCGACACATTTCTTAAAATAAATACGAGTACCAGAGTGATTTATGAGAATAAAATGTTTCTTACGTCATGCTGTTAGGGATCTTTGACACAAAGAATCGTGTGTCAAAATTTTTTTTTAACTAATGTACTATAGATCATTTCTTATGAACGAAATTGTCTAAAGTGTGCTTTTCTATAGAAGAGAAATAACAAATAAATAACGAATGTGTTTGTGACCTAATTTAAGGGGAAGATGCTTATTTTTGTGTGGAATACTGTTCATAGAATTTCCAAGTGCTTTCGAGAGTTATTTTCTTTTTTCAGCGGACTAAGAATTGGACATCTAGATGAGAAGATACTTTTAAGTAAAAGCGGAAATTGTATTTTATGCAGGCTCATGATGTTTCAGTCGCTCCATGTGGCTCGTGGGGAGAAAGGAATTGAATTATGTCACGTAAGTACCTGTTGATTTAAATTTAGTTGCAGGATCTAAATTTTTGTATTGGACACTATGGCATGTAAGGACGATACTTCATTTGGACTTGACCTCATAAGTAACAGATCTAAAACTGCGTCAGAAAATTTTTAGGTGGTAAAGGGTGTAGGTTAAGTTGATGAGGATGGATTCCTCCGTTTCCCATCACACTTACGTCTGCTTAGACCCATTGTGACGCCTGGTTTAGGGGTACGTCCTTGTTGTCGTTGGACTGGTCAATTTCTTTTTATTCCTTAACCAACGCTGTCCAGTCATTTCGATGATCTGGTAAACCTGAAAAGATTCGTTAGCGGAATTGTGCACATTTCAGAAATTTCTTGGAAGAAGTAGCTTCCTAAAGCTTTGTTCCTCAACTGACTAAGGCCAGGACAGTGGCACAGAAAGTAGGATGTGTCTTCACAGCTTTCTGCGTCGCCACATCCTCTGTATATGTCGTCATTGTTGAGATTTCATTTCATAGTGTGGTATCTTAGCAGATTATGACCCGTGAGTACTCCCACTAATAAAGATATGGTCTTCCTGTCATTTTCCAAAAGTTTTTTGGTGCGGGACTCATCGTAGTTTGGCCATGTTTTCCTGGAAATTTCGCAGGTTGTTACTCTGAGTTCCATCCGCTATTTGCCTTCATACGAATCTTTCATTCTACGCGTTTCCTAAAAACACAGAGTGGGGGTTTGATCCATTGGAGAGTTTGGTTAGGATCCATTGCAGATCCCAGACGTGCAAGCTCATCAGCTTTGTCATTACCTTGTATGGTCCTGTGGCCAGGAACCCAGCAGAGTCTTACATTGTTCTGAGTGTCTCTAGAAAAGCAGGCCGCGTACTAATCCAAGCCATCACGTCGGTTTCCACTTCATGCTCAGTAACGCACTTGGCGACGTATGATCTAGCATTTTCCTGCATCAGCAAGAAGTTTTCCGCAATAAACGGTGCGAATGGAACCCAATATTTCTTCAGGATGTTGTTGATGTAATAGGTAAATTCACAGATCCTTTCACGATATACTGCTTGGTCTTTCGGCGCATGGAAATTCTTGCCGATACCATGACGGAACCTTCCCAGAAATTTTCCCGCTGGGCAACTGTTGGCGAAGAGTATCTCTCAACTGATCATCTTCACACTCTAATACGTCCATCTGGTGAGCGCAGACAAAACCAGGACTCATCAGTGAAAAGGACACTATCCGAGTCGGCCTCTTTCCAATCCTAGTGAAGGCAAGCAAACTTAATTCGACGTCCTTATCCTGTTACGTGACGAGCAAGTCTTCTTGCTCCTAGGCCACTTACCACTAATCGCCGCCTCATTGCTTGAGCATTCACAGCTGTCCCTCTAAAGGTTCGAAGTCTATGAGAGAGCTCATTCCGAAAGCTTTCAAGCACCAAATATCGGTCATCCCTTGCAAAAGTCACTCTAGGGTGACCTGAGCCTTGATGACAGGTGTAGGAGTTGACGATTTAAGATAAACTACCTGCTAGAAGCATGCAAAGGTGGCGCTAAAATTCGGGGTGCACCTGGGCCTTAACCAACAAGCCTCTCTATTTAGCCCACGTAGCTAACTGCCTGCAGTTGGGAACTCCAAGTTGGTTGGGGTCCCCTTCTACTTGTTCGCTCCACCTTAGGCGAGGTCGTCCTCTACTGCGTTGTCTCTCTGGGTTGGATCCGAAGCATTGATGTCCATTCGCTCTACATGTTCTAGCCATCTCAAACGACTGATGCGGACTAGGTCAATGTCGCTGAACAGCGGGTTCAATCTTCTCCTCCAGAGCTTATCAACGCAAATGGGACTGAATGTCTTGCGAAGAATTTTTCTCTCAAAACGACCGAGAATATCTTCATCAGCTTTTGACAGTGTCTATGCTTCAGCGCTATAGAGCAGGACTGGGATGATTAAGGCCTTGTATAGAGTCTCCTTAGTCGTTGGAGATAGGGCCTTACTACTCAATTGCCTTCTCTGCGCAAAGCAACAGCGATTGGCAAGAGTTATTCTTCGATTAATTTCCGCCGAGATGTTGTTGTCAGAATTTATAGCAGAGCTTACCTTGGCTTTGTCCCTTAGCACCTCGAAGTTATAGCTGTCGACTGTGAGGTTCTGTCCAATTCGTCGATGTTGTATGTTCCTTCTTGTTGATAGCATACACTTAGTTTTGCCCTCATTTACAGCTAAACCCATTTTGGCGGCTTCTGTTTCGATACTAGAGAACGCACCAGTGACAGCCCGCTGTGTTCTGCTGCAAGGACTTTTGAAAGATTGTGCCTCCGGTGTTGGCTTGAGAGTTTCACTGAATTCTTTCACGTATCTATGATGTTAAAGAAGTTACATGACAGCGCATTCTCTTGTTTAAATCCTTTTTTCACATCGTAGGTTTCGGTAAAGTCATTACCGATATTGATGGAGCACCGAGCTTTCTCCATTGTTATCCTGAACAGACGAACGATTTTGCCAGGGATGGCAATACTAGACATGGCTCTGCATAGCGCGTTTTTATAAATGTACGGCAGCATCCTTAATCGATTTTAACGATTTGGACTCCTTGGGTTTTTTTTTTCAGGATCTGCGCAAGTTTGAGAATTTTATCGACTGTGGACTTTCCTGGACTGAAACCACTCTGATAGGGACCAATCCGGTTGTTGACGAAGGGTTTCAGGCGCTTACACAATATGGTGGACAAGATCTTGTACGAAGACCGATACCCCTGTAATTGGTGCAGTTGAGGACGTCTCCATGTTAATAGATCGCAACCACTTGCCAGACATAAATTCGCGTACCAATTCTGGCGGCTATCATATGTATCGGTTGATTCGATTGCCTCATTTGGAGGTTTCCAGCACTGTAAGGAGATACCTGGGGACTATCTCTTCAGCCAATCAAATCAAGAAAAGTCGTTCAACTTATATTCCTATCAGGTGCACCCCCAATCAGTTGCATTTTTTTGATTGAAAGCAATTAGATGCTACCTACATCGGCAAGGTACAATGGTCAATAAACGAACACCTGCACTCGACCTTCCTTCAGTACTGCTAAAACGATTAAGCTTCTGTGGAACATTTTGTCGAAGCCTTCGGAAACTTTTTGAAATTCTTTATCGTATCTTTCAAGTGTTGGGTTAGGTAAGTTCAGTTGGGTGCAAGAATTAAAATTAAATTTAATGCTGATGTGCGAGAATTTCGATTTTTTTTTTTGATAAACCCGTATTTGACTGGAGTTGTTATTGTTTTGTTAGTTTATGACGATGAATTGTGGTTTCTAGTCTTGGAGATACGATTGTAAATTTTGTAGATAGAGTCACCGGAGAATGTTTTTTTTTTTCTGTTACTAGCTTAAGAGGGTATTTATATGGCTAGTGAACTTAGTCCATTGTGTATAAATATATGTCTGCAAGTACATGACTAAGGTTGTCTGAAATGGGTTCTCAATTTGTAAACAGGTAGTCCATTCATGAGATGTTGCACTTTCGATTGATAGATACATTCGCATGAATCAGAACTTCCGTCTAGTCTGCGATGGGAAGAAGTGAGTGTTTGTGAATCATAGGCTGACCTTGGGAAGTTGAAGTTTCTAATTTTGAAAGTATCTTAGCGCTAAAAATAGATTTACAAGGCGAATGATTTTTTATGGAGCGTCGAACAATGAGTGGTAAGCTATGAATAAACATGATTTATTGTGATAAAACTAGAAGCTGGACAGGTACGCATCATCAATAGGTGATGTACAAGATCTTTCAATAGCCAGACAAAAGTTTAATAGACCACTGTGGCTGTATTTCAAATGACAGCAGTGTGGATTCTATGACGATCGTATTCTGTCACTGCAGCCACTTAAATGTGGAAGACTGCACGCTTGAACAATACGTCGAAATTGTGAAAGTTTATTTTGAAAATACGTGACTTGTTCGCAAAACGATGTGCGAGCTCCATGGAATTTATGGTCGACATGAGCATTCTATCGAGAACTGAATTCTACGAAGCATCACAAAATTCAAGGAAGCCAATTCAGCTCCCAATGTCGCAACGTTCGGTAGAACGAAAATATTGTTGCTGATGCTTGAACTGTGCTTTAAGACCTAAACCTCGAAGGGTTTCGCTATTCACAGGAAGTGGGCCTTTCTGCGACTTTAACTTGGAAGGAAGACTTAGGGGTCAATCCAATTCATCCGTCAAACTGAAGATAGACTTTGTATCACATACACTATAAGTAATGTAAGAATTTCAAAACGGCAAAGGTTGCCGCGCACATGGGATTTTCTGTCGCGGCGATTAATAAACCGTAGTGGCTGTAAAAAATGGCCATAATCGTACGAGCGACAATATACGCAGTGATTTCTTAATCGCAGAAAATCGCGAACTACATAAGTAATAGCGTGATAGAAAATTATTGTTTATTATTCTGCCTACGATTTTTTTATCGCGGCGACTAAAATCGCCGGTGCGTGCTCTTTTAAATTCATATGAATCAACTATTTAGGCGACTATTTCGTAGCTCAAAAAAGGAACAAATCACGGCACGATTTTTAGATGTTCTGTGTGCATTCATACTGATAAGTGTGAGGTTCATTCTTTGCGACTAAGTAGTCACGCGTTTGAAATCGCTTGTATGCGTCCAGCTAAAGAAATGCGCGTTATAAAGAGAAAATCGCCGCGGTAAATGAAAGCGTCAAGAAGATCCAAATTTATCGATCCATTTTCAGTCACAGCCATTGAAGCTGTTCAATATGTGGAAAATTGTGAGTAAAAATGTGGGCCAACACCCGTACAAAATCCAGTTGATGCAGAAATTAAGGCCACAAGACCGTCATTTGTGTCGTTTCTTCGTACGCCCAACATTAAAGAAATGTTTTCTTAATGCCAATAAATAAATCCCTGAGCATGGGAACATTTGCCAAACATGGAAAATTGCAAGATAACTCCTCTGTCCAAACCATAAAAAGACTCCCGGAAACTTCTCTCCGCTCGTGTCCAGATTTCAAAAAAAAATATTTAGAAGGGTATTTTGGTTCTTTTGGCTTTAAAACACGACTGAGGTACAATTTATGCTTCAATGGTCTCCTCATCTCTGTATTTCTAAACTGTATCTTTCGCACCAAATCATTCGCGAACTCTTTACCGTATGAATAGAAGTATATCTTAGGTTACCCTACATTCTAGGATGGCCATGGTCCTCAACTAAAAAAACTCTAAAGCCAGACCGCTGCCAGTTTCGTACACCATGTTGGTTGAGGTTCCTTTCGCTGGAGCACTTAGGCGCAATTAGTCCATTGTACTACCACAGGAAGCAAGACTCCGAATTGCCAATTTTTCTGGAATTTCTTTGGCTTTCGGAGAAAGCCGAGAAGGCACTTCAGTGATGTAGAGCTTACAGTATCAGCACTCACCACATCAGCACCGAAGATCTGTCACCTGATCCGAGGAAAGGCAGGACAATAAGAAAGGCAGTTATTCAAAGTATCCTCTCCCTCTCCACAAGCGTCGCAGACAATGGTCTCTCTTAAGCCTAGCACACTAAGATGCTGCTAGGCATCGAAACAAAGGTTCGGGAGCAGTCGTTTAGTCCACCTGCATCCTGGGGAGCCATGCCACACACAATTGTGTTCGTGAGAGACCTCATCGTCAATCGAGGCCCTAGCCGAGGATTTGGGAAGATTCAACACGGGTTCAAATCCTGAGAAAACATCCTCTCAGCCTTGCTTAGCAATCTCGTCGGAGATCTCATTTCCCGCAATCCCAGTGTGACCTGGGACCAAGATAAGAGTTAAAGAGTTCAGTCTTGCGACCAAATTCAAAGAGTTCTTTCATTCTCGAACAATTTTGAAAGGGTTAAGGGTTTAAGCAAGGCCTTAAGAGCAAGGTCTGTCACTACAGACGCAGATACTCTGAGCTCTCCACCTATTCTTAACAATGATCGGTCCTGGAACCATCCGTGAAAATTCTACTACAGCCCAGTCCAGGTTCAGACTCCGGCCAAAGCCAATTCTGAACGCAAGGAAAGTCGACTCTAAATGTGCATAGCAGCCGAGGTTCCGATGTCATTACATCAGACGGTATATCCATGGAACCAGGATCGAAACTCCAGTGCGAATGATACCAAAGGCCACCTCGTCTGAGACAGTAGATTGCTTTGATAGTAAAACCCATGATATATGTACGTATCAAGGGGAGGTAATTCAAGCAGAGCGTCTAGAGCAGAGACAAGCAAACGTGGGAAAGCTCCCGTGCAGCCGATATAGGCCGGTTTTTGAAGCTTAGCACAGAAGGCAATCACATACTTACGCGTGAGCCCCCCAGCAAACAACCGACGCACAAGCTAGAAAAAGTCTTACCATAGCCGTGATAGTCTTACCTTTTCCGGTGATAATCCCCATATGGTAAATTTTTGAGGTTGAGGTGATTAGTGCTGGACTTTAGTTTTAATTTGTTCATCACTTAAGACACATAAGTGCCTTCTCTAAAAGACGACGAGACTAGCCTAAGTAAAGGTATTATCTAGCAGAAGAGTTGACCAGTAGTTGAGTTGTCTAGTCGTCCTGCGACTGAGGGTAAGAGTGTCTTCCAGATTTCCTCTAGACTCAGCAATTTTGACTATTAAAACTAGGGTTTCCTCCTTAAGTGCATCCCCCAAATCGTCTTCAGAAAATGTCTATGCCGACAAGCTGTCGCTTCGAAAACTTCCCTGAAAACAATGCCAACTTTTGCATAACCCTGGCGCACACACAGCTTTTATTATTCATACGAATTTTTTCGAAATCTAGAAGCATCTCCGGTCATTGAAGTCTATTCCCATGGCATGTGCTCAATTCTATTGACGTTCCATCGACGCATTTGTCTTTTTGAATTGCAAACCACACCACGATGATTCAATAAACCACAAACGTCTATTTATACATTCAAGAGCACTATTTATAGAAGACCTGAAATGATAGTCTTCAAACCTTAAACGGTAGCCCGAAAACAATAAAAAGTTATCTAACACCATACGAGTATTCAGTTCAACATATTTCCGGATCATGAGCTTATCAATCCACAAAAAAAAAAAACCTAAACAAAAAAAGATCCAAAACTAATAAACAAAGCAATAAAAATTTCAAGTTCAATAAACAGATGCACGACTAAGATACTCTACGAGAACAATTCATGAATTGAGTAATCATTGCCACCCCCAACCCTCTGGCATTGCACTTGTAATCACCTTTATTACCCGTCAGATAAGATGCAAATAAAAGCTCTAAATTCCCGTCCCGCCGACCGACAGTTATTGTCGTCATTATGATTTTTTCTGATGATGAAATCTAAATTATTTCGCTAGGAACTTTTAAACGCGCTTCTTGATTTGAGTCACGTAGGCCATGACCAGACATACAGTGTGCTGAAGGCATCACACGCTAAATTTGTTGTTTTCCACTATCAATCCACCTTTTTTCCTGTATGCAGTGCCACGTGCAATAGTTAAAGCGGAACTTATTACCCGATGACATGGTGTACTATTGTAACGCTGAAGTGTTATTTACACGCGATTACTACGAGAAGGGGAATCTCAATTGTGGCGAATCGAGAAAGTGGACGTCAGACACTTTGCACTAAAATGAAAAAAACGTTCGCACATTGATGAGATTTTGAGAGCTGAAGAGGTCACAGTGTGACACATTGGACCTGAACTTTTGTGCAAACAGTATCAAGCATGAATCTGATGGTGTGTACCCATGTATCTGCAGCCAGTAACTTTGTTCATTTCAATTAGCCGGATACACTTTGATGCATTACGGCTGCAACGGAATTTGGCACCCGGCTAGTAACCTCTTCAGAACGATTGAACTCTCCTCTGACGCTTATGTTATGGGATGTGAGAGTAGATTGAAAAGTTTGCGACTTCGCCAAGAAAATAAGCTCTGAGGTTCACAAAGGATTTTTATGTTTCAAGGCAGTCTCCTGGGCAGGTTTGCACTGAAGATATGCAACCTCTGTCTGGGGTGCAGCAGGCATATCAGCGTGGTAAAATCCTGCGAGACTGCGCTTCAAAAAAATACGCGATGGGAATCTTCATGGAGATACAGGGCGCTTTCGACAATGCGACCTTTGACTGCACGTGGATGTGTGACTCTGCTAGACGACACGGGGTAGGTGAGACGTTAGTATTGCGGATAAGGAAAGGTCTAACAAGCAGACAGCTCCAGATATGATCGATGAATGGTGCAATAGGAGCGGGCTTTTAGCTAACACTCTTCTCTTTGCGAGAAGGAGGAATGTGACCGATCTGACTCAGCCAGTGGTAAAGGGCATCACTATCCATATCACCGATGAAGCTAAATATCTATGTAGGAGTGATCTAAGACAGGAAACTTCTTTGGGCAAAGCATGTCAAGTGGAAGACGTCCAAGGTCCTCTCAGTCTTTTGAGAATGCTTGTGGCAAGACATGGGCTTATCACCGAAAATGGTTCCTTTTCTAGCTTACGCGTCCGTTGTTTGGTGGAGGGAGCTCTAGTGTAAGTATGTGATTGCCTTTGCATTAAACTTGAGAGAACGGTCTGTCTCGGCTGCAGAGGAGCTTTTCCGCGTACGCCTGTAGAGTACAGTAGACTTCACAACTCGTTAGGAAAACATCAAATGGAATTTTTCAAATGGAAGTTTGTGCTATCCTAATCGGTAGCGAGGGGTCAGGATATTTACGCCTATAATGACAGTCAGGCTGCACTTGAGGCCTTTCTGAACCCTTTAACACTTTAAAATAGTTCTTTGAATTAGGTCGCAAGACTAAACTCTCTGACCCTTGTCTGGGTTTCAGGTTACACTGGCATTGTTCAGCGGATGTTTTCCCAGGACAAAATCTTGGGTCTTCCTGCGTCCTCGACCAGGGCCTCCAATGACGCTTGAGTTTCTCACGAACACCATTGTGTGTGGCACGGCTCTACGGGATGAAGATGTAGTAAACGAATGCTCACCAATGTTTGTAAGAAATCAGCGGTATTCTTGCTGTCTCTCAGCAGAAAAGACTGTCGACAACTTATAGGCGTTCTCACGAGATATTTTCCTTTTGCTAAGCATCTTAGCGTGCTGGACTTGAGAGACACCACTGTCTGCGATGCTTGTGTAGAGGTTATTGACCTGCCTTTGCTCGGATCAGGTGGCAGATCCTCGGTGCTGATGTGGTGAGTGCTGTTACTGTAAACTCTGCATCACTGAAGTGCCTTCTCGGCTTTCTCCGAAAGCCAAAGAAATTCCAGTAAAATTGACAGTGACGAAGTGATTCGAAACCCGGAGACCTGCAGATACTTTTTGAGGTCAAATCGGCGAGCCCCACAGACGGACCAGTAGGAATGCAGTAAGGTGGGAGGGTTGTGATCCCTCAAATCCTGATCATAACCTCGCCGAACAAAAGGAGAAGAAGGAGGTCTTTTTTTAAAGCTCGTTCCTTCAGACGTTGCTGCGGTATTTTCAGATTTATTTGTTAAAATAAATTCATTTCCACCGTGACAAGCTGAAGCTTTCACTTTTTTTGAAAGAATTTCATTCCGGATTATAGACGTTTGATACGTTTGGCAGATGTTCAACAATTACTCACGCGACATGCAAGAATAATATCTGTTGGCAGTAAAGTTGTAACGCATACAATGTATGTTTTCGAAAATCGTATTGTGTCACTTGTTTTTTGAAAATCTCTGTGACGAATGAGTTTCAGAAACTTTTAAAATTATTTTTAGTTGACTACAAAGTTGCAGTGAACTATAAATAGCCACTTCAATCCCCGTTTTTTGTATGTTTTCAACAGAAATGAGGCTTTTTTCTTAGGATTGATGATGCAAAGTCTATGTAATATGCTTGGCATACTTTTTGAAATTTTCATTATTGCACTAGATTTGGAAGTGACATCATTATTCAGCCAGATGAGACCAGCAGTTCAAAGAAAGTGTGATTTGACTCCTGCAAAGTGGTTGTAGATACAATTACATCCCCTCAATGTCTGCATGTCACTGTAAAATCAAAGAGATTACTTGGTCTACAGATTTTCGAAAAATTCATTTTTGAAAGCAGAAATTTATTACACTGCAGGACAGTCCTTTAACTGCAGGCATAGGATAGTTGACAACATAAGGGAGAAGGCTTTTCGACTGTCTTTCTGCTTTGTAAAGTCCAACACATCAGACCGATAAATTAGCAGAGTCAACAACCAATGATTTATTGTAGTTAATGCTGGAAAACGGACTTTGCATTCTAGCACCAGCTGCCAATGTTTGTATACAGTATCGGAAGTATCGGAGTATATTTCTGTGCGTCGTGCAATCAGATGTAGAAGGCCCTGGATAAAATCTATAACTGGTCCACTAGGCAAGGACCATTCGTTAAGCCGAATAAAGCATCAAAGCATCACAGCCAGTCAGCGGCTTGGCGAATGGCCGTGACTTTGGCCTGAAAGCCGCTGCAATTGTTCGGAAGGTTAAAGGAGAGACGGATATCTAAGTCTTCCGTCCTGGGTTTTGAACCCATCCGTAAAGATAGACAGTGACTCGTGGTATAGGACATTGCGTTGCTTTCACTCTGATCGAATGTTTGAAGCCTTAGCTGAAATAGTTACCTGCGGGAGATGACGATGCGTCTTAAGTATGATGACACCAGTGTCCAGCTCGTTCTATAAGCGAGAGTTTCTCAGTCGAAGAGCAGAACTGGTCGCCATTTACTTGCCGACGATGTCTATCGGGAGAAGATGAAGCATGGTTTGAAGCGCCGCTGTTGGAGAGGTTCTCACTGCACCCGTGATGCTGAGACATGCTATTCGTTGAATTTTTTCTATCTGTTTCCAGTTGCAGTTCCTCTCCAAAATGGTCCACCACACCATTGCGCCGCACAGGAGAATCGCCCTTACACCGACGTTTGCAGCTAGTACATTATGTTTGGTTAAAAGCCCCATGTAGGGCCCGCCGCTCTTTTACATGAGTGCAGGGCAACTATTGCTTTTCCACACGTTTGTTGAAGTTCTCTCTCCAGGGAAGATTCCGGTCTAACTTTAGCCCCAAAAGCTAGCACTGTTTGAGAGACTAAGAGTTGAACCTCCCAGTGTGGTAGCCGAGAAGCAAGGCATTTTCTATTTTCTAGTAAAAAGGACCACCTTGGTCTTGGTTGGATTAAAACTAAAACCGCAGCAGTTCATCTAGCTTCTTAAAGGCGAATTACATGACATCAGCAAGTGCCTGCGGGTAGCAACAACCATTCATCCGGTGTTCTCTATTTCCAAGAAAAGTTCATTGAAATCAAAATTACAGAGCAGAGGAGAGGAGAGAGACTATGAACCATACATTGCCTATTTTTAATCAAAAGTCCAAGGGAATGTTGTCCGATCAAACTGCTTCGTTGCATCTCATCTATCACGGTAATCTTGACGTCAAAATTGTCTTGAAATCGTATAATTTTTAACAAGCGTTTGACGTGAAAACGTGATAGTTCTCCATATTTACGAAGTAAAATGAGATACTCAACCATCTGCAAGGCTCTCGTGAGAACTTCACCAATCAGCAAGGTCGGCTTAGTAGGTTCCGAACGATAGAATTAAAATTCCTAAAACCCGCAAATGAACTTTTAAATCTCATTGGAAAAACGTCTTAAATATAGGTAACAAACCACTTAGATCCAATCAAGTTTAGATGACCATTTTTGCTACTTAATGCTGCAGAGATCAATTTACAAAAGACGGATTGCCGCAAAGTCAAAATGTCGTTTCAATAATGAGCCACCCATTTTCATTGATCAAAACTGTAACACGACACTTTGGAAACCAGCTATGGCTAAGGTAGCAAACCTAATTAGTTTATACGAGTATCTGCCAGAACATAAAATTCTGCATAGGAGAGCTGTGTTTCAGAACTGCCCTTAAAAGGGATAATACTAAAGCATGAGTCTACAGCAAAGTTCTCCCACTTAAAGGAAAAACCATCGCAATAGAGGCAATTGACACAAATTCCTCAACACTTCTTAAATGATAAAACCAATTTATAATTCACATTCCCTGTAATATGATCCCACTAAATCCATTCAACTTGAAAATTCACACCGATCAGGGCAATTCAAAGAGTCCACCTTAATTAACCCTTGTCGTCTGATAATAAAGACCACCATAAAGGCCACCATAAAAGGTTGTGTTCCATAGCGAAACCGTTTTCCTCGCTCAAAAAAGTATCTAATATCCGATACTACGATTAGTTTATGTTACTTAATTAAGATATAATGAAATTAAAATAAACATCTCGATGAGCCCGGTAGTGGCTTAAGATTTTCCACAATAAAAGCTCTAATCATCCAGAACCGAAACTCATACCCGATACCCGCACCAGCGTCAATAAAAATCCTAAGTCCATATAATCGGCCTTTCTCTCATCATAAATGGACATAAAATGATACAACAAATCATAAAATTGTCTTTATTACATATTTCGAATGCCGTAATGCATAATTTGCATAAATTTTGAGGCTCGTAAAAGTCTATTCAAAGAATGGAGCACAGTAACTGGTATTGGGCCTATAAGGCCGGGGGAAAAACGATCAGTCGTCAAGATCAGCGAGTGGTTGGTTCCCCAAAATATCATTTTGCCGACGGCATACGAGTACGAGTATCTATGCCAAAAGCTTGAATCTCGTTAGAACCAGTTTGCCAAAAAAAAAAAAGACATGCATGCTGCCTCTCTCTTTCATTCCGGTCTAATACCGTTGTACTGAAAGGCGATCTCGAGGTGATCGGGTATTTGAAAGTCAATCACACGATCAGCCGGCCGGCCGGTACCATAGCTCACAGCTGATATTCGCTTATCAGCGAAATTTTCTCTGTCATGTCGCGTGCATAGGTTTGCATAAATTAGTTTATGCTTAGGAAGCAAAATGTTTTCGCGTCATGAGCGTTCATTCCAGAGTTTGCGTCAAATTGTGCCCAAGGTCTACGTGACTCGGGGCAGGTAGGCCGAGAAATTGCTCTAATTTAGCGATTTTTTTTTTTGTCGTGGAAAATGCCTGGCAAGAAAGCTCTATTTCCATCTACGTACGGCAAACGACTGTGACAGTGAGTGCGGTTCACATGATCGTCGCGCGTCACTTGGCTGAAGGCAAATGCGCGAGATATTCGCGTTTAGCTAGAACGTTCATTCGAAACGGTTGAGCTTTTTCCGTATTCGGGGGGCCTGTGGTGTGGCTTGTGACGTAGCTATGGTATTATAAGATATGTTTGTGGGTATGTCTGAGTGGTGGTAAACAAATGGCTTTTGGCGGTTTTTTTTTTTTGCAAAGTTTGTTCTTTAGGGTGCTATCCGTTTTGGAGTAGATTTTGGAACAGAGAATTTTTGGCTTCATGGTACATGACTGGTAGTGCCTTGGTTCACGACAAACATTTTCGGTTGAATTTTTTTTTCCTGGAAGATACAACGAAGTATCACGAAGTCTCAGTAAGTCCCATGATCTTCCAAGAGTTACTCTAAGATTTCTCAGGAAGTTTCAGCTGATCACAAGAGATTTCAAGGAGGCCCAGAAGGTTCCACGAGGCTCGCAATGGTCTCATCGCATCGAATGCAAGCAATGCTTCGAGTATAGGTCTTCGTTTTACATACTTTTATGTACCTCGAGAAGACTTTCGTTCATTTGGTTACAAGAGAAGTCCGATGCACTACGGGAACTGGCAAAGTATATACATATGCAGGTTCTTCCGGCATTGGTCAAAATAGTGGCGAATTTAATCGTGTTAAGGATCAAAGAACACATGTGTTTAACTCTTGATGTCAACGAGAAGGTTTCTGCTCAGAATCCTATTGCATCGACTTTGCCCTTTTATGGATTTCGAAGACAGCTTGAATCGAGAGACATCATCAAACTTTCCTGAAAAACCCGTCGCTATTATAAAGTCGATCTACATGATATACATTCTTACATCGCATTCTTGACAACGATAAGGTATCAGACAGTTAATGATGATGAACCGATGTTAGCTGGAGAAAGCTAAAGTGCGTTGAAGAATTCCGAACAAGATGGCACGGAGGCTTTATGGACGTTCTATGCCCCACGAAGGGTAACAGAAACTAACTCATTGTATCCAAAATATCTTAAGTGATGCGTGGAAGTCTTGCCAGTTTCCGAAGGATCATTGAATGCATAGGACGAAAAGGGGTTTATAATATACCATTGTATACAAAGAACATAAAAAAGTCCAAACTTGTGTCAAAAGATACCAACCAGTGCTTAGAAATTAAAATAGATATCAGTGCGTCAGCAGGTCAAGGCGCGTCAAAGGGTGTTCTAGAACGTTCCTAAAAAGCAAGGTTCCGAGAGCTTCTACAGGGATGTTACAATATAACAATGTCCCTTCCTCAAACTCCCAAATGTTAGCCTTAAAAGATCATTATAGAAAGCTTGGGAATGGAAGAGAAGTCAGTACAGATGAAGGGGTTTGAAGAGGTATTTTTTCCAACAAGTTATACTTTAGTTAGTTCTTGGTTGTCCCGCATCTCTAATGTCGTGACGAGTTGAAATTAGTTAAATATTCAGTTACACACCTGAGTGTATTTTACGGAGCCTTATAATCTCGACTTGTGTGCTTTACATTTGAGAATGACATGCCTATAATATCAGCTCTTTATTTTTCTCAAGTGTGGGCTTTTGATATTCCTTCTGCTTCATTTCAAGAATTCGTGGTTGTCCCTCCACCAGGAGCTCTAGTCTGTAGTCTGTTTTTGCGGTAACCCTTTACTTGCCTTCTATTTTACGGTTTTTAAATGCCGTCATATTAAGGCAATATCCCTCCTGGCTGTTTGGCTATTGGTAGCCTGCACATGATGCTGGTGGCTCAGAACTTTAGCGCATATCAAGAAAGGACAAAGCCTTGGGGTACACCAGCATTGGTTGAGAATGAGGTAGAAGTAGCTATATCCGTCCAGTACAACTTATACTGACCAATTACTTAAAAAGGTTGCAGTCCATGATGAAAATATGCTGCCGACGCCGAAAGCTTGGATTTTGCGTAAGAGGGCACTGTGTCACAGTCTATCGAAAGCCTTAGAGATATCCAGGGCAACTAGTCGGCATTCACCGTGATTGTGAAACTATGGTTCCATTTTTCCGTTAGGTACACTATAAAGTCCCCTGTGAAGCGTTGTTGACGGAAACCGTAATGACAGTCGTTTACAAGACGGTTTCTCTCATGAGATGGAAATTTACACTGCTTTCCATGACCTTAAAGAGCATTGACGTTAGGGCTATGGGTCGATAGTTTGAAGGGGAGGTTTTATAGCCCTTCTCAGGGATCGGCTGGACATGGGCGAGTTTCCACCTATCCGGAAAAATGCCTGTAGAGTATGACAGATGGAAGAGTTTAAGCCAGGTAGAAGGATCCCGCTTTAAAACAAGGGGAGGGTTCCCATCTGGACCTGAAGATTTGTAAATGTGGAGATCTTTTATTGGTTTTGTCTTTGGAGTCAGTGATATTGATCGTTGTGGCCAAGAGCTGTGAACAGACAGACTATTAGGCGGAGCCTTTGTTTTTTTTTTTTTTTTGGCGAAAGACCAAAAAGATTTAAGAAGCCTCTAGGACATTGCAGTATTTTTTGCTTTAATTTTTGGTGTCGTAGAAATTTCGCACGCTCTAAAATTGAGTTGCACTCGTTTCTAGCCCGTTTATAGAAAGTTTGGTTTAACTTAAAACGCATCGCAAGTAAAATCATGTCAGTAGTGGCATTTACATATTTATTGAGGATGCATAGAGACCAGTAAAAAGCCCTAAAGAACGAATTTAGGCCACTTCAATCGGCATTCTCGTATTGTCAAATTGTTCTTCTAGGGTGTCTTCTGTTAACTGAGTGCTGATGAGAGTACGAGAATATAGCTGATACCGGACAATGGACCTGGACCTCTCCAGGGGAGCGGACACTGATATCTCGAAAACGTTGAGTTGTAAAAAAATAATTATTATCCTCGAAGTTTCAGGTTGAATGCAGATACAAAATATATGAAGAGCTTGAAAAAAAAAACTAAAATCTCTGATTTTCTCTAATAGGGTGTGACAAATGCCAACTGCCCAGTCTGGAAGTTTTCCAGTTTGTTTTGAAATTTTGTTTCAAGTTCAAAGTCATCCATCTAGTCAGAGTGGCTCGCTAAAGCAAGTGGGTGTTTATAGCTTTTGGAAAACAAATAAGGTAAAGCTTTCGCACCAAGCATTCTTGGGCCTATTTTATATGAGGCACACACCACGGACACATCGTTCATTGTGATACCTGAATGCTGAATGGGGTCTACTTAAAATGATCGTGAGAAAATTTGTCCGATTTTTTGGTTTTACGACTATTATTGTTTTCCAGTAGCCAAACTCGGCGCCGCACGATAAGATAACCTAACAAAAGGTGTCACTGGAATCACAAAAAAGAAAAATTGCTGAAACCGATCGGCTAGGGCTCAGAACATCAAAGTTGTTTACGGCAATCGATTCTAAGAGGCGGGGACTCGACAGCGGTGTTAGTTGGCGCTAATTATAGAGAACTAATTCGTTTGATTAGAGGAGCGCAATTCGTGAACATGAGACGACGTATGGACGGCTAGCGGGCGGGCGAAGTCAATGAACTCGAATGAGCGTCGAAACAGTCGCAATTACGCGTGTTTCGCCCCAACCCGTCCCACCGACTGATTGCTTATCTAATGACGCATTTTTTTTTTTTGCGAAATTTCTTTGCCATAAATTTGCTGGTTGTTGTATTTGCAAGTTTTTTACTTTTTTTGCTATAAATTTAGACTGTTAACGGATATTTTGCTGTTATCAAACTTTTTTTTTGTATTCGCCAGACAGCTGCTATAAGGAGTGTGTTTGGTGTCTTTTTTCACCGGTAAAGTGCGTGGAAAAGTACGCATTTGTAACGGTTTCTTTGGCTTTTTTTTGGGAATTGTTTCCTTGTATGGTTTATGAACTCGGAATGTTTGTTGACGGAGGCGAGGTAATCGCAAATAAATTCAAGAGAATGTCGTTTATGGGCTTTCGCTTTCGTAATTAAACATCTGGGAGCGATGGTGAAGAACTTTTACTTGTTGCGTGTCTGTTGAAAAATCAGTGAAATTCTTGGAAAGGTCTTATGTGTGCAGATAGGAGGCTCGATGTTGTAGCAGAACTAGAAAACTTGACCAGGGAAAGTTACAAAATATTGCTGCTTTTTATCCGAGGATTTAAATGCGGATGGCAATTTTCTTAAATTTTTATTTGCGGTTTAAGGATGCAAGAGTTTGTATACACAAGGTTGCGCAAAATTAATCATCCTATCGGAAGGTGTTATAATTTTTGCAAATGTCGTACGTCAATCATTTTTGACATATTTGCGAACTAGACAGCTGCAGTATACAAACAGACAAGCAATGGAGCGCTATACTCCACTGTCAAGCCATCCTCAATCTCAACAACGAAGAGGACGATTTTGTGTCGAAAATCATCATGAGCGGCGAGGCGCATTTCCACTTAAGCGGTTACGTCAATAAGCAAAATCATCGTTCTGGGGCACTGAAAATCCGCGTGTGATGCACGAAGAGCCATTACATCCACTCAAAGCCTCTGTGTGGTGCGGCGTTCACGCGGGAAGAGTGATTGGGCCGTATTTTTTTGAGGACGCAATCGGCAATACGGTCACTGTTACTGGCGAACGCTACAGGGCCATGATAAACGACTTCTTACTGCCGGAATTGGATGAGCGGGGCTTGCTGAACATGTGGTTTCAACAACAACCAGGAAGAGTTTCCTGATCGCGTAATCTCCCGTTTTGGTGATTTGGCATGGCCAGCAAGATCGCCCGACTTAACCATCCCAAACTTCTTACGTATGAATGTGTAAATCACCTAGTGGACACCTAGATAGATAACTCCCCATTTTCGATAATAATGTTGCTAGAAAGTCGGATAAAATTCTGACGAATTAATACAGATGGAGGAAACCGCTGGATTATGAAAAATCTTTCAAAAAGATGGCACAGGCGAGTTGGAACGCTTGGTAAACCCGATGGTTCCTATACTAGCTCCATGGAGAAGGCTAACAACCTTCTCCTCGCAATGCACTTTCCAGGTTGTAGAGTTGTAACCCTTGAGAGAAATGTGTTGGCTGAGACCTTTACTTCGGTTCTGGGATCACTAGACTCAACTGAAACACTGCTTCGGTATATGTAACGAGGAGAAGAGATAAGTCATTCAGTCTTAAAGGCTGGAAGAAGCTTTCTCATGACAGTTATAATTCTCAGACGTTTGTCAGACATTCGCGAGAGGTGGGACATTTCGGTGTTCTCTGGGACTCGAAAATCCCGCTCAGTAATCCAACGCACTAACCACTGAGCCATGGCGCCCACTAGTCTCAAAGGCATATCGACATATGTAGATGGGCAGGTAGAAGAGTGGTTTCCCAAACAGAGAAAAGTTGATCAATACTTTTCCTGAGATCTCCTCAAGTGAGTTGAAAAAGGGTCTGTCCAGAGTTCGGTTCTGGCCCCAGCTAGTGCCGGACAGTTGCATATGTATATATAGTGGGTGACGGTTTTTCCTTCAGTTGCGCTATTGCAGCTGCGATAGTGTGTGTTATATGGAACTCCTCGTCTGGCCGCGTGTACTCCAATGGGCCAATGTCCCGTGGTGATCGTGTTATTCTGGCAATGTTTTTGCGCGTTGTACCTACTAAATCGTTTGTTTTAGCCTTGTTATAGCTTGGCCACATCTTTCTGGATGTAAGCCTTTCCGCAGTTCCTAAGCCTAGGCCATCTGAGATTTGCTTTTCTAAGGATAATTGAGGAGATGTTAGCCTTGACTGCCCCGAGTGGGATGTGAATTAGTTCCGCAAGTGAGTAATGAAGGGGTGAGCCTTACTTTGCCAGTTCCTCGGTTTCGTTTCCATAAACGTCCCTATGCTCTGAAACCCAGATCGGAGCTACCATGAATTCGCCACCTCGCGATGCTAGCTCTTTTCGACATTCTAGTACCAGTTTGGATGAAATGGACTGAATCAATAGCTTTGGTAGCAGCCCGACTCAGGCAAAGAAAACGATCTTCAGGGCGTATCTAGATCACGAATCTGTACCTCCTCTCTGGTTCTAGTCAAAGTTGTCTACATTCCAAATGCAGGTTAGACTTCGCCGAAAAACTTAAAATCGGTCAGAGATGTAGATCCTGCGAGAAGAGAAGAGTTATACTCTGGAAGTGCTTCCTGACATAGAGGGTGCATTTGACAATGCTACATTCGACGCCAAGTGTAACTCTAGCAGAAAATCCGGAGTAGCTAAAACCCCAGAGAGATGGATCCAGTAGGCTGGGAGATCACTGGAAAGTGATGGTAGAAGTTGGAAGATTGCCGTGGAGCAGGTTAGTGCGATCGACTTACTTACTTACATGCTTAAGTGGCGCTACAATTCGGAGTGAACTTCGGCCTCAACCAACAGACCTCTCCAGTTAGCCGCTGTATCATCGCCCTATCCACAAGCAGACAGTGGAGTCTCTTAAGTTCATCACCCTAAGATGCTGAAGGAAAGAAAAGTGGCCCGTGACACTCCTATAAGTTGTCTACAATATTTTCTGCTGAGAGACAGTAAGAATGCCGTTGATTTTATATAAACGTTCGGGAGCAGTCGTTTAATCCACATGCATACTGGAGAGCAGTCCTACCCACAATTGTGTTCGTGAGAAACCCAATCGTCAATGGATGCCCTGACCAAGGACGCGGGAAGACCCAACGCAAGTTAAAGTCCGGAGAAAACATCCTCTGAGTCTTGTTTAGCAACCGCATCGTAGATCTCATTTCCTGGGCACCAGACAACAGTCAAAGAGTTCAGTCTTGTTACCAATTTCAAAGAGCTTTTGCATTCTGGAACTATTTTGGAACGGGTTACAGGGTTGGGCAAGACTTTGAGTGCAACCTGACGGTCACTACAGACGTAGATACTCTGATCTGACCCCTTCACCTATTCTTAACAATTTAGTTGGTAGTCATTAGGATAGCATAGACCTGTGCTTGAAAAGAGTGGCATGCACACCTGACAAGCAGTGAAGTTCAGTGTTGTCGGTCTCCACGAAGACACCAGCGCCAGACCCTTGATCGGTTTTGAAGCCATCCGTGAAAATTCGACTACAGACCAGTCCAGGATCAGACTCTGGCCGAAGCCAATTCTGAACGCAACGAAAGACGCCGGTGTCATTGCATCAGACGGCATGTAAAGTTTTAAAAATGTCTTTCCTCTAAAAGCCGTATCACCCTTGCCTATCATGTCTTTATATGTACTAGCAGGTTAGCCACATAGAAACAGGAGCACGCCTCCTTCGCAATTTTAAAAGATGCATTCAGGAATGCTTTTCAGACCTCCATGTGAACCCACACCATGGGGTATCCATGCTCCAAATACATATATTTTTATAGTAAACCATCCAAACTTCAAACGTTGTAAGGTAGGCTACTGCGTTGCAAGGATAGTTGGCTGATTAAGACAAGATACAATCAAGATTGGGTGCAAGAATCCCTGTGCCTTTCACAATAGTTAAGGGAAAGTCTGGATTGTAATGAAATCATGAAACACAAACACTGTGCAACTAAGACTCAATCGCTATGTCTACACCAAATCCTAGACAACAATGAACAACACATCTGTCCAACTGTCAATGTGTCCAGCGTTAAAACAATGAACCACAAAAACTAATGAGTATCTTTGTTCGACGCCAAGAAGGCGACAACTCAATTTAATCGATGAAATCGTGTATCGAATCTCATATCGATAGTAAAGCCTGCGGTTAGTCCAATATTCCGTGATCAGTGCGACACCGTCACCATGCAACCTTGTTATAAAATGTGGCAATAAAATTGCTCCAGAATCGGTCTCCTTCCACCAGCGAGCACCAGCTACCGAACTGATTTGAGCTGAATGCACTGTGTACTCGTAGTTTCCCTGCGCTTCCAAATCACTTACCAGCACATTAATATCGATAATCTTTGGGGAAAAGTCCACCGAAACTGATCTACCGCAATGCTACCGCTACCGCTGCCACATGTTACAAAGACAAATCTGTAAAAGAAAAAATTAGGAAAATCGATGGTGACACTTCAATGGCTTCCACTGAACGCTATCATCCGATACTGAACGCTGACACTCATCGTATGCGTGAAAAAAAGAGAGCCTCCAACGTCATACACACACGGTTGACGGCATACCGCATAGGACACAGGCTTACATTGCACGCATTGCCAATCGGTTGGCCGCAAATTGTCAAATCTAATCGAGGGGGCTTATGATCTCTGTGTTTGTGTTCGTGTGTTTCTTTCCCAAGAGTTGTCGTTACACTTTCATCCCGTATACGAGATGTTCATAACGGTCTTCTGCTTTTTCTCCTCGAACGATCCAGATGGTGAAGCTGTATTGTCGATCGGTTGTTGTCATGAACACAACTAGTATCTACCGGATCGTATTACTCAACTGCGGGTGTCTTCTAATCTGTCAAAGCCGATGATGATGATGGTGATGATGATGGTGATGGTGGTGGTGATAGTGGTGGTGGTGGTGCTGGCGGTTTGCGTGATCTCTTCACGTTGCAAACTGATCACTGCGCCACCTTTGGCATGGATTCATACATTGAACGAGCGATTGTCAAGCGCAAGAGATCAGTTCTGTTGAGACGATGAATCGAGATCGATGAGTGGCTTTGGCTTATGGGCGTGGAATGCCAGCCAAGTCGGCATGGATTTCAGTTTACCACATTTCAATCGAAAATTCGCTGTCGGAAATGTCATTCGGTGTGTACGCGTAGTGTCAATGGGGTTGGTAGAGATTTTCAACTTGGAAGGAAGATGTTTCAATTGTAGATGGGAAAACTAATTGGATCAGAAGGATGCACATAAGTATCAGTATTACAATGTCGAATAGTACACAGTTGCAATGTAATCACCGTTCTTAAGGGCTTCGCTGGGGTATCCTCAGCAGATGTTGCATCAGATACAATGGCTTGGTATGGGGATAGAATTGTTTAGTGACTTGGGAATGAATATTCACTATTAAGTGAGATGACCGATACAACGGGGTAAATTCTACATATAAGCGAAACGTTGTTTACAGACCTCGTGGAATCGTTTGTTGGAGGATCTCAGTATAGAGTCTGTATTCGTTTATGAAGACAGCCAAACCGTTTTTCTTAAATCGTCTTTTAACATTGCTTGGACATTAACAATGATGGCTTTTCTGTCTGAAATAAACAGGACACGGAAAAGACTTCACCCTCAGAGCTTGGCTCAAACTGTTCCCAGCTCAAGGATATCGAAGAACCCCACGACAGAGACAACATACGGATGTTTTATAGGAAAACCAAGCAACTGGTAGCTAGTTTCAAGACCGGAATGCAGGCTCTTCGAAATAGTGAAGGAGTCCCAGTCACCGAAGCAAAAGTAGTAGATCTCTTTAAGCACTTCTAGCAGCTGCCAAATGGGCATCGTTGTGGAGAAAGAAGAACACACACATCTAGTCAACGAAGAAGCAGACCTCTCTCCAAGTATAGAAGGGGCCGGTACAGCCATCAAAAAGCTGAAGAATAACAAGGCCACCGGCTCTGCTAGACTGCACCAACTCATCAACATAGTATGATAGAGTGAAAGCATGCCCGATGACTATAAAATCAGCTCCATATGCCCCATCTACAAAAACGGCGATCCTATGTCCTCCAAGAACTATGGAAGCATATCCCTACTAAATGTCGCGCCTAAGATCGTATCGAAAGTAATATGTGAACGTCTCAAGCCTTTCTGCAACACACTTATTGGCACGTACCAGAGTAGCTTCCCGCCCGCAATTTCGACGATAGTCGTAAATAGTACCTACATCGAAACTATTCCAAACCTGTTCCGGATTTCGGCAAGCAGATGCTCTCTCATGTGACTTCCTTTATCTGGTGCTAGAACAGATAGAGCGCAGGGTAGGCGGCATCACAGAAAGCACTATCTTCAGCAAATCGGTTCAGTTACTGGGATACGCAGACGACAGTGACATCGCTCTCAGTGTGCCGCCATAGAGGCTTCCACGGAAAGTGAAGAGCGAGCGAAACGAGTTTGCCTTGAAGTAAACGAGGACAAAACTAAGTACGCGTTGTCAACACATAAATCAGCATCTGTCAACAGTCTAGGGCCAAACGTCACTGCTGCCAACAGTAACATCAAAGTGGGTATGGAGTTAACCTACCGCGGAGTAGATATCAACTCCACGAGCGACACCTTAGTAGAGATTCGACGAAGACTAGCCCAAGGGAACCGCTGCTACTTTGGTTTGGGGAAACAACTGGGGTCAAAGCAACTGCTCCAGCTAAGAGGATCTTCGAATCCCAGCCACCAGCTTCGAGGCGACAAGGAAGACCATCGTGCCCTGGATGGAAGAATATGGAAGGCTACCGTGTCTCAGTAAGTAAGTATTTCAAACTGCAGATGTCAAAATAGTTTCCAAAGAGGTACATTCTCCTACTCAATTAAATGGGACTATGACGATCCAATCTTTTACATACGTCAGCAGAGAAGTGCTCTTCAATTGACGTGAGCAATAGAAAAACGTTCTATTGAAGTTCCAAGCTGGCTTTAGGCAAAACCATTCGACCAGGTTATCCATTTCATGTAACACTATCGGAGCTGAAAGAAGAAAAAATAGAAGGAAGCACTTTTCACTTCACTGCGGATACCTGGCAATTGCTAGAACCAGACAACTCACACTTAGCAAATCCTTCCTCGACGACCTAGCAGAAATATATCAAGGAACAGAGCCTTGAATCTGATCAGGTTCATGAAACCCATGACAAAAAAAAAACTTCTATCGGCAACCGTGGTCATTAATACGGCGCATCAGCATTAGGATCGTTATTTTCTACCCTCCCAAGCAATCCGTGGAAGCCCTTTTGAACAAAATTAGTTTTCATAAATAATTGGAAGGTGTTCTCTCCTTAAGGTAGCATAAATCCTTGAGAAATATTCAGCGATGCAATTTTAACAGCAATTTCAAAAAGAAACCGACCGATGGCTCACCCATACAACCATAATTGCAATCTACCGCCGTTCTTTATTTTGTTCTATGTTTGTATCTACGCCTAAATCATTGTTGATTCACACATTCAATGGGCAAATTTAATGAATCTATTACCCACACTCGGCCCGCGTGGCTCACGCAATATTCCCGCCACATTAGCAGGCACAGTAGCCGACTAGTCATCCCCCAATCGAAGCTACATAAACAAAGATAACGCAACAGATGATCATTCCCAGCGGGGGTGGTATTTACTTGTCATATTTTATCTCTGAATAGCCCAACAAGAATAGCAACAACAGCTTAGATACACGGTATCTCCACCTACATATTTGCCTTCTTTTTGTGTGTTTTTTGGTCCAAAGTGCGAATACTTCATGCCCAGCGTACAGGAGGTCAAAGAACTTTTCAAAGATCCCGTGATAAACTAAGCAGATCACTTTGAAATACGTTCTAAGGTTGTTTACTTCCGCAGAGAATTATGTGTATTTGTTGAAATGCTAGTATCTCATTGTGTTTAGGATATCTGCCTTAATTCGTTAGCAATTGACATCGATAGCAAAGACGGATGTGCGGATCCCTTTAGAGTGTCGATCAGTTCATAGAGTAAATAAATTTAAAAGAAATTGTAAGCAATTTAGAATAGAGTGGAAGAGAAAGGCAAAATCCGTGAAGACACGCCGAATTCGAAAGATACGCTATGAAGCCTTATAAATTTAAATTTGAAGATGAATATTCTCTTTTGCGCGTGTCTAGTTTTAAATTTAACGGGAGTTAAATCATGATGGAAAAAAGTAGAAAATTAGTTTCAGCTGTTACTATGCATACATCATGATGATGGGTGCGGAGAAATCGCGTCTGTGGCCCTTGGGAAGTATGTCGCTCTGCAGTTCTTCACGATGAACAATCTGACCCAGGACTTGTCTCATCGTATTGAACTCGAACATCAAAATCAGCAAAAAACTTGAACAGTTTTGTGATTAAGATTTGATGGGTCTTGCAAATAGAGAACACTGTATGCAGGATTGCTCCTTATGTAGGTATCTCAGGCAAGTACCCGCAGACACTTGCGATGCCATGCAATTTGCCTTAAAGAAACTAGTCAACTGGACTTGTCCGTCTTAGTCCGACGCTTCACGATATCACGATCACGACCAGCACTGCTCTTCAGCTGAGAAACTCTCACCTACTGAAAGAGCAGGACACTGGTTATGCCAGCAAACTTATGATGCATCGCCATCTCTCTCAACAGCCAGGCAGCTATCACATCCCTCATATCCAGCATTGAAACATCTAAGGCAGATGAGTGAAAACCGCCGCAAATCACTGTACCGTCTCAGGGAACTGCGTGGTTAAGCACCTCATCCACGTGGTAAGTACCTCATCCACGTCGATGCGTTAAATAAAGTTAACCATAGATGGAGCCAACTTGGCCAATGCCTTTTCGCTAGGCATCAATGGCCAAAACTAGACCAAGGCAGATCTAACGGACTTCTTAAGAAGAAGATAGGAACCCTCTCTACACTAACCAACGTAGTAACCGGGCACTGAGCGATAGCCGTGCATGCTCAAAGCTTGGGCACCCTCTGTAATGAATTCTGCAGTAGTTGCAGAGACGAGGAGGGAGAAGAAACAGTCCTTTACTTGCTGTACACGTGTCCTGCGCTTACTAATATTAGGAAGGCTACTCTAGGTCATTACTCCTTCGATGGTCGCAATGATCTTAATAATGCCTCTACAGCTACCATCAACAACTTCATAAGAAAAAGTAATTTGGTTCCAGGAGCGGGCAGAGTGTTCATACCCATTGGCAGCACAAAGGACCTATCTTGGTGTTAGTGTACCCTATCGAGTGCCATATTAACCAAGATACAATGATAGCTACTACCTTAACCTTTCTGATGACCCGTAACTTGGAAACCATCGTCTTCGCGTCCGCCTATGAGTCAATACTTCCACCATCACTAAGGACAGTAACCGAGCTTGTAGACTATTGTGGTTCAAGAAGATGCAATAATCTCTCCAGACCACAGTAGAGGAAGACTGAAATGTGAGAGAATATGAGAGGCTGATTCGGAAATTGAAAAAAAGTATCTTTTAGAGAT
Organism: Blera fallax; assembly: GCA_946965025.1. Taxonomy (NCBI): domain Eukaryota; kingdom Metazoa; phylum Arthropoda; class Insecta; order Diptera; family Syrphidae; genus Blera; species Blera fallax. The sequence goes on along the minus strand of OX337244.1, from coordinate 109,435,474 downwards.
TTGCGACGAGGTCGAATAATAAGCGCTACCAATGGCTGTTAACAGCCCTCAAAAGGGATAAACCAGCCAAACCGGATGCATTCAGAAAAATGAATGATTCACATGAAAACGGAGACTCTCGGTCTCTCGGTTGCTGGGGACCCACTTTCAAGGAAATCAAATCATCACCGGGTCTCTGGAAATTCCGGCTCAGGAAATCTACCCCGAATCGACACATGGAACCTGACGCAGCTGGTGACAAATCGACGCCATCGAATATGTTGTCGAACCCCTCGATTGCATCAAGTCACCTGACATTAATGCACTGTATCCTGTAGCTATAGACTGAGTTGTAGAGCTGTAGACGGAGTGGCCTAAATTTAAGGTGCATAGAAGTAAATTCTCTGCTAACTACTCAGACTGCTTTTTCGATCTACGCTCCGGCTTATTCGGTTGATGGCGCTGCTTCCAGTTTCCCTGCTCCAAGGTTTTCTTTACGAGAAGGAGGTAGCTCACCGATTTGACTTAGCCAGTGCTTAATGGTGTCACCATTTAAATCTGGTAGTCATCTTGGATAACAAGCTTCTCTGTTCAAAACAAGTCAAGTCGCAAACTGGTGATTATTGTCGAAGAGGACTGTCAGATCTAAATGGCAATTGTAAGCCCAATCCTAGAATACGGATCGGTTGTTGGGTGGAATAAATTGCTTCGTTAAACGTTGTTCAACTCCAAAGAACAGCTTGCATCGGCTGCATAGAGGCTCTGTCTCTCCTTTAGATGCCCTATAGCACCGCATCCCAATCGATATTTATATCATGACCTACGCACTAAAAGCCATCTATCGTCTAAAGGGAGGCGGTTTTTGGTATCAATCGCACTGGCGCTTCCAAAAGCTTATATGAGAACTATCCTGCAACCCCAGTCTAGTGGATATGCCTTCGGATGCAATGAAACCGTTTATCCCATTGCGACACAACTAAACAATTCACCCTGGTGGTGGAACGGCTTTGGCCAGACTGAGAGCGTGGGAAAGAGTTCCAAAGGGGTCCGGTACTGGTGTCTTTGTGGAGATAGAGACCATAAGACTGCATTTCAACGCTGCAATCAACCCATTTACCTCTTCCAAAATAGTACATGAACTCTCTGAATCCGGTCGAAGAACTCAATTTATTGCGCCTTGTCTTGGTGCCAGGATATCTCTCGGAAACGAGATATCCGATGAACTTGCAAGAAAAGGCTCGGAGGAAGTTTTCTCAGAAACCGTACCAGCGGCAGCGCTTTGTGTGCCTGTGCCTGCGATTAGTAGTTCCATCGATGACTGGGTTTCAATTGGTTACAATCGACGGTGGCATAGCTCTGCTGGACTCAGCTAGTCGAAGTGTATTCGCTTATGACAAGGACCTCAAGGTATTGGGCTTAAGCGAGGCAACCAACTGTCCTGAGTTTGGACAGTACAGCAAAACATTTTCTCTGGTATTGCTCTGCCTTTGCTTACCAGGCTGTCGAGCGCTGATCATCTAAGCTCTTCATCACTGAAGCCCCTTCTCGTTTGTCTGCGAGAGTTGGAAAAAAATCATTAAAGTAAAGCTGTCCACATGATTAGTACAATAGTCCAGTTGCTTAGTTCGAGTGCGTCAGCAGATAGGAGCAACGGGATAAAATGAATGGGAATTCACATGACACACAAGAGTCACTTTATACTTGGACTTTCCGGAAGTAGATGACTAGGAAACGCATAATGACGTCTCTGCCTTATCTTTATGTCAGGATTCTCCGTGACCACTATTACCTTTTTTGCACCTTTTTGCTTAGCGTTATCTGCACTACTGACCTCATTAGTAAGTTGTGTCGAAAATATGTCTGGCGGGTTGCCAACCTGTAGTCACTGATCGATTCCTTATTTTCCTCCTTCTTAATGGAATAGTTCATCTACTATTAGCTGGAATCTTACCATTGGAAGTTATAAGATGATATCTTTGCAGAGCTCTGTTCCGAGAATTTGAGCTACCTTGTCTTAGGCGGTAGCTCTATGTGTCTACCTTATAGTTATATAGGTAGGTTTCCAGGTGCCACTACCCTATCATAGCTTTCATGAGCTGGTGTCACTGTCTCGGACGTTTGTGAGACATTCGCAAAATTTAGGATTTTGAAAAAACTCGTTGGTGTTTGATGGGATTCGAACACACTCAGTAGCTCAACGAGTAAATCACGGCATCACATCTAAGATCGTTTATGCCAGCTGTAAAAAATTTCGCCGAGGGTTCGTTTACCATACCTATTCCTATTCAGCATGTCGCTTGCACCACAGTAATATCGGGTTTTTCCAAATTTTTAAGTAGCACCCGGAATGTGTAAGGTGCCTACTTATAGCCCGTCGACGTTCCGGGTCGTGTTGTCAAATAAGAGTTACCATTTGCACGCGATCCAAAAGACCAATCAAATTCAGTGGCAGATCGCACTTTCAACGCTGCGTGGTTATACAAGCAAATCAAGGCCAACTCAGTGCAACTAATAGATACTCTCTACTGAAAACCCTTCTCTCAGTTTCAGTGATTTTCTCATCCAATCACAACCGACATTTCTAACCATTTCCGTCATCATGAGTCACTAGACCTCAAGGTCTTATATGGAGCAGTCAAACAAAGTTCTTTATTTGAGTAAGGGAGTGCCGCAACCGCCCCACTATGGTCAACAGCCAGACCGCCTAAATGTTATAGCATTCGGCACTGACGCAAGACTTCCTGCAAAGGTCTAGATCAATTATGTTTTACGACATTGGATTCATTGCTTTGCGGTTAAATTCCACATTAATCCCATCTAAGCGGGCGAAAATGAAAACAACATCACTCCGACAAATGCCCAAGAGCCTGCGTCAAGATCACTAAATTATTTCAAATTACACGTACGCACAGCAAATTCATTCGGTTTGGACTTCCCCCCTCCTTCCAGGGTTAATTCATTCAACACAAAAGCGTACGTGCAGCACCATACCAGAAGCCACCCCATGTCAGGCTTGAAAAATGCCATACCAGCTCGGTACGAACATGTACGTGCGCTTTTTCATATCACTCTTCTGAATCCATCAACCGCGACAAATTGTTAATTTGAAGATCAAAAGATCACTTGATCGTGTTTATTTATTTTTGACGATCTTTTCTCTGTCATCTGTGGACATAATATCTTGACAGTTTGATTCGCAAATAATGAAAAGCTAACATAATCCGGTCGACTCGTACAATGATGATCAGCTATGTAGGCAGCACTCGACTGGAAGGTGTTGTGTGCTAATTTGTTGAGGCCTTCTGATCTAGCACCGCATTTGGTGAAAGTGATCTACACAAATATTTTGTTGAGTATTATTAGTTTTGTGAGGTGTTAGTGGACGGGCAAGACGCCAGCATCACACTTCTTCGGGTGACAGAAAATTTAATTTACTGGGAGTGATGCAGACGCCTTTGATCACTTTCGGCATCATGATGCTGCAAGGGAGGGGTGGCGGGCCCGTTTGATTGAGTTGTTGAAAAGTTCAACGACGTACAGATCACCGGGTATTTTTTTGTTAAGGCCTATGCGAATGTTTTGTTTAGATTTTTGCTGTCTGCTTGTTAAGAGACAAGGCAATGAGATAGACAGTGAAAAGTCGAAATAATTGGGGTAAGTGCAGAGCACTAGTTTTGAGGTATTCACTGTTACAACTAGAATTGAGGATAACGTATCGTAAGCATAAAATTTGGAACATGCACGCACTAAAAAAAATAGTGCGTTCTCTCCGGCATGCCATAAGAAGCGCCCCCTATTGTTTGAATAGGTTATCAACTTTTCTTTAGGGTTTTTCATTCAAAAATGGATCGAGATCACCACTCGAGCTTTAGAACGCATTCCTCACCATGCAGCTTAATCGTTAGCCTGTTGCATCCAGGTTCACGTAACACGTTAGTTAAGGGTCTTATCCCCCTTGCATTACCATTTTAACTGAAGTCTTTACCAAGCCTTTGTACTGCTGTCCATTCGATCTACATGTCTCAGCTATATCTTCAGACCTTTACGACCACGTTAATGTCGCTATATATACCGTACAATTCGTCGAATCTTCGATACAAACAGGACGAAAATCACTCGAAAAAAGTGAGACTTTCATCAGATTTTGACGAATTGCATGCTTCCTCGTCGTAGACTCAGAGCACCTCATCACGTCGGATCTGGAGAGTATCTGGAGTAAATCTGACAATGGCAGATCTTCTTCTGATAGTTGGCACACAAGGTGTTGAGGCCCTGGTGTTACCGGTTTTCGCCGGTAAATACGGTTTTTGATCCTTCTCTTGCTAGGTTGCCAGCTGCTTCACTTGTCTCTATTCGCACGTGACCTGGTAGTCAATCGTAGGTGACTCTGTTTTTTTCACTTATTCGATTTATTTTGCTAAGGCGTTCCCACACCAGTGTAGACCTGATTTCATAGGAGCTGAAAGCCTTTACTGCGGCTTGGCTATCCGACAGTATCGGGATGTCTTGTCCGGCATACCTTCTGTCGAGGTTAAATAGAATAGGCGCATCTTTCAATTTCCGCTTAGAAGATACTGGGGTATGTTTCTATGGCTTCCGAATACCTGATTCTGGGCCCGTATACATCTGCTCTGGTTAGTATGGATGCGTCTGTGTACCATTTTATGATGTCTTGTCTAAGTTGGTATTCCCTGCTTCACTATTCCAAAGGACAACACGACCCGGAACGTCAAAGAACCTACGAATATGCGTCTGTAAAATGCGCACACTATACACTCTGAGTGCCTTTCAAAAGCTTGAAACTGACTTCTCGCAGTACAGGGCAGTTATTACTGCGATTCAGGAGATTCGATTCGGGGTTATCTTTCGTAAGTTCCAGCCAAAGACACGAAGGATGGGGTGGCCAACCGTTGCCAACAACATCTGTCATGCCATTGGTTTTTGACGAACCTATGGAGAGGAGAGATGCTGGGAAGGCAGAATAGCGTTTACGGAATAAGGTTACGTTAGTTTTAAGGTAGATGAGGTGTAAGTTATGGTTTAGTGTACGTTAAGATACAGCTGGAACCTCGCTAAGAAGGAAGCTATTGAGTGGTCAACATACAAAGAAAATGTCAAGCTTGTCAAAAAAGAAATTAGATTCGCTAAAAAAAAATTCTTGGAGAAGCTTCTGCGGGTTTATTGAAAGCACCACAGAAGCAGCTTGTTTGAGAAAGGTCCTTGCCAAGGCTCCGTTACAGGTTTCTTCTGCCAAGAACTATGACGGACAGACTCCTAAAAGAATACGCTTGACGCCCTCCTGAAATATCACTTCCCTGGTTGTGTAGACGCAAGGACCTCTCGTCCGGTAATTACACATACCCTTACGTTGACCGAAATAATCGACAAGATAATTGACGATCAGAGAATTATGCGGGCTATTAATTCGTTCGCACCCTAGATGGACGGTTCCCGGTATGGACGAGATACAACCTATAATGTTACAAGAGTCGGTCTCTATAATAGAAAATTCTCTTCAGTGCCTTCCTTGACATTGAAGGGGCATTCAACAACGTGAGCACTGAAGGAATCACAAGCAGCCTGCGGAAGGCCCAAGTAGATCCGAGTATATGCAGATGAATTGAAGAAAATTCTTAGTACCTGCATGGGAGATGTAAAGGGCAGCATTAGAACCAAGCGGAGTACCCCCAAGGCGAAGTCTTGGTCCTCCACGTATGAACGGAATTGATCTTACCTCAGAAAATATCTCGGTGTAATATTGGACCTCAAATTATCTTCTTCTTCTTTCCTTTTGTTCGCCGAGGTTATGATCAGGATTTTAGGGATCATAACCCTCCCACTTTACTGCATCTCTACTGATCCGCCTGTGGGGTCCGCCAGTTCGACCTCAAAAAGTATCTGCAGTCTTCCCGGTTTCAGATCACTCCGTTGCTGGAACCAATCAAATGCTGCTGTTTTTGCATTTGTTTGATCCAGAGGTTTTTTTTTGGCCTGCCTCTCTTCCGCGCTTGTATAGTAACATTGATTGACAGGGTTCGTAGGATCCAATTTATAGCTAGTAAAAATGTGCATCATAGGACTGGACGATATGGCGAACAAGGTGAATCTCTGTTGGGTTCCGGGCCACATGGATATACCAGGTAGCGTAAGGGCGGATGAACTTCCAGAGCAGAATCACAACTGCCTCGCAACCCCTTCCCGAGGGTAGCACACCTTGAACAGGAAGATAGACATTGAGCCCAACGAGGAAGCTAACATGCGTTGGTATCGATTAAATACATAGCCAAAAAGGCTAGTTTATGACAAAAAGAGATCCGCAGATCTCATGAAACTCAGTCGCATTCGTGTAGCTGTTGGCGTCGTTACAGGACACACTATGTGATAGGCAATCATGCAGCACGGTTAAGTACTTAAGTACAGGTTAAGCAGTCAAAAAATCTAAGGCCCGACAATTACATTGGCTCGTCCCCATTTATCGAATGGATAACAACGCTCCAGCCAAGATTTTCGAAACATCCTGGAACGCCAAACTTTGGTTTCATAATCCAGGCGGTAGCTGATGTTAACCTCTTCGGTTCGGGGAACTGGATACAATGTGCATGGGATCGAAGAGTATGGAAACCCTCTGTATCTTAGTTGAAGATGGTTTGTGGCTCGGGAGCCGGCTAAGTAAGTATATCCTGACTTCGTAACTCACCGATTGGAATTGTTGGTGATGCATGCAAAACGCAGATTTTTTTCTTAAGCGGTTTAATTGTCCGCTCAAAATGAGCCTTTGATCTGGAAAATAGGTCTGCGCCTTACGTCAGCAAAAATGCTATCCCTACTCTCCCTAATTTTAGGTTATAGTGTCAGAGCTTCTCCTACAGTACCTTAGTCCCCTAGAGAACGATTAAACGAGTGTTAGCATCACTTTTGTGGAATTCACCTACAACTTACCATCACACCTCGTTGTAAACAAATTCTTCGCGGCGGCATTGTGGACCCAACCGCTTAAAACTTGCAACTACAATCGTTAAAGCTTCTGCGAGTATAGTGTGGCGTCATGTGGTTGAAGCTTTTTGTATTTCAGTCAAACACCTCTGCAAAGCCCATTGAAAGCTTCGGTGACTCATTTATTAGACGGCAATACCCAGAGTTGCGTTGCCGGATCTGGCATCTTGGCCATACTGCCGTTACGAGGCTCAATGGTCTAGGGGTATGATTCTCGCTTTGGGTGCGAGAGGTCCCGGGTTCAAATCCCGGTTGAGCCCGCTCACTTTTTTTCATTTTTCATTTTATTTACCATCCGACTGTCTACGACATGAATTAACGCTCCAATGGCAAGAATTAATTTTAATCACAGCAATCAACGTCACTTCATTTAAAATCTCTTAATTAATCCATCAATCATTAACGGAGATTTAATCGAACAAAAAATATTCTGCTGTCGCTCTCTCTCTCGATGGTAGATACAAAATTTCTTTGCCAAGATCTGTGCTAGAACTTGAAAGAAACTGCTGTCAGAGTCTAGCCGGGTAATTAGCAACTGCATTGGCAGCATGCTGTGTGTCGCGCAGCAAAGGTCACTGCCTAGACAAACTCTCCCTCTAGCATACACTGTCAAGATCGATTAACATCATTTCTACTCGCCCTTAATAAGTTGCGCGCATTCATCAATTGACCACGCATCCCAATTCGAAGCGAAGATGCTCTCAGAATTGACCACAGACCAAGGAGGCAACGCACAAATCAAAAGATTTTAATTAATCATGATCAATGAACAGCAGCAGATCTGTTCTTGGAAACCATGGCAAGAATTCGACGTATTTGTACGTGTGTAGATACATATGTATCTACAAGATGCACAAATTCACTCTCATTATTCGTTCTTCCGCATGCCAGAACTTTGGCAGTTGTGCAGTAGTCCTCCTCTCAATTCCAAAACTAATAACTCCCGGTTGCGACGGCACACACATGTGAAACACGAAACCGATGCAGGATAGCAGCAGACGCAATAGACACCATGCAACAGCCAGCGGTCCATGTCCAATTCCAATTGAGTTGGTGGTGCACTTCATTCATTCTGGAACGCGCGCACAATCTTTCACTGTTTTGGGGGCGAGTGGGTGCTAGTCTCGGCTTCCCAGCTTCCGTAGGCCTCTGCAGCACCAGCATCGCTGCTGTCTTATTTGAGACCATTTAATCGGTATTGAACGCGACGCTGTATTAATTTATTAGGACGTCCGTGTGTGCCAAATGAGAACACAAATCTTTGGTGTAAATTTGAGGGGAACCGGGCACAGGGATGTTGGACGTACGTGTTGTCGTGTAATTTGTAGGGAGACGGGCGTGTGCCCTGATTTTGGTGCCGGGCCTAATGAGAATCTAATATTTTGTGTCTGCTCGTTAAACTGTGCATGTTCGTTTAATTGTTAAGGGCGGGGAGATTACTTGCGATGGATCCTCGAAGGACATGACGACGAGGAAGTTAATCGTTGTGACATGAAATTCATTTGTTGTAGGGGTGATTTTTTCCTCCTTTTTTGACATTTTCTGAACTTTATTTCGAACAAGTGTGATGTTATGTGTGTGGGGGAGTTTTTATGGACTTGGAATAGTCTTGTGGTTTAAGTAATTGCTTCGGTGGAGGGTAGGAATGGGTCTAGCTGGGTGCAGGATATAAATTACGTTTGGAAGTCAGTGGGAATGTTCTCATATTTAGATGTTCATGCTGTGAAGTCTTTAATTTGTAGGAAAACCAGCTTAAAGGGAACAACATGCTTTTCGTGACTTGAAATTTGCTCATACATTCACTTTGGAGCGAAAACCATTCGTTTGCGTCTTTTTAAGGAAGGATAGTCATCTCATAAAGTAGGAAATGGGTGACCCTTCTAAATGATAATACTTTCAACGAGGCTACAGCACTGATGACGTGGAGGAATCACATCAACAGCTTCCAGTGTCTGAAACAACTCGTGCAGCTGGAAGCTTAAACTACGCAATCATGTCTTACGAAGCATCTCCTGCTGAGCTGCTGGACTTTTTGCCCTCGGATGAACTTCGCCAGCCCATTTAAAGCCATCATTCCGGAACGCAGTGTATGGAGTAATGGGGTTCCATACTCCTTCAGTTCCCATTCTGTGTGGTGCACGGATGGCTCAAAAACATAAAACAGAGTTGGTGCGGACAGGTACGGCCCCAACTTCAAACAAGCAGTTTTCCTGGGCTGTTCCACATCTATCCTTCAAGCCGAGGTTTTTGCAATTGAGCTATGAGAATGCATCAGACTCAACCGGCGATGAAGGCTCTGAGCTCCTTTTATTTTTAGTCCAAGCTCGTCTGGCACTGCCTGGACGCCCTAAAGCAGCTCGCTGCTCACAATCAAATTAGGATTCATGGGGTTCCAGGACATGTGGGAATCGAGGTAAATGAAATTGCTGGTGAGCTAGCCAGACAAGGATCGCAATCTTCTTTCATTCATAGCCACATGAAAATCGAGCTTAACTCATGGGATCACCAAGAGAGAATCTCTAAATGGAACTCAACAACCAGGCTACGTCAAGCCAAGAGATTTGTCAATGCTTTCGATGGCAAGAGAAGTCAGGAAATTCTCGCACTGAACAAGCTCCTCACGGACTTCCTCACCGGATACTGTTCACTCAACTATCATCTACACAAGATGGACATGTAAGTCCTACGGACATGTTTCGATTTTGTCTGGGAGACTACCTGTGCGATTGTCCCGCCATGCTCGAAGCAGGCAAAGACAATTTAGAAGGGAGTTCCCCAAACATAGTCAACCAGTCACCCGCGTGTTCCTAAGGTTCCTCCACGACCTTGATCTGAAGAAGCATATGAAACGATGAAGGATAGCCACGGATATAGGTGATTTTACTGTCGAAGATGAAATAAGGGCAGCTACTTTCAGATCTACATGCGGAATGGCCATATTCCTTACAAACTCTTTAAAGGGAGAACCTTAGCTTCTCTGAAGTCAATACAGTAGAGGTAGTGCGAAGAACTGAGCTGGGAAGAAAGACTATGAAGACCCTTAACATCTACTATGGTGAATGCTATAGAGACCGGAACCAGATTTGCCGTTCAATGCTGGCTTAAGCAAGAAGCCCTGATACACAGAGATCTTGATGGACACATAATGACAATCAGCAATGCAAAGTGTTGAGGTACCAATGATAGCTTCTGCGAACTCCCTTGAAAGGTTTACAAAGAACGTCCTAAGTGATACCTGTGCCGATCAGGAAGAAAGCACAGTCGGGAAATAAAGCCTACGTGACGGTTTGAGGGAGTCGAAAAATCGTCGCAGATGGTACGCGATTATGGCATCTTGACATCCACATGGGGACTTAGATGTCAATCAACATGCTAGGGATCACAAATACTATATTCTAGAAGTCTACAACTTTCGAAAAGCGAATATCGACTCCGAAAACTATCCAGTTGCAGTAAAGGCAAATTTGCGGAACATTGAACAGGTCCCGGATAAGGCACCATTCGAAAGAAACTGTGGGAAGATTCAACGTCAAACTGTCGTCGCAAGTCATTGCCAGGAGTTTTTCTGCAAAACCTCGACTCGTCTGCGAAACCGTTGATAGCACGGTTCCCATCTTAATGTGAAGCGTTGGGCAATCTTGCTGTCTAAATTGTTCAATTACGACCACAAAACCTTGGCACCCATTTGGGTGTGGATTTGTTACCAAAAGCTTTGCGCTCTAGTCATGTGAGAAGGTAGTGCACTTAATTACTTAAACGGCGCTACAGCCTAGGGTGAACGTAAACCGAGAGCCAGAAGCCCTTCCAACACTCTGTTAGTTACTTGCCTCCAGTTTTGTATACGGAGTTGGTTGAGGATGTTCAAGTGAAGGCTTTGCTACTCTATTGGCTTTTCAGCCCAAAAAAAAAACAACGGCTGGCAAGAGTTATCCCAGTTGTGTGAGTGTTGATATTGGCATCTAGGTAGGCAAAGGCCCTAAACACGTCCGAGACATCAGTATTGGGTGCCCTTTTTTCCAACACCATGTACATTAGTTTGCCCTCGTTCACCGTTCAAAACATCTTTCTCGCCTGAGCCTGAAGTCTCGAGAAGGCGCCACTGACATCGTATAGTCGCAATTATCCTGCTTGCCTTCGTCCATTCATTTTCCGCGAATGATTTGGTGCATACTTTGTTCAGCTTTGTTGGACTTAACTTCATCCAGATATGGTGGATGGAAATGTTGGTAATTATCGCCGAGACTGAATAGTTCATTCGCCTTTAGACAGCCTGAAAAAGTGTTTCCCTATATCTTCAACATCGACTGCTGTGCTACTATTAGGCTTCCTATTCGTCCCTGCAAAATTCCGTTCAGGCTTTGTAGCAAGTTCTTGCTGCCGTCGAAAATACTTCCGAACATTATTCCTCATTAGTTTCTTTCTCTTTTCTCGATCTGAGAAGCCGTTGTTACTTCTTGTTTAGACCTCGCAGACAAGTCTAGTTCTTCTGCAAGGACCAATACTTATTGTTCCGCTGATCAAGCTCTTAAAAATTTCAATCGTCTTGCTGTTTCTTCGTACTGTGTACTGTGTACAAAAACCACATGTTCTCCAACCCATCTTTGCCATTTTTCTTTCTAATGATTCCTCCTACATCTCCGTATAACACTGGCGAGAGACGTGGATAGCTTCGCCTGCGGCATCGTCCCAGAAGTACCACCCAGCCACCCTTTCTACATAGTTCTCCACCAAAGCAGTCACTCTTTTGGGATATAAACCTTCTGGCGCATTTATTTCGAATCCTCCAAAAGAGGGTGCAACCCTTGTTCATAAATCTATTGGGCTACATCTCTGGGCAATGGCTGTTGAACCACCTAAGCTTTGTATGGAAAGAAGCAGAACTTGTTGCCACCCTTTCGCAGCATTTTATCTTGTAGATGGCTCTGATTGTTGCCCTAGTTTTGTCCGCGACTTGCTACTATGCACTATCGTCCTTTGTTCTTCCAATTAGGCGGCTCAAAGGCAAACTCTTTTCGAAGAGGGTAGACCTCAATATTTATAAAGGGATCTGATGGATGATGGACTTCTCATCAACAGACTGTCGTTCAAACTGATTGGTTTGCGCTTATTGCAAGACACTCTTCTAATCCCTTAGATGCTAGGGCTTTCCCAGGAGCTGGTATGTTATGTTTTTGTAAGATCTTCTGACCTCTCGGGGGGCATAGGGCGTCAATAAAATCTGCGCGCCATTGTGTTCGGAGTTCTACAATGCGCTTGAGCTCCCTCCGAGTCATCGCCAATGATCTAGATTCCCCCTCGACTGACTGTCTGATTAGGAAAGTAAATTCCATTGCAGTGCGTACTTTGGAACTGTCTTCGCGCCGTAGGGTGTGACCATTCCGCTGCCACTTTCTCCTCCGTATTTTGACGTCTAGTGGCTCCTGGCCCGTTATCTCGTGTAGTTTATCGTTCGATATACGGTTCGGGCATCTATTTATGAAGGTTTGCAGCTTCCTTGTGACGGTGTACACCCATAAAGCAGCACTGTTTCCACGTTGGATCGCAACAGCCTCAGCTTGATTTTTGTGCTGAAAACATTGCTTTTCCAGATTTTAGACGGCAACCGAACACAGCCTTTGCTTTACGAATTCTACTGTCCACATCCAGTTCGGTACCACTATCTATGGAAAGCTGCTTACTTTCTCGACCTGCTGTCCGGTAATGTTGAGTTAAGCGGCGCTTGTGTTTTATTGAGAAGTTGAAGTGCTTAGGGCCTTTGTTTTTGCCGTATTTATCTTAAGCCCTACTTCGTTGACCTTTGACTCCAGATTATGGGCCATCTGATGCAGGTCCAGGAGCTGGCTTCGGTTTTGTTTTTAGTGGCAGTTGGATACCAAGGCGGAATTAAACATCCCGCCATTAAGTTTGTCGCCCTTATCCCTGCATCTTACTAAAATTCCAATACCGTCAATCAGTACCGACGATTACTTCAGAAATCCCACAACGAAGAGGTTGCCTTGTTAAATTTATAAACACGTGTGTATCCGTACAATCGTGCAACCTGTGATCTAAAACAACTTTCGAGTGGAGTTATCCCTACGACCTACGGCAGCTATTTTGTCAATCGTTAAACCTTTTTACAGATACTGATCTTGATGGAAAAGCTAACATACTGAACGACTAGATACAAACGACTCGCATAATTTTCATAAAATTCCTTCCACGCAATCCTGTGAGAAGTAGGATCTCTTCGTCGAAATTGACCAATAAATAGACCCCGCCGCATGCAAGTATGTTATAAAAACGCCATAAGCCAGGACCACTGGCAGTTTAACTTCACACCCGAGTCCTCAAAATCTTGAAATTATTTCAACCATAATCCCCCGAAAGCATCTTAACAGCACCATCTTTGGCGAAAAATGTTCCCACTGTTTCCGTCCATTAAACATCGACAAATATGCACAGCACACCCAGCGAATAAAAAGTGGTCCGTTGGCTCGTAAAGCATTAAATTTACGATATTATGACATCGTCTGCATGCACGGTCTCACTTGGCCGATCGTGACTTTCTGTCGCGCAGCTCTGAATTCTGGAATCAATTCAATTTCAATTTCGCTTCTAATTAAAGGAGCCCGCGGAATGGTTCCAATCCCGAGACCATTAAATCGATCAATTGTCGAAGTAAATTAATGCGATCTCGGGCATAATGTTCGACGGCAATGCACAACGTTGCCGTCTAATAGTGCAGCGTGCAATTTTTCAAAGTGCCTGGACAAGGATTTGAACGTCTCTAAACATGGATCTCCGCCCAAGAGGTGTTATTGCCCCAGAGACAGATGCTTTGGTGAGAGCGCTGCGGACATTGGGTACACATCATCGACGTGGCGGCCGTGGCGGCGCACTGGACATTGAAATCGTGTTAGAGACGATTCGGTTAATTAATGACAGGAACCTCGGCGGAATAGGCGAAATGTTGTGCCATGAGAAACCTGTCACATCTGCCAAACATTTCATAACCCGCGCGCCGGAGTTGTGGTGCTACAGCATAAGGGCCTGTCCTAGGCGAGGTGATCGCGTCTGCGTGTGCAATGTGGATCCGAGGTGACATGTTGTCGTCGCAGGTCTGATGTGAGTGAATTTTAATTAGATTAGAATTTGCATATCAATTTTATTTTATTGATGTTGCTGGTGTAGAACGTTAGAGGGTTGAGTCCTTTGGGACCTGAGAAAGCAGATGTTTAGCGAAGTTGTAAATCCTACTGGGGAAGTTGTTGACATGGCGAATTTATTCCCTTTGTCAGTAGGGTATGATGCCGTATATCAGCACTTCTTAACACATAGACACGAGTGGTGTAGCAGTTTATGGATAGTGTGCAGTACACAATGGGTACAAGTAACTATTGGGCTCTCTGGACTCTAGTTCAGCACCTGGTCCAGTCCAATTGCCTTAATGTACCGAGGAATCTGAAGTTGATCTAGTGAAGGCCTATAAGAAAAGGCAGATTCGCTGGTGGGAATTTGAAGATTTGTGCTTCATATTCCATGAGAAAGCGTGCGGATGTTCCCTGGAGCTGTCTGTAGAATGTCCATCTTCTTGTTTACCAAGTTTCTGCCTGCCAGGTCTTACTTCTTTTCCAGTTCTTTGCCTAGTCTCAGTTGGGGAATACTATCCGTAAACAAGGCCTTTTTTGCTCTCCTTTCTGTGATCATCTCATAATTTTAGCTGCATCCTAACATCCACAGAGATGTTGTGGTCCAAAGAAAGCAGTTTACGAGCCATTCCTTACCAGTGTATACGTTGCTTTCTTCTGTATCCCTCTAAGGTGGCCTAATACCAAGTATAGGGTCATATTTGAGTAAGGTGCTCCATTATATAGCCTAGACTACAGTCTGTCCAACAAAGAATATGCCACGACAAAGACAGCAAGGTAAGTGGGTGTGGTCCCCTCGACATTCTCGCTATCGAGGTGGTTTACCTTAGACAAACTGCGAATCAACCAGAGCAGATGAAAGGGCAACATCTATAGCACTGTGGCAACTCAGGTGGGGTAACATGGCAAAAAGCAAATGCAACCACAAGCTGCTTCCAACGATCGAGACCTGGACAAAGAGAGCAACTACCCACTTATGCAATTCCTGTCCGGTCACGATGGTTATCGGAAACACCTCCAGAGAAACACAACGCAGAGCATGCAATGTTCCAATGCAGACGCTTCGCAGAGGGAAGAACGGAGCTACTAATCCCGGAGCTTCTAGTAAGCTCCGAGGACGACTGGTTGGGGATCTATTCCTTCATAATGAACGACCAATTCTTGGTGCAACACACTAATAAGTATCTCCAGCCAGTTCGATCTTTAGCTTGTTGTCTCCAGTTTCGCCCGCCAAGTTGGTTCAAGTCCCCTTCCACTTGCGTGTGCCTCCTGAGTTGTGGTCTTCCCCTACTGCACCGTACTGCGCGGTGGAGATTTTCCGGGCCGGTGCAATGGTGTGCATACGCTCTATATAACGCAGTCACCTTAGTCATTGGACCTTCACTTTTCTGGCTAAGTCAGTGTCGCTTTACAGCCCGTAGGCTTCGTAGTTGTATTTCCTCCTCCATTTACCGCCTATGCAAACGGGACGGAAAACCACTTGAAAAATTTCCCTCTACAAACAACCATGCCTCTGCGCTATATAGCAGGACTGGGATGATTAAAGTCTTGTACAGATAGGATCACTTAAATGGCTCGGGAGAGGGCTTTGCTTCTCAATTGCCTTCTTAGGCCAAAGAAGCGGCGATTGGTAAGAGTTATTCTTCGTTTGATCTCAGCGCTGATGTCTTTTTCTGAGTTCATAGCGGAGCCTAGGTAGATAAAGTCCTTAACAGTTATATCTGTCTATAGTGACGTTCTGTCCGAGACGTCGATGTTGGTTGTCCTTCCTTGTTGACATTGACCGCTAAACCCATCTTCGCCGCTTCCGCCTTAATACTCACGAACGCGCAACTGACATAACGCTGCATTCTTCAGATTATGTCAATATCGTCGGCGTAATTGGACGGACTTTTGGAATAGTGTGCCTCTATTGTTGGCGAGTACGTTTTGCCCCCTTCCTACAATAACGATGTATAGGAAGTCGCATGACAGCGCGTCGTTAAATCCTTTATTGACATCAACGGTCTCGATAAGTTCTTCATCAACCTTGATGAAGCAGCATTCTCCATCGTCATCCTGCACAAACGGGCGAGGTCAGCAGATATGCCAAAACTAGACATTACCCTGTATAGCTTATCTGTATAAATGCTGTCATACGGGGCCTTGAAATTGATGAAAAGGTGGTGGGTATCGATTAGGACTTCTTGAGTTTTCTCCGAGATCTGCCGAAATATGAAAATTTGATCAACTGTGGACTTTTCTGGCCTAAAACCACACTGATGTGAACCGATCAGGCTGTTGAGGAACGGCTTCAAACAGCACGGTAGATAAGATCTTGTGTGCAATGTTTAGAAGACTGATTGATGCCTCTCTCATTGACGCAGTTCAGATGGTCTCCTTTTTTAAGGATCGGGCAAACAATACCGAGGTCCATTCATCGGGCATACTTTCATGCGACTAGATGAGCTGGTGCATGTTCCTTACCAAGTCATTGCCTGCCGCTTTGAACAGCTCGACAACTAGGCCGTCAGTTTCAGCATCTTTGTTGGACTTATGTACGTTTATGTATAGGTATCCTCACTTCGTCTAAGTCGAGTATGCGGATATGTTGGCCTACATCGCCCAGATTGAATGGTGCATACTACCTGACAGTCTGCAGAAATGGTTCTTCCTTATTCTCACTCCGACTACGTTTCCTTGCAAACTTCGATACGGGCATTTCGGACACGCGCTTCCATGATCCTACTTTTTCCTCCTGAAAGTTGGTGCTCGTCTCTCCTCTTCTACTCATAGAGCTCATGAGCAGCTCCAGTCCTTCTATGCAGCGCCGCCTTTTATGCCTGTTGTTTAGGTGCATGTGCTTGCC
Organism: Blera fallax; assembly: GCA_946965025.1. Classification (NCBI taxonomy): domain Eukaryota; kingdom Metazoa; phylum Arthropoda; class Insecta; order Diptera; family Syrphidae; genus Blera; species Blera fallax. The sequence goes on along the minus strand of OX337244.1, from coordinate 109,418,524 downwards.
GGCATTCGTCATAAAACTTGGGGTTTCGTTGCGGTGATCGAGTGAAACCAACAAGCTGGCGGCATAGAGAGATTAAGGGAGGCTCGATCGGAAAAGGATTTAGCGATCTCTTGCGGTTGTAGCCGTCCAACGTCAAATTTCCTCACAGTATTTCCTTGTCTTGGCGGTGTTCGGGACATTCGCTACCGTACCTTGGCTACAACAAGGTAGTGGTTCGAGCCAATGTTGGCACCTTGGAACGTCCGGACTAGAGGAATGCCTTGTTCGATCGCAATTTGGTCAAACTGGATTTCTATGTTCCGTTGTGAATATCGTATCGAGATGCGGGAACCGCGTTCTAGCTACGACAACATTTCACCCCGCAGAAAAGTCGATCAGCCCGAATCCGTTATCAAAAGTGGTGTCATGTAGGCTGTCATTTCTGACTGTGCTACCAAAGATGCCCTCCCTTCATAACTATGCGCAAAAAACGTTCAGGACAGTCTTAATGTCATTGCCAGTTCGATCCTCGTATGTTTCGTCCAAGAGCCCGTAGAACCCATCTTTGTGTTGCCGTCTTTCTCCTCTGTGGGGACATGAGAGCATATTAGGCTAGATCCATAAGTTGGTCTTAAAACATTTTTTCGACTCTGTTTTCGCTTCAAATAACTTTCAAATTCGATTTAATCAGTAAGGATTCAATTTGTCCAAATGAATGCGTACAATAGGGTACAGCATAACCCACTGCTGATCGAACATCATTTCCTGCCTCGTTTTTCATTACAGACCAGCCTCATATGAATAATGAAACGATCATGGGAACGTTCTTGTCCGCCGGAAATTCAAATTGAACTACTGCAATAGAAACGTCATCCCTTTGGCGCCTACACAACATCATTTCACAATATTTGTGCCGTCATAAATTGACAGCTAAACAACAGCAACAGGTCTTTCCGTAACCACACTACATTTCAGTCATCCACATCCATCCGACTTAGCATGCAGCTCATGATAGCCACCAAACTACCAGTACGCATGACGATCCGCACCATTTCACATGCGATTAGCCACTAGAGCCCCGCACTATCGATCATAACTCCGTTTACGGTCAATGTCAACCAATGGAACCTCACAATATTGTAGTACCAGTGTACTTAGCCTAAAACGTGCGGATGACAGTTTCCCAGGAGTAAATTTATGCCAGCACGGTCACGTATCAGGCTGCTTACTTCGAGGCAGGCTCGAAAGCAAGAGTGTGTGCAATTGCGAGTGTTTGTCATTAAGCTGCACCTCGTCTGCGAATATTTTGATGCAATTCCAGCCGCTATAAGTCGGGTGCATTCAATTGAGCACATGTATGGCGGTGCCAATCAGCTACACACCGTGCACATCCAATTGTAATGGGAAACAATTTGTTGCAAATTGTTGCTCAGTTGTTGTTAAATGGCTGATAAATGCGGTGGAACTATGTAGTGGAACAAATCGACAACAATTTGTGTTTTTGTGATTTATACGCTGTGAATGCATAATTTTTTCTGATGGAGATGGAGATTGAAGGAGCACAACGGTGAGAAAACTTTTATGACATCTCTGGCTTTCCTTGGGTTAGGGTTACAATTGTTTGGAAGCTAAATACGAGGAGTTCCTGTCCGACCTTTGTCTGATTTTCGTCAACTTCCGACGACACTTTGACTCGCCGCTTTGTGATCGTCCTTATCATCGAGTCTTCCAATTTCTTTGCAGCGGCTACACTATCTTGCAATGAAGTTGTTTGTAGTTGCCAGGGTCTTTTTGGCACTCCATTTTGGGCCCTTTTGAATCTCGAATCGCTTCTGGTATTACGCTCTCATCGCGATTATGGCCGATTGACGGCATGTCTCGAAATACAAATCGGTCCTTCCGACTTGAGTACGACTGCAGTGTTTTTCAAGCCGAAGTTACTGCTATAAACCAAGCGGCAGGAATGATTACCGAGGGTAACATCTCTGGAAAAACAATCAGCATCTATGACAGTCAAGCAGCCCTTAAAGCGTTGCAGTCAATATCGGTAAGGTTCACGCTCGTAAAAATGTGAATTTAAAGACTGAACGATATCTCAGTAGACAACAAGGTGCGGCCTAGATATCCCAGGTAACGAAAAGGCAGATGAAGTAGCCAGGGAAGGCTAACACACCGCTTAGCACTTTGAACAGAAAGATAGGCATTGAGCCCAACGAGGAAGCTAACAGGCGTTGGTATCGATTAGAAACATGTGCCATAGCCAAATCGTTATGGCCAGTCCGCACAGAGATCCGCAGATTTCATGAAACTCAGTCGTAGCGACGGGACAATGCGTGATAGGGAATCATGCAGCGCGGCTAAGTACCCCACAGCAACTTCTGAAGGAACTGCAGGGACGAAAATGAAATAGACTCCAATCGCCACTTGCTATGCAATTGTTCAACACTAGTAATCAAAAGAAAAGACACTCCTGGGAGCTACTTCCCTGCGAAGCTGAACAATTTCCTGAGATTCACACATATACATGTGTATTTGGGTGGTTCAATTCAGCCGTCGTTAATGAAATTTAGGTTTTCGGTGATCTACTAATGGGCACAATGAACACATTGTTAGTCCAAGTGAGCCGCTGACAGCCTCTTATCAAGTAGGGCATCCGTATACCTAACCTAACTGACAGCGTAAAAGAAACTAAAGTGAGAAGTATCTTCCAGGATTGGAAATGTTATAAGATCCCTTTATTTACGTGCGGACTTCACTGTTTCTTGTCGAAGAGACTGTAGTCTATATACCCCAGCATCTTGGCGGACTTGTTGAAAATAGTGCCTTCTAGCTTAACCTGAGTTTTGCTTACACTTCTAGGACGAGATAGGAGAAATCACATGACCCAATAGGGGGCATGTTCCGGTCACAGACTTAGTTTTCCTGCCACTTCATCCACTGTACCCTTACGCGATGATTGATGTCATCATCAATGGTTGCGGTAAAGCCTTACGTCACAAATTCTGAAGTAGTCAGGAATTGCCGCTCAATGCTCAGGGCATTATATACGCAGAACCGTATCAGATTATGTTGGGTACTTGGACATTGCCATATAAAGCGTGACCAAAGTGCCAAAGTTAATTGGAGGCATAAAACCACATAATTTTGTGTGTGACTATGATGAGAGTTATTCTCCAGATAATTTCCAACCTGATTGATCGCAGATGGTCCAACTCAGAAGCACTTAGGATGTCTAAGGACATGTGGCCAGTGTTAGATCGGAAAAATCTACTAAGACTTTGGTATTTCGCTTCTGAGGAAGCACACAATGTGATTCGGTTTATCGAATACGAATGAATGCAGGTACTGCAATGTCATACACGTCTCAGACGACACAACACATCTATCCTGTGAATACCAAGGCTTGGGGCAGGCTAAAACACCTTCCAATATGCTTCTTCGAATAGGTTGGCTCTTTGACGCAAAATAATGTTTTTTTTTTAAATTCTGCAGAGTAATTAAGTGGATGAGTGAAATGGTTAAGGTTTCTTACCGAGAAGGTTCCCAAGATATTGCGATGGGCTGACCATAATGCCTGGTGCCTTATGATGGCTTCATGACCCTCCTAAGAAGAATCATCGAGCTTTTCTCGAAGGCCCTTATCTTGACCACTACACTAGCGAAAGTGTACAATAATCTAGAATTTTTGAAATACTTTCAATTGAGCTAGCATCTGGGAGTGTTACGCGTGGCTATGATAAGCTCTTCTGAAAGAGATCAAAACTCCAGCAACCAATGTGCAAGGCATTCAATAATAAAAAAAAAAAAAACAAGTTCAATTGACGCCACTTTTTATTACAACAAAAAGAATTTATTGCTCGCTAGTTGTACTCACATTTTATTTTAACTTTGACGTTGAAATAGTACAACTTCCTTGCACCTGACTGCTGTGCATAGCTAACGTCTAGACACCCTCGTTGAACTATAACTCAACCATTAAGGTAGTACGGCGCCGTTGTCACATACTGGCAACTCACAAGACGGACAACATCCACTTCATTCTAATTAATCTGGTTTTCATTATAATAAAATACGATACAATTTAATGATATTAATTAACAGGTAATAATATTTACATTCAGTATAATTAATTGCTCAGTATGTAATGAGCTTATTACTTTTATTATCGCAATCATTGGTCTTGCATCTGATAATTGGAGAAAAAAAAATAGGTACGAGTAGAACTCCCTGATAAATGATTTACCTCGGCGCCCGTGTCTTTGCGGAAATTTATTCATGAAAATGCGTAGAACTAATTGAATTGCCATTCAAATGGTAGCCACAAGCAATTTGTTTAAAAGTGTCATTATAAATAATATGACACAAGAAAATGATCGATCAATTGTCACAGGGAAACCAACAGCCAGCCACGGCTAAGGGCCCCCCAAAGTTCATCAAACCCGACAAAGTGCGGCTCTGGCTGTTTAAAAACGGCTCATCGTATAATTCAAAATGTTTGTATTTGAATATCGTAAAAGACATAATTTGACCGTAAATATGTCAATTGGACGTCAGATTTTCAGCTGAGTGTTGGTCATAAACAGTTTTATTGCCCTGCCCCATTATTGCACCGAAAATTTACGATTTTTCGGGGTAATTCTTAAGCAGTTCTTGCCACGGGAGAATAATAAAATTTAGATGGTTTTGCGTCCTGCGAAACGGGCCTGGATTTTGAATCAGTTTATGTTTAACGGAGAAGTCATGAGCAGGACTTGCTGTGGACGAGTACAATACGAGTACTGCTATGGAAAGCAATAGACAGGCGAGGTGCTCAAAAATAGGAAGATAACCTGGCCACAGTCGCAGGATCAATAAATATGACTATTTGATGACCAGTGCGGGTTTGTCGCGGGTAAATCAACTACAGATGCAATCCAAAGCATAGGGATCATAATGGAAAAACATCGAGATTCATTCAAGGATTCGATAGACAACAAAGGCATCTGATATGGGAGGCGGCAAGACATCGAGGAGTTCCAGAACCCCACGTATGGATCATGGACATGTATGACGGGGCAAAGACAAGATTAAGATGCCCGGTTGGAGTCACTGAAGAGTTTCTAATTAAATTCGGTATGCACCAGGTAAGCGTCTTTAGTCCTTTGCTATTCATTGCCGTCCTAGATTATCTGCTTGAAGGAAAGAGACGGTTCCCAAAGTGCATCAGTTATTCTTTGCCGACGATTGAGCCATCAAATGTGAGGATCAAAGGTCCCTGCAACGAGCACTTGGTGTATTGTTGGATGTTGTTGAGTATCGAATCAGTCCAAAAAAGACAGAGTACATGTACTGCCCATTCTCTGATCCACTCCCACCTATTCCAGACATTTCTTTGAATGGAAAATGATTCCCAAGTGGGAAAAGGTCAAGTATCTGGGGTGATCTATGATCAATAGCGAAGCAACCAGTGATGACGACATCAATCATCGCGTAAACATAGGGTGAATGAAGTGCCAGGACAGCTCTCTTATCTTCTGTGACTGGGAAATGCCTCCTAAACTAAGAGGAAGGCTTTACACCGCAGTACAAAAAGTGTGAGGGCAAATTAAGGGCAGCTGAGATGAAAATGCTTCGCATGACAGCAGGAGTAACACAGCATGATCGAATTCGAAGTTCAAAAATCCAGGGAAGCATTCACGTCAAAGAACCCATCTCGAAAAAATTGGAGCACGACCGGCTCAGTTGGTATTGTCAGGTTCAAAGCAGGGATCCTACGAACCCTGTCAAAAAGGCAATGTCAATCAACGTTTCTATAGAAGAGCGACGGAGAGGTAGTTCAAAAACTCCTCGATCACACAAATGCAGAAACAGCAACATCGGAAACTGAGACACGTGCAGATACTTTTCGAGGTCAAATCGGCGAATCGGATGCAGTAAAGTGGGAGGGTTATGATCCCTATAATCCTGCTCGTAACCTCGCCGAACAAAAGGAAAAGAAGAAGAAGAAATAGTGGGTAGGGTTGCTGGTCAGGTCTTTTATTTTTCTGCTTATTTTAAGGTTCATTGTTTTGCGTTCTACAATGGGAACGACTATAGCTCAAAACGAATCGGAAATGTTCACTCTAAATCGCCAGGTTTTTAGCTACTTTTCTAATTCTTGCTTGCTTCAGGGCCAAAAGTTGGACGTAGGAAGTAGACATATTGGTATATAGAATGTCGGGGTTATAGAGTGTGTGCAGAGTCATGTCCCCCATCCATACCATCCCATCTGGCAGTTTTGAACGTGGAGAAAGGAACAGGAGATACACATTTAAAAGCCTTGTAGTGCACAATAAGGACATCTTCTTAAAAGGGAAGAAAAGAAAGTCGAAGGCATACAGAGAAGAAGGCCAAAGCAGCCTTTCCGCTCACAAATGTCGAAAAGCCTTGAATATACAATGATGTCGAAAAATTTTACAAGACATCCAACCAATCGGCGTTTGTCAAAGAAGCCCTCTTCGAAATAGAGAAGACGTCAATTTACCAAGAAAAAGCTACCATAGTCCAGTTGCTTCCAAATCGACACAAAGTAAAGAGTATATTGCAAGAAGATAGCCCAAATCTAGCCAATGAAGAGCATTCCTCCCCCTTTTGTTTAGAAGAAGTCTGAGCAGCTTTTAAGCATATTCTATCCTTGCTAAACAGGCCACAAGAAAAACTAGCGAAAACTGACACTTTTACTCGTAAAGTAACTCCCGTCTTTTCGCAAGAAAAGACCTGGAAACTAGGTTTAGGCAAAACAAAAACCGGAATACTAGTCCGCGTACAAATTGTAAGCAACAATATCAGCCACTCAAGGACAGTGATGGAAGCAGCATCTCTGCAGTTAAACTTCAACTCAATCAATAAAAGCGCAAGCGAATTTCTAAAAGCCTTCGAAGCTCTAAACTGAAACCTATTTTTGGCGTCAAATCACAGCACAACTCGATGAAAGCTTTTTACTACTGAATCTAGATACTTCAAAAACAATCCACAAAGCTTATCCGTTTGATTATTTCGGTGCTTTTTCACCTTTGGTCATTCGGTCTGCTTGCAGTTTGGTCACAATTCCACATGTGGGGGATGTAGCTCAGATGGTAGAGCGCTCGCTTAGCATGTGAGAGGTACGGGGATCGATGCCCCGCATCTCCAATAGGACTTTTTTTTTATTTTTTTTTATACAACTCTGAGGATTTTCTTACCACGTTCCGGAGAGAAAATGAAAATCGATTAAACAGCCTCATTAACCTATTTTTCAGTTTACATCCAAGCCTTAGGTGCCAGTGTTCGCTATTTATGTGAGGAAAGTAAGCAATTTGGCGGAACACGATCCACAAGAAATCCATTTCTCTTTTTATTATCTCCAAACATACCGAAAGCAAAACACTTTCCTCGCCGACGGAAGAGATAATCACCATAACTCAGTTCACCAAGTCCTAAAATTGAATACGATCCAGATGATCTCACTTTGATCCATGAATAGTGTCAGTTATTCACCCATAGACATAGGCCAATGCCGCTGCTGTTGCGTCAAAAACCATTCAATGTCAATCAAACTCTGCACAACCAGAACCCATCAGATACATCACCCAACACATCGCGCTTCGATCAAAGTGATCCAAGGGGGAGACTTCGTCGACGACTTCTTTAAACAGATGCGTGTGTACACCGAAAAAAAAGAAGTGCCACCCTCCTTCACGCATCATATAAGGTACACCTTCTCCAGCAACGCACATGGTATGTATCGCGCACCACTTCGCATCTGTTTGTAGTGTGCAGTTGGATTCGAAAGCCGTTTCATCATTTCGAAGGCGCCTCGCTTTGTTTGGCTTTCATTTCCGAATGCGATCTCACAGTACAAACATTGCTGCTGGAGGGGGTGTCAAATGCTAACAACATTCGCCATCGGTCTTCGGTTACCTTCAGCTGTATATCGGCCCTTTTAAAGACAATACTACCAGCGCGACGCCCCGAGGAGTATCTTTCGGTGGCACAATCGGTATACGATTACGGATGTTTAGCGGCTGCTTTACAACAGATGCAAATAGTGAATCACTGTACCTACTAAAGGAGCGATTGGCAGAAGGTGATAAATTCCTTAGAACTCTTTGGGTGAACACACAAACAATGGAGCTAGTCTGTGGGCCAAACTACTCGTAGTTGACCATGCGAACGGTGGGAGGATAATTATTTGCAGGATGAATGTGATGCATCTTGGAGAAATGTTCACACCTTGGCTGCGATTTAATGAGAAAGTCAATTATCCCGGTGATTGCAGAAGTTTTAATGGAGGCACATGCTGTGCGTATGGAGTTCTAATTACCACATTCGTAGCGTTTACGATTAATTTTGATTGTGGGGTATGGTCAGCGCAGTGAACTGACATGAAGCAGGAAGGGCACTACTGCCTACCAGATGCGATTCAAGCTGAGCAAATGAAATTGAAATTGCTTGGGTGTCACAACAAATGTGGTGTGAAAGATGCGATGCGAATTCGCTGCGAATAGTTTGGAATTTTGATGTAGTGGGCGAATCGTTACCATTACAATGTGTGGTTAGGTCTTTCATCTGTGAACTGTTAAGATCCCGTCGGGAATTGCCAATCGAAAGTGGAAGCGATTACAGTGGCATGGTTTTAGCCAGAAATCCTCATTGGGCCATTTACCTCGGGCTGGCGGTCAGCTGCAGACCAGTAACAGCACCTTGGCTCTACAGGAAATCATTTTCATGCAGCATTCATGCCGATAACACGAAGGAAGTAGTACTGATATTCCCTGCTTCTATGACGGAAAATAAAGTTTAGATGACAGAACTTGGACAGAGAATGTCGAACCCCAAAGAGAACCCTTAAACCGCTGTGAGCAGACAAAATTACCATCAGTAAATCTTTAAACATGCATTCAGCTATAGTAAGTCCTATGGCAGTCCACCAGCAAGACCACCAACTTAACGGCTCTCACGAATGTACAGAGGCTGGCTTGTATTGGCATCACAAGTGCCATGAGAACCACAGCCACTGCAGGACTGGAGGCTATCCTCACTTTGCTTCCGCTGGATATTTTCGTTCAAGACTCGGCAGCTATTAGTGCCCTACGAATTAGTCTGTCAGACAGTTGGAGACAAAGTTATTTTTTCTGAACCGCTTGGCATATCCAAGTCAGTTCGCCTCCCAAAGTACAGCAGTGTTCGTCAAGCGAAGGACCTAGCAGTGGCAATAGCTGCTGTGAGACTGCGATGAAGGCAATACCACAGGCAGGTATCACCTATTTTATCGACAGCCAGGCAGTGATAAAAGCGACTTCTGCTATCGAGAAGAACTAAAGGTTCTTGGAACACAGCACAAGGTTTTGCACTGTTGGGTCCCTGGGCCTGAATGCATGGGCGTCCCGACCGCGTAACTGTTCAGAAGTGCTTTTCGCCTTTCTTCCCATTCCGTAGTTTTAAATTAGTTTTTTTTTTTTTCTTACCGTCGCCTGTTTTTTCATTCATTAGCCCTTCATTCATCACTTTTTCGTTCTGACCTATTATTTCGTTGACCTACTTTAATATGGAAAAATTCTGTGGCAACGCTCTTTGCGAAATTGGCAATAATGGTGCTGACTGGGTTTCTTGTAGTGGTGTTTGCGGAAAGTCATTCCACCCTGCCTGTATCGGACTCACTCGAAGATCTTCTGTTTTTCTTAAAGACAGCAACTTCTTTTTTTATTGTGACGAATGTAATCCTATCTGTCTCTTGCGATAAAGTGTTTAAGCGGTAAAATTGACGTGATAGTCAGTGATAATAAACACCTCGCCAAGAAGAAAATTAACGCTAATGTGTCGAAATTTGATGAACTTGCTAAATGCATTGACGGCTTGAACAGCACCCCGTTGAGCGATCCAGTGATACCTGTAAGGCTAGGTCCAAAATCTTTGAAAGCCAGCTCTCGAATTTGACTGAAATAGCCAGCAACGGGTCACGTGATAACTTTAAATGTGATGCACTCCGAAATGAACTCGAGTCAAAAACTTTTAACTTAGCGAATAAACCTGAAAAAGAAATTAATGATGTCATTAAATCGTTGCGATCTGATCTCGAAATTCATTTCCAAAATGTCTCTAATTCGTCTGTGCCCTCCCCTCGACAACCCGACCCACTACTCTTAGGCTTGGTGGAAAGGCTTAATGATACGTGCAACGTGCAGTGTCTGATATTGCTGATGATATCAGGGCGGTCGTCTGTAAAACTGGTGAGTTACCCTTTCATCCGCCTAATTCCTCTGCTTTCAACATGTCCATTCATGCGGTGATACTCGAATCTGCTACCATCTGCCCAACTAACGCCCAGCTACTTCCTCCGCCTCCTACTTTACCAAAGCCTTATTCTGGAGATTCATCACCAACTATTTCGCCTGCCATTTCGGAAACATTTCAGAACATCGTGGACCCTTTCCGAATGGAATGAAAGGCTTGATAAGCTAAATAAAAACAACAAACTGAACGACGTCGATTACACTACATTTGTGATTTGGGATGTTCCTCGACGTGCTGACTCCTCCTGGGTGCGGGCCTTTTTCCTCCGGAACTACTCTATAGCAATAGCTAAGTGCCAGAAGATTTCCTCGAGAAGAACAAATTGTTTCAAATGCAATATTCCTGCCAAATATGGATGGCTTTTTCTTAATTCGCTCTGATGGTGCCATCATCGTTGGCGATATGAAACTGCGCATTTGGACTAACAGAGAACATTTTAAGCAAGTTAAGCATAATAATAAACGCAAAAATAGTTCTTATTCTAAGCCTAGCTCTAAGCCAAATTGTTCTGTCACCAACAACCGGTAATTGGTCTCTCAAAACGTAAATCTTTCCTAACTTTAATCACGCGTGTTATTTGATCTCACGCCAATCTCCCAAAGTAATTCATCCTCCTACTATCTATCCCAACTTCACTCACTCCCATACTCTTAATCCTGCCCCAGCTAACTCCTCTTCCTCTCTTACCAAAAGCCCCGATATTACTGACAACGTGCCAAATAACACCTGGATTTCCACTGTCGCTTCGCCAACTTTCTTGGATCCGCTCCTACCTCCTACTGTTAAACTTACTAAACAATTTTCCGACTCATACTGATGGTCGTTATATACTGTCACGCTTGAGAGATCGCACTATTTACGCTTATATTCGACTTTACCTTGCCTACTTGCATGATAAACTTGATTCCGTCTGTGTTGATGGTAAAACCAACACCAGCATTAAGGACTTGATATCCCAAGAGGGTCTTCCAACTGAACAACAAACACTACTCGGCTAATGACTTATCATCTTATGCATCTTATATCAAGTCCAAACGCCTTTCTCATCTCCAACGATCTCGCAACGATTATAATAATTATTTTCGTCCCTAATCTGTCCTCCAACTTATTCCCCTACACTCCCAAGTATCTTAGTTGCTACTATCAAAACGTAAGGGGACTGCGTCCCAAAACCGCTTATGTATTTTTGAACTCCCAAATATTACCTCATGACATTTTTGCCTTAACTGCATTCTTAATACTGAACTTTTTTTCCTCAGATTTTAACATCATCCGTAAGGACGGGGCTGAGACCGCAGACATTCTCTCGGATCGTGGTGTTCTTCTTGCAATTCATAACCACTACGATGTTACTTCTCTTGATATCCCCATCTCCGCAGACTTCGAATTCGTATGTGTTAAGATTAAACTCTCTAAATACTGCCTTTTTGTTCTCTGTTCATCCCGCCTTGCATACTAAAGTTCGACGCAGGGATTAAGGCCCTAAACGAGTGTAACATCAGATGGCACCTCCCTAGGCACTTGTATAGGTATGGCCTTGTTTCGATACAAGTAGGACCGACAGGATTATGGATTAAGGATAGGAAATCCCTTTCTACCCTCATCTGCAACAGCATATGAAAAAAGCCTTACGGAAGAAGTCTTATGTCGTGGATGTGGAGGTGAGGAGGTCAATGACGGTACAACCCACTTTCCCAGGTTTTCCCACTGTCCAGGTCTTATCCACCTTAGATTTAAATTCCTTGGATGACACTTCCTCCGTGACCTAGAAGAATTATCCAGCACACCAGTCATGGTTTGCTATTTCATAGGAACTAGGACTAGGGTTAGCCAATGGGCAAGGGACCTTTCTCCCCTATGGGTATCAAAATGAGTCTGTAGTGACCTGAGTGTGGCGTTGTGGATCTTTTCCATTCGCCTACCCACGTACGTAGGCTAGCGCAATTCATTGATGGGAGGCTGGAATCTGCGATCGCTGGGGATAGATCTTGAGAATCGAAGGTCTTGTCTATCACCTGCAGTCGGCTTTAGTAATAAATTGAGGACTATTCCCTCTCTACACAGCTTTGTACCTGGAAAATACTCGTAATGTACTCAACCAGTGAAAAGTTTCCTGCTGCCATTTGGTACTTCCAAAGAAATTTACTACCTAGTGTTACAAAACGCGGGCCATCTCTTGGTTTCTTTTTGAAATTGCTACTAAAATTGCACCGTTCAATATTTTTCAACGTTTTTTACTTATTCGGAGAGACTATACCTTCCGATTTTTTATAAAAATTATTTTGTTTTTCTGCCTCGCAGTCGATGTAAAAAAAACCCTAGTGGTAATCAAAGTTAATTGTTCAACATTCGATAACCACGATGACTCACTCCGAGATGCTTTCTTCGGAACTGGTGATCCAGATCTTCTCTATTCTTTTGATTTCAGAGGTTTAGTGGTGAACTCAGGTCCCATCTGGCCAAAAAAAAATTCTCAAGATCGATTTAAACCAGCTCGCGTGACACATCAGTGGATCGTGTTTTTCTTCAACTGAAAGTGGTTTCGGTACCCATCTTGCAGAAAGCTTGCAAAACTCAAAACAGTTTTCAGTAATATTTTGAACGCCTTCATACGAGATGCTGGCGATTTCAGCATCTTCCTCATCAATCTGGGATATTCTATCTTTTCCTCTGTAAGTGAAGTCTTCCACAGCGGGGGTCATCTTTAACGCTCTCTCTCACATGTTTAAATTCAGCTACATACTTTCACTGCCATTTTCAAAGGATTGGGATTCCCCTAATCACCAGTAGATCACTTGAGCACGTTTATGAATCAAGTTAAATCTAATCTACGCGGAACTCTTGGTTCTAAAGAGATAGCCCGATGTGCCTTCCTTGACATTGAGGGCGCTTTCGATAACACTGGCTACAGCTCAATAGAGAGAGCAATCAGTAGCAGAGGCACCGAAGATTCGACCAGCAAATGGATAAGATCCATGCTTGAAAGTCGAATTATTATTTCCTCCTCGGGAGGAGTGTCTGTGTCTGTGACCGCAGCTAAGGGCTGTCCCCAAGGCGGAGTTGTCTCTCCCCTTCTATGGTCACTAGGCATAGACAAGCTTCAAGTCGATCTTCATAGATTAGGCTATATTGCCATTGGTTATGCAGATGACTTGGCGATACTTATTAGTGGCAAGCACAGTGCAACCATCTCTAGTGTCATGCAAGGTTCTTTACTACATGTTTTAGACTGGTGCAGCAGAGAAGGACTATCCATCAATCCCTGCAAAACTGTTCTAGTGCCTTTTACTAGGAAAAGACTGGTCTATCTAGGACCTATCATTATCAAAGGTACTACTCTAGCTTATTCCAGTGAAGTCAAATACCTTGGGGTCATCCTGGACAAACGACTCAGCTGGGATTCTCACATCAAATTCGCCATCGAGCGTGCTACTAAGGCCATGTGGGCCTGTAGGCGCCTGTACGGCAGAACTTGGGGTCTAAATCCAAAAATGATAGATTGGATGTATACAATGATAGTGAGGCCTATTATCACGTACGCGGCTATCATCTGGTGGCCCCAAAGTTCTTGAACGGACAACGGCAGCTAAACTTCAGAAGTTACAAAGAATTGCCTGTCTCGGTATCACAGGTACTATGCGTACCTGCCCAACGGCAGCTTTAGAAGCGATCATTGGGCTTTCACCGCTTCATATCTTCATTAGGAAGACAGCCGCTAGGTGTGCTATCAAGTTGCAGATAGAACACAAGTATAAATCAGGTGACCATGTGGGACATCTAAAAAATTCTTGACTCAATCCCCAAAAGAGACATGTTTTGTACCATCCCTGATACCATGGTCAAGGAGTACTGTTTCGGTAGGTTATTTGAGGTAGAAATATTAGATCGTGCAAATTGGTCTAATGGTGTTCCGGCACTAGACCCTAGAGGTCTGGTTTGGTGCACAGACGGATCGAAAATGGAATCTGGAGCTGGAGCTGGTGTCTTTGGGCCCAACACCAAAGTCTCGATATCTATGGGAATGTGTCCCACGGTATTTCAGGCTGAACTCCATGCCATTGAAATCTGACGTAGGTTAAACCTTAGTAAGCGTATTAAGGGCGCTGGAATATTCATATTTTCAGATAGTCAGGCAGCACTCAAAGCGCTGTCCTCCAATTTAGTGGACTCCATATCAATTAAAAGCTGCTACGATGCACTGCAATCCCTGGTAAAACTTGGATGGGTCCCCGGCCATCAAGAGATTGTAGGCAACAAGTTAGCAGATGAACTAGCTAGGGCTGGCTCAGAATCTGCGTTTATAGGACCTGAACCTTACTGTGGCATCAACTGGTCTTTTGCCACAGCGCTGATTAATAACTGGGAACATAAACTTTGCCTGGACCACTGGGTAATTGTCTCAGGGTTGAGACAATCCAAATCACTCAACAAACCTTACTCCTACAAGGATATAATTAACCTTAATAAGGAAAGTATCAGAAAGGTGGTGGGCTTTATCACGGGCCACTGTGGCTTGAGATACCACCTTAACAAACTTAACCTGGGCTCAGGCACGGAAAGTAGGTTCTGGTCGGAGGAGGACAAATCATCCGAACACATTCTCTGCAAATGCACAGCCTTGCATTGGTTAAGGAGACGTATTTTCCATAAAGAAATATGTAGGCCAGCGGAAATGAAAAACTCTGCTACTAAGGATATACTATCCTTTTTTAGGGAGGTAGTACGTCTCTTACCCTTATGATACAATAGATCTTGTAGGGCGCAGTGTCTGCCATATGGGCAAGGGTTTTATTTAAAAAAAAAAAATCTACGCGGAGTGGCAATTTAGCTATTGTACGCTAGGTTGCCAACTTTTCAATCCACTTCGTATCTATAATGATGAAGCCGGCACCCTATCTATAAAATTGGTTCTAAAGCTCTTCACATAGCTTTCCCGACCCTTCTACGACATGTTTCTGAAACCGAAGGCCGTATTCCTGAAGTAAGTTCCACCGACCTTCAAGTGCTAAGTTGCCTTGACATAGATTATGCTTCCTTTCAACAATTCAATCCAGATGTGAGCGAGGCTAATTGGCTCGAGGAGCGAAGGCCTACCCTAATCTATTTATTTATTCTCGTTTTATAAATTTATTAGAATATGCAGCAATTTGCAGCAATACGTCAATCTGTGACACAAAGCTCTCTTTAATGGCATTCTGATCAAATTACTTAGCTTTAGCTCTGACATTAAACACCGAGTCGATAGTAATTTATGTCCTCGTATCTATCCGCAGTTGAACATTATGCATCGGGGGTGAATTAAATTAGAACGTAGATGATCTCAGATGACCTTAAATTTAAATAAAAAAATAAAAACTCCTCCCTCTACCCCTCCCCGCCGAAGGTAATTTATGTATCAACATCAACTTCTAGTTGTTTGCGTCAATGCGCGCTATGACATGAGCGCTTGCGCCCGAGGAAACAGCAAATCACCCACAACACAGAAAGCATTCGTATCCAAGAGATAACAATGCAAATGCATCCTGCACTTGTACTACTTAACCCAGTCATTCTCTGGACAGTGGCTCCACATTAAATTGCCTGTCCGTCCACATTTTAGCCCAGGTGATAAATAATAAACAATTGCACTGCATGCAAGGACAACTGTAGCCGTGGCAGTGCCACCACTTTTCCATGCATGCATGGCACCACCCGATGACAATTTGTCTCACCGTTTGGCATTTTCACTTCTCTCTGGCTACAGTTAATAATATCATTATGCGGATAAATATTGGTAATGGAAGTTGTAGCACCAACTTAGCAGTTGTGTAAATCAATCAGCTCTCAGCTGCAAATGCAACCAACTTGGCCAGTTGTGGCCTCCTGTGTGTAGGGTGGGGGGGAGAAATGATTTATTCCGATTGCACATTGTCGAACATAGCAAATGCATTTGCATTGCGAACTGCTATTTAGATAAGCACGGCGAATTAATTGCTCGTTTATGAGTCTTCGATTGTGTTTTCGCCTTATCGCAAGGCATTCGTCACAGAGCGAGCATGTGAAACCAACTTGAGATCAAAGTATCGATAGCACTCCAGAGGGAGTGTTGTCATATCGTTGAGATCTTGTTTTAATGTGTTCGTGCAGAGCGTGCATATCGAAGGCATAGGGTGTCAATTGATTTCGTATTTTATCCAATTGACGATGTGATCTGTGGGAGAGCAAAAAAAAAAATGGGTCACTCGCTGTTGAATCATGTGGACGCAGCAAAGGGTTGCCAGACCTCTTCCAAAAGGCAGTTAAGGGTGGTAAAATTAGCGATAGCTTTACAAATGTGGAATCAGATGCAGGGTAAACGATGTCAGTGAGTATGCCAATAGTAAGAGCCGTACACAAGCGGCTAGTGGTGCACTGCTAAATGGGTGGTTCCAGGTCGAGTTCCAGAAAGCGCCAAAACGTCCTTACAAGTCCCAGCTATCGCGCTTGGAAAGAGCCCTGGATAAGCGGGTAGTAGATAGTTTGCTCTATTAAATGGGTAGATAGATGGGTGCCTTGTGACATAGAGTCACTGCTCACTTAGACCAGGTGGGTCCATTGTGCCCAATCTTTTAACCCTGGAGACATTGTGAAACCACTGTTAGAACCACCCAGATAATGATATGAATCTCAAGAGGTCCGTCAGCTCTACATTTCCTAAGTCCTCCAGTTCCGAAAAGAAGTAACTTCCGAGAGTCCTCATTCCTATGACGGATAGGGCAGGACAATCACACAACAGATGACGAACAGATTCAATTTCTCCTTCGTCCCTGCAACTTCTGCAAAAGTCGTTATGTAGCACACCGAGTCGTTCTGCGTGAACGCCGATAGCACAGTGTCCAGTAATTATGCCAGAAACAACCCGTGCGTTATAACGATTAAGTTTTACCAGAGAGGCTGATCTCTTCTTGCTGAAGGCCGGCCATAGCGCCCTGGCCGTTGTGCATGTTTCCAGATGAACCCAACGTCTGCTTGCTCGACCGATGGCTTCATCTTCTATCTTTTTCCGTAAGGAACTGATTGGGGTCACTACAAAAGGGAGGGCCCGCGATAAGTGCAGCGCCGATCCTTTCCTAGCCAGCTCATCAGCCTTTTCATTTCCTTTGATATCCATGTGCCCTGGTACCCAGCAGAGGGTCACCTTATTGGCTCTAGATATCTCGTTTAGGAGTGACTTGCAGATTCTCACAAGCCTCGACCTAATTACCGCGGAGTCCAGAGCCATCGTTTTGCCAACGATATTACTCTCGCGAATAATTTCAGCAGCCTGTATGATGGCTGTGACTTCAGCCTGAAAGACGCTGCAGTCGTCGTGAACTCTAAAAGAGTGGTTAATTCCTAAGGCTTTACAATAAACTCCGGCTCCCGTGCCAATGTCCATCTTAGAACCATCGGTTGAGAATGCCAGCTCCTTTTTCACGCTCCTACGGTTCTTCCAGTACACTCTGTCAGGAATTCTTGTATATCGGGTTCATGTGATCGGTTTCCGTCGATCTGTTGGTAGTCTCCCATCATCATTAGCACGTACCTGTGTGGCTTCCGACCCGGCAGATCGAAGATAAAATAAATCCTGGAACGGAGCATCAAATTTCAAGTCGAAACTCATCACCTATTTATCGACTTCAAAGCAGTATATGATAGTATTCATCGTCGTGAGGTCTATATGGTGATGGCCGAAATCAGGATCCTGCACAAACTGATCCAAGCAAGTTCGGAAATAGTGACTCCTGAACTGTTCCAAACGTGTTCTGGATTTTGGCAAGCAGATGCGCTATCATGTGACTTCTTCAATCCAGTAATGGAACTGAAAGTGCACAGTGCGCTATGTTTAGTAAATTGACCCAGTTACTGGGATATGCAGGCGCCATCGACATCATCGGGTGGCTCCCAGTGTAGCGTCGGAGAAGCTTTCACGGAAGAGCGGGTGAAACGAGTTGACATTGAATTAAACTAAGCACATGTCAACAAACAAAGCAGCATCTGTCCACCGTTTAGGACAAAACGTCACTACTGGCGATAGTAACTTCAAAAGTGGGTTAGGAGTTTACCTAACTCGCAATAGATATCAATTCCAAGAACGATACATTAGTAGAGATTCAACGAATACTAACCCAAGGAAACCACTGCTACTCCTAAAACTCCTAACTCGGAAGATGATATTCATGCTCTACAAACATTGATCCTGCCAATTCTGCTCTATGGTGCCTAGTACTAGACAATAAGCAGGAAAGCAGATCAGATTCTCAATACTTTCGTGAGAAAACTTCTACGTCGACGAATATTCGATCCCATTTGCTAGGAGCGCGAATGGAGAAGAAGATGCAGGACCAAGCTATTGCGGATGCCAGAGTGCTTGGTCTGGAAAATTAGAGGCAGCATGCTCTGGATAGAAGACGATGGAAGCCTGTCGTGTTTCAGGCAGGGACCCTCCGAGGTTTGGGAGCCCTTTAGGTAAGTAAGTAGGTAAGCCATTCCGACAAAGACAATACCAACAAGCTTGAAGCATTTAGAAATATGTTGTGTCAAGCTCCCTCCATAAGCAATGGATCAGTTTAGGCTTAAACTGGGAAGCTGGGAAGTAAATATTAATAAAAATATTTTAAAATTGAGTGCTGTGTTGCCTCTGCGATGCGAATCCCCTTCATCAAATCGTATAAGGCAATTCATAAACAAAATTCCTGAAGCTAGCATGCTTATGGATACCAAAAACTATCGATGGATAGTTCAATCTTCCATCGTGCTCGTTCGATGGAAGGATTGCTTCTGTTTCCCAAAACGATCGTAAAGAGAACTCCAAATCGATGTAGAGCTCAACAACTGAAGATCAGTTGCAGTTGATCTCTAAAAAAAAAATATTCCAACTCGCTTAGGATTTGGAGCATAATGACCATCCTCTTCGTTGCCCCTTCTCTGGATGGGCGTTGAGCTCAAAAATGACGTTGATTTTGGTGGTCAAATCATCTTTTCGGGCGAATCTCATGTTCATCTCTAAGGGAATACATACAAGCAAAACAGAAGGATTTGGTTTTGTAAAAATCACACGTAGTCATAGAAATGAAATATGTGCTCAATGAGTGATTGCTTGGTGTGAGCTTTGGAGCGGTGGCATTGGTGCTAACTTCCTTGACTGGCAACAAGATTACGTGGACAAAGTGCGCTACAGAGACATGACAACTGATTTTTTGTCATAATTGGACGATTTAAACTTAGACAGGCTATCTTTTGCTCACAAAGTTCGGTAACTGTGTTATCAGTCGTTTTGAAAACGTGCCTTGGCTACATTGGATAGATAGGGTCCAACCCAGCCTCGCCAGCCATTGGAACTATTTTCTGGGAATAACTTTAAGAGCATTTTTAAGAAGAAACTAAGAGATGGACCGTTTCTTAGATAATGTGACGCGTAGTACTGTGATTCTTTTAGCATCATTTTTAAAACAATGTACAGCACTCAACACTAGGGGCACAATCTGTCCATATTCCGTACAATTGCTTGCGTAAGCCGACGGTACTGATACGAGTTTAATCGGAAGAATACACACTTTTGTGAGTATTGAAGCCGTAGCCGTGGTTAACATAAAACGGAGTACATTCTATCGACAAAAATGGATTGGTAACAGATATTCACTCTAAGGACTTTGTCTAGCTACATATGCTGCGCAGTCAACTCAGACAACAACACCAACGCTGAGGTCAAACATAAAATAACCCTTGCCAGCCACTGCCTTTGAGTAGCAAACTACTTTTCCAAACAACTTAAGTTACCCTTAAGTAGGCTGCCAGTATCACAGACCTGCCCTATGCTGAAAGAAGAATCCAAATTCCATATGCTCTGATAGTTTTAAGCATCAGCTTCGAGCCATCATAGAACGGTTCTTATTTTCTGGTTTCCAATAACTTGACAACCATAACCGTAGCCCCATTGGTCGTAAATTCTATGAACCTAGCTTATTTTGGTCAAAGAAAATAAACAGGCCCCAGAACCAAACCCTGTGGTACCCCTTCCGTAGACATAAACTCTTTCGCATTTGAATTGAGAATCTTTGCATAAAGTAGTAGTAGTAGCATTTTTGAACAACCACTTGGATAGCGTTGATCGTTACCCGTGGTCTTCGAAAATCCTATTCAGGTTCTGCGTCCCACTTATTGTGCAAAAATCCACGATATTCTACGCCTAGATTCTTTCATTTAAAACTTGTGGTAATCGGCAGAAATTTTATTGAAAACCTGACAAGAACGTCTCGCTTTTCGCTTTCAGTGAAATATAGAAGAGGTCCACTTCCTAGTTCTCCAAACTGGTGGTAAAAATACAGTAACTTGCCTCTTTCTTCATTTTCAAAACAAGTTTCCACAGCCTTGTTAGTCCTAATATTGTAGTAAGTCAACTTCGCGTTTCTGAACTTCTGGCAAGCCTGCCACCACAACCGCGCCGCCCTGCCGTAATGAATAACAATCTGCCCTAGCTCCGCTTTATCTTCATTTAAGTTTTCTTTATGATGTCGGTCGGCATGCAAATTTCCATCTCGCCACTCAACTATAGCGGTACTTAAGTTGTCTGATTTATAGTCCCCTACATTTTGAAAAAAAAAACCGACTGGCCTAGGCGCAAATGAAGACTTCAACGCTCTACCAGAGGATTACATCTCCATCACCCAAGACACATGAATCTCTCAATTAACCTGACTGACTTTCCTCCTCGAAGTCATAAACATCTTCATCTCTTCGTTCAAAGAAAGACTTAAACAGATGGAGAGTAGTGTGGAAGACAAGCAAAAAAAAAAAACAAAAAAAAAAAAAAGAAGATCCTCTGTGACGTGACGCGGCGACATATGTAGGTTCAGTCAACGGTAGATGACAATATCGTCTATCAAATGCCGATTGACATTTCAATTATTCAAGCGATCCATTTAAGTCCTCCGCCATAATAAAGTAATCATTAACGAGTACCGAGAGACGACACAGTGCGCAGCGCACTCCTTTGCCTGATTTACAGCACCGAGTAGATGATGAGATGACGTCGTGCATCGTCGTGTGGTTACTCGTCCTTTTGTGGATCACTCCAGTTGCAGTTGCTATTTTCAAGAGTACGCCGACGATGGTGGCGACGGCGGTGGCGGCGGCGCTTCAACTTCAACGGTGCTCTTCTGGCCAAATCCAAGTTTTTAATAAAAAAAAAAAAATCCACACAATGAATGGCATGCTGGCTAGTAACTTGATTCTGACCCTGTTCCTTCAGTTGGGAGAGTGACCGATGCATGTGCGCCAACTCTTGAATTGAGTGGGAATTTTGTCCGACTGACGGCAGTGCTCGACGTGACAGTGATGTCTTCTTTGGAGTGACATCAAATGCTGCGTACAAGGAAGTTGTGCGCTGTCTTAGTTGAATGTCTCCGAGTGTCTTTCGTCTGGCAGTATGATAGGAAGTGGAATAGAAATGCAAAACCCCAAACAAATCTAAGGCTTTGTCCGTCAAATCAACTGTCATCAATCTGTCAAAAAATAAATTGCAGTCTTTTTTTTTTTGTTGTTGTCTCTGAATTTTGCACAGATTTAGTTTGACGTGCAAACGTCATATGGCGATAATAATGCTTGAGTGATGGATTATTTGTTAGGATTTGAAGTGGAAGCTACGAGTATGACATAAGGAGAAAATCTCCTTCGAATGGAGGAAATGACATTCAATTGCACGATCTGTCTATACAGATATACAGTTTCTTTCAAGTGGCGCCTAAACTGAACTTCGCAATTATTTCAACTTGATTTGAAGTAATTTCGAATAAATTGATGACGTGGGCGAAGAAACCGTCAGATGATTGGATTGAAACAAATGCGGAATCAATTGACATAATCAAGTAGTCACTGTCGCTTCTTGATCGGCAATTGCTGGGTGTAGAACTGCCAGATGGTGAACACTTATTGAGAAATGTCAGAACATAATATATTTCTAGCAGAACTTCCGTCAATAGTATTTTTGATGGCTTGCAGAAATCCATGACAAAGGCAGTGTATCCCAAATGTTTTATAAATAACAGAAGGTGACATAGACGTAAGGGCTGAGACGGTAGATCCATCAATGTACCACCAATCGAATTTCGCAAATAGAGGATCAAATATTGCATTTAAATTGTGGTTCTTTTAAAATGTCTAAGGCTTATACTTTGGTTGGAGAAAACAGAAACAATAAACGAACAGATCTGAACAGACAGATGCTCAAGTTGACTTAACATAACTGTTTCCAAGATTGAAAAGGTTGATACGCTAGTAAACGTCAAACAATTGAGTTTGAAGCATTTGTCTGCTTTTGGTTGTGGTTGTGAAGGCTTTCATGAGGTGCTACTACCATAGCTGTTGCTTCTCCATCAGCATAGAAGTTCCGCGAGCTTTTGTTACCGAAGGACCTCTCTGAGCCAATCTGAAATCAAAACTAAATTCGGTATAGGTTCTGAACGCTCGGATATCAAATGTCTGACAAAAGGCCCTGTCACAATACCAGCTGGGTTCCAACCAGGCCTCGTTTGACAATCATCGGGTACCTCTAGACGTTGATGACAAGCGAGGAGCAGACATAGGTACAACATGTGACAGCCAACTTAGACGTCGTCTTACTGCATCCTGCTTCGCACACTCAGGTTGAATACTGACAGGCTATGAGATCCTTCAGTGCGCCAATAATTTCGGGAGCTTCTGGGCCAAGGAAGAGGAGCAATCATCACTGCGGTGCAAGAGGACGTGAATGAATACTGATCCTAAAAATGTGCTTGCAGTTGCTGCAGTAAGTTTTTCCTGTAAAAGGAGGAAACATCAGAGCAGATGGAATACAGGAATATGGTTTACAGGAATACATTCTGTAAACAGCTCGAATGGCAGTAGCCCTGCCTTGCTAGTTCATTAGCTCGCTTATTTCCCTCATTCAGCTGGTTGTATCTATACTTGTACATATGACACATGAGAATTCACCTACTTCCGACTAGAAGGGCATGCATATTCCTTTAGGGGATCCAAATCATGCTGCAGAATAAAAGATCGTACACTAAAAGAGGAATTCAGGAGAATGGAGAAGGAGAACATGACCACGAACTGGAAAAACTTTCAAGCTACTTTCTATGAAACTTTAAGGGGACTATTATAACCACAAATGATTTAAAGTATGCATCGGTCTAAATAGGAAAAACCTATGTACGTATCCTAATAAATATCCGAAAGGTATACTGTTATCTCAAGGGACACTTAGCGAAACTATGTGTAACATAGGAGAGCCATGCAGATTCTGCAGGGAGCTTAGCCAGACTCTGGAACATATTTTAATATGCGTCCTTATATGTATATCAGTGTACACCATTGCTAGAAATTTCCAGGAAGTTTTTCGAACATTCGTGTACGAGAACCTTCTGCAGTAATAATTTCAAGACTCCACTGGGAGCTTCAATTGACAGCTGGAAATCTTGTATCACTGCCATCTTGCGGCAATAGTGTCTTTCTGTGCAAGAGATATGACAGTCTTGGAATGTCAATTACAATATTTTGAAATCTGTTGAGCACGGTTCAAAAAAGAGAGAAATATTCTTAGGAAAATACCAAATATTGGATAAGGATGCAGCGGCGAAAGATCAGTTTCTCATTCTATAACTTGCCAGAGAAATTGATCTCGAAGAGAGTGCTCTAGTGTGGACCATCCTTGCCCAGGGATTAGTCAGAGAGCATGAAACTCAAGCTCAGTTCTGAAAGGAAGCATAATGTTAAGTGAGCTCGTGATAAAAACTCATGCCTCTCCAAGACAGACTTGTCTAAGTGAAGTCTAATAGGAAGTCTGTTCTCATCAGCTTCATGAAGTACTAGAAGTATACCTAAGGTTTAGTTGAAGCTCGTAGGAGATTTACAATCATTAGACATCTAAAACCTATTCACAAATTTTATAGCCACACGTGCATGCCATAAACCCTTGATCTCTTAATTGACAGAGCTACGTAGTCTTCATGTTACATTTCCAAAGGACTTCAGCGAAAAAATACCAATCCTCATTGCCGTCTTAATCCGGTTTTAAAACTTCTCAACAATCTTCATAACTGATCGTGGCCATGACTTCGAAAGTAGAATTGATTACACCTTGAAGATATTTAATAAAAAAAAAGAAAATAATATTCATAAAGCACGAGATGAATATTTTCTACTGCACAACTAAACCCAAAGACTCCACCAAACCGATGTTAGATACAATATTTCACTCACTTTATAATCATTACCACGGGCTGAGTGTGGTATTAAGATATCGCGCGATTTCCTAAGCTGTCTGTGACACTAATTGAGGATTTGCTATACCCTAACGATGTCGGCCATACTACCGATAAAACAGAACAATTTCTCAGATGCACATCCTATCCTCGCAGATAAACTTCCTCCATCCATAGTGGAGAAAAGTGGAACAAATTGGTGTAATACCCGCAGCATTAGGCGTTCTAAGCCGATTACATTTGTTAAACGAAATAGTTTTTCCACTTTTCCAGAGTTTCCTTCACGGATTTTCCTTCCACAGATCGATAGCGCGACAGCAAAACAAGATAGAAAAACTAAATTCTGACGCCAAGATTAGCGCTGGACTGTGGTAATCAAATCTCAGGGTTCAATGCGACCCGTGATCTGTTAGGGAAATTTCTTGCAATGGCTTATCAGTGTTTTGAAGTTTTTTTTTAATGCGTAAAATTTATTGCATTATTCTGAGTAAGTGGCGATAATTAAAACAATAATCGTTATAAATTAAATACATTGTGGGCACGCTAGGACCGGAAGAATGGGGCGCTAGCCGTAGCAATGCACTGGGCAGACGCTTATCATGGAACTTTGATTGAACTGGCGAACGGGTTTTGATGGCATTTGATGAGCGTTGATTGTTGGAAACAATGAATTTGTAACTGACACAATGGACGTGTGGATGTGATTGAAAAAGAAAAACAGAGAGAGAGGAAAAAAAAACATCTAACATGGGGTTGGGGTATTGTTTTATTGGACAGACTTTGAAATTTTATTGCGGCGCCAGTTCATAACTTTGACACCCGCACGTGTTTCAGCGAAATGGGTGGCAAGATAAAAATATTATCAGGCCTATAATTCAGCCTTTGTTGCACAACTTTGTCGAACGAATCTGTGCATTTATTTCTAATTGAAGCAGAGTGTCACTGGCTGAGTTCAAGGCTAGACGAAGGACGGCAGGCTCACGTTAGGAACCGTTGGACGTGTAGGCAATCGCGAAGTCCAATAAGTTTTCTTTTTGTCGAGTTAGGAAACACTCCACTGGAGCACTAATATGCAACTGGTCCATTGTAGCACTAAGAAGCAAATCCCAGTATTACCCGTTTTATTAGAATTTCTTCGACTGTCGGAGAAAACCGAGATGGCACTTCAGTGATTCAGAGCTTACCAGTATCAGCACTCGCCACATCACCACCGAAGTCGTGCCACCTGATCACAGCAGAGGCCGGACAATAATCCGAAGTATCGTCGACTTTTCCACAAGCATCGCAGACAGCAGTGTCTCTTAGGCCTAGCACGCTAAGATGCTTAGGGAAAGGAAAATGGCCCGTGACACGCCTATAAGTTGTATGCAGTCTTTTCTGCTCAGAGCAGCAAGAATGCCGCGGATTTCTTACAAACGTTCGTGAGCAGTCGTTTAGTCCACATCCTGGAGAGCTATGGAGAGCTATGCCACAAACAATTGTGTTCGTGCGAGACCCAATCGTCAATAGAGGCCCTGGCCAAGGACGAAAACATTGCCTAGCATTGCCTAGCAATCTCATTGGAGACCTAATTTCCCGCAATCCCAGTGTGACCTAGAGTTAAAGAGTTTAGTCTTCAAAAAATTCTTGCATTCTCGAACTATTTTGGAATAGGTTACAGGGTTAAGCAAGGCTTTAAACGCAGCCTGACTGTCACTACAGACGCATATACTCCGACCCATCCACCTATTCTTAACAATATAGTCGGTAGCCATTAGGATAGCATACACCTCTGGCTGGAAAACAGTGGCATGTACACCTAACGAGTAGTGAAGTCAAGTGTTACTAGCCTCCACGAAGACACCAGCGCCAGACCCTTGATCAGTTTTGGGGCCATCCATGTAAAATTCCACTACAGCCTAGTCCAGGTTCAGATTCTGGCCGAAGTGAGTCCTAAACGCAAGGAAAGTCGACTCTAAATTTGCACACCAGCGGAAGTTTCGGTGTCAGACGGTATATCCATTAACCAGGGTCGTAGGATAAGTGTCATTGAAGGTCATCGAAACTGCAGTGACGAAAGAATGCTTTGACAGTACAACCTATGATGTATGTATGTATGTAGGTATTAAGAGGAGATAAGCCAAGCAGAGTGTCTAGAGCAGAGCTAGGGGTACTCAGGAAAGCTCAAGAGCAGCCGACACTTATTTAAAGCTTAGTGCAGAAGCAATCACATACTTAAGCGAGAAAAGGTCTTATCTCAACCCTATATAATAATAATAACTTTCATGTCCCCTCAATCTATACTATCGGGGACCTATGTAGGTATAGCATGCGATATACATCTCAACTTCAATTTGGACATTGATCATATAATTAACACAGCCACCGTAGCTCTTTCATCTCGCTCGTCACAGCAGAAATTATGGTCACTTTAAAGCCTAGGACATGGCTACAAATAAAACAAAAGTGTTTGTTAAGTTTGAGTTATTCAACTACTTGTACTGAGCTTAATAAATAAATAAATAAACAATTACCTGCGTTCGGCCCTCCTCGAGTTGTCAACTTTGGTCACCTTTTTACGAAGCTCATATCAAAATCGACTCTGTTAAGTGCAGTTTTATCCCTTTTGCCTTACACGGTCTTGCTTGAACTGATTATTATAACCTTCCACCGTACCAGGACTGCCTGCGACTGATTAAGTGGTAGACGTCGTGTCATTACCTTTTGTGCAACAGTTGTTAGCTGGAAACATCGATTGCCTACACAGTTGCAAACGATTTCTCTCAGTACAAATCCCTGCAATCAGGGGTCTGTATCTATCCTTCATCGTGTCTGTCATCGAAGTAATAATGGTCACCACGCACCCATACCTAGCGTTACAAACAATAGTGTGCCCTGCTCCTTTCCTCTTACTGTGCTCCAGCTTTCTTAGAACAGTTGCACTCCACGCGTCTTTAAAATCAAACACAACAATGGACAGCAACGGCAATGGTCGTCGAATCCGTTGGTGATCAAAATAAAATTAAACAAAAAAATAAAAAATAAAAAAATTGTTTTCGTGGCTGAATTTAAATTAATCATTTGACAGTAGCCGTCAACAAGTTTCCGTAGTGTAGTGGTTATCACGTGTGCTTCACACGCACAAGGTCCCCGGTTCGAACCCGGGCGGAAACATGAAAATTGGGATTCGTTTTTTATCAATTTTTTTTTTTTTGCTTCATAAAAATAATTATTTTGCAGAACAGCAGAAAGGGTCATACTCGCACTGCAAATGTTAGCAAAATGGTTCATTACTCTGTCAGTCAACACATAAGCGAAGAAAAACTCTTCGTCTTTGAAGGTTCTTAACGGCAAACTGTAATTGGAACCGACGACCGACGTTCTGTGTGACACCAGAGGTCCCCAAACTTTTGTGCCCCATAGAGTGCACCTTAAGTTTTTGGTTGGTCATTATTCCGATCAGTTCTTCTTGTAGCATGACATCAGTTCATTCAGTGTCACCGTACCGATTGATAATCCACTGTGGTATTTCCATAGTCAAAACATCTTTAAACCTAGCTTCAAAGTCTGGGTGAAGGACATTTAAATCTTGAACATAGACTGAAACGCCATCATCGTGGCAGGTTGTATGCTCCAAGTTGGGAAACTTAAGTGTGACGGAGTAATCGATGACAGTTCTCACACAACTGCGCAAATAGCCTAGTATTCAACGCGTTACTCCGAATTTTTTTTGCTGCGTTTGAACTGACGTTTGAAAATATCGATGCAATCTGCAACTAAATGTTATCGATGGGTGAGGCAGTGAATTGTAAACAGCCCGGGTGCATTTT
Source organism: Blera fallax (assembly GCA_946965025.1). Classification (NCBI taxonomy): domain Eukaryota; kingdom Metazoa; phylum Arthropoda; class Insecta; order Diptera; family Syrphidae; genus Blera; species Blera fallax. Next base: position 109,390,206 of record OX337244.1, on the reverse strand, counting down.
GTTTTAGATGGCTTATACACCACGATAGCGTCCAAACATGGCAGGTGCTCCATCTGCTGCCGCTGATATTACATTCGATAAAAAAAATCGCTTTCTTTACGAAAAAATCTGTCAAAACTTTAAATATTGATTCGCCCTTAGTATCTGTTGTCGTCATGAACAGCAGTTCTTCATGGATTTCTTGGCCCCATAACAAAACGGACATATGCCAATAGTAGTGCTTCATTACCAGGTTAAAGTAAAGGCGGATAAACTAGCCAGGGCGGGGTCGCAGGCCCTTCCCGAGGGTAGCATACCGCTCAGCACTTTGAGCAGGAAGATAGACACATTGAGTCCGACGAGGCGTTGGTATCGATTAGTTAGGTGTATGCGCCATAGCCAAACATGGCCAGTCTATGAAGAAAAGAGTCCCGCAGATCATATGAATAGGCAATCATGCAGCGCGACTAGAACTATCCCACAACGTCTTCTGTAGGAACTGCATGGACGGGGAGGAATTCAACAAAATTAGTCTAATCAACGTAATCACCTTCGTCGATTTCTATTGAATTAAACCAATTCTTGCACCTTTCACCCACAACACAGCTCGGAGGCCCGCTAAATAAGGGAGTTTCTACGTACAAAAACGAGTATTGACGATGATTTCGATTAAAGAGGTTAGGAGCTTAACTTACCCCAGGCCAACTCCACCCACTGACATAGTTTCAAAAAAAAATTTTATATTTGCAGCGTAAACGTCACGTAAGCCAGTGTTTGTGTAATTTTGCAAAATAAGTTTTTTTTTATGAAAACATTACAAAAGATAGGACCCACTCATTTATGTTTCCGCCCGGGTTCGAACCGGGGACCTTGTGCGTGTGAAGCACACGTGATAACCACTACACTACGGAAACTAGTTAAGGTCATCTGTGCAACATTTGATTGTTGTGTGATAATGAACTGCTTCCTGATGGCTACATTGGACTTGCATCCATTGTAAGTGTGGGTACAAATGTCAACATTTCCATGCAGAAGTTTTGATAGCATACGTGCGACAGTAGTTGTGACAGGCCGACGCAACGCAGCGTGATGTCAGTGGCGCTTTTGTGAGTACTGAGACGGAAGGGGCTGTCAATGAGGACAAGACCAAGTTATACCATCATCAAGAAAGGACAATCAACATCGACGTCTCGGACAGAACGTCGCCGTAGACAGCTATGTATAACTTCAAGGTGGCTAAGAACTTTGTCTACCTAGGCTCCGCTATTAATACAGATAACAGCACCAGCGCTGAGATCAAACAAAGAAACGATTAAACGGGGAGGGCGCTATAGAGGAAGACCGTGATTCAGATGGCGCACGCAAATGGAATGGGACCTGTACTAATTTGGCGCACGAAACTGAAGATAGTTGGCTAAAAATCTAGCTGGCTGGAGACGCTTGTTGGTTGAGACGCAAGTTCACCCCGCACTTGAGGACGAATGATGCTGGTTTTTAAGGCGACAATCATTACTGGTCTATCAACATAAATCAGTGACGCAGCCTTACAGCAAATAATCCAGAAATGTCCAATCGGTTAGAGGCCAATTGACATGTCCATCTATCTTGGTTAATTCATTATGTACTTAATTCTGATTTAAGTAGTCCTGGTGGAAATCGATTGAATTAAAATTTCGGAAGGAATAGTCAGTAATCATGGTTCTGCAAGAGCTCCATTGACCGCAAAACGATTGTAAATCTCATTTTTGAAAAAGTAAGGCCCGATGATGCGACAAAATACATAGAAAACAATCACCTTCCTCCGTCGGATATAACTCCTTCGTTAGCAGTCAAGCAACCTTTAGATCGATAAATCAAATCAAAGGCGATTGAGTAAGGTTAGGTTGTAGTGGCAGGCAGCACTAGATGCAACCTCACTTAGACCAGTAAGGTCCACTGTGTTACCACAAGATCAACATCTCCAAGGAGCTACCCACTGAACCAGGTGAAGCTAGTGATAAAGCGCTGGAGGCAACTAATTTTTGCATTAGCTAATTCGCCGAGGTTGTTGAAAAATGAGGATCCTAAATGCAGTTTCCTACGAACAGAGAGAGCTTCGCATGTACAAAGAAGATTTAGTACGGTTTCTTCCTCTTCTTCGTTCATGCATGCCGAGCCTGGTGGCCTTTCTGCCGATAATTCAGCGACCTGAAACGACCTGAAACGACACCTAATACGCTTCAAATGAACAACCTTTTCTGTCTAATGAGACAGTTGGAGTGTTTCTGATCCAGCTTAGGCCAGATCTGTCCATCTGCGATTGGTTAAGTTAACAGTGTTGAGCTTGAATAATAGTTTAACAGAAGCGACGCCGAGATTCGCTTTGGCCGGCAAAATCGATAGGGTTGCACTCTGCCTGGCAGGCTCATCGACCAAGCTATTCCCTGGAATGTCCTGTTGCCCAGCACCCAAATGAGGTGAATAATTGGATTGTTTCAATTGAGAGACAGATGACATTTCTTGAGTTAGAGGTGACGGATTCCAGAGATTTGATCGCAGTTTGTCATTAAAAATTATGGTATCCCACTTGGATGTCACATTGTACTTTATCCACGACAAGGCTTCCTCTGTCGGTATGATCTCCGCCTGGAAAACGCTGCAGTGATTAAGGGATATTTTTAAAGCCGTGATCATTGGAGAAGACACCCTGGCCCACCGCTGGTTCTGTTTTACATCCATCTGTATACAAGCACAAGGATTCCTTTTGTAACCCAAGATCTCCTTACCAGTCTAGTATGAAGGGTATCCGGGTATTAAAGCATTTCTCAAACAGGAGTTGTGGAAGAGTTTAGTCGGTATCTTGCTGAAGGAATTCAAGTTCATTCAGAATAGAGGAGTGTTAAGCACCTGAAAAACGCATACTCGCTGCCGATGAATATGTATAGACCCACCGCAGCAGAAAAAGGAGTTCCGAAGAGACACACGACTCCACACAGAAATCTATTTTTCAATTTCAATAGGCATAAGGCTATTGCTGTTCCAGACTTCGGGTTAGAATTTGTTACTCCTTCGATCCTTTCTATATGCGCACTCATCTAGTGCTACTTTCCTTCTATTTTGGTCCGCGCGACTTCCTTGTTTCTATATTCCTTACAATACCACGTTTTTCCTGCAGAGAAATTGTGCCACATGACAACTCAATTAACTCCCAGTCGCCTAATTGCTGCACCAATTACCTAATGAATTACTTACCACCTCTTGGGCATTTCCTCTTCATTAACTTTCCAAAATATTTTCCAATCAATTTTCGGCTTGACACGCAAAGGAGTCCCATCATAAATTACCTTCCACTTTCGCTGTGGTAATTAAAACAGGGAAACAACTTAATCTGTACACGAGACCCCTTTAACCAACCACTCATGGATAATTTAGTACAATGGCGTGCATTCATCAAGAAGGAGCAACAGAGTAACCCTGGCCAATTATGAATGCGCGGACACGCTCACCTCATCATCGCACCACAGAAACGTCCGACGACCGATCGGCTGAACAACATAAATTTATTATCCCCGCAGCCGGTTATGCAGCAAGCAACATCGAATGACTAACAAGAAGGATCCTTTGGGAGCACTTTCCATCTGATATCACTATCGATAGACAGAAAGAGGACTCAACCAACTAACCCGGCCTATCTGGATCAATCAAGGGATTCCGTCTGACTGACACCTAACATCCGCCTGCGGCTATTCGTATCCAACACCACTCGTGCCCCATGAGTTATGAGATGCAAGACACTCGCGTACATGCCACGATATATCATCGTCCACTTAAGACGAAAAAGGCTGCAACAAGCAACAAGCATCCTGCCTGCCAAATATTAGGACATGCCACGGTCGTCGTCGGCAATTATCGACGGAGCCAATCATCTTTGAAAAAATCTGGGTCTCTGGAACACCGGGATGAAATTTGATCCTTTTTTCGAAACAGGAGCCCGCTATAATCTGCTCTTAGGTGCTTGTATCGTATTTGTCTGAGTTTAGGACTCGACGACCCATGTGGACCGCTGATGAATGCTTATCATTGTATCTAGTGCTTTGGAATTCATATTTGTTGGATCGATTGGTTTCACTTCGAGTGGATCCTTCTTTGGTTGCAACGCATACGACCACAAAGAGGATTAATGACTAAGCAGCGTAGTCCTGCTGGGTGGTCTGCTTATTATCAAAAAATTTGTTCTTTTAAGTGGAGACAGACCAGCCTACATAGACAGCAGCCGCCGCCAGTGATGACTTTCGCTTTTGTTAATTTTTTAATTTATGCTTAGCACACTTGTTCATTCTGTCAGTACCTGCAATTTTGGGTGATTTCCCCCAAAAAAAAAAAAAAAATAATACACCGACAGCAAAAAAAATGAAAACCTCCTCCTCCTCCAGCATTGTACCACACGCACGTAACGACCCAGCACACGAAACATATCATTAGAGCTCCCAATAACCGAATCCAGAAAGCACAAGCCCCTCCATCCAACATCATGTTGTTCGCAAATAATGTAAGTGGATATCCGATTCCCAAATTACTTGGAACTACCAGTTGCATGGTCTTGCCATGCGTAAACAGTCACGCAATTGCCGCCGACGATGTGCCAAAGTATTTGCGTACTTCGATCTAAGTGGGTAATGAGGTGCCTCAAGGCGTCGTTGTTGGCCCCCTTCTACCTCTTTTTGAGGGAAAATTTTAATGAATTGTTTGCCCTCTCATTCAAAGGGGCGGCTGGCTACCGTTACGTACCTACATAGCCAGGAAATACTTACTTCCAGAATCTGGAGTATGTACATGTAGTGTCTGGACTCATGTTCGATGCGAGATATCAAAGCGGACCGATTCATCAAAAAGTAGCTCAATTAAGTGCGTTAATTTTGTTGCGTCTCCGTCGGAATGGAACCGTTTTGGAACGAGTTCTCCAGATGTGTTGCTTAAAGTGTTGCAGTGAAAATGTGTGAATTATTGTGCTATGTACCGTTAAATGCAAATCTATTGCAATTTATTGTGATGGAAATGCCAATGGCATAAGTAAATGGTAATGGAATGGCCTGTGGGTGGTGTTCGTAGAAGAGAAACGCACTGCAAATGTTTTGTGGATAAGATTACTTGTGATGAGGAAAGTCTACGCTAAGCAGTTTATTTTTATGGTTGTTAGACTATAAATTATTTCGTCTTGTATTGTATTGTTGTTCATAATTGAGTTGTTTAGTATTGACTAGGAATTATGTATGTTCTTTACGTTAAGTAGGCGTTCGGGAATCAAATTTATTGTGGTCTGGGCAACGTATTTGTATTTGAATCGTTCATAGAGCAGTGCATCTCTTTCTCTTTGGCTGGATGATGTCCAGAGTTAGCCTTGTTAGTGTTGAGATAGGTTGTTAAAGTTAACGTATTGACTGTTAGGTTTCTTACGTAAGAGAAATAATAATAGCAGCTGTCTTTCGTTGAGGCAGACTTGAGCTTGAGTTAGATGAAACTCGTTAGAAATAGGAAAGTGTCAGCTTTGCAATTAGAGCGAGCACCTCGAGAGGTACATATGTAGGTCGAAAAACTTAAAATATCATCAGAGTTTTGCACAGAAGCAGACAAGGAGGACCATTCAACCATTCCTTTAAGAGATTTTTTTTTAAAAAAACAACGATGAGGTCCAAGCTGAACCGAAGTGAACCTCTGTTGGTTACCAGCCCACAAGGACATCCCGGGAAACGAAAAAGTGGATGAACTAGCCAGGGCAGGATCACATCTAAGCGTCTCGCTCTCGATGCTAGCACACCGCTTTGCACTTTGAACAGGAAGCTAGACATTGAGTCCAACAAGGAAGCTAACAGGCGTTCGCATCGATTAGATACATGTGGAGAGTTGGCCGCGAATCTGTTATTCTATCAGCAGCTTCATTGCCACAGATGGCTTTGTATTCTGGGACTTAAGTTGGTTTGATTTTATTGTGTATAGATAGCTCCAATTACAGACAATTCCAAACCAGCTTAGACCCAAAGTTGAGGGCATGAGAGCATTTAGGTCAGCTTGGCTGTCTAATAGGAAGATCATGTGTGATCTTCGATGGTTTTTTTCTGATGCACTCTCTGCTACAGAGGTCGTCTACTATCTGGTAGAGAATGTAAGTGAAGGGTGGTTTTATTTAGGGATGGAGAGTCACTGTTCCGAGAAACGTTCCGAACCTCTAAGGAACTCCAGGATTTTTCCAGAACTCACTGCAAATGCACAGGCAAGACGTGCCTTCCTAGGTGTTTGTGTCATAGCGTCCTGTTCCAGAGCATTCACAGAGGAAGTATTTTAGGTTTCCTTCCTCTTTCTTGCATTTTGGGCAAGCGCCCGAAGCCATCAGTCCCAGTCTGTAGACTTGTTTATTGAGGTAGATGTGTCCGGTCTACAGGCCAACCATCTGTCTCAATTGCCTTCTACCTAGATCAGGCGCCCTCTTTGCCTGACGAGAGCAGAGGCGCTTAGTCATGGCCTTGGCGGCTTCACAGGTTTGCAGTCCTTTTCGAATGTTTTCGTGGCGTTTCGCAAAAGTGCTGCTTTATGGATGAAAATGTGGGCGTATCCATGTTTCCTTCCCCTTCCTCGCTAGTTCATCTTGGTTCCCTGGTATATTGCAGTGACCAGGTACCTAAAGCAGGTTGAACTGGAAGGAGGTTGCCAAGATATGAAGTTTTACCTTGCATTCCTTCACCTTCCTTCCTTCTTCATTCGATTCACCACAAAACTTTTCATTTACTTACTTAGGTGACTCACTCCTTGGAGGGCGTCTACTCAGTTACGCACCCCCATTGCCTGCAACCTTTTCATTGCCTGCAAGTCTGCTATCGCAATTTTTACTCCAGTTTAGCGCTAGGAACTATTCATTTCTCTTCTGCTCCATCCATCCTGTTAGTTTTTCTTTTCATAGGAGCGCAGGGCTGATCTGACTTGCAGCTTCCAGAAACATGTGCTTCTGTTGTGCTCACGTTTGTTTGTCCCAAGGTCCGCCATATTCCCTGCCTTGTAACTACTGAGTAGAAATCAAGCAACTAGATCTCTGGAGACCATTTTGGAAGGGCTAATTTTAGCCGTATTTTGGCAAGGCACTTCCACACCGGTGTTGACCTGATTTCATAGGAGATTAAAGCTTTAATTGCGGCTTGGCTATCCGACACTACCGCGATGTCTTGCCCACGATATTTCCTATCGGGGTTAAATTAGGTGCATCTTTGGATTGAGTAGATTTTCGCTTGGAAGATGCTGGTGTATGTTCCCATGGATTCCAAATATTTAATTCTGGGCCCGTATACCTTTTCTCCGGTTCCTACGGATGTTTTCGATCCGTTTGTGTGCCAATGTATAGTGTTTGGCCAACACTATACATCTCTCTTGCTGAAGTTAATGATTCGCATCCTTCTCCATATGCAAAATATGCTAGATCTCCACTCCACAGTATCGTTTAGCCGAGATCTCTTTCGCCACAGAATGGGCTGAATTATATCTTTGATTCGCCTTTCTACAGCAACAAAGATAATTACCAACCCCGGAGCATTAGGGGAGAACATTGCTTACAAGGCAGAGAAGATTTTGACACTTTCCTAAGCCTATCTCTCCTCAAGTAGACCCATCTAAACTAATGTAAATCGCATGTGCAAGTAGAAACCGTCGACCACTCCCGATACGGGGGAAAGTTACCGCGAGCTAGGAGAAATTTTGTACTTATTTGCTACGACAATGCCATGAGCAGTCACTGAATCGATTAGCACCAAATGACCTTCCGTAAAATTGACGCAACTTTCTCCTAGATTTGCTATAGTTTGACTAAATCTACATTTGCCCTTCCAGCCTCATCAGTAAAACCATTTGACGAGGCCTACAATCAGAAGACTAGAAGTTGAATGCGACGTCAATCAAATTAAAATTCTTAATGAGTGCCTCTTAACCCTCATTCAATCGGTTGATCTTAGGTTTCACTACCTAAAGTTATGTCTTCATTAGAATTTCCCACAAATTCCTTTGTTTCCATATATGTACAGTACATATATCCCCAAGCTCCACTATCCACAAAATGAGGAAACAAACATTTACACGTGTTCCGCAATAAACATCGATACCGCACTTTTAAAGACTCCTTGAATCACCCAATAAAATACCCTTAACCCTTATAAAAACTTCTCACAGTCTAATCCCTGTGAAATACGTCGAACAATACAAACAAATGTCGATCATGTCCTTAACGGCCCCATTAAACCCCGTCTCTCTGGTTGGATCCCATTTGGAGTTTTTGGTAAATCACCTTCACTTTGGTATGCCGCTCGCTCTACAGTCCGTACGGTGTCACATAAATTACTTAAGAAATTTTCATTAGCGTCTATTAACGTCAGACATCGACATTCAAATGCAAGCCACACCGGTCATCCCTGTCTACGTGACAACAATCCAAGTTATGATCTCGGGATTCCACTTTCAATCCACCTTGATGCAGGAGACGCAAAACAACAGCTCAGGAACGAACAATAGTCGTGGTTAACAAACAAACCTTGGATGACACATGATGGCCAAAAAAAAAAAACAAAAAAAAAATTCGGCGGCGCACGATGAATTCCTCATCAACTGCGGCTCGAATCGTATCGATTGGCCAATAAATCTCTTGAAATTCTTTATCTAGATACTCTATCAAATTTATTGTTATTAGAAGTGTCATTGTTCTCAGCGGCGCTCTGCGATATGTATCGCTTTTCTGGAAGAACGTCTCCCTGTGTAGGAGTATAGAAGTCTCCAGTAGATCTCGATCATTTTTTTATGGTTTCTCTAGGAAGAAGGATACGCGCTGTAAGTTGTCGTTTGACAGATACAAAAAAAGATGAACATGGTCCGGTCTTCCTGTGCGATTATCGGTGGATTTGATTTTAATGTGATGTCTGCATCGATAGGACCACTATGGGAACAATGTTTTTTTTAAGGGCGCTAATAAAATGGGGATATGCCTACACTAATGGATCATGTATGGAATTGTGGATGACCAGGACCCGCCTGGATTCGCCGATACGAAATAGTTTGTCAGATTGATAATTTATTGAAGGGAATGGCTTTGACTTTGAGTGTGGATTTGATGCATGGATTCATTTGTTGGGTGCCGAATATGCTGGTTGGGGTATTAAGGATGCATGTGCGGGTGCTGCACAAAAGGCATGGAGTTAAGGAGAAAAAGGGATTTTGTATCTGAGGCAATCATCTGTGACGGAATTTCAATGTCAGGGGGGGCACTGTGCTGTGTGTAAACATCTTATCTAGCGTGTCGTTGGTTGTATTTAATGACTACATCGGTATTGGTTCCCTAAGCTAGCTATACATGCAGGGTTTTGCCTACGTCCAGGCTAGCGAATGCGTGCACAGGTAGCGTAATGATCATCCGTAAGTGTAGGGTGAACTCAGAGCTCTGGATCAAGACGAAAGTAGTAAAAGCCTTTCGGAGGGTTCTAGCGACGGCATCTGCAAAACATATGGGAACGCCTCGTGGATATCAAATACCTTCCACAGACTCAAGAAGTCGGAGATAGAATTTTGTCAAAAAGTCTGGTTATAAGCTTCTCGGGCATATTTCAGAGCAAAGGTTATAAGCTGTGCACTTCGGCAGGGGGAGACAGAAAAGACGCACAAAATAAGTACGTAGAGGTTAACGACAACAAAGCACCTTCCATTTACATTGACAAGATGACGAAGTTAAATTGGAATAAGAAGCCGATAAGCACATCGTGGAAAGCCCTTAACATAGAGGTCGCAAGAAGAAAGCCTAGACGAACATTAGCTTCTTGAATCAGGAGCAATCAGTGGAGTGAAAGCTTCCAGAATCGATGAAGTATAATCAAGCTCTTCAAATGCGTGCTACAGTAACTTACGCAAAAGTCCTCACTCGCTTTCCGATGATTGATACCAAGTCACGTGAGAATAGAGAGACAAACTCGCAATCAGAAACCGTATTTACCGCCCCGGAACCATTTTGTGGGCTGAGGCCGTATACGATACGAGAAGAACGAAGAAAAGAAGAATACTGTAAAAGAGCAAAAATTTGGAGGGAACTCCCTAGACTAAGATAGGCTTCTCGGGAACTATAAGTACAAAAGGAGTAAGGTCTGTATAAAAATTATCAAGAACCGGCTGCGCATCCTTATATGTAGGCTTCCTGACGCCTCACTGTAGACTAAAGGAGCACCTGAAGAAACTGGGTATTGAGCAAAGTAGAGATTGCAGATTCTGGGAAAATGTTGTGGAAACCCCAGGACACCTTCTAAAGGAATGTGGAGCACTGATCCACAAAAGAAGGAAACACCGGGATGCCTATCAGAATATGACCGATCATTGCTAGATCCATCAAGCAAATCGAACTCGGAGAGATGCTCTAAGACGAAGATAAGATCGGTCAAGTGGCCGCCGCCAGAGCTCATGGGCATTCGGGCTCGTCCAACAGCAATTTTCATGATTTCTCTCACAACTTCTGGTGATAAATTCTTCACTTCTTGCCGGATGTTTTCCGTAAGGGCCGCCAAGGTGTGTGGCTTCTTCGTACAGACCCGTGACCCAGGAGAGTCTGGACCAAATCGGACGATCTTGCGGGCCAAGTGGAACTGGCCAAACCAAATGATTAAGAGGTCGGGAAACCCATGCTACGGAATTTCCACTGTCGCTCGTGTTGTCTATGCGTTTAAATCGTCCTGCTGAAACCCAAACCAATTCGTCAATTTGTAGCAGCAAGAAGTCACAGTGACAGTATTGGGGGCGCCGTCTTCGAAAAAAAATGAGTCAATCACCTCTCCTCCGTTAACGCCGGAAACAAACAGTGACTTGGAGAGGGTTTAATGGCTATTCATGTATTACATGCGGATTTTCAATCCTGCAGAAGTGATAATTTGTATCTTATTCGTATATGTAGGTAAAAATGTGCTTCGTCACTCATGATAATTTTTAATCGAGGCTTTGGAGGACTTGTCGGTAATTAACACGCGATTGGCGGTCTGCGAGCTATGGCTGAGGCACTGTTCGGGCTTTGAACTGGTACATCTTTAAGTCTTCCACTAAAATTCGCTGTCTATTGATGGCTCGTTGTGTGGCCGGTCGTCTGGTTAATATTTGACGGTCATCTTGGACATCTACAATCACGGAGCGATATTCGATCGAACGGCTACTGCTACTGCGGGCCGGCCACGTCTGCTACTGTCCCGTGTTGAGCTAGTCTTCGCGGTGACTAATTGTCAAGTTGGGGCCACACGACCAAGGAATTGGCGACGAGATTGAGACAAGCTCACCGATCGATTATTTGTCAAAAACATTGACACTAATTCCGCGTTTTTTAAGAGTTCATGTAGCAATCTATGGTTCCTCTACGTATAGCCTGGTTCTGTTTACTTCACAAATGTCAAAGTCGCGATTTCATAAGACGCGATTTGCAAAAAATGAAAGCAATTTACAACAGGGTGATGATTTTTGGGCCACCTTGTGCATACATATGCATATATTGCCAAGCCTCCGACATGGACTGAGTATAATTTTACCCTATGTCAAAACCTACAAATTCTACACGATACGACTTTAAAAGTTTCGATCTCACCCCTTTCGCAGAAAAGGATTCTAACTATAGCCGCATGGATGTCAATGAAAAAGTATATATCATAGCTTGGTTATGCCTTCATCGCAGTATCACGGGCAACAATTGTCACTGCCAGAAGTCTGACTGATTTAACTACGCTCAGTCTGTTAGAAAAGATGCCTGCTCCACGACAATGTCTATCTTGGTCCCATCAGTATAGATGGCTTTGGTTTAAGTTCTTAGTAATGCGCCACTTAGCCATTCTACTCTGCTCGAAAATTAACTGGAGAAAGGTCTGTCAAAGTCTAAGAAGGGCCCTGCGTAGTCAGTAGTTTCTACATCACCTCGGTGACTGGCTCATTCTCAGGGCAATTCTGGCAGCAGATTCCTGTACAAAAAGTTCTATTGAAAGCAGGTTTACATGACCTCCAATCCTTTTTTTTTTTATATAATTTACCCGCACTCAAGGGGTTATGAATACCCTTTTACATGTTATTCACATGGTGCGGGCGTCGGAAATGTAGATAGAGAGAGAGAAAGAGATTGGTGCAGTGGTTTGAAACTCAGATGTGTTAGGTTTCACATAAGCTCCAGGGGTGGTGTCCAGAATAACTGGGGGGACTTGATGCTGTCATGTATTTTTTGCCTTCGCTTCTGATTCACAGTATTTTTTTCCCGATCCACCTGATGCCATAAGCATATCAATTATCAACAGAGCGATCAATTTCTCCAGCCATATGACAAACCTACTGCCAGTGTTATGCCTTCGCAGTAGTGTTGTCACAAACTTTCTTAATTGATCGGACTGCCTCGTGGCACTTCCAGCTGCAATACATGCCAGTCCTTGTATTCTTATGATGGCCTTGAGGTCGGTTACTAACAGCTCGCCCCCAAATGCTCTGAAGGAACTCTTACAAAACGCTCTAAATAAGCTCACTAGATGGGCAGTTCGGTGTGGTCTGGGTGTAAACCCCCACAAAACTGAACTAGCACTCTTTTCAAGGAAATATAAAATTCCGCTAGTCGACCCTCCCTCTCTTAATGGAACCAGCTTAACTTTCTCTGATAAAGCAAAATATTTGGCTCTTATCCTGGATAGGAAGCTAAGTTGGAAACCTAATATTCAAGAAGGAGCAAAGAAAGCTACAGTGGCACTTTTCTCTTGTAAGAAAACCATTGGGAATAAATGGGGATTACAACCTCGAATCACTCACTGGCTCTACACCTCGATCATTAGACCGATACTCACATATGGGGTGATTGCCTGGTGGACAGCCTTAGAAAAAGCTATAAATCGCGATTATCTAAGTAAGGTCCAACGTACAGCTTGTCTGTGCATAAGCGGAGCATTACGTACAACTCCCTCAGCGGCACTGGACATTATATTCCATCTAATACCCCTCGATATATATAGCAAGCAAATGGCAGCGATTTCGGCCGTTCGCCTTGAAGCTACCCAACAGTGGTCAAGAAAAGAATTCGGCCACGCCTCTATTCTGAATAAATTCAAAATCTCTCCCGAAAACACGGACTACACCATCCCACGTCTAAATTTTGAGAAGAACTTCCTTGTCACCATCCCTTCCAGATCACGCTGGGAGGACGATGAATTTTTAGAAGATGAATCTATTCACTTCTACACTGACGGGTCAAAATCCAAAGACGGCGTCGGTGCAGGTGTTTTCTCTGATAAGCTTAACCTTAAGCTCTCCTTCCGTCTTCCTAATCATTGTAGCGTGTTCCAGGCGGAAATAATGGCTATCAAAGTAGCCCTATCTTGGCTAAAGAAAAACGTAATATCTGCCAGAGATATCCGCATCTTTTCTGATAGCCAGGCAGCAATCAAATCCGTGGAATCGATCTCTATAAATTCTTTAGTAGCCCTAGACTGCCGTTCGTCTCTTGTGGAGATGGCGCAGCAGTTCAAAATTCACCTGTGTTGGGTGCCGGGGCATAGAGATATTCCCGGGAATTATAAGGCCGATGAACTCGCCAAAGAAGGAACAACTTTACCCATCTTGCCGGACAATGGCACCTTAGGTATTCCAATCGCTACTCGCAAACTTAAACTTAAGCTGGATGCTATCGAGAGTGCAAATCTTAGGTGGACAAGTGGATCAACATGTCTAGCGAAAAAACAGATTTGGTCAAAGCTGGATCTAAAACGCTTTAAGAATTTGATTTCTCTCAACAGATTGCATATCGGCACCACAATAGGTGTCATCACCGGACACTGTCTAATAGGCAAGCACGCTACAAGGCTGGGCCTGTTCGCGAACGATTTCTGTAGAAGCTGCATGGATGAAGAAGAGGAGGAAACTATTCCTCACCTTCTACGTTTCTGCCCAGCTATCTCCAGTAGAAGGAAACTCCACTTAGGAGCTCCCTATTGTAATGATATAGGCGACCTGATAAATATTGACATTAAGAGCCTCCTACACTTCATAAGAAGCTCTAATTGGTTTTAATACGAGTAGGTGGAGGGAGGCTTCTCCCGTGATCCACGTGGTATCACAACGGACCTCATTGGTCTAAGTGTGCTGGCGAATTCTAGCTGGCAGCCACTTCAACCTAACCTAACATTAGCGTGATACACTCTACCAAAGTTGACTCCAATGTGCTTAAACTGGTACGAGTATTCAACTCCACACCAGGTCGTTAGTTCGCTATTAGGTGCCCAAAAACTGGTGATACGACGACTAACAGATTCCGAATTTGATTCAGATCGTTCTCTACTGTCGCAGTAAAGCCACTACTTGAAGCTCCTCTATCCAACTGTCTAAAGAAGAGCCGACGTTCTCCCAACTCAGCTGTCATAAAGATTGATCTGCGACTGTTGACATTTAATTCAACTTTGACGACTGTGAAATGAGCGTATCATGAACTCCGATGTGACTGACGTTTAACTAAGGAAAAGCCACTTCTTCGGTTTTTAACGTTTATTACTTGTCAACCTACCTTTAAACTCAATGAACCCTGCACTCATTTGCCATGCAATCACGTAGATGAAAAATTTTAATTTTCCCAGGAAAACAACACCGAGTCGATCCATTGAATAAGTGTTGCATCCTCCCACGAAACCCACCATCAGGTCGTGCAAACTATTTGATGTTAGCACGAATGTATGCTCACCCATCATCGGCTCACGCCAACATCAACAACAACACCAACATTAACCATTGATGACGTGCTGCGTCTAAGGCAAAGAGATTCTGGACTCTTGCTTCCCTCACAAGGATCACTCGACGCGTTCAGCTAATATAAATCAAATTCGATTCGCCGGCGTGTTGTTTATTTGCAAGAGAATTGCCGCGCGTCGTCGCGTCGCTCCAAATACGTTGTCTGCTACGTGTGCTGTTCATAAATAAACACAAAACCATGACGCTTTGTAGCGCAACACCCTATGAGCACTTCATCGCCACTCTGTGTATCTGTAGTTTGTAGTTTGCCATTAGAACGGAAACCCGAACAGAAATAGGCAAACGAAGATGTTCCAATGGGCATAGAAAGGGTTGCCGGCCGGCAATTGTGTCGGTGGTGTGGGTGTAGGTGTAGGTTCTCCATTTTTACTTCATAAATAATTCCGTCACCCTTTGAAATGAGTTTGTTCTCCTTGCCGCCATCGTCTTCGCCGTCGCATCCAGGAATATGCAACCATAAATATGAGTAATAAATGGCCAACTTCAAGAGCATCTCATCATCATTATCATCGACATCGTCGTCGTCGTCGGTCGGGAAGGAGAATCACTTAAATCCACTCACAGACACACACACTCCTCATCTCATTTCGTAAATTATGTCATCGCATTGCGGTGGTAGAATAAGGAAGAGGAGAACCGTAAATTATCGATCTGGAACACATGCTTCAGTGAGAAACTATGCGTGTGTTCATGATTCCTAGAAACTCCCATCATCTTGTTCCCTAATATCTCTGATGACACCGAGGCATTTGTTCGACAACTGTAAGTACTTATGATCTGAAGAGGGACATTACTCCTGCTCATGTTCTTCATCATTCCAATCGAAGGGGGGAAAGCGTATCGAAACGACTGGAGCACGAATTCTTCTTCCCTGCATGTATCCCCATCCCATTGGATCGTCTATTACAGATCTGATGGAACGTTGACGCTTCAAATGGGAATCAATTTGTTTCATGGTTAAAGCAGGAGGAGATGGGATGGGACCTATGTCCCATGTGTGAAAGAAATGTGTCAACAAGGTAACACATCTCCTCTCTCCATCCAGTCAGCATCATACACTACCGCACAATAGGCCTCCTCGTGAAGTGGTCTCTTTTCGAGAGTATTGCATCTTCAGAAAACAAAGCAACACGTTGCGAGGGCTGCTGCAGATGCATTACTCATTCTCGCACCTTAATTAGGCTTTTGACTCCGATTGACTTACATTGTTTTGCGTTCGATATTCGTTGGACCACTTCGATAAATAACCGGAGTCGTTCACTGAGTGCACTTTTCCATAATTGCCTCCAGATCGTGAGTTTGTGTCAAGTGGTGGGTTTTTTTTTTTTTTTTTTTGGGAAAAAATTGTTTTGTATCTTTTTCTCATTTTTTTTCTTGTTTTGCTGGTGGATAAATGGAGGTAAATGGAGAATTTCGACCTCTACTGGTAGCAATTTCGATGACAATAAAGTGGTGAATGATATGGAAGGACAGTCCCATTGAGGCCAATCATTAATCATAAGGACTGCACTCTGAGCTCTTTGGAGATGCAGACCATTCACGCATTCGTTTTCCTTTTCACTCACTGGAACTCTGTTTGCTGGTTCAACGTTTTCAAAGGAGATATAGACCTATAACAAAGCCTTACTGCATCCAAGCACTGCACCTCATCAGGACTTGGGATCATAAATCTCCGCTCCACTGCTGCCGTTGCCCAATTTTGGCCCATCTGCCTGCAATATGTGTGTGTCTGCTTAATTTTGTGACAAGACCTTCATTCCTAGGCATATGGCAGTCACCTATGACTACGTTGAACGCTTTGTAGAACCAGGTTATCTTTAGCATGGTAGATAGTATCTCCAGAATTCGGTCGATTTACCGTCTTTTAGGTCCAGACTTAGAAGCAGCCTGAGAACACTCAGCTTTGTGCCATGTTTTACCAACACCACTAATGCATGCACACTCATGCTAAACGATAAAGTTAGTGTAGTGGTCTTTATACCACCGATATATTCCGGTAGATGGCTAACTTACTTAGTGAAGGTGGGGCTACAGTCCATGGTAGACCTAGGCCTCCACCAACAAGCGCCTCCAGTCACCACCTCGTGTGCCGCCTAAGTCGCTGTATTCCTCTACTGCGCCGTTTATCGGTGGTGGATTCGAAGATTTTCGGGGCCGGATCATTGGTGTCCATACGCTCTACATGACCTCAGTCGGTGGACCTTCACTCTTCTCGCTATCTATGTAAGTAAGTATGATGACATAGTAGCTGCTAAGGAGCAAGATACAATAGCGTTTTAGGCTGTTGTTGGCCTGTCGCCTCTAGAAATCCTCACTAGGAAAGCGGCTGCTAGAGGCTATCTTAAACTGCAGCTGGAATACAAGCTTAACAGGTCACAGTTCCTACAAGGCACATGTTTTGCACTATATCCGACCTTCTGATAGAGTCTACTGTTTCGGAAGATCATTTGAGGTTTGGACCATGCAAACATTCCGGTACTAGGCCATAGAAGTCTGGTTTGGATCACCCATAGATCGGAGATGGAATCTGGGGTTAGAGCTGGCGTCTTTCGACCCAACACCAAAGTTTCGATACACCATTGAGATCTGCGCTAGAATAAACCTTTGAAAGGGTGTTAAGGGCGTCAGAATACATATCTTCTCAGATAGTCAGGCAGCGTTTTAAGCACTATCGTCCAACTTAGTTGACTCCAAGTCAGTCAAATGCTGCTACGATGCATTACAATCTTTGCCCAGACATAATGGGGTAAGACCTGGTTAGGGGTCTGGTGATCACGGAATTGCAGGCAACGAATCTGCAGATAAGCTTGCTAGGGCTGGCTGAGAATCTGCGTTCACAAGATAAGAATCTTACTGTGGTTTGAACTATGATTGGGAATACAAACTTCGTCAAGCCCACTGGGGAAATGTGCCGGAGCTTAGGCGATCCAAACTAATCAAGCCATATTCCTACAAGGAAATCCTTAACTTAGATAAGGAAAGCAGTAGAAAGCTCGTGGGCTTTCTCCCAGCCCACTGTGGCTAGAGGTACCACCTTCAACAAATAAATCTCTGCCCAAAGATGGAATGTCGATTCTACTGAAAATAAGGTGAATCGTCCGAACGGATTCTCTGTGAATGTCCGGAACTCCATGGTTAAGGAGACGTGTCTTCCACAAAGAAATACGCTTCCCAGTGGAGCTAGAAGACTCTCCTACTAAGGTACGTCTATCACGTTCACTCCACCCTGATACAAGAGATCTTTTAGTTCGCAGTGTCAGTCAAATGGGCAAGGGTGCAATAGAAAGAAGCACTCTCATTGGCTGCATCGGTCTAGTTACGCCAATGTGTCCAGACGAATACAGTGCACTCAAGTGTCTCCTCTAAGACCAGTCAAATAAACGCCCCTGACATTAAACTTTTATTGTCTGTTTGCCTTTAATGGATCCTCGCTTGTTTTTAAGGAGCAACCAATTCCCAGAAGCACTCAGGATCTACGCGGTCCATTGTGCTTCCAGGCTGCAACTCCGTTTTGGCGTAGTAGTTGGAGAAACTAAGGTTTTATGCGTTTCTTCTCTGTTGTGCTTGGTGGCTGTGATTGCAGTTCCTCTGGCGGGGTTTGAACCTACACCAGCCAAGGCAAAAGCAAACACACTACCTACTACTCCGTGCCCATCCTCATCCTAGCTCTTTAAAAGGCAGAGTGGATCTGTCTTTGGTTAAAATTTGATCCGCATTAACCATGAAAAAGGATGCTGAGTGTAATGCAATCTAAGTGAAGAAAAAAAAATAAGAAAATTGTGCGTTAAAGGCTCTCAGCACTGGCTTGCAATTATAAGGGAATCTAGGCCAATATCTGGAAATGCCTTCGCTTTCTTCCTTGAACCTCTACGCCACACCTCCGGCGTCTATGCATTAAATTTCCATTAACTAAATTCCGTACGCGTACTCTGAGTGATATCCTCTAATTGGCCCCGGTAAGTGTGCGCATTCGCGTACCATTCTCATTCAAAAGCCTTTAGCCCCAAACAAGACGAGAATATCCCATCGAACAGGTGTAGTCACCCCATAAATGGTTCGAAATTGGTAACATTACACCAAAACCAATCAAATGAATGTCACTCTCTGTGAATGGACATTCATACATCAAGTTCCGTTTTTTGTGTGCCTTGTGGACCTCTGCATCTTTTGTGCTAACAGTCTGGCACTGCGCGTGTTCTACCTTCTTTCCAGACTTGGCTTTTATTTCATTTTTTTTCGAGTCCAAAATGTATCCCAAGAATTCAGGTTTCGCATTTTAATGGCATCTAATTAAATTACGCTGTGAACATGGACATGGAACTATGTATCTCAGTTGGGATATCGTGGACTCTGTAAGTTTATTTACTCCTTACTTTTTGGGGAAAAAAGAAACTGACACCGCCAACAAAGAATTGGGAAGTTACGAGTAACATTGTCCCGAAAAAAGACGAAAAAAAAAAAAAACTAAAACAAGATCCCGTTCTTATGCAACCTAAGGGACTATGTTCTGACATTGATCTTTTGTTATGCTGTGCGGCATGAATGGCATTCGAATCAATGGGACCTTGTCATGTAAGGAGTAATAAAAGTGACAAACAAGTGGTGTATCGACCTGAGAACAAGCCATTAAATTAAAATCAAATAAACAAGGAGTATAATAGGACTCGTTGTGGGCTTGTAACTTTTGTTGTATTGCACTCTATTACCGTTTCAAAGTCAGACAGTTCTTATTGTTGGAAAATATTTATTCAGATGGATAGTGGCACCCATAAAGACACTCTAAAGATAGATTTTTAATAATTTAAATAAAGAAGTCATTAATGGAATACTGCAAGGAGTTTTCATCTATCAAGTGTTACCTAACACCTTTGACTGGTTCCGCAGAAGCTTTCAGAAGAGTAGTGTCTAACGTCATTAGAGTCATGTGATGGTATTCTAATGACCCTTGATCTTTAACAGATAGTCACAGATACCAAACAATCAATCACACCCGTCTGGCAGGAACTTTTCTATCGCATGCATCGCTTCTGTTTTCTGTTTGTATCTACGGTTCTTTGGAAAACTTTCAAGCAACAACAACTTGCAGAAATCAGTACTCATACATCTGATCAATCATACTTGCCAAACCATAAGTACAATTAATTGTCAGATGCGTTGCCATATTACAACAGATTCACTCCACCCACTGTGGCACCAGCATTTTTCACTCCTCCTTTGCCTTACTTCCCCTAATTTAATAATAGACACAGCTACTTGCCTTATACTCGTCCATACACCATCTCTACACATCTGATGATCGATTACAATGCCGTTTATAAAAGATTACAATCAACCTCGACATGTAGATACTATTGTAATAATTTCACAACGAATTGCCTTCGCAAAGACAACAAAACCCATCACACAGCCACCAGAGCCACCAGAGAACCCATCTTCCTGGCGACCACTTGATATTCTAAACATGAAAAATATTGAATTCAATTATTGAAAATAAGAACAAGAAATTGTACAGCAATTTTTGTTGTTTTTTTTTTTCGTTTGATAGCCGATCGATCATCAACCCCCTGTTCGTTCGTGTCAAGGCGCATCAATGTGCACCACACAATGGTGGAACACCACGCACGGCTGCGCGCAGCACAACAAGAAAGGACACGGATCACGAAGTACCATCGTGAGTACCATTAAGATGCTCATTTTAATGGCAATTAATGGAAAGGAAGACATTTTCTCAATGCAAATGACATGATAAATTCGATTAATGTGTGTGGTTTGCTTGGTTTGCTCCACTCCCACCCCAATTGAAATGGAGACGTGCTTACAGTGCACAATGCCTGGGGGAGGGCAATGAAACTCCTCATATTTGACATCATCCTTAGTGACGTCAATCGGTGTGGATATGACTTTCAAATATTTCATTGGAATGAAAAATGTATCTTCTAAGGGTTTCTGAACATATCTCAATGAGGGACAGACGAATTTGTGTCGCATTGGACTTGACATACTAACCGCCATCACCATCAATGAAGGGTGTACACGTGGAGGCTTAAAAGGGAACCAAGAAAATATCTGTCAGGTGGGCAAAGGACCATAGAGGCTTCTGATCCGAGAAGACTGGCTTTTAAAATCTTCTTCAGAATGCCAACTTGAAGACGCAAGTTTAGGTAGATGGGTTTTGTAAGGAGGAGATACATTCCTCTCCGCCACACTTACATAGATATGTTCCGATGCGGTCCCTTGTCCACGTCTACTTGTGGATTTTTGAAGTCCTACAGTCTTGCGTCCTACAGTCTTGCACCCCTCAAGGCGGGGTAATTTCCCCACTGCTCTGGGTTATCGTCTTGAACGAGGCCCTACTGCAGCTTGAAAAATTCGGCGTTAAAATCATCGCGTATACTGACGACGTGGTGCTGCTGGCTACTGGGAAATTCCTCCCCACTCTAAGCGAGCCCACTCTAAGACGGCGCCCTTAAGATGGACTAGGAATTGCGGTCTCAGTATCAACCCCCAGGAGACAGAAATGGTTTTGTTTACGAACAAAAGGAAGATTCCTCAGTTCAATTGGAGGCACCCTCCTCAAAATCTGTGACAGCACAAGATACCTAGGACTTATACTCGATAGGAAACTCACCTGGAAAATGAATTTCGAAGAAAGAATTAAAAAAGCCAATACAGCCTTCTACTCGTGTAGTAGAATTCTTCGGAAGACCTGGGGACCTTCTTCAAGAATAATACTCTGGATGTATACAGCTATTATTAGACCCATACTGACTTATGGCTGCCTCGTATGATGGCCAGCGCTAAAAAAGTCCACCTATCTAATGCCACTCACCAAAGTACAAAGACTAGCGTGCATTGGTGCCACCAGTGCAATGAGAACAACTCCAACTGCAGGCCTTGAGGCTATTCTCAACCTGCTTCCGCTAGATATCTTTACAAAAACATCAGCAGTCATTGAGAATCAGTCAGTCAGCGAACTAGAAGTCAAATGCAACAGGACATTCGACCAATCCTCCAAGAATTTTTTGGCTATGTACCTACAACAGATTGCATTACGCCATACTTAGATTTTAACATGCCTTGTACGGCAGCCTACCCTAGCAGAGAAAAATGGAGAAACGGAAACATAGATAATACCAGATCCATCCAGGGGTAGGTGCCGGCATCTTCTCTGAAGGATAGCGAGATTCATTAAACTACCAGACCACAGCAGTGCTTTCCAAGCGGAGGTCCTGGCAGTGACAGCAGCTGCCCGTGAGTCTGCCATAAGGGTAATACCACAAGATGGTATCACCTTCTTTATCGACAGCCAGGCAGCTATAAAAGCAATTACTGCTACCGAAATCAAATCAGAGCTTGTGAGATGCTGTAGCGAAGAACTTAGGGTTCTTGGACTACAGCACAAGGTATCGCTCTGCTGGGTTCCTGGACACGAGGGTATCCTGGGCAATGAAAAAGCTGATGAACTAGCTAGAAAAGGTTCAACAGACCTAATAGAACCACTGATCTCTCTATAAGCATCCCGCCTTGCATGCTCAAGCTTGAAGCAGGGAAATTAGCA
Organism: Blera fallax; assembly: GCA_946965025.1. NCBI lineage: Eukaryota > Metazoa > Arthropoda > Insecta > Diptera > Syrphidae > Blera > Blera fallax. The sequence continues at coordinate 109,367,882 of OX337244.1, read as the reverse complement.
AACAAGAGAGGCGAACCTAAGATGGCAGTCCATTGAAACGTGTGACACCACGAAAAACTATGGCCGTCCTTCGACAGAACAAGAACTGGAAAACTTATACAGAAGAACAGAGGATCCCTTGCTATCCTCGTGGGTATCATCACGGGGCATAATAGTCTGCGATACCACATGAAAAAACTACGCCGGACAGAAGAAGAACTTTGCAGAGGGTGTGGCGACGAGGGAGTTTCTGAGGACACCACCCACTTCCTCTGCCATTGTCCTGGACTCCAACACTCCAGAAACGAATTCCTCGGTAAATACTTCTTCCACGACCTTGAAGAGCTCTCTGGCGTTCCTACAGACAAGATGCTGAACTTTGCCAAGCTTTTATGACGGAAGCAGCGAAGATGAGTTTAACAGCCAATGAGGGCAAGACCAAGTATTTCTGCCAACAAGAAAGGACAATCAACACCGACGTCTCGGATAGAGGAGGCAATTGAGTAGCAAAGCCCTCTCTCGAACAACTAAAGTGTCCCCTTTTAGGACCTTAATCTTCCCAATCCTGCTCTATGATGCAGGAGCATGGACTTTGTCAAAAGTGGATGAGGTTGCTAGTGGTTGTTTCGAGAGGAAAATTCTTCGAGTGATTTTCGGTACCGTTTGCATACACGGTGAGTGGAGGAGGAGTTACAATAACGAACTGAGCCCGTACGGTACAGCGACCATGGACTTAGCCAGTAAATTGAAGGCCCAATGACTGAGGTGACTGGGTAATGTAGACCGTATGGACACCAATACTCCGTCCGAAAATATCTTCGAAACCATCCTCTAGGGACGGCGCAATAGAGGAAGACCGCGACTCAGGTGGCGAACGCAAGTAAAAGTAGACCTGAACTAACTTGACGTGGAAAGCTGCAGACAGCTAGCTACAGACCGAGCGGGGTGAAGACGCTTGCTGGTTGAAGCTCAGGTCCACCTCGGATTGTAGCGCCACCTTAAGTACATTAGCTAGACCCTGGATCAATTTTTTTATTCTTTGCGGAAACGTACAGAAACGAAACGTGGACTGCGTCTCATTTGCCTAACTCCCCAGGTACATTCCGTTGTACCAAATAAAATCCTCCATCAATTATAATTCCAACGCTCCCAAGAGAGTGACAGGCGTAGAATACCCTCAACGAATTTCTATTCCAACCAATGGACTCATAAAGTGAACTTTAGTTGGAAGAAATTTATGCTAAAAGCAGTTTAAGTACAAAGACTTCCTGATCCTTACTTACTTTACTCGAAGTGGCACTTTACCCCTAGGTGGACGTGTACCTCAACCCGT